>CM037876.1:33582364-34182364 GCA_021292165.1 Shinisaurus crocodilurus
ATGGGCAAATGGAATCTCCACTGTCAGATGCAGTATATGCCTCGAAATACCTATCACTGGAGCTGATACTGGGGCTATTAACAGGTGAGGACAGTTACCTTCATGGCCTGCTAAGAGCCTCCCAGAAAGCCCTGGCTGGCCACTGATCGAAACAGGATGCTGGACCAGATGAACCTTGGACTAGATGAACCTTGACCTGAACCATCAAGGCTCTTCCTATGTTTTTATATGTCATTGCCCACATAATGGGCATGGCAGAGAGGGGGGAGAGATCAATGCTGCATGATGCCTTCCTGTTCCAATGAGTGCAGAGTGGGTGCATCTAATGTAGGGGTGGAGGGAGAAATCCTATGTAGGGCCCCTAAATAGCATCTGAGGGGCCATAGGATATTTTGGATGCCCAGCTCTGAGGTCAGAAACAGTGCTCTGAACTCAGAGCTGGGCATTGTAGCTCCGACATCCCCCCTGCCAACCCCCCCCCCCCACATAGCTGGGGTGGAAAGAACCATGCCGGCTGCCTCTCTGAGGTCAGGAATGTGACCTTGGAGAGGGGTAAAAGGGAGCAGGGAGGGGACGAGACTGGGGGGAGCAGGATATGAGCTATCCTGAGGCCTCTCCAGCCTCCTTCCCTCTCCCTTTGAGATGCTTTTGCTAAGCAGCAGGGATGTTGAAGAGTCCTTGGTTTCGAGTCACAAGTCGAGTCACGAGTCTTTGGACCCGAGTCTTGAGTCCGAGTCCTTGGTCCAAAATGGTGACTCACGAGTCACGAGTCACTCCCAAAGCTGACTCCACGAGTCCCTATTAAAATCAATGGGGGTTTTTCCCAACAAAATAAGGCTACTTGTGTGGCTTAAATAAATTCTAGGCACAAGTGTGCCTTTTTATTTCAAAACTCTGCAACTGATTTTGGCAAGAACAGACCAGGCAGACAAACCCAAAATAACCAGGCAAGCAGAGGAGGCAGGGAACCACAAAGCAGGCAGGCAGAGGCCTTTGTCTTGGACAATTCAAACTGTGGAACTGGTTAAGAAGAGACCAGGCAGGCAGAGGAGGCAGGGAACCCCAAAGCAGGCAGGCAGAGGCAGCCAAACCCAAAATGTCTGAAAGGTTGCATTTTAGGAAAATGATTTTAAAAAATAAACTTGCTGTACTTCCTAAAACCTATCCATGTTGCATTTGAGGAACACGATTTTGGAACACGAGTCCTTGGTCTCGAGTCCCGAGTCGAGTCTTGAGTCCCATTAAAAATATTGGGACTCGAGTCTGACTCGAGTCAGTGGGGGGACTCAGTCCGACTCAAGAGTCGAGTCCTGGAGTCCGAGTCCCCATCCCTGCTAAGCAGGCAAAAAAAGCCTGTCCTGTGAAAATGCAGGGTGGGAGGACAGGGAGGCAAAGATCGCATCTGCATAGGATGCTCGTAAGCCTCCGAGTGGGGGGCTTATGAGCATTGAGGGCGCAACCCATAGGATTGCTCCCTTAATTTCTAAAGGTACATTTCTGCTCCGCTCATGTCCCAGCACACAGCTTGGGCACGCCTGGTCTGCACTGAGCCCCATGCACTGTGCTGGCAAGACAGAATACAAATGTAAATAAACAAATAAATAAATGTGTATCCCACCTTGCTAGTGCAGAAATTCTCCCATGAAATAGCAAGGCTTGAATGCTGCACACCAAGTGGTTCTCTTCTTCTCCATGTGCCACCCCAGAGTTGCAGCTGCTGTCCATTGGATGGATGCAGCTTTATGGGACCACCCTTCCTTATACTCCCTCCAAACATGGCCAAGTACTAGAGCAGATGTGGGGAACGTGTGCCTCTCCAGATGTTGTTGGACTGCAACTGCCATCATCCCTCGCCATTGACTATGCTGGCTAGGGCTTATGGGTGTTGTATAGTCTAACAGCCTTTGGAGAGTCACGCTTTCTCCACTACTCTACTAGAGCAAAAAAGAAAAATGAGATAAAATGGAGGAAAGGAACCACAGGACTACTGGGCTACTGTCCAGTTGCAGCAATAATCAATATCTACAGTGTTGGAGAGGGGGTTTCACCTAACGAAAAATTTGACTCACTAATAGATAAGAAAGTTCACAACATGGTACATCTTATCTGCCGGAGAGCTTTCCAGGGTAGCAGTGAAAATGTAAATCATGTCTCTTTCCACAAATCTCAAGGCAGCTGCTTTTTCATCTTTTGTTCAATCAAGAGTCTGTGAAGATACTTTTATAAAGAGCACAAGAACAGCAGTGTTTTGCATGGCCCCAGAGCTGTTTCTCCATCTTACTGCTCCAGATTTTTGACAGACTGCTAGTCCTGAAGTCATCCGTAACCCCCCTCATTTTTCCGAAGAAGGAGTTTTGATGCAGCAAGTCGACGATATGTGTGTTCCTCAAGGAAACTACTGTAAAAGAGAAATAGTTGAAACCAGCTGCTCACAAGTCTTTTTAGGCCTTCTTTTGAAGGCAACTGGGGAAGTAGCCTAGAGGTTACTATTGTGCTGGCATTCCCCTTCGCTCACAATGACCTACATCTCCTGCTCTTTCACTGATTTAGTTAGGGTCAGAATGAAATGTAATGTTTTCCTTCCAGTTTGTTTTGTCAGGCAGGCCAGCTGGTAGGTATTTGAATAAGCGGCCTCCTGGGCTGTGTGCCGCTGCCCCTTGTATACAGGCCTGTGGCTCACGCTGGCTCAGCTTGCCTGAGCATGGAAAGCTAAGCAGGGTCAAGCCTGGTTATTACTTGGATGGGAGACCCCTCCTCTAGTTTCCTGCACTGAGCAGGGGGTTGGACTCGATGGCCTTGTAGGCTCCTTCCAACTCTATGATCTATGAAAGTCGCTCTGGGCTGCACTGGGCGAATGGCTGCCCTTAATGCTCCGCTGTTGATCCACCCAGCCCAAGACAGTCTAGGGATGGGTTGATCTGGTTGATCAAATGGTTTTACACCTCAAGTTCTTTTCATCCCATTGATGAAGAAATGTGTGAATTGTGGTAAGTTCTTTCTTTTCTTTTCTTTTAAGTAGCCGAATGAAGTGATCTGCCCCTCTGATCAATGGGTTCAGCTATTTCCAGCACAGGGAGGATCATGTTGTACCTGCCTGCCATGTAGCTGTTAAAAATGAGGAGCTTGTCAGAAGAAAGAGGAGGTGACCCTGATTCAGCCCCACAAACATGGTTGAATACTCAGGGATTCAAACCCAGACTTTTAAGAGCTAAGCACTCCAAGGCCTAGGCCTGTATGGACAAATCTGCCAGTTTTGCTTTCTCCCACATTCAAAATGTTTAAATCTCGAGTCCATTCTGTCATGTTTATGAAGAAATTTGCAAATGTCGGTAAGTTCTTCTAAAAAAAAAAAACCAAACCAAACAAAATTCTTACCAATCCCCACCAGACCCCCATTGGCTCTCCTTGACTTGTCCTAGCTCTAAATACTTCCAGATCAAGGTCTTATGCCTGGATGCAAGCTCATCACTTTCTTGCACTTTGCTTTCAGCTGGTTTCCCTACCTATCCCCTTTCCTGTCCGTTGCTGTCCTTCTATCTTCAGAACTTCTTGAAGTGAGTTCCAAAGATTTAATTCAACGGAAAAGGCTCTGCCTCACAATCCAAATGATCTCAGTTCTGAGTGCAGGAAACACAACAGCATTTCCTTCCTCTCCTGAGGGCAAGGAGAAGAAAGTTCCCAAATGGGTCCATGAAGATGATGAACATGATCATGATAGTTACTTTAAACATGTATATAGTATATTTCAAGGGCTCACGTACTTGATTCTGAGAACAATGGCATTGTTAAGGAGATGCACTGGCACTACTGTTTAGGTTTGGGGCATAAAAATCTTTCCATTTGCATGTTTAAATAACCTGGTTCAGATACATAGGCCCAGCTCACACATTGTAACAACCCATGGTTAATAAACTGTTAGTTGTTGAAAAGACAAGCATGTGTGCTGGTTCCCAGCCACCCACCTGTTCACGCTGAGATAAACCAGGGATGGAACATCCCTGAGTTGTTTATTGTGACAACCAAATCCAGAACTCTGGGTTGTTGGGGGACAGACAACCCAGAGTTGGATCCCCAACAACCCTGAGCTCTGCGTTTGGATGTCACGATAAACATCCAAACTATCAAACGGTTTGGATGTCACGATAAATTTATCTCACTGTAAATAGAGGGATGGGTTTTGAACATCTTTTGAACAACCCACGGTTTCCTAACTGTGGGTTGTTACAACGTGGAAACCAGGTCACAGTTTAGAATCATCTATCTTTTCATTCCAACTGACATACTCTACACAGATGAATGATCTGAACCATTCAAGTATGCATCCTCTTTCACCAACATATATGGATTCAGCAACACTGCGCACATTTCATAATGTTTCAAGGATCAGCTGACTCTCTTGTTTGAATAGTAGAGCATTTCGAGAAAGTAATCCGTAATCCCTTATTTTCATTTGCAGCCAATTTGTGGAATTCATATTAATTTTTTTGACCACAGTCCTAATTTTAGCTTATCTTCAAAATAGGCTGTACTTGACTCTGCAGCATCCGTCACTTCCTAGATAGGGGTTTCATCTATGCAGAGACTGCCGATCATAACAAATTGCATCAAATTGTGCTGTTGGAACAATTGTCCATATAACATGTAACTATCTCTTGCTGTGACTTAAAAATGATTAAGGGGCAGCTCTCCATAGGCAATTGGCTATAATGTATTACCACTCAGGTATTTAATTCAGATATTTTATCAGCGCCCTGAGAAAGGTGTAGCCTGGAATAATGGTATCTGACTTGAGACCTCCCAAATGCCATGCCTACCAGGAACTTTCCTACCCGATTATTTAACAAAACTCTGTTAGCATCAGCTTGTCAGTAAAAAAAAGGTGAGCGGTGCTTGTAAGAGCAGCCTTGTTGTTGGGCGGATGACTGGAGGAAGAAGACTTCTTTCAGAGCAGTCTGTGCTATTACAAAACACACACACACAAATAGACTTGTCATCTATCCCAGAGTGGGGTGAAATGGGCCATTGCTCCTTAAAAAAAAAAGTTCTTATTACATTTATATCGCACCTTTTTTCCTCTTCCAAGGAACCCAAAGCAGCTTACATGGTCCTCCTCCTCCTCCTCCTCCATTTTATCCCAACAACCCTGTGAGGTAGGGTAGGCTGAGAATCAGTGACTGTCCCAAAGTCACCCCGCGAGCTTCATGGCTGAGTGGAGACTAGAACCCAGATCTCTCAAGTGCCAGTCCAACTGTCTAACCACTACACCACATTGGGTCTCCTTTGCAGATGTTGTCAAGTCAAGCTTTCTTTGCTAAAAACTGTGGGTCACTGCAAACATGGGAAGAAAAAATGGGTGGGCAACTTGTGACCCTCCAGTTGGCCTACAACTCCCATCCTTCCTCACCATTGGCTATGCTGCCTAGGGCTGATGGGAGTTACAGGCCAAAACATCTGGAGAGCCACAAGTTGCCCACCCCTGTTATATACTGATGTGCCATGGGATCAGACCTTATTGTCATGGCCTCAGCCTTGAGCTCAGTAGTATCAGAAGAGGATGAGCCAGCCAAGTCTGAGACTTCTGTACCACCTTCTGAGGAGCCAAATACGTCTTCCTGTACTACTGTGCCTGACCAATGGTGCAGGGAGCAGACCAGTCAGGAGGCCACCAAAAGGCAAAGAAGCACTCCTCTTCAGACACTGGCAACAGAACAGCATCCTCCACCACACCTTGAGGCAGCAGCAGGATAGCTTAGAGGCCACAGTGCAGGATCTGTGGCACACATAGCTCTGTCCTCCCTCCAACACTTCGCCAGAACTCCCCCGCCACCGGCATTTGTCACCTGAGACAGCCACCTCACTCTACTTAATGGTAGGGCGGTTCTGTAACTTCTCCCTCCCTCTAGCCCCTTGGGCTGCAGAACTGTCCTTCAAGAGAGAACTGATCCTAAGCCCAACTGGCTCCTCTTTCTTCTTCCCTGGAGCCCCTATACCAGCACCAAAGGCTATGCTGGGAGAACTATTTAACTCTGCAGATGCACTAATGAAAACCCTGCACAGCTTCCTGAACACTAACCACATGGAGCACCACAGAGGGGACTTTACAAGTATCTCACCATTGCACCAACCAAAATCCAAATGAAGGACTAGGAGCAGGTAAACCACTTGAGCACAAATGTTCTCCTTAGTTATCTCAAGGAATGCACCAATGGATTTCACATTCTTTGATGATCATTATGGGAGCTGAAAAGTAGTAAACAAAATAGCTATTTCCCTGTGCCGGGCAAGAAAAGTAAAGACAATTGCCATATTATGTATAAAGCCGATTCTACTTCCGCCAAACTAAATTCACCCAACTTAATATTATAATATAATTTTCACTGACGTTAATAATATAATTTTCTGCCATTTCATCCCAGCACACAATGAGAATTTCCAGGATATGGTTTTTCAGCTCCTTTTTATTGCATGATTCTATTTAGCAGGTCTAATGATGACATTCCATTCAAAATTAAACACTTAGGAAGATTGGCAGGAAACGCTAAAGTAGGAAATGCCTTGATGTGTGTGTGTGTGTATGTGTGTGTGTGTGTGTGTGTCTTTAAAAAATGGAACGGAAATGAAGAAAACTAAGTGAGAGCTTTCTCCGACATATTAAAAGTACACTGGCTAGATGAGGAATTTGCAGGGCCATTATGGGGTAGTAGGAATGGGCAGTCAGTGACGAATGAAGCCAGAATTACTGAGAGGCTGATTGAGCGTTCGTGCCCGAGCATTGATGAAAAAAGCTTAAGGTCACGTTCCGGATATTGGGATCCATTTTTTGGAAATGTTTATGATCACACCAGGGTAGATTGTCAAGCAATTAGAACTATTAATTTGAACTATTAAGCACTGACAGGGCACAAGGCCCCAGATTAACTGCAATTTTAGAATGGTGAAAGGAAATAGCAAGAAAAGCAAGGAAGTTTTTTGCACGGTTGTTTAATGACTCATTAAAGAGAAAGCTGTCCTGCTGTAAGCATAGAAGGCAGCTAGGCTGGTTCAATCACATGTGCTTAGATATGAAGTAGGGGTGTCAGAGAAATATGCAGCAGACTCAAATGAGTTAGAATTTCTAAGAATCCAGCCCACAGATTCTGCAGCAGACATACTTTTCCCAAGTCCTGCGTATTCCGTGGACCATTTTTTGTAATTTAATGAAAATTTAGCCATAGGAAAAAACAACAACAACCAAAAATGTGCATTTCCCCCATAGGCTATAGAGTGAAAATACACATTTTGGGGGGATTTGATGGAAATTGTAATATTGCCTGCTTAAATCAACAAGGTAATATAACCACTAGTTACAGTGGGAGGAAAGGGTTAATTGAACAATTCCCCAGGCTGCATGTTTTCTAACCCCTCCTCCCTACTTCCGGGCTGGCCTATCTGTGGCCCGCTCTCTCTCTCTCTCTCTCTCCCTCCCTCCAACCTGATGGATGCATGCTCTGAGCTGCCTTCCAGCCAGTGACCTCCAATGAAGCGGAGTCTTAACACCAAAAACTCTAACCTGCCTATATGCATCCTGCATATGTGAATCAATAGACTGTAAGTAAAACTAATAAATGTCTCTATTAGTTTTAAACCTTGTATGGACAATCTGTTTCCTTTTAATAGCCTTTTAGCAAAGGTTTAGCAACCCACATGGTGATAAACAGTTTTAATAACCAGGCTGCGCATAAGGGGGGAAACTCTGCTTCATCCTAACCAGCATAGGACCGACTCCTTCCCATATCCTCCACCAGGATGTGCATATTTGGGGGGGGGATTTGTGCCTTTTCGGGAGTGCAAATTTTCACAACTGGGAATTTGCACAAAATCCGGTTCCATCAATGAGCAAACAATGGAACAAAAGGCATCTGACAATCCACAAAATGTAGACAGAATGGATTTTACAACATCTGTACATCTTAAACTGAGTCAGGCTGTTGGTCTCTCTAACCCAGCAGCAGAGATCTCCAGTGTCACAGTCAGAGGTAGGGCTAGACAAAACTATCAATTTCAGTTTCTCTCCATTTCCCATTTTTCCAATCTCAAGTTCAGTTCGTCCCAAACCTGTATGCAATTTTGCCTGATATACACCTTTTTTTGCAAGCAATTTCCCTAATATAATGCATTTTTGAACATTATTTTCATGATCTATGAATCTTTGTGTTGCACTGAGGCCTGCCTGGTGCCGACTTTACTATCCTTTTTGGCGCCAGGTTAAGACTGCCCTCTATGCTGAGGCATTTAACAGCTCCAAATAGTACACGGGGTGGTGGTGATGTCACTTTTTTTCCTTTCCTTTTCTTTTTTTAAACCAGTCTACTTTTTATAATCTTGTCTTAGCTATTTAAGTAATTTTAAAAGTGTTTTTAAAATGTCTAGTGAATTTTTATTAGATGTTTTTATTGTTTGTATTTTTTATATTGTATTTATTGTAAAATTGTATTTATTGTAAAATTGTATTTTATTGTAAAATTGTATAATTGTTGTAAGCTGCCCAGAGAGCTTCAGCTATTGGGTGGTATAGAAATGAAATAAATGAATCATCACATTTTTGTACACATCTTTGACTGAAGGCCTCCATTGCAAAATTCAGAGAAGTGCACATTTCAAAGGAGAGCTGAATTTCAGTTCACACATTCACTGAAAAGTGCAAAATGAGGCAAGTTTGCATTAAAATGTGAACCAAATGAATTTCTCCCCCATCCCTACGGCAGAGCAAAGCCATGCCAAGGAAGCTGGCAAAAGACAAAAACGTGAGGCCAAACCTCAGATCAAGGGCTCCTTGATGACATTAATGTGTGAGAGAAGACACTCCTGAAGGAGAAGACACCATCTGAGGAGAAGACAGTTCCCAAAGCAATGTGGTCTAGGACTTTTGCATCTTTAAAAGTTGAAATCAACACTTCAAATTGTGTCTGAAACAAATGAGAATTGTTGTTGCTGTTATTGTTGTAGTTTACTTGTGTACGGTCTTTCACCCCAAAGTGCCTCCAAAGAACTGGGCAGCATAATAAAATAAAATACAAATTAGATACAACAGTAACATACTATGGCTTGGATCCAGATTTAGGTGTGCGCATCTGGGCTGGTAGGAACAAACTTCTCTACCCCCTCCTCCCCATGGCAGCTCATTCAGCCCCAGGGCCAGCACGAAGGGTAGGCATGGTCAGGCACCTGCCAAGGGCCCACATTTCATCAGAGGCCAACTGGCAAGATCCCCCTGGACTTGCTCCTCCTCTTCACCATTGCAAGCAACCTGCTTGTTCACCTGCCTCTTGCTCTGCCCCATAACCTGGACCTGAGCCGTGTAGAGCTTTATAGGTCATAACTAGCACTTTGAATTGTGCCCAGATATCACTACAGCAGTTCAGGGCTATCCAAATTTTCCATGTCCAGTTAAAATCATGAAAGTAAAATCTGGATTAAGCATCCAAGCAAAACCTCTCCAGATGGGTGTGTGTGTGTGTGTGTGTGTGTGTATAATCTCTCTGTCTGTCATTATTGCTTAAGTATAAATCCCAGGCATTTATTCTACTAGCATTGACTTACAGACAAAATTTACGGTGTGTTTGACTAGACATGTGCATGAGGCAAAAGAGAAGGACCAGCGAGGGGGGGGGGAGGTGCAGGCCTCTGCCTGAGAAAACATGCGCACTGATGCAAGACACTTTAAATATTTCATTTTCTCACACGCTGTTTTGCTTACGCACTGGATTGCTAGAAAACGTGACAGCGTACACAAACTAGATGAAATGTGTGCAGTGCCAACTCCAAGTCCTATTTTTGAAGCTGGTCAGTAGGATACGAAATGGAGGGGTCACTAGGAAAGGAAGGAGCGGCAGCACAGAGGCTCAGGTCCCCAACGTGGTGCCCATGGGCTCCAATGTGCCGGCCAGGTTCCCTGCCCCTCCTGATTTTAATTTTATTTCTTAAGGATGCAATCCTAAGCATATTTAGACAGAAAAAGTCCTACAGCTCCCAGCATTCCCCAGCCAACATTGTCTAAATATGCATAGGATTGCACCTTAAGGCTGTTTTTAATTTTTTAAAAATTAACTGGGAAGCTGTTTTTTGCAAAGCAAAGTGCTGTTTTCCGGCGCCATCTTTATCTGAGTTAAAAATCGTGGTTTTGTGTTTCGAAGCGCAGACACACACACCCCACCTCGTACTTAAGTTACTTAGCAAGTTACTTTTCGTCTCACCAGTTTGTCTTCTGGGAAATGAGTGTTTTTTGACCAGCCATGCTCACCATGGCTGCCATTTTGTGAGCACACCCATGGCACTCTCTCCACATTCCAAATGTGCCCACCAACCCAAAATGTTTGGGGACCCCTAGAGGCAGCAACTGTGGCAAGGGGCCCTGAGGGCAACAGATGGGTTACTGTGTGGACCTTCTGAGGTTGAAAGCTTTAAACAAAGGTTCCACACATGTTCTTTGCTTGCTCCTTCATCTTAACTAAGCTTGTTATTGTTCTCAGCTGATAAGAACAAGTGCAAAATTGGTATAAAAACCTCCAGGACAGTATCATATATCCAGTATGTGCCTTGACTTGCTCATATGAGTTATCTGGGTAGAAGATTCTGGGGTGCTCCTTAGTATGCTCATCTCACCCCTTCTTAAGAAAATAATAACATAAGAAAAGCCTTACTGGATCAGACCAAAGGCCTACCTAGTCCAGCATTCTGTTTGCACAGTGGCAAACTCGATGCCCATGGTGTGTGATAAGCAGGCAGGAGTGTAGCCTGCCTGCTTATCACACTATGAACCCCGCTGTTCATGTTCCTCAGCAACTGTAATACAGAGGCATACTGCTTCTGATACTGGAGGTAATATCAAATATATGTCATAAGCTTTTTGAAAGTCCAAATGTATAATATCTGCCAGATGTCCCAATCCGTATGGTTGTTGACATTCATGAAGAACTCTAAAAGGTTAGACTTCTGCAGAAGCCATGTTGAATCTTCTTCAGCAAGTCTTGTTCTTCTATATCAGGGCTCTCCAACCTTGGGTCCCCAGATGTTGCTGGCCTACAGCTCCTAGCATACCCAGCCAACATGGCTAATGGCAAAGGAATGGAATCTGGGAGCTGTAGTCCAGCAATATCTGGGGACCCAAGGTTGGAGAGCCTTGTTCTATATGCTTCATAATTTTAGCTTTAATAATATTTTCCAGCGATTGATCTGGAACAGATGTTAAGCCAACCAGCCTAAATTTCCTAAATTCCCTACCCCACCCCAAGGATCCTTTTTTTAAAAAATGGTGTTATATCGGCTGCTTTCCATTCCTCTAGTATGGAGGCTGACCTTAGGGACAAATTCCATATTATTGTCAGAAAATCAACAATTTCACATTCAAGTTCTCCGGTAGATATCCAGACCTGGTGATTTGTTAATTTTTAATTTGTCAGTAAGGCCTAGAACATCCACTCTTGTCAACAATTTGTCTTCTTCAGATACCTTTCCTGAAAAAGTCAATTCAGGTACAGGCATTTGCCTTCACATTTTTTGCAGTGAAGAGAGATGCAAAAAATTCATTCAGCGTCTCTCCAGCCTCCTTATCCTCCTTCAGCAGAACTTTAACTCCCTTGTCATCTAATAGTCCAACTGCCTCCCTAGTTGGTTTCGTGTGTGTGTATGTGTGTATATATATATATATATGGCTTTTGGTTTTGGTTTTTGTCCCTTATAGTTTGCTTGCATTTCTTTTGCCAAAATTTGTGTCTGTTCTCATTTGAGAAAGACTTCCATTTCTGAAGGAAGCCTTCTTGCCCCAGATAGCTTCCTTGTGCACGTGTGCTTGAGATGGCCTAAACCTTGTAAGTCACATACTGCTTTTTGGCTAAAGGATCTGTTACTCCCTTTGCTTCTGGATATATTTTTTTTCTCTTGTTGGTTTTATATTTCAATTGAGACTGAAGTCAGACTGCCCGAGCATTAATTGCCATGAGGAATATTCTGCTTTGAAGATCAGCCTTGAGTCTGTTTTTCTGCTCCTCTCTGGAACATCCACAGTTCTGCAGGATATTTGTATATAATGATAATCAAGTCAGTAAGTGTGATGTGTTGGTTTGGTAGATTCCTTCGGCGTGGTCACCCATCTCCTGAATCTGCAGATGAATTTTGCCCATATTAGGGCTTTTAAAGGCCATCAATTTGTAGTGCGACAAATACCTATTTATAGTGCAGGATTCAGATATATCCCTCAAAGAAGCACTTCTGTCCTTCACTGCATTTTCCCACAAGTCAAAACCTTGATATATTGTTGTTGCTGGGGGGAAAACGCACTTCTTTCTGCAGTTGGAGTGGCAATTGCAATTTGGAGCACTGCCTGGAATGTGGCTGCATGAATGTCACAGAGACCCATTGAATGGTGTCTATGACATCACTGATGATGAGAAACACAACTGCCCCTGGGTCACATCTTGGAACCATAACTCCAGTGCTCAGTTTGCATCAACGCTGAAACTAACTACCCTCAAGGCTCGTGTGGGGTACAGATGGAGGAGGAATTTGTTTGGTTCACATTTTAATGCAAATTTACCTAATTTTAATGCAAATTTAAACCAATACTGTGGAGAAAGACTGCAACTGTCCTTCTTGGCGGGTTCGGCCACTCAGGGGTTAACCCGGACTCGGGTAGCCCTCTATCAGCGGTACGCAGCTCTCTGGCAGAAGCCGCGACCAATTATAACGCAGGCAAAGCGAGGAGACCGAGTTTTGAATGGATGCTACTACACTGTTATGGGTAAACAGAGTTTAATGGAGCATAACAGAACATATACAAAGCACCACGCTAAGCACACACCTACAATTGCGCTGGTAGCGAGCCGCAAAAGCAATACAGACAGTCGTACCTGGAAATGCCTTGTTCCTAGAAAGCCGCTTAACTCCAAAAGGGCTGTTCTATGTTAGCGTTGTTCACTGGGAGCTCCCCCAGGGTTGAAGGTGGACCTTGCAGCTTGCTGCCTCACGACCAACAACCCTTTTCCCGCCACTGACCCTGGGCTTTATACCCTCTGTTGGGCCCCCTCCTTCTTGTCGTGCCCCCTCCTGGCACGACTGGTTTTTCTTGTTTGCCCGGCACCTAGGAGTCTTTGGCTATTCCTTTCTTCTATCCAACACCTAGGAATGAATATTCCACAGCTCCTTCGGCTGCCAGACCAGGGACTTGCCAGGGGGCATGTTAATGACTCCTATTGTGATTCTTGGGTGTCTGATGCTATCTTGCGGTATATGTGCATATACGTGTGTGTGTGTGTGGGGCTATGGCTTTCTCTTCACAAATACGCAAACAAACTCAGTTATCATTTGAAATTAGCACTTCTCTGAATTATGCAATGGAGTCCTCCAATCAAAAAATGCATACAAAAATTTGTATATTAGGGGAAAGTGCACACAAAAATGCATATATTCATAGAAATAATGTTCAAAATGCATTATATTAGGAACATTATTTGCAAAAATGTGTATATTATCCAAGATTGCATACAAATTACAAGTACTGGGGAAAATGCACACAAAAAATGCATACAATTTTTAATGCAAACTTAAACAAACAAAAACAAATCTCAACATCTGAGATGACCCAAATTTAAGATTGGAAAAATTCTTAAAGTTCAAGACAAACCAAACATAAGATTGGAAAAATAAGAAACTGAAATTGACAGATTCGTCCATCCTCTTGTCTTGACATTATTAGCTTAGTGTGCAGAAAATGTTCAGACTGAGTTATACAAGAAGAAGGGATTGGAATCCCACCTGCTGGTGAGATCCCATCACCTCTGTCTGAACTCCGCCTGTGGATTGTAACATTTTGCACAGAAGAAAAGTGATATTCAAAGCTGGACTAAAGAGATCTTGAGCAAGAATCACAACCAAAGAGCAAGTTGATCACATTCACCTTGCTGGTCTGGTCATTCCAAAGGCTTGGTGTCCAGGATTTTGTCCTCACATATATGTAACACACAGATAACCATTTCAGCAGCGGAGCCGGTTTGTTTCAATGGCTTGGTTGACAGCCAAAACTAAAAGAAGAGAGCTCTCTCTACTGCTCCCCCAACCCATTTCCAGCTATCTTTTTATTACTTCCTTCCCTCATTACTCTTCTTAAAGACAGACTCAGAAAGAAATTTAGTATCTTTGTGACTTTAATCATTATTCATTTCATCCCCCTCCTTATTTATTAATAATCCCATACGTCTTCCCCCGGTGATATATTTATGCATTCCATTCTCATCCCTCGGGGTGGGGGGACTCATAGGGTGGTCAGTTCACAGCTTCTGGAGCACTGCCAGCTCACTACATGCAGGGTGGGAAGTGCAGGGCAGGGGGACGCAGCTTCCCCCATTTTTTACATCCCACCCCTCTTTTAAAATGTTTCCCTCCCACTGAAATCAATGGGAGGGTAAATTACTATGTCAGCCTGAGGCGGGTGTCGTTTGTGGGCCTGATCCGGGACTGTGTTGTGGGGGGGGAGGGGGCTTTGGATCTGTGGATTCAAGACCACCCATGAACACACACCGGAATGTCCTGTTTGGACCACTTCCACCGGCAGGAACACCGCCCGCTGTAAATCTGCACCCACTGGGCTTTCTGTAGGCATACCGAGGGACTCCGGGCCAGATGTACGCTTCACATAGCCAGTGGAGGGACACTTTTGCCCCATCCTATCCCTTCTCAGCCAGCCTCCAGTGGGCATTAGGATTGCTCTGTCTGACTGTTGAGCAGCAAACGTCAAGAGCATTGTAGCACCTTAAAGCAGCTGCCTCCAACCTGGAACCTTCCACCTTATTTTGGACTTCAACTCCCACCAGTCCCAGCCAACATGGTCAATGTTTGGGAATGCTGGGAGTAGTAGTTCAAAACATGTGGAGGGCACCAGGTTGGGGAGTGTGTGTGTGTGTGTGTGTGCGTGCGTGTGCGTGTGTGTGTGTGTGTGTGCCAATAGATAGATAGATAGATAGATGCCCTTTTCCTCTTCAGGTGTTCTTTCTTCCATGTTGAATAAATGTGTGAGGAGAGGAGCACTCCATCCATCGCCCTGTATGCGTGGAGGGTGACAGTCTGAACATGTATCTGTGGAGGTGCTCCGTGTGATTCAGAACCCTGGAAAATCGGGGTACTTAATCACACGGAGAGTCCCTACAGATACAAGAGGGTCTCTTGTTCAGGCTGTTGCCCTCCGTGCATACAGGGGGATGGATGTGGCGATGGAGGGGGGGCAGGGCTGGAGCTCTCCTCTCCTCAGCTGTTCATTCAACATGGAAGAAGAAGGAACAGCTGAAGGGGGGTAGACAAACTAGACATATTAGGACTCTCACATGATTAAAGGAATCTTAGCTGACTACTCAGAGGTTTTACAATGCAACCCTATGGATATTTACTCAGAAATAAATTCCAATGTGTTCAACAGGCCTTACTCGCTAGTGTTTTAAGATTTAATTCAATTAATCAGTAAATTAAATCTGGATTAATTTACATATGAAAACAAAGTTTACATAACTATTTGTATTAAAAAATACAGGTTTTTTTAAAAAAAGTTTAAATGTGCTGGCTGATTTAAGCAGGGGCATCTTTTTAGTAGTGATATGCAAAATAACCCCACTGTGATTTGGAATGGGGCAGCTAATTTATTAGTCCAGCTGCATCAACTTGGATGAAAGCTGCCCTACATTCCAAGCTTTCAAATCATAGCTGGATTTGGTGTATGCGTGCCACTGAAATGCATCTTAGAAATGTGGTGTGTTTAGTGCAGGGTTGGGAAACCTCTGGCCCACGGGCTGCGAACGGCCCACGGAGCCTTCTCTCCTCCACACACATGAAAATGCCCCCCAACACACAAGAATTGGGCTTGGAGGCAATGGGAGATTTTTTTCAAGTCTAATTGCAGCACAGGGGGTGATTTTTGGAGGAGTCACAGATGGGGAGGGGAGGGTTAGCCCCCACGCCCCACATGCTGTGACCCCAATTGGCTCCAAGGGAAGGATTTTTTCAAGCCTAATTGTTGCACAGTGGGGGGTGGCATTTTCGAGTGTGTAATGTGTGTGTGTGTGTGTGTGTGTGTGTATGAATGGGCATATGTATGCCTCAGGGTGTGTGTTATATGTGAGTTGAGTCTTATGTGTGAGAATTGAGGAGTGTGTGTGTTATGTGTCGGTGTGTATTATGTGTATTATATGTGGATGTGTATTAATGTGTCTGTTTTTGTTGTTGTTGTTGTTGTAATAATAATAATAATTATTATTATTATTACTACTACTACTACTACTATTACTACTACATTTATATTCCGCCTTTTTTCCTCTTGCAAGGAACCCAAGGCAGCTTACAGCTCCTCCCCATTTTATCCTCACAACAACCCTGTGAGGTAGATTAGACTGAGAGTCAATGACTGGCCCAAAGTAACCCAGTGAGCTCCATGACCAAGTTGGGACTGGAACCCAGATCTCCTGAGTCCCAGTCCAACACTCTGACCACTACACCACACTGGTGTATGAGAAAGACTGTGTGGGCTGCTCTGCCCACTTGAGCTCTGACCCTGTCCCTTTTTGCTTTGGTCCCATCCAATGAGATGCATCCTCCAGAAGGTCAGCCACAAGGGAATGCAGCCCTGGGGCAAAAAAGGTTCCTCATCCCTGGTTTACTGCAACAGTCCTTTTCCACCCCCATATGGCATGACACCATGCCTCATGATGCAATGTTCTCCCATTGGTCATTGTCACATGTGTTTTTGTTTACAAACAGATTGACATGGAGCCAACAGCTGGAGGCAGCAGCTGTGAAGGAACAAGCAGCAGCAGCAACATCATCACCTGTAATAAATGTCAGTTCTAATTACAAATATATTACAATTTTGGTACATCAGAGTCAGGGCTCGTTATACAAACCGGAATTACGGACAGGCTAGATTTCTCATCTGGACTCACTAATTACGACTTTCAGTGGTGTCACTATTTTTAAAATGCTTTTAATTGATTAATCTAACAGACTAAAGGCACAACCTTGTGCAAGTTTAGACAGAAAAAAGTCCTACAACTCCCAGCATGCCCCTGCCCTTAATGATCTTGCCATGATCCTGCCAAACGGATGTCATGATATAGTACTTGTTTAAATGAGATGCGTCGGCATGGCCTACATTGTAAAGGCACCACCGTTAATGGACTTGAATGCGCATGGGGAGTGGAAGGAGGACAGTCGACAGGACTGGCTCAGAACATGTTTTAGGTATCAATTGTAAGCACACTTTTAATAAAACAGATCCACTGAATTCAATGGGACTTACTTCCAAGTAAAGAGTGACATTCACAGGATGCAGTCTGTGGCCACCTTTATTAGCTACACGGGACCTGTGCCTTTAACATTTACATCACAACAGGCGGAAAAGTTTCCTCCATGCGGCAGAAAAGCTGCTGCCATTGAAATTCTGCTTGTCATGTTTTCGTTAAAGATGTGGCACCTCTCTGCGAAAAAGAAACAAGTGACAATTCTACTGCTTAATAATTAGAGCCTATGGATAGGAACATGGGAGCAATGTGACAATGTGTGCAGTAATGACACCACAATGAGAAGAAACTAATGTGCCATGAATATTCATCGGGCAACAGTGATTGGTGAGAACCGGATCTAAACAAAAGCAAGATGTGTACAGGGAAAACTTGATTCCTCAAACCAAAGCCACAGCAATTAAAAGGTAAAGCCCAAGCAGGCACCTTTGGCATCATGATATGTAAAGTGCTCATTTGCAATATGCATCCCTGTGGCGTAACCCCACAATTCAGTTCCCTGGTGTATGTTTGAATTAGTATGTTTAATGTGTCTAGAATGTTGAACCGAGTGGGTGTGGTTTATGATGTCTTGGAAAGGGTGGGGGGAGGAGTATATAAGGAGTGTTTGAGTGATGTCAGTTTTAGTTTAGGTGGTTGGGGTTGTTGAGTGTGAGTCAGAGTGGAGTTAGTTAGTGTGTTATGGGAGAGTGTTTGGAGTGTGAGGAGAGTTGGTGGGAGTTGGGGAGTTAGGTTAGTTACAAATGTGACAATACCAGACAGTGATCTAATGTTGAGTGGCCAGCTTTGAAGCTGATCTGTTCTTCCCCCAGAATGTTGTTGTTATTGATCCATTCCCTTAATTTAACACCTAAATAGCTGGCATAGATCTTCCCAACAACCGAAAGCAAACTGATAGGGCGGTAATTATGAGGATCGTCTTTAGGGCCTTTCTTATAAATCGGAATAACGCTTTTTCTTTATGAAAGGTGGGAAATATTTACCTGCTGCCATTCGGGTGTTTAAAGCTGACAGGCCTGTGGCTTACGCTGGCTATGACAGGCCTGTGGCTTACACTGGCTCAGCTTGTCTGAGCGTGGAAAGCTAAGCAGGGTCAAGCCTGGTTATTACTTGGATGGGAGACACCTCCTCTAGTTTCCTGCATTGAGCAGGGGGTTGGACTCAATGGCCTTGTAGGCTCCTTCCAACTCTATGATCTATGAAATCTATGACTCGGTCACAGACCCTTTTTGGAGTACCTATATGGTTTCCCTACTCCAAGAACTCACTTGAGGACATTCAAACTTATTTTTTGAGAGCAGTATTTGGCGTTCCTAGGTGTGTCGCAGGGGCAGCCCTTAATTTAGAGGCTGGAATTAATTCACTGCAATGTGTGGCATGGATATTTTCTATTCACTATTGGCTTCGCTGTCATCGGGTACTCCCTCCTGATTCACTGGTGTCTAAGGTTTTGTTAGACTAATATAAATCTCCATGGATAAAGGCTATAGAGAATAAAGTTACTTCAATAGGCCTTGCCCCCTCTTATCTTTTCTTTATGGATTTAGGTAGTGCCAAATTCATAGTTAAACAGAGATTAATAGATATAGACAACCAAGAGCTGCTAAGCGCAGCTCGGGGTCCATGCTCCCCTCAGTCATTGGGCCTTTTGAGATACCCTCCAAGTAAAGGAATGTCTTACTTGGGGTGGTTAACTATCTCCAAATATAGGAGGGCCTTTTCGGTAGCAAGGTTCAACGCCCTCCCCTCAAGCTTACTGGAGGGTAGATATGGCAAAACTCCTAGGAACACCAGATGTTGCCCATGCAACAACATGGAGATAGAGTCCATTTTACATGTATTATTTCATTGCAGCTTCTACCAAGGAGCGAGGAAAGATTTGATACTTCCTATAACGCAGAAGAAGTTCCCTGGTCACTCAATGGAGTCTCTTATGACTCTATTACTTCTTGGCACAAACCAACAAATTACAAAGCAAGTAGCGAAATATTTGAACCTGGCCATCACTACTAGACCCCAGATGTTGGTGTGCTAGGCTATCAATTTGTCAATTTCATTATTAATGTGTGCTATTTGTTTATGTATATACATTGAACTTTTATCTTTTTATCCTTTTATTGTATTACACAGCTGTTGATTAACTGGGTTTTTAATTGTGTTATAAATGCTCTGTTGACTGTTAATAAAAAGAGTGATTACTATATAGGTTAGTTACAAAGTGTTTGGTGTAGGCAGGTTTATTTTCTGGAACTAAGATTTTGATAATTAAAATAAACTTATTTTTATTTTGTTTGCTACCCAAATCCTACGTGTCAGCTTGGCGTTATTAACCTGCTTTACTTTTAAATCTACACACACACCTTTGTACCCACAGCATCATATATTTAAAAATAGATCCTTAATCATCAGTATTAATCTTTTCCCTCATTAGCAGGGGAAAGGTTTCATTTGACCCTCCCCTCAGGCTTTTAAGTGTTGGTGCTTCGCCTGAGAAGGGTTTATGCGCCTGGTCCTAAAATGTAAGACCAGCAATCTTAGCAATCCCCCCCCCTCTCTCTATCTCACACACACACACACACACACACTTAGTTCTTTGAGGGCTAAGACAGGCATTACTCTAAGGATGCAATCCTATGCATATTTAGACAAAAAAAAGTCCTACAAATCCCAGCATGCCCTGGCTAGGGTGTGCTGAGATTTGTAGAGCTTTTTTCTGTCTAAACATGCATAGGATTGCACCCTAAATGTGTGTCTAGCAGCTGCACCTTTTTTCCTCTTTCATTTTTACTCTAGAGTAGGTGCATGGCCCCCAATCTGAATCAAGAGCCTAGCATAGGTAGTAGGGGGACTTTTAAGATATGGCTCAGGGGGTCTCTGCCTACTCTGGAGTGAAAATGAAAAGAAGACACACATTTGATGGAATGTTGCTAGACAAACATTGCTAGACACACATTTAAAGGAGTGCCTGCTTTGACCCTGAGCATTTTGAAACCTAGGCATTTAGGAGCAGTGTCTCCTTCTTCACCAGTGACACTACAGCCCATTCACTTCCTCTGAGCCCAGTCTGCACCACCACCCAGAGGGAGCAAACAAGGCAAGTGAAGGAGGTAGTCTGGCCACTTCTGCATCACCAAAAAAGGAGGAAATGCTTCATCAAAAAAGAGGACAAAGGACAATAGGGAGGAAGCTGAGGAACACAGGAAGCTGCCTTATGCTGAGTCAGACCATTGGTCCATCTAGCCCAGCATTGTTGACACTGACTGGCAGCGGCTCTCCAGGCTTTCAGGCAGGAATATTTCCAGCCCTACCCAGAGATGCTGAGGACTGAACCTGGGCCCTTCTGCATGCAAAGCATGTGCTCCACCACTGAGCTATGGCCCCTGAGAAAATTAGGTGCTCTGACTTGTGAGAACAGAAGCACTTTTGCCTAAGGCAAAGCCGCCACTGGATACAACCCAATGGCTTTTAAGCAAATAAATATCACCAAACTGATTCTCAGCCATTTTCTTTTTGAATTGTCTCTGAACCAACTATCTGACTCAATTCCAGCTGTTGTGGAATGGTCTCCCAAAACATTGCACTTGTCATATCTGTTTGAAATGTTGATGCTTGACCTTTGTCTTCCACACTGTCGAAGTGTTGTCAAGGTCAGGTTTTAAAAATTTTATGCATCAGCATGGCAGATGATGTAAACTCTTCTGCACCTGACATCTCACGCATGCATAGCTTAGCCGTGGCACGGATGAGTCAGTGCCAAATATAGAAACAAATAAGAGCTGTCCATATGCAGGGAAGGAGAGTGCTGCACGTATTTTTTATTTTTTTTAGCAATTAGAAATCTCAAGGTGTTTTAATCTCTCGCTCCCTCATTACGGAGGCTCATGCTCTAAAATTATTGCAGTCTATGGACTTCTCCAGCTGTATGCAAGGAAACTAAGCCCAAAGTTCTCTTCCAGACTATAATGTGTTGTAATCTATTCCTGCTTCACTTTAATTCCCTCCCACCCCACTCTCTCTATGCTAGTCAGAATGCTGATTGTTCTTTCTGTACTAGGCACATATAATCCTTTTCATCCTACGTCACATACAAAAGCATAATCACCGTGATGAGCCATGTTTTCTCTGAGGACACGAAGCCTCCTAAATCAATATTGTATACAGGATTGGGTGGGAGGTGGAAAAGAACTGAGAGAAAGAGAGAAAGTAGCAATTGCATTTGCGGGGGAAGGGTGTGAAAAAATAAGGATTTCACAGGAAAATTTAGGTTGACTTTCATATGCCTTGAAGCAAAAAGGTGTTTTGTTGTTTTTCTTAATAATAATAGTCATGGGTGGGTGGGGGAACTCCACTTATCTTCAGTCTAAATATGTGGAGAGAAAATGACCAAAGAAATCCAGTGCTGCTTTCAATCCAGTACTTGCAGAAAGACTTATCATTTAACTCCATAATTAAGAGAGAAAATCCTATGGCCCCTAGATGGCAGCTGACGGGTTATAGGATGCAGCAAACCTCCTCCTAGGCCATAGATAGAGATACGGCTTTGCAGGAGGAGATCAAACTCTGGATCTCCCAGCCAGCACAGAAAGTTTCACAGTGGCTCCCTCACTCAAGACCGGTACTCTGATCTTGGGAGGGGAGGAAATGGGTGTGTTGGAGGCAGGCCGGTGGGCAGGGAACTGAAGAGGCCATGGATCCTCTGAATCCAAAGGCCTTTCAGCCCCTGTTCGCAGAAGGGGCAGCACGTTAGACAGTCTCAGAGGTCCATCCAATGCAAAATGCTACAAAGGAGGGCAGAAGGGCCTCCGTTGCTCCTCCTGCCCTTCCAGCAACAGCCTGGCCAGGCTTAGGATGGACGGAGGGCTCTGTGATTGGAGCTCTCTGTTCTTTGGGCTAGGCATCCATAGGATTGCACCCTAAATAGCAAACATTGAAGCACGTGCATTTTAGGTTCAGCATATACTAGTTCCTATACATTTTGAAAGTAACTACTCACTTGCAACTCGAACTTAAAGATCACCCCCTACTCCAAATAATTTAGGCTTCATTTAGGCTATAGAGAAAAAAATGGATTGAAGAATATTGCAAAACCATATGGTTTAACAGGAAATATTGGGGCCTTGTGAAGGATGCTCCTCTCAACAAATCTCCTCTCCACCAGTGGAATGGGACCTCTGCGGCATCCTAATCTCCAGCCAACGGATCAAGGGGGTAGGATCACATTGTCAGTTCTCACCAACAGTAGATGAGGACTAAACCAGTTCAGATTGCAGGTGAAGGCTCAAATAGTGGAATGTTCCTCCCCAAAATAAAGAAATAGATAATCCTACACATGTAGTATGTAAGAGAAACCTAGGCTTGAACCCTTCTCCCTGACATTATTTTCTAGGGGGATATGGAAGAACATTCACCATCTGAGACCCCACCAGTCTGATGTGGTATAACCTTGAAAGAGATATACCAACCCCATCTGCTCTTTGTATGAACAGGCCTCAGGATCTCACTTGTGGACACATGGAAATTATGGTGTTACTTAGTGACACCCATTCCACTCCTAATTCTGCACCAACAAGTCTCAAATTCTATACTCCAAAAAACAACAGCACACACAACTTTTTCCTTTTGTCCTTTCGTTTATATGTCACTGCCTTTTCCATTGTGAGTTTTGGGCCTTGTGTGTCCTAAAATCTAATGTTAAAAGGAATCAAATTACACTTTAAATAAAATATTAATTAATGAAGTGCAGTTGTGGAATAATTGCGTAATTTCACACATCGTTGAGTGTCTTGTAAACACATTTTTAAAATTAAATTCACAAGTACAAAGCATTTTTAATAAGTTTTTTATGAGTTCCAACCATTTCAGAGTTTTAAAAGATGATTGAGTTGCATTCAGAGAACATCGATGACGGACGTAGCCACCAAAAAACAACCCCTGATTTTAGAATACAAAATACCATTTCATCTAGATTTGGGGTGGGGGTTGAGATTGCTGCCTTCTACCTCTGCCCAACATTCCTGCTTTTGATCCTGGAGAGAAAGCAAGAGAAGGAAAGGTGATGCCAGGCTTGGGGTGGGGTGGGGTGGGGTGGGCATCCATGAAGTGATGCTTGCTGGTCTCCCCATGCCTGCTCCCCCCACCATGCATGGGCTTTCCCAGTAGCAGGCAGGCAGGCAGCAGTGCTACAATCTGCAGGAAGCGGCTGTGAGCCACCAACCATTTTGATTTCCCCAGAATGCTCCTTAGCATCTTTCAGGGCACGGTGGGAAATTTAAAATGGTGGGTAGCTGCCCACTGCCATGTAAAAACTGAGCCTGGAGATACAGGCAGGTGGGTGGGCTCAGTCGTGAGTACCCATGAGGTCAGGCCTGAGTGTGGAATATTTATGCTACATATTTAAGTTGGATTTTATACCAGGCTAACTGTCATGGCTTCTTCCAAAGAATCCTGGGAATTGTACTTTGGTAACTGTGCTGCGAATATTCTGGTGGCACGGTCAACTCTGGGATGGAGTGCTCCCAGGCACCCCGTTTTTTGCATTGTTCCCCCAAACAATGAGCATTGCTGCCCAATTTTTCAATCTTGACCATCCATACAGTGGGGAAGATTTTGGTGCACAAGGATCTCTGGATCAGGGCTGCCATGTGCACGGTAAGTGAGATGAGCAAGCTTTGGTCTACAGCTGCTAAAAAGTTTCAGGTTTCAACGCTGAGTGCCATCCAATCCCCCATGAGTGGTTTCTTTGGGTCATCAGAAGCCGAGAAGTACGCCTGCCTCTCCCATTCCCTTCTCTAGTTTCATTTTGAGCTTCTTAAGTGTCATTGAGATACAGGCAATAATGATTTTATATATCAGTTTTAAGGGGGGTATTTTCCCTCAAAAAACACTCTAATCTGCATGCAATCAGGTGCTCTCCTGATTTTAAAACTTTTTCAGTGCAGCGACAGAGAAAATGATCTAGAAGCATTGGCTGAAGTTTTCCAGTAGAGCTTTCTATCCACTTCAATATGCCGACCTGCTATTATGTTAATTTCAATGGTGTGTCTACCAAGGCAATTAAAATTCCCAATGTTAAACTCATTATCAGCTTAATGTTCATATTTGCGTTTTAAGCTTGACTTCAGAACTCATAATCCTAGGCAAAAATGTATACAAAAATTCAAGCTGATAAACCCCAGAAGAAATAGAATGCAAAATAGGAAGTGGCTCAGATAAGGGAAAAGGAAGTAGGTAGTATCCGTAGGATCTGGTCTGGGGATCATGTCTAGAAGTACATTGGTGCAGGATCCATCAGTCATCCAGAAATGAAAGGCTTGAGGCATTCACATTTTAGGCCAGGGGCGGGGAACATTTCTTGGCCCAAGATCTGAACTTGGAGAAGCTCTCAGGAGCTGCATTCTGGGTGGGGGGCACAGCAAAAGGGTGGGCCTGAAACCCACCCACCCCAATTCCATTGTTACCAATTTATAGCAGGAATTATGTCTACTCAGAAGGAAGTGTGAGCATCATATCTACTCACACATATGTAGGGCAACCCTCTGCATGTCTACTCAGAAGTAAGCAGGACTGAATCACTCAGTGTGGCACTTTCAAATAGCATTCCAAATAACAAGCCCATGCATGTCTACTCAGAAGTGAGCAGCACAAGTCCCTGCAGGATAAGGCTCAGAAGGAATCTGGACAGAATCACTCAGCAGCACTTTCAAGTAGCATTTCTACTCAAAAGTATGCATGAACATCATGTCTACTCACAAGTAAGCAGGGTAAACCTAAACGTTAGCCAAAAGGTCAGCGCCAGGAAGACCAGGCCAATACAGAGAGCATATGGAGGGTTGTTATGCCCTGCCTTTTGGTGCTTGAAAGCACCAAATTAAGCACTTCATTAATTAATATTTTATTTAAAGTGTAATTTGATTCCTTTTATCATTAGATTTTAGGACACACAAGGCCCAAAACTCACAATGGTGTGTTGTAAGTGAGAGCCTAACTAGCAGGAACCGCACCCTGGGCGAAGGTTGTAAGATGGCGCCCAGAGGAAGTCTCTCGGAAAGTCCCTCTCAGTCATATTTAGTCTAAACTGCTTGGTAACGGCTGCCAGCCTATCAAAGGCCATGCACGTAGGAAACAAAGAGGAAAAGCCCCTTTTGGGCAAGTATAGATAGCTTGCTTGGCAACAGGCCATGGGCCAGTCAGTACCTCAACAGGTAAGAAAGTCCCTAAAAGGTCAATATACAAGCTTGCACAGTAACAAGATATGAGCCAATCAGCTTCTTGCACGTAGGGACAAAATGACGTGTTAGGCTATGCATGCGTGATATCCTGTACTTGTTTGTATCACAGTATAAAAGTGATTGCTCTACTCTTAGGCGGGGCTGTCTCTTCTTGCATGGAGAGGCAGACCAGCGCTGCAATAAACTTCTGAAGACCCATCCCAGTTGTCTTGCTATTCCTCATTGGGGTCCGAAGTCCAGTTGGACAGCCTAAATTCACTCTAAATAAATAGAGCTCACAACAGGTGGCTGACATGCATTTTAAAAAACATGAATACAATTTTAACCATAAAAACAAAGAGCATTAAAACAGAGCCATTCAGTGAGCAGAAAGAGATTCAAGCTAAATCCAGGGTCCGCTGAAATAAAAACTTTATACTACTTGCTGAAAAGCCATAAGAAAGGAGACCAACATGGCTTTTCCAGGGAGGGAGTTCCTCAACCAAGGTGCCACAACTGAAAAGGCCCAGTTTCACATCCTAGCCAGTTGTGCCTTCACACAGGCCACAAGATGTGAAACAAGGACTCAGATGGTGATGAATGTAGTTGGTAGGCAGGTTGAAATATCCTGGTCCCAAACCATTTAGGGCTCTTTAAGGACATTGAGGAAGACAGGCAGGATGTGGGACAGGAAGATCAGGCTTTAGCATGACAGAAACACAAGTTGAGGGGAGCTGAAGTTGGGCACCATGTATGATGGAATGGAAGCTCAAGCCAGGCAGGATTCTGGTAGCAGGACAGAAGAAGCATGAAGAAAACACTGAGCCTTAACAGCACGTATGCAAGTCATCGCAGGGTACTTCAGCATAAAGAGAGCTCATGCCATCCTCAGTCTGGAATACAATCCATGCAGCTCTTTGGGGAGTAAATCGTATTCTAATTATAACCCCTTTTCACATCCCCATTCTCCTTCCCTAGTTATCACAGAGAAACATGGAACTGATCTGGCGTTTCAGAACAGGAATAGAGCAGGGTTGCATTTGAAAGGTGGGGGGGAATTATTGGAGCACCATCTGGATTCTTTGGGACCTATGATGCCTCCTGGACATCCCACAATGTTCTCCAGAGGAGAGGAAAATAATCCTGTAAGGACATAGTCTGGTAGCGTAAGAGAGGACTCCTTGAGGCAGCCTTCCTCCTACTCACTGTCCAACACATCTGGAAGGTGCCAAATCCCATCCTCAAGGCCATCCTTGTGTTCTTTTGCTAAAACCAACACGTTTCTTCTCTTTGTGCCCTCTCTTAACCATAAGAACATAAGAAGAGCCATGCTAGATCAGACCAAGGGTCCTTCCAGTCCAGCATTCTGTCCAGCCAACCAGCTGCCCACAGGATCCCACAAGCAGGGCATGAGTGCAACAGCACCCTCCCACCCATGTTCCCCAGCAACTGGAGTACATAGGCATCCTGCCTCTGATACTGGAGGAAGCATATAGCCAATCAGCACTAGTAGCCATTGATAGCCTTCTCCGTGAATGTGTCCAATCCCCTTTTAAAACTATCCTAATCAGTGGCCATCACTACATCAACCATCAACACCTTCCATAGGAAGATTTGA
This sequence comes from Shinisaurus crocodilurus, assembly GCA_021292165.1. NCBI lineage: Eukaryota > Metazoa > Chordata > Lepidosauria > Squamata > Shinisauridae > Shinisaurus > Shinisaurus crocodilurus. The sequence goes on from CM037876.1 coordinate 33,609,502, forward strand.
GTGAGCCTTGTTGAAACTTCTCACCCCTGCTTCTTACATTTCTGCAAAATTGAGTCTGAAATGCCTACATTCCCTCTTTCATGCCAAGGAGCCCAATTTCCATGTCATTTTCTCCCCTGAACCCCATGGACTTCACCTAGGAATGTACAACTCAGCAAAACTTGAGCTCGCCAAAGTTCTCCAAATTCCATCTCGAATCTCATTCCGACTGGGGTCCGTATCAGATTGTGGGCTTTGTTTGTTCCCACATGAAAATCCTCATAGAATCATCGAAAAGTAGAGTTGGAAGGGGCCTACAAGGCTATCGAGTCCAACCCCCTGCTCAATGCAGGAATCCAAGTCAAAGCATCCCTGACAGATGGCTGTCCAGCTGCACCTTGAATGCCTCCAGAGTGGGAGAGCCCACTACCTCTCTAGGTAGTTGGTTCCATTGTCTTATTGCTCTAACAGTCAGGAAGTTTTTCCTGAATCTGGGTTCCTGTAACTTGAGCCCATTATTCTGTGTCCTGCACTCTGGGATGATCGAGAAGAATCATAGAATCATAGAATAGTAGAGTTGGAAGGGGTCTATAAGGCCATCAAGTCCAACCCCCTGCTCAATGCAGGAGAACAGATGTGGGCAGCCCAGTCAGTCACCCATCCAAGCACTGACCCAGCTCATACCTGCTTAGCTTCAGCATGTGGCCTGCATTATGTGCTCTTGACACCATCCTGGCCCTCCTCTGTGTGACAACCTGGAGAGGAGGAGGAGGAGGAGGAGGAGGAGGAGGAGGAGGAGGAGGAGGAGGAGGAGGAGGATTATGAAAGCCGCCTTGGGTTCCTTGCAGGAAAAAAGGTGGGGTATAAATATAATAAATATTTTTTTAAAAAAACCTTTCAAGTACTTGAAGAGCACTATCATATCCCTCCTCAGTCTTCTCTTCTGAAGGCTAAACATGGCCAGAACTTACCTAATTTTGCACCTTCAAACCAACCGAAACTGACTTACGGTACCCTTCGAAACTCATATTTCTCCAAATTTTGTAATGGAGTTCTCCAATCAAATAGTGCATACAAAAATGAGTATATTAGAGGAAAGTGCACATAAAAATGTGTATATTAGATAAAATAATGCCAAAGTGTTTGCAAGAAATGTATACGGTAGGCAAAATTGCATTACAAAATGCTTGGGTTAGGAGAAATGTGCACAAAGATGCAGACACATTTTCACGCAAACTTTAAAAAAAATAAATAAATTCAAAGTTCAAAATGAACTAAATTTAAGATTGTAAAAATAAGAAATTTCAAGAATGTATAACCTTTTGTTGAAATTTGAAACTGAGGAAGAGCAAGTGAAGGCATGTATGATAAAATGGGCTCAAAATTTTGGCTATAATATATTAATGACACAATGGGAAAATATGTGGTTAAAAGGTTTGAAATTTACTTTATGCTCTAGTCTTAAAGAGAATTTTTATAAGATGATGTATCGTTGGTACTTGTCGCCGGAGAAACTGGCTAGAATGTATAGCGGTGCATCAGATATATGTTGGAAATGTGAACAACAGGAAGGAACCTTTTATCATATGTGGTGGACACGTAAGAAAGCTAAAAGATTTTGGGTTGAAATTCATTTATTAATGCAAAAGATTTTAAGGATTACTTTGGGAATAATGGACAGTCAGCTAGAAGGAAGATATGGAACTTTATTTTTATACATGACAACGGCAGCGAGACTACTATATGCACAGAAATGTCCAGCAGTGACTACGACAGAAGAATGGTTGGTCAAGATGCTGGAGCTGGCAGAGATGGCCAAACTTACATCACTAATTAGAGAAAGGACAACATCTGCGTTTATTATTGAGTGGAAACCGCTAATTGACTTTTTGCAGAGACTGGAAAATAATGATTTGTTTGTTTGTGGATTTATGGAATAATAAGTGAATTCGGGACAACGGGAAGAAAGAGATTTCTCATTCGGATTATCGAGTAAGAAAAATTATTGTTACCTGTATTTGCTGTAGAAGAAAATCGGAGGTCTATTTTGTTTTGTTAATTGTTATATGTTTGATATTATGTGTTTGTTTCATATAGAAATAAAAAAGAAATTGTACACATAAAAAATAAGAAACTGGGAGAAACTGAAATTGCCAGATTCATCCATCCCTGCTCGCATCATTTAGACCAGTGTTCTCCAACCTTGGGTCCCCAGATGTTTTTGGCCTACAACTCCCAGCATGCCCCAGCCAAGGTTGGAGAACACTGATTTAGACATATTGAGCTTTCCCAAGGACTGAAATGACTGGGAGAGCCCGAGCTCACGCAAACCTCCATATGTGCATCAGAGCCTTTGGCTCACAGAGTGTATGTTTTCCTGCCACATTAGGTCTTATATTAAATCTATGCAAAATTAGCATGTCATATGACACAACTCATTATATATCTGGTAAATTGGCAGTCTTGTAAAGTGTGAAGATGGGTGTTAGCTGCTTGTTTTCCTGTTTGTACAGTAGCCAATTTGCACTTAAGAACAGCTTCTGAAAGAAAGTACAGTCAAGATCTTAGAAGGGTTAGGCTCATACAGCTGTAGAGTATGGTGTGCTTCATAGATTTGGTGTTTTTTTTTTGTAAGAATGGGTTAGATAGCTCAAATTTCACCTATATATTTATGTTTATGTATGACATTTATATGGATATTTAAAGTGGTTATTGTTGTTTTTTAACGTCAGTGGGCAGCGCAATCCAATGTGACTGCACGTAACCTTCTGAACTCCTATGGACATCCTATGGAGGGTGGAAGGAGCACAGAGGTGAAGGTTGCCTCCACGCTTCTCCCGCCCAGCAAAACACTTAGATGGCCCATTTCAGGCATCTAAGGGGTTTTGCCCTGGAGCATGAAGAGAGGCGGCTGAGGCACTGCCAAGATACTGCATATGCTGGTGGAGCCTCTCTCCTCCCCTCCCCACCCACAAAACTCCATCCCCAAGGTCACTCTTGTGACCTTGGAGCTCCAGCCGGCATGTGAGGGTAGAGGGAGGGTGCTCTGATTTTGGAGTCCCAGCTCCGAGCTCGGAGGAGCGAGTTTCGGAGGTCAGAGCTGGGACTCCAAATCATCCTATGGCCTTCTAGACTCTGTCTAGAGGGCCATAGGATTGCACCCTAAGAGTTAAATAATAATTATTTATTTATATTATATTTATTTATTATATTTATATACCCTGCCTTTTTTCCTGCAAGGAACCCAAGGCGGCTTACATAATCCTCCTCCTCCTCCTCCTCCTCTCCATTTTATCCTCACAACAACAACCCTGTGAGGTAGGTTAGGCTGAGAGTCAGTGACTGGCCCAAAGTCACCCAGAGTCAGTGACTGGCCCAAAGTCATGGCCAAGCGGGGACTAGAACCCGGATCTCCCGAGTCCCAGTCTGACACTCTCACCACTAGGGATGGATGGATCAATCTCTTTCCAGTCCAAGTCAGTCTTGCATGTATTCCTTCATACATTAGTACCATCCCATTCTGCAGCAATCTGCATGTTTTTTAAAAACCGCATCAAAATTCACATTTCTTGAAATGTGCTTTTCACAAATGCACATTTGTATGCATTTTACCCTAAATATGCATTTTCTATGCATTTGATCTGACCATATTGATTTTTTAAAAAAATATTAACCTAAAATATGGATTTTTGTATGCATTTTGGTACTTGACTCAGGCTGGCGCCCCTGGGCGTAGAAATATCCAATGATGGCTGTATCAGATACTAAGGAGCATGGAGGATGCAAGCTGTAGCCTAGAACATCACATATTCTGTAGTATTGCTGTATTGATTGATCTTTACTTATTGTTAGCCACTTTGAGTTTCCTTCAGGAAGGAAAAGCATGATACAAATATTACCATGTACCATGTATGAAGTGTATGTATAAAATCATACAATGTATAAAATTTTATACATCATACAATGTATAAAAGTGTATGTATAAAATCTATACCAGGCTGGCAGCAGATGGAGTATCAAAATCAAAGTTACCCTAGGCTTCTCATATATCTCAAATAACCTGTCACTTCACAATATACTTAGCAGTATCCATAACAAATACTTTTATTGCCACATTTTTTTTCATTGTTGATGGTTTACTGTGACAAGAGAAAGATCACTCATGAGGGAAGCCTAATTGATGGGTTTCCCCCCCCCCAAGTCAGACCGGCAATGGGGAGATTTCTATGTTGGCACATTCAGTGTGGTTCTGCTTCTGGATCAGAAATATTATCACAGGCCCAGAGATTGCCTTGAATTACCTAACATGTTTCCCATGCCCTGAACCACTTGGGCGATTTGTAGCATTCATGTGTGAGACCAGCCCAATCAATTTTCCTGTTACCACCCCAATCCCTTCCTTTAGATGTGTAATATGTGTCCTGGAGTTCTGGAACACTCAGGATAAAACTAATATAATTCTGTGCATATCTTCCTTAAATGCTGCAGGTAGGTCTCCAAACACTGCTGTCTTGTATCAAGAGTAAGTGGTTTTTTTCAACCAGCTGGTTAAGGTCTGCAGCTGGCAAGCACTCTGGCAAAACAGAAAACTATTAAACAAAAGTAGATTTATTTACAAAAAGTAGGCTTTCCCACATCAGAATAGAGCAAACAAACCAGGTTTCACATGGGCATCTCAATCACAGTGCCTCCTGTTTATTAAATATTGGAGGGAGAAACTACACATCGCAAAGCCAATATGGGATTCCCAACTTCACGTTTGCCTTATAACACTATTATTATGCTTATGGTGCATTTGTGAGGCAGAATCAGTGGGTGAGGAGGGCTGCTTAACCCTTCCTATTCAGGGCTGGCCCTACCATTAGGCAAAATGAGGAGGCCTAAGAGTAGGGAAAGTCATTGCAGAGCTGTAAATTGATAGTTATTTAATTTATTCATTATTTCTTTTGAATGCCTGTTGATTCTTCTCTGCAATCCCACACACTTATAGTATCCCCTGCCCACCAAAGTGGGCTCTGAGAGTGGGAGAAGCCAAGCTGCTGGGGGGGGGGGGGAACTACCAGAGTCATTTGCAGGGAAGAACCATTCCAGCACTGGAAGGGCTAAGCGGTCTGCTCCCACCTTTTGATTCTCTCCCGCAAATGCCCTGCTGCTCTGCAAACTGGGAAAACACACATTTGCTGCCTGCTATATGGTTTCATTCCAACTGGAAGTCCAGGCAGGTAATGACACCTGGCTGACCTGAACAGGAGCTAAACTGATAGGAAACTATACATCCCTTTCTTATCTAAGAAAGGTGCCTTCCAAACTCACCATCCACCCTCTTAAAAAAAAAAAAAAAAAAAAGCATTCTCTCCAATAAATTACCCTAGTTCAAAAGCTGAAGGGGGCTAAAGGGATAAGAATATTTGCAGTGCAATCTTATACTTGTCGACTCGCCCCCACTGAGGTCAATGGAACTCACTCTCAGGTAAATGTGTATAGGACATTCAGCCTGAATGTTTTAAAAATGTAGAACGTTACGAAGGCATAAGAGCACAGTCCCCAGTTGCTTTCTCCTTTAGGCATGTGTTAAGCCATGTCCATTGATGAAGATGAACAGCAAAACAGCAGGTCATAGCATTCATAGTAAGGTTCATAGCGGTGGCTTGTGGGGACAACCCATTGCTCACACCCCTAACTAGCAGCCTTCCCTAAGCTGGTGTCTTCTCTATGTGCTGGACTACAACTCTCATCATCCCCAACCACTCAGACCCCTCTGCTTCCTCCCATCACTATATAATTCGAACACTGCCCTCATGCACTTCATTATTTTAATTTATTTTTTTTTTGTAGCTGGAAAAGGCAACCAAAAAATGTTTCACAAACTTGTATAGAAAGTACTGTCCCAACTAGGGTTCCTTCACCATCAGTTCACTACCCTGACCCTGATTGGCTGTAATCACCCATGTAAGTAGACGAGGAAAGGAAGCATTCTTTTTACTCTCAGATATTTTCTCTTGGTGGTGTTGGCATATGGCTAAATCTGATTGGCTATCTAGCATTGTGACATCATCACCTTACCTATGTGATTCCTAATTGTCTCGGATCAGTTTTAAGAAGGAAAACTTAACTGGGGGGGGGAATGATGCAGGAGCAGCGACAGGTGGGAGAATGAGTAGCAGCAAACAGAAAGAAACAAGAAAAATGAACATTTGTATGTTTAATTATTTTTATTTATTTATTTATTTATTATATTTATACCCCGCCTTTTTCCCTGCAAGGAACCCAAGGTGGCTTACATAATCCTCATCCTCCTCTCCATTTTATCCTCCACTTTATCCATTTTAAGAGATGGGGAGACATACACCCTGCCCCAAAAGCACTGATTTCCCCAAAAATTTAAATAGAGGAACATTCAGCACAGCCCTAGTTTTAAGATACCTGAAGGAACATACACACACAGAGAGAGACACGGATACTAGCTGACTATAAAGAATTCCAGGAATGTACACACAAATTATGATGACCAGCATTTGGGATAAACTTCCTCTAATTATCTGTTTTTATGTATGTATTTATTTATTTATTATATTTATACCCCGCCTTTTTTCCTGCAAGGAACCCAAGGCAGCTTACATAAGCCTCCTCCTCCACTCCATTTTATCCTCACAACAACCCTGTGAGGTAGGTTAGGCTGAGAGTCAGTGACTGGCCCAAAGTCACCCAGTGAGTTTCATGGCTGAGCGGGGACTAGAACCCGGATCTCCTGAGTCCCAGTCCAACACTCTCACCACTACGCCACACTGGCTCTCAAAATGTGCTTATGCTAATTTAGATGTATAGATGCAATTGTAGAAATCATTAGTATAATTTAAATAGACATACAATACATCTCACCATATTAGGGAAGACTGTAGATTCATATATCATAGAGTTGGAAGGGGCCTACAAGACCATCAAGTCCAACCCCCTTGCTCAGTGCAGGAAACTAGAGGAGGGCTCTCCCATCCAAGTAATAACCAGGCCTGACCCTGCTTAGCTTTCCACACTCATGTTGCTATGTTGTATTTTATGGTTTTAATTGTTGTGAATTGCCCAGAGAGCTTTTGGGTGGTATAGAAATGTAATGTAATGTAATTAATTAATTACTTGGTTAATTAAATGTGAAGTGGGTACATTTGGGATTCACTCAAATTGGAAAAACAGGCAGCCTTGGGCACTTGCACTAGGCCCCAGACCATCCCACCCTGCACTTCCGCATTGTCTCCCATCATGTGTCTGGCATTGCGCCAATGGTCAAAAAGCATTCCCACTTTGTCCTGCCTTCCATACATTCCTTACAGCCCATTGTACTGACCACCATTTTTGTCTTTTAATGCAGAGTATCATTAAATACCAGTTACACTTTGTCACTGTCATAATGGAATTAACTCAGGGGAGCTTTGGAAATGAAATGATTGGGGATATTCCCCTGTAATCAGAAAAATTGGCCTCCAAGGAAGGAAATATATAAGATTCCATAGCATCCATAGTATTTTTCTGTGAGGCTGGGGATGTAATGGTGTAAAAACCAGCCAACCGTACGCCTCCAGTATATTTCACTTAAATACATCCAAGTCGAGCACAGCTGTGAAACTGATCAGCGGGTCTGAGCCGGTTCCTTAGCAAGAAAATATTTTAATGGCTTTAAGGTGAGCACTGTTGAAAATATAAATATTTTCATGTTATCTTAACGCGGTGCAACCGCCTCCAAAAAAAATCTCAGCGAGATTCTACTGCAGCTGACAAGTGTGAGTTTTAATTCCTCTGCTAATTAGCCCAAAGCAGGGGCAGTGTGAAATGCGAGCGATGCTCAAATTTGGTGCTGTGCTAGTTGATGTTTGCACACACAAGAGTTTATCTTTTCTCACAATTAATGACTTCCTGGCAACCATTCCTTGGATTCCTTGTGAGGGCCAAATGGCATGTTATATGCGGCCTCGTATATAACTTTCCCCAAACTTTTTAAATAGGAAAAATAGCTGTCTGAGGCTGTAATCAGGTGTGGAAGAAGGAGGGGTGTTTAATCCTTTCACCATCTGCCAATGTTCCTCTCAAAACCAGCAACTCAGGTCTAGGTACAAGGAGAAATTTGTTTGATTGACATTTTAATGCAAACGTAACTAATTTGTACTTCCTAAAACAATACGCGAAACAAAACACAGCTATACTCCGATTTTTGCACTTTTCTAAATTTTGTGATGCGGTTCTCCAATTTTTTTTTTTAAAAAATGCATACAAAAATGTGCAGATTAGGGGAAAGTGTGCGCAAAAATGCATAGATTAGTGAAAGTACTGTACAATTCACATTATATTAGGCAAAACTGCTTGCAAAACATTCATATATTAGGGGGAAATGCATACAGAAATGCATATATTAGGCGAAATATACACAAACATGGGTACAAATTTTCATGAGGACTTTTTAAAAAAGAATGCTCAAACTGATGCGGAAGCAGAAGAATTAAAAAATGGCAAAATGAGAAACGGCTGCCTCTGACTGCAGACTCAAGCAAGTGCCAATGAGTTGCGGAGTTTTACTATTGCTAATTGCCATCAGGGGGGCGGGGAGGTTCTGGAGGGAGCCAAGACTGGTGAGGGGAGAATTAAACCTCCCTTTCATATGCCCTGTGGTCCTGGTCTGGGTTGCCCACACTTATTTTTGGGTGTGGGGGTTAAAAAAAACCCAAACATGTAGGGAGCTGCAAGCTGCATATTAAACGTCACATGTAGTTTGACCCTAACTTTAGCTGGGTTGTGGCCCACCTAAAGAGAACTACCCCTTTGAAGGCAGCTCCTGAAACTCCCAATGACTGGGAAAATAGAGAATATAAAATGGAGATATCCTGCCCTTGACTGTGACAAAGTGAATGTTTGTGACACAGAAACTTCCTCCTCTGATTACAGTCCCTGTTCAAACTGTGTTTAGAAAATAGTGGATTACAGCACATTGCCAGCCACTTGCTTTTCTGTTGCTCCTTCTTGGTTGCCCTGGCAACTTCAAGGGTAAAAAGAACATTCTGACTTAGAAAACACTGTGTGTGTGTGCGTGCGCGCGTGCGTGCGCACACATACGTGTGTGTGTGTGTGTGTGTGTGTGTGTGAGCATCATGCGCACACCTCAATACAAAAACATCCAGTGTGCGTCCAACACAAAACTTTTACTACTTTGTAAAGAGGATTTTCTAGGTTTCATAGCTTTGTTCTTTTTCCCTTTGCTGGGGGGGGGGGGGAGCCTGCAGTTTTGTGTGGGAAAGATTGCTGAGCGCATAAAGACCACTTGTTTTCAGAAGGGTTTGTTGGGGAGCTGGAATGAGAAAACAACCTTGTGAAGCCACATTCTCTTCTCCGGGGGAGCGCTTTCTACATTGTTTTTAAAGAGGCAGCTCAGCAGGTGTCCCTATAGTTTGATATTGGTATTGAGAAAAACCTGAAATGCAGGAAAAATATTCTTGAATTCGAGAAGGCATCTTAACAGACCTGGTTGACTGGGTTATCTCCTAGCCCCACTCCCACCCCGAGTATCCAGAGAGAAGGTATATAAATGAGTGGTTCTCTTATAATGCAGTTTCACATAAAATCCCCTTTAATTCATTGCATTCGGAAATGTGAAATGCTGCAAAATCAGAGTTATGCAGCACATAGCTTTGACTTTCCCTGCTCCCGCAGTGCTAAAGACATTTTCAGTTCACAGTTTTGTCATGAATACTATATGAAGGATTGAATCCCCTAGGAGATGCCTATTCCTTAGCTTCCTCACTTGTCCATAATCACATAGTATACAAGATGGGAAGGGTGGAGTGCCTGGGACCAGCAAAGATGCCCCCACAATGTCCTGGTCCTGTATTGCCTTAGGAAGCATCTGTGCCTGAGAAGGATTGTTTTCGGAGTCTTCCCAAGGTACATTCTATACCAGCTCTTCCCAATCCAGCGCCCTTCAGATGTGTTGCACTACAACTCCCGTCACCCCCAGAAACCCCTGAATGAATGCAGGTACGCTCCATTACAGGTGAATAACTCTACACGTGTACAGATCAACAATCTATGTACACATGTACATATTGTACGTGCTTTAAATGTAATGTGTGAACATCCCTGAAGTTCATCAATTCACAAAAACGGTATGTGCATTCATTCAACCCAGGTTCACTTGTATGCATGATCTGTACACTAGATTAAGTAGGATTCTAGTACCTGTGTACAACTCAGGTATGAACACATTCAAAAATCAGAAGTGTGAAGGGGAGACAGGGGCCGGATCCACATTACATAGTATATCGTCAAGTTAGCAGAACAGTGCTGCTATATTCACATTCCACAGTCACTACTCACAGGGCACACTCTCGTTAGCTGAATAGTTTCATTATTACATAGGATCATGGAGTTGGAAGGGGCCTACAAGGCCATCGAGTCCAACCCTGATGCAGGAAATAATGCAGGAAACTAGAGGAGGGGTCTCCCATCCAAGTAATAACCAGGCCTGACCCTGCTTAGCTTTCCACACTCAGAGACAAGCTGAGCCAGCGTGAGCCACAGGCCTGAGTAAAATGTACTGCACTCATCCTGGTTTGCCACCCCACCCCTAACTCCATAGCCGTAGAACTGGGTGTTGCCTTGAACACACGGCGGGGGGGGGGGATGGCCCTTTAAGAGAAAGGTTTTTGTTTGTTTGTTTTTTAAATCAGCTATGTGAAGGTGCAGAGGAGTGAACATGCGAAGGACTGAGGTTGTTGTTTTTTAGGGGGGGGAAGCGTTTCCTGCCCCACGCCCGTTCACAAAGCAGAAGGAGAGGGAAGAGACCGTCCTCCACCATCCTCCCATGCACTGAAGCCAGAAGGACCAGCCCTTGCCCCTCCACCCAAAACCAATTTCCCAAAGCAGTCTCCCCCACCTGCTCAGCTTCCCAAGCACACGCTCCATTGAAATCAATGTGATTTACCTGGGAGCAAGGCCAGTGAAAGGAATGTGATTTACTTCTGAGTAGACATGCCTTTTGGCCAATTTACACCTCCTTGGTCCTTGAGAGGGGCCTTTAAGAGAAAGGGAGGGTTTTTTGTGTGTGTTTTTGGTTAATCAGCTATACGAAGGTGCGGAGGAGCGAATGCGTGAAGGACTGAGATTTTTTTTAAAGGAAGGGGGGGGAAAGCTTTTCCTGGCCCATGCCTGCTGCACAACAACCAATGGCGGATACCTCTCTTCCCCACCAATTTGGGAGACACACGTAACACTGCATTTCCCCCGCCCCTCGAAAACAATTGGCTAACTCCAGTGATAACACTTTTGTGGCCACACCTCGGGCGGGCAACGACAGCACCACTTTAGCACACACTAGTCGCGTACTGCGACAGCAAACTGCAATAACTGGGGCGGGAAACGTGATAACTGTAGTCCAGGAAATTCTGAAAGAAAGAAAGAACAATTACACAGGAGTAGCAAGACTGGCACTGAAAAGTGTTTTTTTTTTTTTAGGGGGGGGGGAAGTGTTACAGTACTGCAATAAACCTTAGGTGTGGATCCAGCCAGGGAGATGCGTGCTCCCTCCATCCCTAATTGTTGGTGGGGTAGATCTGAAGAAAAACTAATCACACTTGGATGAATGCAGTTACACTGTTCGACATTATCAGGAACTCAGACTGCATTGGGTTCCCGATTGTGCGGAGCACCGTAATCACGTTTAGCTGAGCACAGTTGCAGTTTTTCTTCAGACCTTCTCTGTCAATAAGGGGTGGTTGGGGGGGGTGGAGGGGGCAGGGGCAGCATACACATCACTGTCCCCCTCCATGCTTAAGGTTTTTTTAAATGCCCGAATAGGGCTAGATTCTCACAACCTTCTAAATGAGTGTACATAGGGTGCATAGTGTGAATGTAATGTGTGAGTACCCTCCTCAGTGTGATTCCTGATCCCTGTATGCCCTATTCCCACCACACAGAAAGGAAGAGCAGGGATCAAGGCCTTCATGCTGTAATTTCTGCCCTCTAAAAGGCAGCACAAGAGCCCCAATCCCCACGTTTCATTTTGCGCCAGACAGAAAGGGAGAGCAGGTATCGGGGGCCTCGTGTTGCATTTCGGCTTTCAGAAAGGTGGTGTGAGGCCCTGATCCTTCCACTTCCCTAGAGATGTACAGATCTTGTTAAGTCCGCTCCATCCGTGTTCCGTGGATTGTCAGACCTCTTGCGTTCCATCGTCCTCTCATTGACAGAATCAGATTTTGTTTAACCGGAATTTTGTTCTACTTGCCCTAAGGTGCATTAACTTGCACTAATGTACACTAGTGCACTGATGTGCATTCGTGAATGCAAATCCCCACTCCCCCAAAAAAGTGGGAAACTGGTCCGCAAGTCCGTGGAATCTGTGTGACTCAGAAAACAACAATCCACGGTGGAATCTGCCAGTCAGATTCCTAGAAATCTGAACTCTATTGAATCAATTGCAGATTTCTGCAACATCCCTAACCCCCATCTGCATTCCACACCCCCCCCTCAATTCTCACAAATCCTGGAGGGTCAAACTATACAATACTTTTAAAAATGTAGCTAGTATCTGCATTTCCCCCCCCCCCCTGTATTACTCCAGATTAAGTGTAGGGAACCCAATATGGAACGGGACCCTAGCAAAGGGCCTGAGGGATTTTAATCCTTTACCCGCTGTGGTCTCTATCTAGACAGGGCCCCATGTGCCTGCAATTTATATTACTACAACTGGGTTACTTTTTGGCACTGTAAATTGCAGGCATGGGTGTGTGTGTGACCCAGACCCGGACCAAAGCAGAGGCAAAGGTTTAAAGCCCGGCCCCCATGCTAGGGTCCCCATCTGTGCAGTAATATGCCGTTTGACCCTGAGAGGTCACATTCTATAACTAAAGGAATAGGCATTGCACATAGAATGCAGTAGATTTCCTCTGCAACATAAGAACCCCTCTGCAAATATTGGAGTACTGGCAACATTCTAGCTTCTTAATGAAACTGAGCATGCGCAAGGCAACTTTGCCAGCAGTTGCTGTCATAGGCTTTAATGGTGCATGAAAACTTTAATAACTTTTGAACCACTGCTCGGAGAGGTTCACCAAAGCAATGAAGGATTGCCTTCCTCAGCAAGCCTGAATAAAGTACATCAGTAGTTTTTGCTAAATGCTGAAAGAAATATGATATGCCTTTTGAAAAATTGGAGTGAGAAGGGCAAATATGTCCATTTGCAGCACTTTTTAACTAACTGAACTTGTGGCAATGTATATTGGATCAGTTTGAATTTTGGCACAATCATAGACCTCATCAAGTAGATCATGGATGCCAAGTTTTACTTCATTAGCTCAATAGGTGTCATTTTTGTAAGAATTTATTTAAAAATATAGAATTTTTTAGGCTTATAATGGCAGGATTGTTGCTGTTTTTGCCCTCCCATGCCCCTTTTAATTTGGAAGTACATTTCATGCTCTCCATCTCAAGGAATAAATGTATAAATGTGCCCCATTCAGACTTCCCTTGTAATTAAAGTGCTTTGGATTATGAGTCTACCACATTTCAGCTGTCTGGATCAAGGGTCCCCAACCTTTTTGGACCTGTGGGCACATTTGGGAATTTGAGAAACTGCTGTGGGCACCACCACAAAATTCCTAATCAGTGGATCACCACTTTGGTGTCTACCTGTCACATCTATGGATCTTAGGCTGCATCTTATTCAGCAAAAACTTTGGTTTTGTGTCTATTGGACACCGTAACGTCTCTTTAATAAGGGATTGTCTAATTCAGCTAATTGCTAGCGGTGCAATACAGCTAATGCGTCTTTTAAATATATGTTTTGGCATTGTCCAGTAGTTGCTTCTTTTGGGGAGGAGGTTATGACACAGATAAATTTTGTACTGGGAAAGTCTTTAATATTCACTGATGTAAACACTCTTTTAAATTACTTACCTGCTTCATGGAAATTAATGAATGTGAGGGGAAATGGATTCTCTGTGTCCTTTTGACAGCTAAAAGACTGATATTAGAAAATTGGAAGGATAAACACTCACCTCCTATAATGCAATGGATTGAGGACATTACAATGCTTTCAATATATGAATGGGTAGCATATAGGGAGATGCCAACTTCAAATGGATACTTTGGATATTTGATTCACTTTGGTTGAAGCCTATGTATAATTGCTAGAAAGTTATATGCATTTCATACAAATCCATGTACATATATTTTAAAAATCTGGGGGGGGGGGGAGTTTAAAAAACATTTTCAGGGCCCACGGGCACCATGTTGTGGATCCCTTTGCGGGTGCCCGTGGGATCCACATTGGTGACCCCTATTCTGGGTGGTATGGAAATATTTGAAGGATCCTTTGAGTCAGTGATGCGTCACACAGGATAGGCAGACACTGGCCATGTGATTCTGCATGCCTCCAAATCTCTATAGTTCTGTTACTTTCCCTTGCACTTTCTCCTTTCCTTCTTTAAAAAGAGTGAGAGAGATTCCTGCCTGGGCAGTTAGGAGCAAGGCAAGCTTGGGATGTAGAAGCCATAAAAGCAGCTTTTCCTGGCAATTTGCCTGGGAGGAAATGAAGAGGAGAATATTAGCTTACTTTGCTAGTTAAAGTAGAATTTTGTGGGGAGCTGGACATTTTCTGGTTTATTCTATTGGAGTTTGCAGGCTAAACTTGGAACTTTAACTGTGCCCTCCATATGATGCACTCGGAAAAGGATGGCATGGTGTCTGATTTAGCTATGCATCCTTCTATTTATTTGCCTACTTGCTTAGCTACTACTTCCATTACTGCATAGGAAAGCCTACCATTTTTATAATGAAAAATTGAATCCCTGGAAATGGATTTGAAATCCTCTATGGTGTTCAAGTTACCAGACCCCACTGCTGCATACATAAACCCATACATTTCTATCTACTGAAAGTCCAAAAACTTTGAACCTGTTATGGTATCGAGAAGATTCCAAGCAACAATAACAACAAAAAATCCAATGTGAGAAGGGAATCCTAAACTGCATAATCCATGGCAGAGGAATGAATATCTACAGGACATATCTTGACTGAAAAAGGGTGGAGGGAACCCTGTGCATTTTCCATGACTGTCATAAATTTAATGATAAATTTCATGGATTTGAGGAAATCCAACCAATTCTAGAAATCCAATGAAGTTTACCTTTTCACCTGAATCCACATGAAATCAATTTCGCCCCCCAGCCACATTTCCTTAGCAGACCATGAAATGATAGAGAATAATGCAGACCCGACTGTTGCATGTTAGAAAAGATAGGCTGGGCTACTGAATTTGTGCTGGTGTTACGAGTTGAATCTCCCTCTCACAGCAACAGATGGGAACTAAAATATCTAACCGAATATTACTATTTAACAATCTCTAGAACTGCCCCTTATATTCTGGATATTCTGAGAGCAGAATTAGGCATCACACACACAACGTTGGGGCTGCCACCAAATGGGAGGCCTGCAACGACACAGTCCCTTACACTTTAGGACCAGGCGCATAAACCCTTCTCAGGTTAAGCACCAACACTTAAAAACCTGGGGGGAGGGTCAAATGAAACCTTTCCCCTATTGATGGAAAATATTAATACTGGTTATTAAGGATCTAGCTTAAATTTATGATACTGTGGGTACAAAGGTGTGTGTGTGTGTGTGTAGATTTAAAAGTAATGCAGGTTAGTAACGCCAAGCTGACACATAGGATTTGGGTAGCAAGCAAAATAAAAATAAGTTTATTTTAATTCTCAAAATCTTAGTTCCAGAAAATAACTTTAAACCTGCCTACACCAAACACTTTGTAATTAACCTAAGTCCCTATAATTCTAAATACTTTCACTCTTCAGACATTACAAGCACTGATTTCTCTCAAAACTCCTGACAGACAACGACCCAACTAACCTAACTCCACAACTCCCTAACTCTCTAACCACTTAACCACTCCCAACACACTCTACACTCCACTAAGTCCACTGCCAAAGGAAGTGAGGCAGGTGGCTACCAGGAGGAGGGCCTTTTCTGCTGTGGCACCCCGGTTATGGAATGAGCTCCCCAAAGAAGTTCGCCTGGTGCCTACTTTGTATTCTTTCCAGAGCCAGCTGAAGACCTTTCTGTTCTCCCAGGCATTTTAATCGTTTTAATCATCTTAATCATTTTAATCTTGTAATTGTTTTTAATTCCGTTATTGTAACTGCTGCTGCTAGCTCTGCTGTTTGTTTTTAATCTGTGGTTTTAAATTTTATATTTTATATTGCATTTTATGATTTTAACTATGTGAACCGCCCAGAGAGCTTTGGCTACTGGGCGGTATAAAAATGTATTAAATAAATAAATAAATAAATAATTCTGACATCACTCAAACATTCTTTATATACTCCTCCCCCCACCCTTTCCAAGACATCACTTCACAAACCACACCCACTCAGTTCAACATTCTAAACTCACTAAACATACTAATGCAGACATACACCAGGGAACTGAATTGTGGGGTTATGCCACAAGGCCCTGTGTTAAGTTTGCCCCCCTCTCCCTGTGATGTTTCAACACACTTGCTGTTTCCATCACATGGTACACTTTCCTCCCCCGCCCCCCATCATCAAACAATGATATTGAGTGGGATTCCAGCTTGCTTTAAAGGGCTGCTCATGTAGCCCTGGCTATTGGAAGGCTGTGGTATAAATCATAGTAGTCAGTATTCACAGAGTGGCTGAGGCATTCCCCATCCACAATGTTCCTTCCCTGTACATCTAGGCCCAAGCTAAATTCGGTAAGAGCACAGCTTATCTTCAGGGAGGGAAGACGCACAGCAGTAGCGAGGCCGTGCTTTTAAAAAATGCAATTGCCAGTTTTGATTGTGTTAACCTGGGTGTAATTATGCAATTATCCACAAATATTTAATGGGAGTTTTGCATATCTAAATAATTAATTTTAACAATTGATAGGCTGCTTTGATTAGCATTTTCACAGTACAGCATGGCATACATTTGTCATCTTCCCCACGATTAGTTATAATTTGGAATTTGTTTTATGCAAAGTGTTTTCTTTGCTTGCTTGGAAAGGGGAGGGGAAAAAAGAAAAGAAAAGAAATATGTTTATCCAATCTGCAGGGGTGGGGAACCCCTTTTCCTATTGTTGTAAATAGACTTTGGCTGTATTATGACATTTATTGTAATTTATACCATTTCTCCCCTGATATTGGGTGTTTGAACGTGCATCAAGGACACACACACACCGTTGTACAAAAGTATCTTTTGTTGCACCGAGCCTTTGATTTTTAGATCAAAAGCTAACTAAACAAATAAAATGCTAGGGTCCGTTCAATCATGCATTTACTTTTATTGCTCCCAAAACAAAATGAGGTACAGTTCAATCATTGTAAAAAGGTCAGGACACCGTATAAATGCCATATTCAGTTATGCCCACTCAGCCTTTTTCATTCCAGATAACTATCAATAGCAGAAAGTAAGATGCATTCTATTAAACAAAGCTGTAATTAGTTCATGCTACCTTTGACTTCCCCAGTGGAACATAGTTGTCTCCTGAGCAGCGGAGGCTGTTGGCTCCGATGTCAGTGGGGCGGAGTATCCACTCTGGGTTTTAGTCTGAACTTTAAAGGGGTTGTGCTGAGCCCTATCCCCTTCCCCCAAAAATTCAGGTTCAGCACCATGGACAGCTCCTTAAAAGTTCAGACTAAAACCCGGAGTGGATACACTGTCCCACTGACATCGGAGCCAACAGCCGCCACTGCTACTGGGTGCTTGCCGAAGGTATCGAAAAGAAAGGAGAGTACATTGTTTTAGATGGCAGATCTCAGCTCGGCTTGGTAATGTTTCACGCTCCCCACTTCCCCAGGCAGTAGAAAGTTCCAGGGGCAGCTTGCTGCTAAAGGGTCAGCTCCTTCGTGAGGATAGAGTGCTGGGGACAGCGCCCTTGTGAGGACAGGGTCAAATTGCCTTTTGTAATAGACCAGTGTTCTCCAACCTTGGGTCCCCAGATGTTTTTGGCCTACAACTCCCAGCATGCCCCAGCCAGCGTAGCTGGCTGGGGCATGCTGGGAGTTGTAGGCCAAAAACATCTGGGGACCCAAGGTTGGAGAACACTGCAATAGACTGTATACAGATGTACAGGTGGACCACCAGGAAAAAGCTGGCACACTCACTGCTGTTTTCAGAGGTAGCCCCCCACATCTCCTGTAGGACTGTCCCCTCGTTAAAGAAATGCTAGGCTGCAATCCTACTGCACACACTTGTCTCAGAGTAAGTCACAGTGGGACTTACATTGGAGTAAGCATGCGTAGGCTAGCACTGTGCGTCGATTAGTTGTATGAGTTTTATGTACTCAATTGAGTACATTTTCTCTTGGGTAAAACCAGCCATTCCAAATGCAAGAAGCATACTTGCTTCTTTGTTTATAGATGATGCATGCATGTTACATAGTAGGCATCCGATATACTAAGAGCACATTCGTTTTCTGAATGTGGATCCTCATGCATGCAGCCAAAACAGCACTATTCACACTTAAGAGTGAGGTATCAGCAGGCTTGTGGGGCTGGGAGGAGAACCCCAAGATTTTCAGAGGTACAAAAAGTATTGCGGATGGGGGGCCTTAAAGGGGGAAACCCCAAAACTGCTCAATCAGGACTGAGCATGTTCAGTGGGCGTGGAATGCTGGCTATATTGCAGGGAAAGACCAAAAAATGAGGGGTGATGTAATAGAGACTCCTGAAAGAGGGCATGGCTGGCTACCTGGCATCCTGAATAGGCACTCCACACTGCAACATTTTATTACAGGTCCCACTTTTCATCTTAGAAGAGGCATTCCATTCTGTGTGAGAATGCCTCTTGTAAGATGGTCTGCAGCTTAAAAAAATACTTTAACAGTTCTTGCATTGTTAAAAAAATGTGTGTGTGTGTGTGCGTGTGCGTGTGCGTGTGCGTGTGTGTGTACATATACATACACATATATATGTATATATGCATGCAAAAAAGAGAGGGAGAGAGAGGGAGGGGAGATGCACTGACTGCAAGACTGAACTCAGACCCTGATTCAGCACTTTGGAAAATGGACCATTTTAACTCAGACTGAGTTAAATGGCTGTCCATTTAACACAGTTACCAAAGTCAGGATTCAGAAATGGAGGCTTCATGCCTCCCATTAACTATCATGGGAAATAAAAAAAACCTATTTGTGTGTGTGTGTTTGTCAGAACTGGATGAAATTTGCAGGCATAGTGGCCCCTTAGGATGGGATTACAGCTGCCAATTGTCCAAGAAAAGTGCAGCGGTTTTGTGCTACACATGTGTATATTTTGACTTTTTTAAAGGGAACTGTTGATAACTTTTTTTATTTCTTTGCATGATTGGATGAAGGGATACTTACCCCTTCTGAGGGGATCAATTTCTTGAGGGCACATTTCCCATTGCTTTTTATTTTAATCAATTAATCTAACTGATTAATTAACAGTACAATCCTATGTATGTTTGCTCAGAAGTAAGTCCCCCTGAGTTTAGTGGGACTTACAAGCGTGTATAGATAATTGCAAGCTGTTGCAGACCTTATCTCCTGGAATGTGTAGTTCTGACATTAATAAATTTAAGCTGGGGCATGCTGGGAGTTGTTGTAGGCCTTTTTTCTGTCTAAACTTGCATAGGACTGAGCCCTTAATGTAAAAGACAAGCCAGATGTAAAAGACAACAAGAAATGTTGATACAAATGTGTGTGGAGTATTCATTCACTGCCAGATGTTCAAACTATCAGAGAGCTATAGACCACACTGTTCAGCAGCATGCAATGAACACACAGACAGCTCAGTTTCAAGCCTCATTCCTCCTGGTATCAATCTGAGTACTGCCATAAAGTGCACTGATTCTCCAAAGGATATGTTCCTGCTCAGAATTCAGGCTAAACTACACACACACACACACACACACACACACACAAATCCTTTGTAGGGTTTTGGGAGAAGGGACGTTGCCTTCATAGTAATTTTGGCTGCCTAACTGAGTACATCAAAAATCTGCAAAAAGCCCCCAAGAAAAGAACAATCAGTTCCCGGAGTTTCTCTCGCCATTCATGATCCATTGAGAAAGAGGCATTTTATCACGAAAGCTGCCGGCAACTCCTGTCTCCCGTGCATATAATCGGTTCTTCTGCTTTCAATGTTTCATCCTTTTAATTTTAATTGGACCTGCTGCCTACAAGCCCACTGGGATCTGATGTGCATGTGTGTGTGTTCCTTCTTGCTCTGGAGGGATTACCTGGAGATTCCTTATACCACAGAGCAGGTGGTGACATCTTCCCCCTGTTTCTGAGCAAGCATCATCCTTGGCATGGGGCAAGGGTTTTCTCTATGGCAATTCCTAACCCAGTATGTTGATCTTGGATGGTGGGGCAGAGGGGGAACCATTTGTCTGAGCGTGGAAAGCTAAGCAGGGTCAGGCCTGGTTATTACTTGGATGGGAGACCCCTTCCCTAGTTTCCTGCACTGAGCAGGGGGTTGGCCTCGATGGCCTTGTAGGCTCCTTCCAACTCTATGATCTATGAAATCTATGAAACATTTGATCATGCCTCTATCATGGATTCCTGTAGGTGCATCGTGCAATTGCATTGAAAATGCCCTTGGAGTAGACACTGCCAGCTCCGGGTTTGGGGTGGTCCTTGGGCAAGATGAGTGGGCCCCTCTCCTCTTTTGCTGTCATTTGCTTGGCCTCTCCTTCTGGGTCCAATCTGTACAGCCACTGAGAGGCGAATGGGGCCTGTTGTTTCTTCTCGATGCTCCTGTCGCTGCTAGCTCACTAACAGAGGGCAAGTGAACTGGCAGCGACAGCAAGGAGGAGAAGCAGCAGGGGTGGGAGGTTCTGCTGGGCCGTGGGTCCTGGCATTAGGGTGGCCACCTCACCCAAAAAGGAGGAAATGCCTCACCAAAACAGAGGATAAAAGGAGACAATAAAATTGCATCATTATTTATTTATTTATTATATTTATTAATCGCCCATCTGGCCGGCCACCCGGCCACCCTGGGCGATGTACAATTAAAATACAGTAAAACAACACAATAAAATATAATAATTAAAACAATATAAAAAATTCTTATTAAAAACCTAACCCACCCCATATTCCCGCCTGAACAGCCATGTTTTTAATGCACGGTGGAAGCTCATCACGGAGGGGGCATGGCGAAGGTCACTAGGGAGGGAGTTCCACCACCACCACCACTCCGTCTTTGCTCAGCAAATCAGCCCTGTTGCGTGTACCTTCGCTTCATGAAACCAGAACATGGTCCACCAGTAGCAGGGCTTTTATGCAGGTGCCCCGAGGCTTTTGGATGAGCAGAGAGTGTTCCTCCTCCTTTGCTTTTTGCAAAGGCTTACGACTTATTTGCTTTGGCTAGCATCTGGTGTTTAAGCAGGTGCTATTTTATTAGCATGCTGTTGTTTCTTTTGCTGGTGGCTGTTTTTAACTGTCCAATTCCTTAGTACATTTTTAAATTTCCTGTTATTTTGATTTTAAATACTTTTTTTAAACTCAGGGAAAGTAGCATATTTAAGGCCTTAAAGAATTATTATGGGATTCAGGCTCCAACTGAATGAACTGCTGTATGTAAAGACAGACCGACAGACACACACACACACACACACACATTTTGATTTTGCACCAGGATTGTGCACATGTTGCCTAGTCAGTGGATTTCTTTTCCTGATCAGCTGCTTCCTCTAGTCTTGGGCTGGAAAGAAAGGAGCAGTTGAATCAGCTCTGCCACCTGATAAACTCCCTGGCAGGGAGATGATCCTTCTATGGCTGGTTAAGCCAGCTTTAGGTTAGCTTTCTACTGGCAGAGCCTTAAAACTGGGAGGATTTAGCTCAGAAAGTTAATTTCCTCCAGTTTAACAGATGAGAGAGTACATTTTATGCACACACACAACCCAGAGGGGTACCGTAGCTATGATTATCTGCTAAAGCAAACTTTTTTTAAAATAAAAAAAACATCCCCCACCCTCTTCCTTTATTTGCAAGAAAACAAAACAAAAACAAGCAACAAATTAAGGTAGCCTGACTAAGCAATGTTGCACGTGTTCCTTTCTGCACACAGTGCATAATTAATTGTTGGAATTCACTGCCTCAAGGCATGGTGATGGCCACTAACTTTGATAGCTGTATAAAAGGATTAGACAAAATCGTAGATGAGAGGACTTCCAAGGGCTGTTCGGCAGGAGGGCAGAATGGAACCTCCTAGTACAGACTACAGAGCAGGAGAGGAACTGGCCCAGACTATTGACCAGGGCCAGTTAGAGGAAGCATGTGGCAGCTTCACGGGCTGCCAGTCTGTTTTTGGGTACAATTCAAAAACTGGTTGCTATGACCTAAAAAACCCTGCACAACATGGGACCAGGTTACCTGAAAGACCGCATTCTCCCATACAAATGAGATAGTTGGAAGAGGCCATTATTTCTGTCTCACCTATTATTATTATTATTATTATTATTATTATTATTATTATTATTATTATTATTATTATTATTATTATTTCCTGCTTTTTTTCCTCTTGCAAGGAACCCATGGGAACTTACATGGTCCTCCTCCTCTCCATTTTATCCTCACAACAACCATGTGAGGTAGGTTAGGCTGAGAGTCAGTGTCTGGCCCAAGTCACCCAGTGAGCTTCATGGCCGAGCGGGGACTAGAGCCCAGATCTCCCAAGTCCCAGTCCAACACTAACCACCACATCACTAACCACCTGAAGTGCAGACTGAAGGGGCAGGATTGCAGCTTGAGATTGATAGGCAAATGGTCAAGGAGCACCTGATTACTCTGAACGAGTTTAAATCTCCAGGGCCTGACGAGCTGCATCCTAGAGTAATAAAAGACTCCCTTGCTAAGGAGTTCCAGAGCCTGGGAGCAGCCACTAAGAAGTTCCTGCCAAATGTACTTCAGATGAGAGTCAGTGTGATCATAGAATCATAGAAAAGTAGAGTTGGAAGGGGCCTACCAGGCCATCGAGTCCAACCCCCTGCTCAATGCAGGAATCCAGGTCAAAGCATCCCCGACTGGTTGTCCAGCTGCACCTTGAATGCCTCCAGAGTGGGAGAGCCCATCACCTCCCTACATAGTTGGTTCCATTGTCTTATTGCTCTGACAGTCAGGACATTTTTTCCTGATGTTTAGGTGGAATCTGGGTTCTTGTAACTTGAGCCCATTATTCCGTGTCCTGCAAACTGGGATGATCGAGAAGAGATCCTGGCCCTCCTCTGTGTGACAACCCTTCAAGTACTGGAAGAGTGCGATCATATCTCCCCTCAGTCTCCTCTTCTGAAGGCTAAACATGCCCAGTTCTTTCAGTCTCTTCTCATAGGGCCTTGTTTCCAGTCCCTTTATCATCCTTGTTGCCCTCCTCTGAACCCTCTCCAGTTTGTCTACGTCCTTCTTAAAGTGAGGTGCCCAGAACTAGACGCAGTACTCAAGATGAGGCCTAACCAGTGCTGAGTAAAGGGGAATTATCACTTCACGCGATTTGGAAGCTATACTTCTATTAATGCAGTCCAAAATTGCATTTGCCTTCTTTGCAGCCACATCACATTGCTGGCTCATATTCAGTTTGTGATCTACCACAATTCCAAGATCCTTCTCGCTTGTAGTATTGTTGAGCCAAGTGTCCCCCATTCTGTAACTCTTGCATTTAGGTTTCCTTTCCCTAGGTGCAGCACTTGGCATTTATCCCTATTAAATTTCATTCTGTTGTTTTCGGCCTAGCACTCCAGCCTATCGAGATCTCTTTGAATTTTGTTTCTGTCTTCCAGAGTATTAGCTGTTCCACCCAACTTTGTGTCATCTGCAAATTTGATAAGCATCCCCTGCACCTCCTCATTAGTCATGACATTAGTCAAGTCATTAATAAAAATGTTGAAGAGCACTGGGCCCAGGACCGAGCCCTGTGGTACCCCGCTCATTACCTCTCCCCAGTTTGAGAAGGAACCATTGATAAGCACTCTTTGAGTCCGATTCTGTAGCCAATTGTGGATCCACCTGATAGTTGTTCCATCTAGCCCACTTTTAGCTAGCTTGCTAATCAGGATATCATGAGGCACTTTGTCGAAAGCTTTGCTGAAGTCCAGATATATGATGTCCACAGAATTCCCACAGTCCACAAGGGAGGTTACCCGATCAAAAAATGAGATCAGATTAGTCTGGCAGGATTTGTTCTTGACAAATCCATGCTGGCTTCTAGTAATCACTGCATTGTTTTCAAGGTGCTTGCAGACTGACTTCTTTATAATCTGCTCCAAAATTTTCCCAGGGATTGATGTCAGACTGACTGGCCTATAGTTCCCAGGTTCCTCCTTCTTGCCCCTTTTTGAAGATGGGAACAACATTTGCCCTCCTCCAGTCGTCTGGCACTTCACCTGTCCTCCATGATTTCTCAAAGATAATAGACAGTGGTTCTGAGAGTTCTTCTGCCAGTTCCTTTATTACTCTAGGATGCAGCTCATCAGGCCCTGGAGATTTAAACTCGTTCAGAGCAATCAGGTGCTCCTTGACCATTTGCCTATCAATCTCAAGCTGCAATCCTGCCCCTTCAGTCTGCACTTCAGGTTTGCCAGGGGGGTCATAGACCCTCTTTTGGGAGAAGACCGAGCCAAAGTAGGAATTGAACACTTCTGCCTTTTCTTTGTCTTCTGTTATCAATTTGCCATCCTCATTGCGTAGTTGAACCACAATTTCCACGTCATCCAACACATCTGGAGGGTACCAGGTTGAGGAAGGCTGGCATACAGCATAAAGCATGCCAAGTAACTTGAAATTCACACAAATCATATAATTTATTTGCAGCCCTTTGGGTTGTGTAAAACACCTGAAATAATAATAATTGTGAAGGACTGCCAACCGGTCCTTTACTCAAGACCAGAGATCAAAGGTGCAAAACTGCCAGCCTTAGCTCTGCTGTCTTGACTTGATTCTCTCAGGGCCTTGCCCTTGGTCTATATACTGGATTTAGCACTGAACCAAAGAGAGACCACACACACCGTGTGGGGTAAAACCAGGAAAGTTTATTTAAGGTAAACAGATTACTGTAACAGGTGGGGAATGAGGGAAAGGGAGAAAGGTAGGGAGACACTTTGGTACATACAAGTAGAGCTATAAAACAACAAAACTAGTTCTTTACTATATAAATACCCAGGCACTCCCTTTGTCTGGAGGTTGATCCTCTTCCCAGGGCTTGCTTCAGCAAAAAAGCCCTACTCCCGCGAAAGCGTGCAGACAACAACACAAACCAGAAGCCACAGCAGTAGTATAGATTCTTCCCCCCCCCTCCTTTCAGTAGCCCAGGTGTCTTTAGCCAATCAGGATGAACTTCATCTGGGCCAGGCAGGGGAAGGGTGGCTCTTTGCAGCATTTGCATGCAAATAGCTGTGGCACCGGCCATCAAAGACATGGGAGACTCTGCGGTGTCAGGCGCCATCAGAGAAACTATGTCCATTTTGCATTTCCCAGCCCCCAGCTGGGATTATACTTGTTTACACGTGGAGGTGTGTGGGGTGCAGGAAACTCTGACGCTTTTTCTCCATTATTATTATTAGTAGTAGTAGTAATAGTAGTAGTAGTAGTAGTATTTACAGTATTTGTATACCACTCCACATCAAGCAGATTCTGGAGTGGTGAACAATAAAAAGACAAAAACAAATAAAAGAAACAAAAACAATACATTGAAAACAAACTAAAATTACATTGGTGGTTGGAAAGCAGAGAAGGCTTCCTCGAACAAGGAGGTCTTCAGCAGGTGCCAAAAGCAGCACAATGTCGGAGCCTGCCTGACCTCCAGAGGCAGGGAGTTCCACAGAAATGGAGCTGCCATACTGAAGGCCCTTCTCCTGGTGGACTCCAATCGGGCCAAAGGTCCATGAGGAACCACCAGGAGCATGCCATCCGATGACCTCAGTGACCGGGCAGGTGTATTTCAAATGAAATACAGGGGCTTATAATGGGTGGTATGTTTTAACTGTCAGAGGGAGGGTTTTTAAAACTAAACAAATTTTAATTAGAAAATTGAACTTTTCTCTAGAAATTGTGAAGTGTCACATTAGGATGTTCTCCTAAATTAAAACCAGCATACAAATGTATTTGGATCCCAAAACAATTGACCTCCTTAAATTAAACATAGGTTTACTATAAGTATGACTAAGTCTGGATCCAACCCATTTGTTTTAATTTTCATATATCCATTTGATAAAAGTAACCTCTCATCTGTCCGTATTTCTAATTTCTCCATAAGAAGGAACAGTATTGAAGGTCTTAATAAAATTGAGATATATTATGTCTGCTTCACTTCCCTTATCCACTAAGCTTTTTATCCTTTCAAAGAGCAGAAATTAAGTTGGTCTGGATGATCAGCTTTTCACAAACAAGAGGTGCCTGCTGTTTATCACCTTATTCTCTTTGCAAACTGGCAGCTTTATTAATCGTTCCAGCTATTTACTGCTTCCTGTACTAATCTTAAAATTACTCCTCTCTAACAGTGTGACTTTCCTATTCCTTCCTTCTTAAACTAAACCCCTCTCTTGTTTGCCCCAACAAATGCCCACTCAGTCGCAAATGCTAACTAGCATTTTACAACAATGAAATGTCAAGATTTCCCCTGAATGTATAAATGAACTATGTTTCTAATTCTGTAGCACTTTGGGGCATAGCCATGATGAATGCAAATTCTTCACAGTCACAAGGTCCATGGTTCTGATGTCCAGGATCAATGGGCCTAAAATATTTAAAGCCAGTCCTGAAATATGCTAACATAAACACATCTATTTAGGATGCAATGCAATGGGGATGCCTGTAGCCCTCCAAACTCTGAGGATTACGGGCATCCTATGCAAGGAGGAGCGAAGAGGCAAAAGTCACCTTCGCGCACCTCCCACCCTGCAAAACACTTCGACGGCTGATTTCAGCTAAGTGCCGTGCCGTGGAGCAAGAGGGAAGGAGGCTGAGGCACCACCAGGATACTTTATATTGTGGCAACGCTTGTCTCTTCCCCTCCCCTCCCTCGCCCCCGCCCCACCCACAAACCCCCTTCTCTGAGGTTACGTTTGCAACCTCGGTGAAGCAGCCAGAGTGGTTCTCTCCACAGTGGCTGCAAGGAGGGGTAGGCGCTTTGAGCTCGGAGTCCCAGCTCCAACCTCGGAGCAAGTTTCCTGGGAGGTATGGGTGATATGTTTTAACTGTCAGAGGGAAGGGTTTTTAAAACTAAAACATTTTAAATCAGAAAAGTGAACTTTTCTCTAGAAATTGTGAAGTGTCACGTTAGGATGTTCTCCTAAATTAAAACCAGCATACAAATGTATTTGGATCCCAAAACAATTGACCTCCTTATAATCTGAATAATAATATTTGGGACTCCGAATAATCCTATGGCCATTTAGATTCTGTCTTGCGACCATAGGATTGCGTTGCCCAAGAGCAACATAGGAAATTGCCTTATACTTAGTCAGACCATTGGTCCATCTAGCCCAGTATTGTCGACACTGACTGGCAGAAGCTCTCCAGGGTTTCAGGCAGGATTCCTTCCAAGCCCTACTTGGATGCCGGGGATTGAACCTGGGACCTTCTGCATGCAAAGCATGTGCTCTATCACACTGAGCTATGGTCCTTCCCTCGGGAAGCCATAGGATATCTGGGGATTCTGGGAAGCCATAGGATGCTGCAGATCTCCTAGACAGAGCTACAGCAATGGAAGAGGAGAGCTGATGATAGATCTTCTTCCTCTGTTCCCCCAGCCCCTGTGGAAAACTCAGCAGTAGCTCTTCTTCTGAGGTTACTGTTGAGACCTTGGAAGAGGACAGAGAGGGTGGAAAGGGGGAAGGCTGGTGGGCTGGTGGGCTGGGAGGAGAGGAGAGGAGAGAGGTGAGGATGTGGGTCCACAAGTCTCTCTTTTCCTACCCCCGCTCCCAGGACAGTAGGAGAGCTAGACAGGCCTCTAAGCCCATGTAGCTCAAAATGTGTTGAGGGAGGAATGGAAGGCTCACAGACCTCTGTTATTCCTCCAGCTGTGCCAGGCAGGGCTTAACATAGATGAAAGGCTCCAAGATCTGAGCCCTTCATCTATCAAACATCAATACTGTTGGATTGTGTTCTTACTGGCAAAATCCAGAGCACAATCCTATGCATGTTTACACAGAAGTAAGCCCTTCTGTGTTCAGTGGAACATACGCCTGTGTAAGTGTGCATAGAATTGTGGCCACATCAGAACTAATAGGAGTAATGGCACATCTGTATGGTGTCATCCTCCTGCGTTCTTGGTTCAGTACTTTAGCACTTACAAATATCCTTTCTCCTTAGATATCCCTCGAAGGAACGCTTGCACCCCTATGAAACTGCCCATGTGTGTTAAGATCATTAGCAGAGTAAAACAATGTTTCCCTTTCAGATCTCTGCTTCTGCCTCTCCCAGTGTCCTCTAGTCTCAGTTCTTTACCTTCACCTAATGCCTACCAATATTCATTCTCATTTCTTGCCCTCTTCATTTGCTGTTTTCCAATTAAGAGATATAGTTATGATCTGCATTTGCTTTTTCTTGTTTTTGATTACACGTACAGAGCTAATGTGTGTACCTTCTGCATACCAGGGGTGTCAAAACTCTTTCAGACTGAGGGCCAAATTCCATTCCTGAGAAGCTCTTGGGGGCCACATTCCAGTGGTGGGTGGGGCCAGAGGCAAAGTGGGTGTGGTCAAAGGGGAAAGGGGCATGGCATTTCCACTTTTAAAATGGGGCGGAAGCATCACAAAAGCCAGGAATTGGCCAAACAGTTGGTGGTCAAGGGGAATGGGACAGGGAAAGGGCAAAGCCATCTGGGGAAACCCAGAGAGCTGGATTGGATTGGGACTCCAGCAGGCCTGGATTTTGCCCCTGGGCCTGCAGTTCCCCACCCTTGCAATACATGCTTCGGGTCTATTTACAAAGTCTACTGAATGCATGTAGATTAGGGATCAGGATGACACCAGTCCCCGTGGACATTCTACCAACACAGATATGTAATCTCAAAAGGGCTAGGAGGCTGCCTTATGCCAAATCAGAACATCAATCCATCTAGCTCAGTCAATATGGTCAACACTAGCCAGCAGCAGCTTTCCAGGGTTTTTAAACAGGGGGTCTTCCCCAGCCCTACCTGCAGACAGGGATGTCAGAGAGATCTGTAATGGATCAATGGAACCCTGGATTTCTGTGAATTCACCCTGTGGGATCTGCAGAGGACCAGCTTTTTACAGTTCCGCAGATTCCACGGACTTGTGGACCATTTTTTAAACTTCCCAGAATTGCACGCAACCTTGGTTGTAAAGACGGCAATGTATATGCCATAAACACACCCACACCCACACCCACACAGAGAGAGTTTTACATCTCGTCTCTTTCATCCTCTGTGGTGTAGCAATCTGTTTTTGTGCGCTCTGCTCATTGATTTTATGCTGACCTAAGAAAAGTATGCAAAATGTTACATTCCTGGAAAAGTTCTGTAAATTCTGATGGATTTTTTTGGGGGGGGATACTTTTCTGCAGCAGGAGGCAGGAATCCACATGCATCAATGAGCAGATGATGGAGCAGATGATGTCTGACGATCCGCAAAACACAAACAGAGTGGATCATACAAGTTCCTTACATCCCTACCTGCAGGTACAAGGATCAAACCTGGGACCTCCTGCATGCAAAGCATGTGCTCTACCGCTAATATAAACTGCAAGTAGCCTGTTCTGGATTATCTCATTATCCCTAAGAAAAATATTTCCTGCATAGTATTTGGGAACAGCAAATTAATTGCACAAGGTACGGTGATGGCCACCAACTCAGATGGCTTTTAACAGGGGGACATATCTATGGGAAATATGGCTATTAATGGTTACTCATCCTGGTGGCTATAAGCAGCCTCCAGGTTTCAAAGGCTGTTTGCCACTCAATACCAGTTGCTGGGGAGTAACTGGGGGAGATGGTCATCACCCTGCTGTCCTGCTTGTGGTCTTCCCATAGGCATCTGGTTAGCCACTGTGGGAAGTGGGATGCTGGACTAGATAGTTCTTTGGTCTGATTCTACATGGCTGTTCTTGGGTTCTTATTGCATACTGAAACTATAAGCCGAATCAAGAGATATTCCATCTCCCTCTTCCTTCAGTCAATATTCTCAAAGTGCAGTGGGTTGCCACCTCAGAGCGTTCCCTTGGAAGTATTACCCAGAGTTCCTTTGGGAACCCCCCCCCCCTGGCAGCAACCCAACTTTCTCTACTAAGACTGGAGCATGCATTGATGGAAGACTCCTGACCAGCTTTGAAAATGTGTTGCCAAACTGATGTAAATGCTGGTTAAAAGATGTTTCAATTAAATCCTCCTTGCTAAATCAAAAGCACAAAAACACCTCTCTTGTTAAAGATGCATGTCTTAATCAAGTCTCCGTCTTTTGTATACTTCCATAGTTTTCCTTTCAGTGATCCACAACTAGCCACAGTTCGCTATTATTTGTGTGCATATTCATTAGCCTTGCTAATGAATGAGGTGCCGCCTGAGGCAGCATATACATGTTCCTAGGCATCTATTTCAGCCACTGTTTGGAGTATTGTTCTTCTCAGCAGGGTTTGAGACCATTTGGAGGTGGAGAAGGGCCGCTAGTCAGAGGCTGAATGTAACTCAGCAGCGAATGTTAGGAACACCCCACATTTTCATGACATTGTCAATCCAAGATAGAAGGAAGGAGCTATTCTAATTCCATTAGAGTCCTGTAAGATAGTGTTTCCTGTTAGTAACTAATTCTTGCTTTCTTCTCTTCTAGCTAGCTAGGAGATTACTGGTTTATACACCTGCTTTATTAAGAAGACTACTTTTTATCTTACCACCCCTATGGCTCCTTGTCAAATAAAAAAGCCCAGCCCTGATAACATAAAATATAGGCTCCCGTTTCCAGCTGTTGCGCATTTCAGTGGCAAAATTGGAAATTTATTGTGATTCTACTTTATTCTTTACTGGTGTTATACTTGACTTCAAGTCAAATCAAGAGTTGGGGAGAAGAAATCTGTCAGGCTACAGCTCCAATCCTCTGCACACTTACCTGGGAGTAAGCCCCATTGAACTCAGTAGACCTGCACAGGGTTGCACTGAAAGAACCTAATCATGCTGTTCAAGTCTTGATTTGCATTTGGTCTTTGAGTGCTGGTCATTCTATATGGATCCAATGAAGGGCAATGTCATTTGAGATACAGTAATACCTTGGATTGCAAGTAACTTGGTCTGAGAGCATTTTGCAAGACAAGCAAAAAAAATTTAAAAATTTTGACTTGATAAACAAGTGACAGTCTTGCAATACAAGCGTAGGGATGTAACCGCTCGCTTCGAGCGGGCGTAGTGGGCCGAAATCGGCCCCGCTCACGCCCACCAGAGACTCGCATTGATATAAGAGTGTTTTGGATTACAAGCACGGTTCCGGAACGAATTATGCTCTCAATCCAAGGTATTACTGTACATAGGCTACACGCCTTGTGGCAATTATTCATTTCATACAATGGAATTTGTCAGGTTTTTTTTAAGGTGTGGTAAAGCGCAGCAATACAAAGCAAATGACTTTGTAGTATTCTGCGGTTGCTCTATCTCTAGCTACTGACTTGTTGTTCTGATATTATGGGCCCATCCCTGTATGCATTGCTGTAGTTCTGTTTTTGTTTTTTGTTACGACTTCCTTGTTCTTTGTTTCAGGGAGTGACTTTTGAATCAGTTTGCACAGTCTTAAAAGTTTGTTCATGCTGATAATAGTGTTGTGGTAAATTAAATATGTTTCTTTCTTTCTTTCTCTCTCTCTCTCTCTCTCTTTGCGGTTATTCTCTTGATGGATTTTTAAACATAAGAACAAAAAAGGAGCACTACTGGATCAGACCAAAGGCCTATCTAGCCCAGCATTCTGTTCTCACAATGGCCAAACAAGTACCGATGGGAAGCTCACAAGAAGGACATGAGCGCAAATTAGCACCCTTCTGGTCTTGTTCCCCAGCAACTGGTATTCAGAAGCACACTGTCTCTGATACTGGTGGTAATATATAGTAGTCATGACTAGAAGCAATTGACAGCCTTATCCTCCATGATCACTACATCTTGTGGCAGCAAATTCCATAGTTTAACTATGCTCTGTGTAAAGAGGTGCTTCCTTTTATCAGTCCAGAAACTTTGAAAAGAAGATGGTGTTCTTCTCCATCATTTCCCCTATCCCTGCTCCAAAATAACATTGTAGCATTCAATGGAGAGATGAGTTCTTGTTCCTTGTGGCAAAGTTACATCTGCCTATTCTAGGGGCAGTATCCAAGCAGGCCATTCTGCAAGCGACATCCACCACTTATGCAACAGGGGATTTAGCAGTTCTCTTAGGAAGCCCCCAAATGAGCAGAAATGCTCATTCTGGATCAGGAGAGATCGGTGTTCCATTATGCAAACTCCACCAACCTGCCCCATTCCAGAATTGAGGGTTTCTGCTCATTTCCGGTTCCTAGTGGAAGGGCTAAATCCCCATTGCACAAGACAAGCAATGGGCATTGCTTGCGGAATGGTATCGGTGGAGGCTCCTGCTTGCTCATTTGCCTGCTGGGATACTGCCCTAGAATCTGTGTGCAGTGGCATTCCTATACTGAAATCTGTTAGAGTTACTGCCAAGTAAGGTTGATTTCATAGATTTCATAAATAGATCATAGAGTTGGAAGGAGCCTACAAGGCCATCGAGTCCAACCCCCTGCTCAATGCAGGAAACTAGAGGAGGGGTCTCCCATCCAAGTAATAACCAGGCCTGACCCTGCTTAGCTTTCCACGCTCAGACAAGCTGAGCCAGCGTAAGCCACAGGCCTGTATCATATGATATGATATCATATGATTATATGAGTAGAGATGTGAATGGTTAGGGGGAAATGGTGGGGGGAGCCAGGAAAAAAATGGAAAAAGCAGGGTCCGCCTCCAACAGTTTTTGGTCAAAAAATCACTCAGGAAAAACAAAAGCAACCCATTTTTTCTTTTTTTTCCCTGTCCATCCCCCGCCCCGCCCCCAGTTTTTCTGTGTTTTTTCCCCAGGCCTTCACATCTCTAGATACAGTATGCACACTTATGGGTGTATGCATCATGGCAGGTTAATAAAGCAGTTACAAGCCACCTAGAGGATAAAGTAATTGTGGATCCTATTGTTTTGGTATCTATTTTGAGTGTTGTCCCAGTGGTAGTTCCAAGACATAATATGAATCTTAACTACCAAACTATGATGCATTGGTAAGGGGCTAAGGGTGGCTCAGTGGTAGAGCATTTGCTTTGCATGCAGAAGGTCCCAGGATCAGTCCCTCCATCTCCAGGTAGGGCATGAAAAATTCTTGCCTGAAACCCTGGAGAGCCATTGCCAGTCAGTGTTGACCAATGGTTGACAAGGGTCCAAGGGTCTGACTTGAACCAAGGGTCTGACTCAGCAGAAGGCAGCTTCCTATGTTCCTAAGGTAATGGCAGGTTTCTTGAAAAATGTCAGAAGCCCTATGCAGGCATTACAAAATTGAAAGCATGGAGGGGACACAGGGATGCATGTGCTGGACCCACCCACTCCACCCTCAACCTCTCCATGTTGACCAGGAAGGTCTGAAGAAAGATGGTGACAATGTTCAGGCTGAACATGGTTCAACCTCCACATGATCAAGAGCCCTGACATATGCATCCCCACATGCGTCCCCTCCATGCTTTCAATCTGGTATTGCCTGCATAATGTTGGAAATATTTCATGCAGTATAGTTCTAGGGGGAAGGGGGCTGTTTTTTGAGAATCGGGAAAACTCTCTTCCCTCTCTATCAGCTTGCAATAATTACACTTAAAACCTCATGGGGGGGGCTGTGAATGATAATTAATTAATTACTGCTTTCCAAGTTGAATTGAAGTCCCCCATTTAACATACTACAAAACATATACATCTATTACCATCAATATGAATTATGGAGTTTTACCTAAACCAACTCATCTCTTCATTAAAGAAATAATTGGCCGTTAGTGTGTGTGTGTGTGTGTGTGTGTGTGTGTGAGAGAGAGAGAGAGAGAGAGAGAGAGAGATGCATTTATTTGCATTTTCTTAAAACAATGTTTTTTTTAAAAAAAAATCATATAACAAATTTCATCATAAGGTATGGAAACAAAATGCAAGGGAGATTCAGCACTACCACAACCACCCACAGGATTTCTGCATCTGGATGTAGAAAATCTTGCAAAGAAATCTACGCTCATGAAATTCTGCCAACTCCAGAGGCAGTTTCTTATAAGCTTGTCCATGTGTGCGTGGAAATTCCAATAATTTAGCATAACTTGGAGATCAGCACCGTGAGGAATATGGATTTCTTTTAATACTTGCTCTGTACCCCATACCTCAGACTGCAGTGCGAATGTCAATTCTTTATCAGCGTGAGCTGTTGACATGGAAACAGATATGCTGAATGGGAAGCAGGAAGAAAATGCACCGCTCTTCAGAGTTCTACTTGGAAGGGCTAAATCTGCATGTGCTACAGCAGATTTAAATACTGAATATGCTATGCAGAAGAAACAAGCAACTCTTTGGGGTGACAGACGTATTAGTAGTTTACATCGTGTGGGTACCACCTTTACAAAGCCTCCGGTGTTACTATGGTAACTGTTTAGCTCACCAGAGTTGCAGATGGACATAGTAGGCTCTCATTTAAGTGAAGACAGAAATCTGAAATGGGGAGACATTGTGGGAAAGAACTCTTCAGCAGGTCTCTGCACATTTTTCACATGTCCTGCGAGAACAGGTGTGCTGATTGGGGTAGAAACAAAAAGAAAAATTATAGCAGCACTCTGATGTAATCCAAGAATATGTCTCCAGTTAAACCACATCTTTACATCTTATAGTTGTCATTCCATTCTACTGTTAGAGATGGGAGGATCAACAAGGTTCAAACTCATCGAGGTTCTCCAAGTTCCACTTTGAAGCTCAGCCCACCTCGTTCCCAATGCCAACAATTGCAAGTTTTTTGTGGTCACTGTTCAGATGGGAGAAGTGTGCATTTAGGCCCACATTTTTTAAAGTGCACACCAAAATGTATATTTCCCTCATTGACTAAAGCATGAAAATGCGTATTTTTTTCCAAAGTGCGCATTTTTTCTAAAGTGCACATTTTGTGAATGCGATCTCAAGCTCAGGAATATGTGAGTGTCGCCTGAAAAATAAGCCCATGTTCAGGGATGTGAACAGGGCAAGTTTTGGTGTTAAACAAATGCAAGTGCAATTCTCATACATCCCTATAATCATGTACTGGCTCTCAGCCTAACCTACCTCACAGCAGTCACAGGGTTGTTGTGAAAATAATAAAATGGAGAGGAGGAGGACTATGTAAGCTGCCTTGGGTTCCTTGCAAGAGGAAAAAGGGTGGAATATACCTGTAAATGTAATAAATAAATAAATATGTTAGATTCAAAGTATATTGAGATGGGTATGAAGTAGAAAATGTGTGTTTGACGCAGGAAAATGTTATTGTTTTTAGATTTCAATCAGTAGCACTGGACCTTACCATCTTTCTTAAAATTCATCTTAGTTCTAGTTCTTTCTGGCGCTGTCAATTCTTCTACATTCCTGAGACCAATGGATCAGCGCAAAAGCATGTGGAAAGACTTCTAGAATCAGGTAAACTCTAGATTTCGCGAAGCTTTAGTCTAAGAGGAAGACAAAGCCCAGCAGTCAGGCAAGAAGAAGCAATGAGCCATTTTGCTTTCTTCAGCTTTAATGATAGTTTTTAGCTTCTTTCGATGCCAGAGAGTGATTGATTTTGATGTCATAGGGCCATGTGTTGACAAGGGTGCCATGGCTATTTGCCTGGCACTAGCTTAACTGTTCTGCTATATTAGAGGGAGTGGTCCACCTTGGCCCAGCATTTGCATGATGGGCGGGGGCAGAAGGCATTGGAGACCTTGGAAGCTGAATGGCAAGGTCCATATACCCTCATAGGGTGGCCAGATGTCCTCTTTTACAGAGAACAGTCCTCTATATGAAGGCATCCGCTTTGAAGGGCTGTCTAGTCCAAGTCTGGTATACAAATAAGGAACCATAAGAACTGTTGCCCATCAACAGCACCTGGACAGCAGACTGAACAGGCAGGGCACACAGGGCTCCTGGTCACAGTCTTCTGCACAGTGGTGTCCTGTACTGCATTTCTATTTAAATTACAGCGATTATTTCTAAATTTGCCATCTATACTTATAAATGTGCACTTGCAATTTTCATGGAAATGTGTGTCCCTTATTGTCCTCTCTTTTTTGGTGATGCATTTCTTCTCTTTCGGTGTTTCATAAGTGACCACTTTCCCACCCAGGCGAAATTTCTATTGCACGGTATCATGCACTTTCTGTATCTATTGTGATGATTACTATAAGTTGGTTGGATTGTGCTTGTGTCAGTGCCATATCCATTTTTGGGGGGTAGAAGCATCACTGGTGATGAGAAACGTCACTGCCACCCCATCCTTCTATGCTTGGGCCTCTTTGTGACCTTTTTAAATTATAATTTGATTTTGATTTGCACTCCTTTAGAGGCCACTATTCCACACAAGCATGGGAGTGATTCTGAAGTCCTAAACATCAGCAGGTACACACACACACACACACACACACACACACACCCAGAGCTTTGCCATTTGTGAATGTTACAAGATAGCTGCAACTCAGTCTACAGAACACTGTGTACAGTTTTGTTTGCCATGCTGCAAAAAGGATATTGAAGAGCTGGGAAAGGTGTAGAAAAGAGCGACCAAAATTATCAAGGCAACTCCCCTATGGGGAACAGTTACAATGTTTGGGGCTCTTTAGCTCAGAAAAAAAAGGCTAGTAAGGGGAGACATGATAGAGGATGGTGTAGAGCAGGGTTGGGCAACATACAGCCCCCCCCTTGCCTTTTTTGCAGCCACCACAGCCCCCCAAGTCACAGCCACTGAATTGCTGCTGAATTTTGACAGCGCAGCAGTGGCAAAAATGCAATTTTTCACTTTTTAAAAGGGCCTTCCAGGTGTACAATTTGGCACTAAAACAAGATGCGCACAGACACACCACATGTCTTATTTCAGAGTGAAAATGCTATGCTTTTTTGCCACTTAACATTCTGCCCACCTCTGGTTTCACTGACTTTTTACAAAAAGGGTTTGGCCAGTGATGGCCACGCTTTTTGGCAAATAGCTCCAAGCGCAAAGACCAAAGGATAAGGTGGTGAGTGACATGCCAAGAAATGCTACAGTTCAGGTGTTGTGTGCTCTGTGCCATGATGTGGTTTTACATCTAGTCTGATGAGCCAGAGGGCAAGAAGAAGCAGTGCAGTGTGGGAGATGAAGGACAGAGTGCAGGATTGATTCCACACTGGAACTCAGTCCTGTACTTCTCTACAGCCACTGAATTGCTGCTGAATTTTGACAGCGCAGCAGTGGCAAAAATGCAATTTTTCACTTTTTAAAAGTGCCACACAGGCCCCTGTTGTCCAGGAATGAATTCTTCAAGATTATTTCAATCGGGAGAAAAGAGTGTGATCTTCAGCACGCACACCATGAATAATGGAATGGGAAGTGGGAGCATTCCAAGGTGAAACCAATCTGCACGTTTATCAAAGTCACGACTACCCTGATCTGAGCCTGATACTAGAAACTGAAGCAAAATTCTCACCATTTCACCAGGAAAAGCAGGTGAGAGAGAACAATTTCAATGTTTTCCCTAATCCATGTGTAATACAGTAGAGGAGAGAAGTAGCTGTAAGAAAAGCAAAAAAACCCAAAACTATCGTGTTAAAATCGCTCAAGTTAAGGGTGTTTTCTCACATGGGGCTCTTTTTTCTTTTTTGCATTCCTCCCATCTGTGCTACAAATATAAAATCTATACTGGCTATAATGTAAATCTGATTCCTCCTGCTTCTATCCCTTATTAACAATTTTCACAGATGCATGCATATAGTTACAAGAGACACTCCAAGGTTCTTTTAGTGTGAAAAATGCTTAAGGGTGTAATCCTATGCATGTTTAGATGGGGAGGGGAAGTCCTACAACTCCCAGCATGCCCCAGCCATCACCATGGTGGTGGGGCCATGCTCCTTTTAAGGAGCTATTCATGGTGCTGAACACCAACCCCAAAATAGGTTCAGCACCATGGATAACTCCTTAAAAGGTTGGAGTGAAATCCAGAGTAGATACACAGCCCCACTGACATTGGAGCCAGCAGCCTCCACCGGTTGTAGGACTTTTTCCTGTCTAAACATGATTAGGACTGCACCTTAAGAGTTGTTTTAGGTTTTTGTTGGGAGAATGGGGTTTGCCAGGGATGTGAGTGGCAAATGTTTGCCCAGACATCCATGTTTTTGAGACGCACTAGTTGGATTTCAGCAGATCAAATGTTTCTTCCATTCTTAACATTATAGCATTTCACTGTGCTACTGAAAAATCAATCGGCAATGGTCAAGTGTCTAGGATATCCATTATCTGACTATTGCCCAGAACAGGAAGGTCATCTTCATTCTTAAAATAATGAGCTTATGAGAGGTCTCCCTTTCTCTCTCTCTCTCTTTCTCCCATCAAGCTTATCCATTCCTCTCCATACTCTTTAAGCCATTGTAATTGCTGCAGTTTAATTTTTCTTTCAAAAAATGCTTTTCAAGTTAACTGTGCCACCACCTTAAGAGAGAAAAAGGGGGCACCTGGGGGTTTGTTACATACATTTGGGAGGTTGTTTTACAGGACAATCTATCGGCAATGGTCAAGTGTCTAGGATATCCATTATCTGACTATTGCCCAGAACAGGAAGGTCATCTTCATTCTTAAAATAATGAGCTTATGAGAGGTCTCCCTTTCTCTCTCTCTCTCTCTCTCTCTCTCTCTCTCTTTCTCCCATCTTTCTCCCTAGATCAGTGGATGATGGGGGTTGTAATCCAACACATCTGGAAGGTTGGGGAAGCCAGGTTGGGGAAGCCTGGCCCAGATATATGTGGAGTACCCAGATCTTTCCCATGCCAAATCCAAAACTATTTTGTAGACTTATAAAAGGTTGACTTAAACAATTGTGGTTTCTGATCACTATGCTTTGAGTTTATATATTAGCCCAGTCCCTGGTGAGGAAATTAACACTTGGTTGGTGTAGTGGAAATGTGGAAGATAATTGTTATTTTGAGGAGTTAGTAGTGAACAACAATTCTCCTTTTCCTGCCTAGACTTCTGGTTGGGCCTGTTGCTTTTAGTGGTTAGCTATGCTTCTTCACACAGATTCAGCTATCTGATCGAAACTGGAGAGGCGATTATTTACCTTTAGATAAGCCTTGGCTAGATCTCAAGGTCTGCCTCCTTGCATAGGTGGAGTGTCTGGGGTAGTCAAAGAGTGAATCCTTTCACTTTGCAAGAATGCATACACATTCTTGAAGTCATTGGAGTATAGCCAGAATATAGGAAGGATTAATGTGAGCATAGTAAATATATGTGTCCCTGGGACCCTCCCAATTCACAACCTTGATGCTGGTGGAAGGTCATTGGATACCAGGCCATTGGAGTTGTGTTCATCACTGATTCCGAAAAAGGTTCCTGGTGACTGAAGGGATGTACACTTTAGGAACCTGCTTTAAAGTTTCTTGCTGCAATCATTGTGTTTTGCTTTTCTGCTGCATTAGTTTATTTTTTGCCTAATAAAATCTTTAGCCTTCACCCATTGGTGTGTTCATTGTATTCTCAATCCTAAAAAGAACCATTGCCTCTTGGCAACACAGTTGGATCCAGTCTAAGTTATTTGCACTTAGGGCCCATTGCAATCTGTGTGATAAGTTAGGGTGAGGGAGGGAGACAAGCTGAAGAAGACCTCAGAGCAGCTTTCCTCAGCCTGGTGCTCTCCAGATGTTTTGGACTTGAACTCCTATCAGTCAGGAATGGTCAGGAATGCTGAGTGTTCATCTGGAGGGCACCAGGTTGAAGAAGGCTGTCTCTGAGCCTGCTCAAGCTGCCCCTCACATGCTCAGGGCCATCTGCCACCAGTTGCCTTGTGGGAAGGATTCCAAGGGAGTAAGGGAGGCAGGTGAAGATGAAGACTTCAGAGACTGTTCTAGCTGCTGTACCCTTCCCCCCCCCCCATGGAGCCACCGAATGGAAAGGAGGAGTTTATGCAGAACCTTATTACTAACTTACTCAACTGCAAGGTTGTTCACCACATGGTCTGTTAGGACCTGAAAGGCTCTTTAAGGTTAAAAGTAACACAAACTAGTTATAACAACAAAAATTGTTTTACTGCACTCTCAAAACATCTGGTAGTCTTACATGCTGTTTAGTTCATGGAGGTACAGCTTAGAGTCCACTGGAGTCAGCATGGCTGGAGGAGAACCAGCCAGGCACGTGTTGCCTCATGGGAGGTCAGGAAAGAGAGGGAGATCTTACCTCCAAGGTAAGATTCACCGGATGTGGGAGGAAGTAGGTGCCCATTAACCCATTCCACCAGTAGGTTCTTGGTGCCCATTAACCCATTCCTCCCCTAGTGGCTCTATGCATGCAATGTTACCCAAATATCTAACACCACCTACTACCAAGAGCAATCTTTCCTATGGGAAGGATCCCAGGAGAGCAAGGGAGGCAGGCAAAGAAGACATCAGGCTGTATTGTTCCCTCCCCGCACAGGGTCATCTACCACCAGGTGCGGTGCAGAAAGGATCCTGATGCTTTGTTATGTGTTGATATTGTCTATTGTCATATATATATATATATATATATATATTGATGTTACTTTGTTTCCTGAAAGGCAGGATATAGATAACAGAAAAAATAGTCATGACTAACTTAATCCCCACTGATTGTGATGGGAACATTGTGCAACAAACTTTAATCTCATCCCTGTCCGTGTCTACTCAGAGGTAAGGTCCAATGATGAATTCAATGGGCCTTACTCCCTGATTAAATGTGTAGAGGATTGCTTCTTTAGTCTTGATTGAACCCATTGTACTTCCTTTGGGAGGTCAGTGTTGCTTTTAGTGTTCTTATTTTGCTTTGAAATGTTTGTTTTGTGATTCCCACTTGTAGGAAATTCCCACTGGTAGGAAATTCCAGGTCATCTTCATAGGTGACGTGAGTGTCATCTGAAGGAGAGAACACTGGCCGTCACTGGTATCATAATAATTTATTTACCATCCATAGTTGAGCCACTATTTCACACGTGCAAGAGCAATCATATAGTCCTATTTCTGAGTAAACATGTTTTCTACTATAACTTGGTAACAACGGAATTGGGGTGGGGGGAATTTTTCATCTACACCCACTTTTGTATGTGCCCCCTGCCCAACACTAGGATGCAGTCCCTGAGAGCTTCTCTGAAATAAAATTCAGTCCTCAGGCTAAAAAAAGGTTAATTGGGGACCACTGGGTTTCAAACTCTCTACCTTCCAGGAATACTTCCCACATTGACTTGTCTGCTGAGGTAGCCTTGTGGGTGTCTGCCACAAAACCACTGTGCATTGCAAAGGATTCTGGGTCATGGAACTGAGTGTGTAGTCATGCGAATTGCCAACCTGGCCCATTGGGTCTCATTGTCCTGTGTGAACTGGTAGAGCAACTGATAACATATCCAGCAATCCCTTGTGGCTTCACAATGTGGCTTCACATTGCAAGGGAAGATTGGTGATGGAGGACAAGCTCTCTTTCAGAGGCATTTATCCATCATTAGTGATCTTCTCATTGAGGAACCCCTGAGAAGCTTCCAAAGAGTGCCAAAGTTCACCAGAACAGATAGTACAGATTGAAAACCACTAATATAGAAAATGGCAGTATTTAAGCAATATCAGTTTAACTCTCCAAAACACTTCTCACAGAACAAGAAAATCAACACTGTTTTCCCTAAAAACTCTCTACCTGAGGCATACCTAGATAATGTTTTGGGGTGGGACTTACAGATACGTTACAGAAATTTGGAGTCAAAGTTTAGACCCTGAAATTAATAAGCAAGACCATTTTCACATGATCACCAACACTCATCATGCTGACCACTTGAAATAGCCACACATATCCACTCCCTGCCCGTGGCTCATGTACAGTCAATCATGCTCAGGGTTGTTTATATTTGTTTTTGCTTAGTGATTTTTAGGTGAGTTGCAGTGGCCTGCAGAAAGCCCATTCCTGCACATGGCAGTAGCTCCACGATGCAGCAGTAGGTGGCAACCGCAAACCCATCCATCATTTTGATGTGTCCTAAAATGAGAGGATATGGCCCATTCTCTGATTTGCAGGAAAAGTCCCCTGAGCAGCAAGAACAATGAACTTGAAGAAGTTGGCCAGAAAATTTGCAATTTCTTGGTCATCTAATAAAGATATTACTGTTGTGTTGTTACGCTTCATCGTCTGGTGCACCAAACACTCTGATATTAGCTACCACACAGAAAACAGACCAGGTATAATAAGTAATCAGCCATCCCACAATCTCAGTAAATGGCAACTCCAAATCAAGACAGAAGCACTGTGGTGAAACCTGAATTGTTTCTCCCAGTTCCAGACATATTAATGAAAAGTCAAGGGACTTTGTTCTGCCTGGCTGTCAAAACTCCCACTTTTTATTAGCTTTAGATGACTTATTTCAAATGCTCAAGGCAGCTCTGAATGTTGGAGCAAATTAGATGGTAATTGTTGAAGAAGCTGAGCAATTGTGAAGGTTTTTTAAGGCCCCTTAAGCTTCTGCATTCTGCACCAATGGAGCATAGACTATGTTTGCAGGGATGGCATGTGCACGGATCAAGCAAGTTGGTGTGCGCATGTAAATTACAGAGGCGAAAATCAGCACATGTGCACATCTTGGAATGGAAAAGCAGCTGATGAGGATAGAGAAGGTTCTTTTAGAACTCTGCACACACCCGAAAATTGTATTCTAGCGGTGTCTCTTTCCATGTGATCTTAATAAAGGTCACCTTACACAACATACTAAATACATAACCTGGTAGCGATCTACCTGGGTTGGATGCTTTGGTTTAGATACTCCCAAACCAAAAAAGAGAGGCAACATCTCAGACTGGTTCATAAAGGAATGAACATTTATCGGAACATAAAATATGCCCTATGGCAGCCTTCCCCAACCTGGTGCTCTCCAGATGTGTTGGACCACAACTCATGTTTTTAATTCAAAACTCATGTTATGTTTTTCATTGTATTTTAATGTTTCATTGTTTTAATCTATTTTAAATTGTTTTTGTAAGCTGCCTTAAATGCCATTTTTGGTAGAAAGGCAGGGTATAAATCAAATAAATAAATAAATAAATAAATAAATAAGCTCCCATCATCCCCAGCTGGCATGTCCAGCTGAGGATGATGGGAGTTGAGATCCAACAGATTGGGGTGGGAGGGCACCAGTTTGGGGAAGGTTGTCCTATGGATTTCAACATGCATTCAACGTTTGGATTCATAGCTCAGTGGGAGAGCACATGCTTTGTAGGTGGAGTGTCCCGGGTTCAACCACTGGCATTGCCATTTAAAAGGAGCAGGTAGCAATGATGGGAAAGACCTCTGTCTGAGCACTCAGAGATCCTCCGCCACTCAGAAGAGACAATAATGTGCCAGGGATCTG
Organism: Shinisaurus crocodilurus; assembly: GCA_021292165.1. Taxonomy (NCBI): domain Eukaryota; kingdom Metazoa; phylum Chordata; class Lepidosauria; order Squamata; family Shinisauridae; genus Shinisaurus; species Shinisaurus crocodilurus. Next base: position 33,653,048 of record CM037876.1, read on the forward strand.
GGATAAGGCAGCTTCCTGTATTTCCTCTTTGTTTTCCACAGGGTCAGGAACACTTGCACTATCTTGTTCCAATGTCAAGAGCTGTATCATTTCATTTGGAGAATGTTCCATCAGACACGTTCTGTCAGAACATTCTCCAAGCGAAACGTCGTAGCTCTTGACATTGGAATATAAGATAGTACAAGGGGTTTAGGCCCCTGAGGAAGAGTAATGTTGAAACTCTTGGGGTATAAGCACCAGTCTGTGCCTTCTCTAGTTGTCCTTTTTATTATTTAAAAAATGATTTGGTGCTGCCCTAGCTTCCTCACCCCCCCCCCCCACTGCTCTGCTTAAATACACCCTTTGGCTTTGTAGAATCTGATTTTCAAAATATCAGCCACTGGAATTAGGTTGGCACTTTTTTGTGGTGTGTGTGTGTGTGTTTACTCCTGTGCCTTTCACAGCAGTCTGATAGGCAAAAAAACATGAGAAGCTCAGCAGGAGTTTTTGTTATCCCTTCCAAATGTTGAGGAAGTCACTGATGTTCGAATTAGACCTATTTCAGTTTTTTTAAGACACGTGCAGCACGATCCGATAACGTAAATGTGGCAAGGATTAAAGGCAAGCCTCATGCATGACCTATAGCTCTCTTGGGGGGAAAATATTGATTATTATTGGCTTTATGAAGTTGCTGTTGCTGTTGATTGATGAAGATGATGATGACGATGATCCTGCTACTGTTGCTATCAGAGACAGGAAAGGCCATTCTAGAGGTATGTTTGCCAATATCTGGTGGGCATGCACACATTGTATTTATTAATTAGCAAGATTTATAGATGGTGGCTCTATAATGGAATTCTCAGGGCAGCTTAAAGAAAATTAAAATTCAATCACAATAATATAGATAACCATAAAATAAAAGTATAATGTTGCATAAAATCTGAAGTAGCGGGCGGGGGGGGGAATTTCAAGCTAAACCAGATGTAAAAGACCTGCCAAAAAAAAAAAAAAAGGTCTTCACCTAGCACCAGGCTGACAGCAGAGTAGGCACCTGGTGAGCATCTCTGGTTGGGGGGGGGCATTCCACAGGTGAAGCACCACCACTAAGAAGGCCTTCCCTCCAGTAGCCACCCACCACAGCTCACTGGATGTGTGGAACTCAGAGAATGGTCTCCAAAGAAGATCTCAAGGTCTGGATATGTATGTGTAGAGAGAAGTGGTCCTTCAGGAACCCTGGCCCCAAGTCATGAAGGACCTTAAAGGTCAAAACCAGCACTTTGATTTGAGTCTGGAAATGGACTGTGAGCCAGAGAAAAGCACGGATGTGTTGTGTGCTCATATTGGCCGGTCCCAGTTAGCAATCTTGCAGCTGTATTCTGAACTAATGGAAGTTTCTGGACCATTTTCAAAGGCATACATCGCATTGCAGTAGGCCACATGGGAGGTTACCATGTGTATAACTGAAGCAAGGCTATCCTGTCCAGGTAGGGTCATAGCTGGCATACCTGCATAGTCTAGTAAAAGGCATTTTGGGCTGTGGAGACCGCTTGTGGCTCCAGTGAAGAAGATGGAACAATGAACACCTCCAGATTATTAACCTGATCCTTTCAGAGGAGTGCAAACCCCTCCAGAACAAGGTGAGTGTCACTTGCCTGGGCAGAAAACCCACCTACTTAGAGAACCTCTGTCTTGTCCTGACTGAACTTCAGTTTATTGGCCCCTGTCTGGTCCATTACTGCATCCAGGCACTGATTTAGCACTCCCACTGCCTCACCTGTATTTGATCAAAAGGAGAAGTACAGTTGGGTGTGACCAGGGTATCAATGACACCACTATCAATGACACCACATTCCAAACCTCCAGATGATCTACTCAGTGGTTTCATGTAGAATTTAAAAAGCATGGGGAATAACACAGGACCCAAAGTTCCCAAAGCATATACATACCAAGGCATTGAGCAGACATCCAGCAGCAGCACCTCCTGGAATTGGCCATCCACTTAGGAGTGGAACCACTGCAAAGTGGTTCTCCCATGTCAGACAGCCTCTCCAGAAGGTTGATGGTATCAAAAACCACTGAGAGTTCCAAGAGAATCAATGGGGTCACACTTCCCCCTGTTTCTCTTCCAAGAAAGATCATCCCACAAGGTGACCAAGGTAATTTCCATGCCCAAACCAGGCCTGAAACCTGGTTGAAATGAATCCAGAAAATCAGTTTCGTTCAAGAATGCTTGTAGTTGCCCAGTAACCATCTGCTCAAACATCTTGCCCAGCAAGGGAATATTAGCCACCAGTCAATAGCTGTTCATATATCTCATACAGGTTAATAACTATTTACAATAGAGTTTGGTACACATGAAAACTATAATTGGCTATGAGATTCCATCTAATCCTATGAGCATGTTAATGGGATATTTGAACTGGTATGTAAAAAATAAAAGAAAGGTATTGGTGGTGGATAACATATTAACTGCAGTCAGGATTCTTTTGGCAAAAGTATGGAAACAGATTCAAATACCATTGACAGAATTGTTGATTCATAGAATAATGGGTTAGTAAATGGGAGCTAAGTGCAAATGGCTTGTTCTGAATCCAGCCCCCTGATAAAGGAATAAGAATGCAATCCTAAAATGCAATGTTTAGACAGAAAAAAAGCATAGCTGGCTGGGGAATGCTGGGAGTGGTAGGACTTTTTCTGTTTAAACATGCTTAATAGGGTTGTGCCCTAAACTGATTCATTGCAAACACCGATGGCGACTTTCCCCAACCTGCTCCCCTCCAAATGTTTTGGACTGCACCTCAGCCCCAGCTAGCCAATGGTCAGAAATTCTAGTAGTTGTAGTCCAAAACATCTGAAGGACATTGGGTTGGGCAAGGCTGATCTATGGGAAGGGAGAATTTAGCCAAGTGAAAAAAATATCCAAAAATGAATCATTTTTATTAAGCATTGGGACAAGGCTATGCTCAAAGAAGGGGTCAAGATGGAAATATTGTCCTTGATTTGAATTTTATTGGTGACAACATTCAGCATCACCACTCTGTGTGATGTATGTTGAATTAAGGGGCGTGGGGGAACCTGAAATTATGTGATGGTCTTTTCTATTCTGTTATGGTTCTTTTTGTTGTTTTCGCATTGTAATGTGGTGTTTTGTTTTTTTTAACATTAGTACTAATTTACATACATATTTAAAAAGAGTATTGGCCATTCTAATGGTAGGACCAACCTCCCCCAACCTGGTGGCCTCCAGACATTATGGACTACAAGTCCCATCATTCCTGACCACTAGCCATGGTAGCTAGGTATGGGGAGGCTGGGTAGGACTACTATTGGTCAGCCTCTTGACTCTCTCTGTACTGAGGAAGTTGCTTGCTCAAATAAACAGCAGCCTGGCATGTCAAAATTAAGCAGCTCCCAATGGCAGAGGAGGCTGGTGATTCGTATGTCAGTGGGGCTCCTTATCCATTGCAGCTTTTCATGTGAGCCTTATAGGAGCTATCCACGGTGCTGAACTCCATCCCTAAAATAGGTCCACCACCATGGAGCACCATGGATAGCTCCCATAAAGTTCAGAATAAAAGATGCAATGGATAAGGAGCCCCACGGACATAGGAGTCACCAGCTTCCCCTGCCCAGTGTTGAAGCAAGGGTTGAAACTTGGGCCAACATCCAGGGCCCCACAAGCCAATAGGGGGCTCAAATGACCACCCAGATAGTGGCAGGTGCAGCAGCACACTCCATTTTATTCCTGCAGTCATGATGGTACTAGGATTTAAGTGAGTTGAAAATGCAAAAGGGCACATGCTCAAAGATTATGTGTGTGTGTTTTGTCCTACTATATCAGTAACATAGAAGCAGCTTTAAAGAATGAAATAGCAGTGGGACGGGTGGAAAAGAAATCTTAGCTGTGTACTTCCCAACTGATGTCATGGCTACAGTAAAGCCCCCCCCCCCAGACCATTAAGTCCAGGGTCTAAAATTACCTAGCTGCACCACTGCGTTCTCCATCACTTTTTCACTATGCCAAGAAAAGCTAAAGATCCGCATGCCAGCCTTCTGTTAAGGACCCAGGAGCAGGGCTAGCAAAAAGAGTTGGCAACCATATACTTCGGTCATGCCATCTGTCAAGGATGCTTTGACTTGGATTCCTGCATTGTGCAGGGGGTTGGACTCGATGGGCTTATAGGCCCCTTCCAACTCTACTTTTCTGTGATTCTATGATTCCCAAGAAAGGAAAGGAGCTTCTTGCATTATGCTGGGGTCTTGTTTGACTCAATTAAATTTTTGTTTTTTTAAAAAAGGCTGTGTGTGTGTGTGTGTGTAGATAAATAAATAGATAGATAGACGGACAGACGGACGGACACACACACACTTTTCTACTCATCCCTGAGAGCTAGATGTTATCACAAGAGGTGGAATCTCAGCCTATGACAGCTCCAATAACCTGTGATATTTATATCGACACTGCCAGTGCTCGCACACATAACACATAGCTTATCCTTTGGGCTGATAAAATGGCCAGGTTTAACGTTTAATTATTAACTCTTGAGGTGCCAAAACCCAGCACGAATCCTCATGTTGGAAAAATGTGGGCATATAAATAGCTGGGATCAATTCAATATCATTTGATGCAAGAGCATCTTAAAGGGCAGGCTGCATTGTTTATTTCGTCGTCTCTCCAGCTATAGAATTATTATTATTATTTTTAATAAGACTGAATTAAGCTGAGGGGGAGGGGAAAACATAATCATTCTGCTTATCCCATATAGATTAATAATTAAGAGGAGTGTGTGCCCTTCAGAGGGCCGGAGGCAGGGAAAGCTGTTAGAAGGATCCTTACGTTAAGCCACTATACATAAAAAAATAAATGACAATGGTTAGGCTCCATTCGAGAGAAGTCAGCCGAGCCTTTGCAGCCACCAGCCCACCACCCACCTCAGAATTATTATTTGAAAAGGATGTCGGAGGATTATAGAAGAACCTTCCGTCTGCTCCAATTAGGATCAACTTTTTTTGCTATCACTTGCTGAGCCTTCTGGCTTGGAATAATGAAAACATAGTGACCCCTGCTGGCACTGTCGTGTACTGCAGACATTTCTGAAATACGTTTGTGTGTGTGTGTGTGTGTGTGTGAGAGAGAGAGAGAGAGAGAGAGAGAGAGAGAATCTGAGCTGTCATCCTGCTCCCACTGAAGTCAATGGGGTGGTTCAAGACTAAATGGTCACAGGCTGCGGTGAAGAATAGCCAAAACAGATTGAAATGCAGATGGACAGATGGCGGCTAGGATCTGTAGCAGAACTGATAGCCTTTTTTTAAAATTATTAAATGTGAACCCCTTTTCTTTGTTTGGGACTCGAAGCCAAATTTTTCAAATGACTTTTGAAAGTTGACACATTACTAAAATCGGCAGTGAGGATTTTTATTGTTGAAATTTGGGCGGGGGGGGGGAGGGATTTGATATCCACCAAAATTTGAAAAATGACTGGTTTAATTTCTTGCCTGTTCAAAGGAATGTTTGTTTCCTGATTGGTTCAGTAAATGAATGGTGAGAATAAAATAGACTTAAGGGTGCAATCCTATGCATGTTTAGACAGAAAAAGGTCCTATTCCAAAGAGTGGGCTGAGAGATGGCCCTATCACTAGGCATGCCTCAGGCAGCAGGTCCCGGGGTGGGGGGCAGCCCTCCCATTCCTCTCTCCTAAGCCCCTTTGTACCCCTCTGTTGGAGGATAGTTGTACGTGCCACACGGGCTGTCCTGGGCCCCTAATTTAGCCTGCTTCCCTCAGGTGCAATGGGATACTATCCTGTCATCAGTGCCGAAGTGACATTCAACTGCCAGCCCAGTCAGTGTAAGTATGTGGAAGGGAAGCCACCATCTTGTCCTTTGTCTCAGGCAGCAAAGTGCCTTGGGTCAGCCCTGGGCTGAGCCCACTGAATACAGCTCTGATGAACTAACTCGGTGACTGGGTTCACACAACACGATAAGCCATGGTGGTTCATGATGAGCCATGTTTGTTTCAGAGTGGTTTGTCATGTTGTCTGAACCTGGCCAGAGTGGCTTGTGCGTGGTTAACGAACCAAGTGGCTGGGTTCAGAGAACACGACAAGCCACTCTGAAACAAACATGTCTCACAAAGCACCATGGCTTATTGTGTTGTGTGAACCCAGCCAATGGCTTATGCTCAAGGATTTGTTAGCCAAGGTTTACTTGGAGTGAGTCACATCTCCACCACCTTGGGCCCTTCACAGGTTACTGTGTTTCTGTATGGAGCTGCGGTGAAAACCTTGCTGTTATTTGCATCCTCATTCATTCCAGGATAAAAAAGAAAATTAATAATAATAATTATTATTATTATTTACATTTATTTATCGCCCATCTGGCCGGCAAACCGGCCACCCTTCCCAAGAGTGTCCTTCCCAAAAATGTAACACAAAAACCACAAGTTGAAAACAAAAGGCTCTGCATGAACAGAGGCCCGGGGGGGGGGGATCTACAGCTATTTTTAAATAGCGCTCATTCCTTTTCCACAATTGCTTTGCAGTCCTTGCTGAACTGATCCTAAGGTGGATACTTACATATTGCCAAAAAAAGAGAGAGAGGAAATGCATCACGAAAAAGAAGACAAAGGAGGATACAGATTTGCACTAACTTACATATACTTATTTATATGTATAGATGCACTTTTAGAAATAATTAAAGTTAATAGATTTAACCATAGTGGGGAAAACTGTGGCCAAGTGACCTCTGTCTTCTGTCCAGATGCTAACTGTTGATGGGCAACTTCAAAGCCTCTGCTGCTCTCCCTTCTTAAGGTTCTTTATCTTTAAACTGGACTTGGACCAGACAGCCTTTCAAAGACAGCAGAGGTGGGCAACATGCACCCTGTGGGCTGTGTCCAGGCCCCCCTGCCCTTCTGTGTGGCCTCCACTGCCTCCCACCACCCAATTTTCTGTGGTGGCAGCGGCAAAAAAATTATGGCGGTTTGCTGCTGAAAATTGGCAGCACATCGGTGGCAAAAGGGGCCTATTTAGCCTTAAAACAAAGCTAAATAGGTCCTTTTTTGTTGCCACGCCACCAAATTTTGACAGCAAACCACTGGTTGTTGTTTTCCTGCCCCTTTGCCACCAAATTACAGCAATGGGATTTGGCCTTGCAGTGGCCGAGGGCAGGGATGCAGCACTCAGTAGGTTCCAGAGGGACAAAATTGGCCCCTGGGCACCCAGAAGTTACCCACCCCTGAAACAGAGGATGCCTTCAGTTAAAGGACTGTCCTCCATAAAGTAGGGCACATGGCCACCATAGTTGATCCTCACAACAATCCAGTGCAGTTAGTAAATATTAGTCCCACTTTCCAAACAGGGAATGGAGGCCAACAGAAATTGCCCCCAACCCAGCAGTACTGGCATATAATGGCCCCAGTTGGAGATACACATTCCCATCCACAACAAAGGATGCATCCAACCAGGAACATGGAGCTTAGATGAGCACTGCAGTGTGGACAGAGATCCAGACGGACTTCTGTAGTCATTATCAATCATACATGCAGAAGACTGCTTCCACAGACCGATCTCCCTGGCTGGATTGGGTCAAGCAAGGGAACACCAGACACGAGACTTGAACATCAGGAACTGATGTCCACTTCCAGAACCGTGGGACCATATTGACTCCAAAAACACAGATTAATGTTAGCATCCAGGCACATCATCTTATGACAAAAGTAGCAGGATGGAAGATGCTAAAACAAGATGATGCTCTATCTTTTGAGGCACTTTTCAATTGATAGCATAAGTTCACACCAAAATGATTTCTTCTCAGCTTGTGCAACCAGGGCTGTGCTTTGTCTCAGTGTGCAGTAGCAACACCAATGTCCCCCAAAGCTATTATTTTCCTAGCAAAAGTGGTGAGCAGATATGACCATTTTCACTGCTGGGTAAGCATTTTATCCCACCATGCAGAGATGCTAAATGTTTCCCATTTGCCAGAGTAGCACTTGTTAGGGATGGCTTTCTCTCACAACTGTACAAGTAAAACTATAATTAAAGAGTGCCTAGCAATGGGGAAACATACGGTTACTGTCAATATGCCCAAAACTGGACACTTCAGAGGAGGGCAGAGGCTTTAAAAGGCAGGGCTGCATTTTGACAAACATGGCCTCTGACAGCCCTTCAGATAGAAGAATGTGTTCTGCAAAGTTGGGGCACATGGCCACTCTATAAAGGGGACCAACCATAGCCCAGTGGTAGAGCACAGGGCCAACATCATGGATAGGCATCTGCCAAGGGCCCACTTCCCAGCAGGGTGGCCTTGACAAGGGCCCCCTGGAGTTGCTTCTGCTCTTCGCCATTTCAACCTGCTTGTTCACCTGCCTCTCACTTTGCCCAAGGCAATATTGGTGGTGAGGAGACACAGCAGATGCCCCGGCCTTCTTGCTCGCTGGCCCTCTGCCTTTCAAGCAAACAAGTGGTAGCAATGACGAGAAAGAGGGTGAGGAGACAATAGCAGCTGGTGACAACGGTGGTGAGAAGGTAGGCTCACTGAGGGAGGAGGCCCATCGAGGGTGTCTTGCCCATGGCGGGCTCTCAAGAAACCTGGAGCCGGCACTGATATAGCATCTGCTTTGCACGCAGAAGGTTCCAGGTTCAATCTGCAGCATCTCCAAGTAGGACGGGGAAAGATTTCTGCCTGAAATCCCTGAGAGCTGATGCCAATCAGTGTACTGAGCTAGAAGGACCAGTGGTCCAACTCAGTATAAGCCAACTACGTAACGTACACCTATTCCCAAAGTTACGTATCAGGAATCAGCTGACGTCTACAAGAATCAGCCGAGCTTTTCCACAGCATCTGCATGCCCCCCTCACTAGTGGATTACATTTCCTCTTCTCCCCACCCTTCTTGCCACCTCTCCAACCTCTCAGTAAGTAATGACAAGAAGCCATTGCTGCAGCAATATAAATGCACAAGAAAAGGGTTTTTAAACGCTTCTGAAAGATGAAATATCAGGGCCACAGAAGCTATACATTGTATTTATGAGGTCGTCACTTACTTTAACTGCTGGCCATATAAAATTTGCAATGCAGAAAGAAAGATGCAAGGCATTTCCTAATTATCATTTACGTCTTATAAAAATCTGTTTAGCAAATCATATTTCTCGGCTGTTTCTTTCCCACTCAATATGGACACAAAGCAATAGAAGCCTTACAGTGGCTCAGGCTGCAATCTTAAGCACACTGACTAGAAAGTCATCATCATCAGGCGATCACTCGTGACTGAGTAAGATTGTCTTCCGGGATAAAAGGAGGAAATTCTAAAGAAGATTGTGTAGACTCTGGTGATGGGTCCGTAAGTGACTGTGGAGGCCAATTCTAGATCCACACAGCTTCCCACAGTGAGGACACAGGTTACCAGATAGAAGATGGTCCTGTAGAGGATTCATTTGACGTGCTTTTCGCTTAGCACGTTTCTCCCTTTCACCTTGCACTCGGGCTTCTTCAAAGTCCATGGAACCTTTGTGAAAGGCCAACCTCCATTTAGATCGTTCATGGGCCAGAGCTTCCCAGTTTTCGATGTTTATATTGCATTTTTTTAGATTAGCCTTATGAACATCTTTAAACCTCTTATATTGACCACCGATATTCCGCTTTCCATCCTTGAGTTGGGAGTAAAGTAACTGCTTTGGGAGACGACTCAGCGGGACTTACTTCTGAGTAATCATGCTTGGAACTGCGCTGTCATAACTGGATGTTATGAATAGGGTGAGGAGAGAATTTTGTCTCAGTTAGTTTTTGATAAGAATATACCAAAATTCACATTTTTTTCATATTCAAGTCAGAAAGGGGGGGAGGGGATAGAAAGTGAAACTGACAGTTTTATCTATCCAGGCAGAGGGCTTCCAAATGCTTATAGATTGGAATTCTAAAAATTCAAAATCTTGGTTGGAATTCAAAAAATCTGGGTTGGAATTTGATGGTTGGGTATTCAATGATGTTTGTGGTGCTGAATTAGGGTTGCCACCTCTTTTTTACTGAGAGGCTCTTCATCTTTTACAACTACAAGAGAGGAACGAGCCCCTTTTTGTGAATACAGGCAGTCCCCAGGTTACGAACGAGTTCCGTTCTTAAGAATGTCTTTAAGTCGAATTTGTATGTAAGTCGGAACAGCATAGCGTTCTATACATTAAAATCGGCATTTATGCAAATGGCGTAAAGTATGCAAATTGTGTAGTATAGGACGCTATGTACTCTACGTAAACGACGTAGCACCAGGGAACCCAGAAGTGCGTTCTTAACTACGGGTTGTCCGTAAGTCGGACGTTCGTAACTCGGGGACTGCCTATAGTTGTTGGAGGAGGGAAAACAAAGAGTGGCTCCTTGTATGGAGGGGAACATACACACGTGTGGTTGTGGATTGCTGGCAATGGAGGTGGTGTCAGTGCTTAATTTCTCAAGAGAGAGGTGCTAGGGCTTTGATCTCAGCAAAGATGCCATCACTCTATGCCAGGGGTGGGCAACCATTTTGGGCCGTGGACACACCTGGCAATTTGAGAAACTGTGCTGGGCACCGCCACAACATGGCTGCATTGGGAAGTGTGGCAAAGGACAAGTAACTTTAATTATTAATAATAATGATGATAATAACCTGCCCAAAAGACTGAGTACACGACAGGGCTGGGTTCTGAGCACCAACACACTAAACAACTCTTTTGAACCCACAGTTTTCAGCACCAACAGAAAACTATTTCACAGCCATCCCAGCTTCCTGTAAGAAAATGTGTGTGTTTGTTTTTTTAAAAGAAAGTGTGAGGGGTAGGGCAGGTCTCAAGAAAGATGTCCAGGGGCGCGCTGGAGCCCACAGATGCCACGCTGCCTACCCCTGCTCTATGCCCTGCTCCTTCATTAAAAGCGTGAAGGAAGGGGGGAGCCTCACAGCCCCTAAAGGCCAGGTGGAAGAATGGTGCATGCCTCCCCAGAACGTGGTGGCTCCCCGTTTGTGGAATCAGCTCCCCAAACAGTTGCACCTGGCGCCCACCCTCTGTTCTTTTAGGTGCCAGGTGAAAACCTTTTTATTCAATTAGATTTTTTATTCCCATTTTTATTATCACTACTGTACCTTCGGACTGATTCATTTGGCTGCTTTTGTTTTATTGTATTATATTATATTGTGTTTGTATTTCTATATTAATGATACTTTTGGTTTTAAGATGATTGTTTTTATTCTGTTTGTTTGTTTTTTCCTGTAAACCGCCCAGGGAGCTTATCGGCTGATGGGCTGTGTAGAAATATATTAAATGAATGAATGAATAAGTAAATAAATAAATAAATAAATGTACACGTAAGGCTGGAAAGCAGAATAGACTGGTGCTTGCACGTACGTTCTTTTCCATCTCTCCAGCCTTCCTACCATACTCCTCAGAGGCCCATCCAGGCATACTGAGAAAGCCCAACCCTGGCTAGGTAAGAGGGCACGCTCATTTCACAGCATCGCTCTCCCCTCCAGCAGTGGAGAGGCCCTGCCTGGCTGGCTCTAAGGAGGCAGGCACAGGGCATCTTACCCTTCAGCCACGTTTTTCCAGCAGGCTGGCTCTGAGCCACGTCCTAAACCAGTGGTGGAAGCGAAAGCCGTCATCTTGGGCCCAGTTCTTACACGTTTACTCTTCTGCCCCATGCTTTATATTGTATAAGTGGGACCCGCAAGAACAAGTTGCAGGGTGGCATCCATGTCCTCCCTCTTCGGGATTCCAGCCATTCCATTCCCTGCCATTTTCCATTCCTGCCCTGCCAACAGCCAGTCAGCATTCGGTGGCTACTGAGTGTACTCAATCCACATTTGGGGCTCCCCTCCCTGACAGTCCCCCTCCCACGAAGATGTTTTGTACTTCTGAAATGGTTGGAGTTTTCCCAAGCCTGCTGATCGCTCCCCATTTATTTATTTATTTATTTTATTATGCTTGTTCTCTATTGCTTGACATCACAGGAGGATATGCAGAAATGGTTTACATAAAACCATGTACATTTTGTATATAGGTGGTGCCATTTTTGGCTACTTAAGCAGCAGCACTCACAGCCTGAATGTCAGAAATGGGATGATCTATTTGTAGGCTAATTAAGCATTTTTTTCCTGATGTCATGTTCTTTCTCTGGTCTGGAACATCTCCGGAGAAAGAAGAGCACTGGGGGAAGAAGGGTGCTGCCATAGACAGAGAATAACCTGCAGGTACTCAGGTGTTTGCACATGCCCAAATGCTCCCCATACCATAAGTTGTTGCTGCCGCCAGAGAAAGAAGGCAGTCAGGTGATCACATCATGCATCTGAAGAAGTGGGCTCTAGCCCATGACAACCTATGCCAGAAATACTCCTGAGCCTTTGGAAGGGGATGGGATTGGGTTGACAGGAAGGAACACTCTGCAATTGTACCTTTATGGGGGGGGGGGTTAGAGCAGGCTGTACATTGACTCATTATTTACCCAAAAAAAGGAGCAGCATCCAGCAAGACATAGTGCCTAGGGATGAACAGATGTTATGCTAAGGTGTGGGAAAAACCATACAACAAATCCACTACATCGTGGCTTTATATATAGCCGTACAATCAATTTGCAACGTTTACTGCCAGAAATAATCAAATACCACCTCCACTATCCCCAGGTGAAGTTCCCAATGAGAGAAGGACCATAGGAAGCTGACTTGTACCAAGCCAGACCATTGCGCATTATTGCCTACACTAGCCTTCCCCAACCAGCTGCCCTCTAGAGGTGTTGGACTACAACTCCCATCACCCCCAACAAGCCCATGGTCAGCTGGTTTGGCTGTTATGGGAGTTCTAGGCCAACACATCTGGAGAGCACCAAGTTGGGAAAGGCTGGTGTGACGGACAGCTGGGGTTCCGCCTCTCCCGCCCCGCGAGACCAGGGCCAATCACAGCACTCGGAATGTTAGCAAGGGGAAGAGAGCTGTGAAAGGCAACCTAACATTCATTCTGGCTTGGGGATGGGAATGGGAAATACCCAGTGATAGAATCATAATTGGTAGTAGAGGCTGGAAGGGAACTCTGTGTAGAAAAGTTACCTCAGACTGGAGTTGAAATATATTGTAACTGTTGTCAGATGGGCAAGCACCTGAATGTATCATTAGTTTCCATCTGTAGAAATGAACTTGTTTTGTTTGACTGTTAATCCTTGGTGTGCGAGTGGGTGACTAAGGGAAGGAACACATACATCTTTGAGGAGCAATCTCGGTGGAGAAAGAAGAAGGTGGCAGTGAGGGAAATAACTGTATTCAGGTCGTTAGCCTGAGGCTGTTGGGGCCAAAGGCTTGTGGGTTGAGGGCAGTGCCCCGGCAACTGCTAGTGTGTCTCTGAAGGATTAGGAAGAGGCTAAGCATCTTGTGACCTGGGTGCGGGGCCTGAGAATGAAGGCCCATAGCTCGAGCTGTATAAAATAAAGATTAAGGTGGTTAAAAACTGATACACATGCTACTAAGTATTTCCACAAAGGCGGGGGCAGCAGTGGGTGTCACAGCTGGTCTACACTGATGGGCAGCAGCTGCGCAGGGTTTCGGTCAGGGGTCTTTCCCAGCTGTACCTGCAGATGCGACAGATTGAACCTGGGACCTGCTGTATGCAAAGCATAGCCTCTACCACAGAGCTATTTTCATTTTGAACTAGTTGAAGTTTCTGAAGAGTCTCCCAAGACAGCCTCCCCATATTAAAACACATTGCAGTAGTAGCACAATGCATTTAAGATCAGCCCCGTCCTCGGAGATGCCCACTGCTGATTATTCCTTACTATTCTGTCGTGCTTTCAGTATCTACTCTGCCCATTAGAAAAAGGGTATCCGTTTAAGATTAGGACTCACGGGGGAGAAATAATGTTAACCTGTGCCAGTTCTAGGGCACTATTTGCCAGAGTCAAATGGTTGTTCTCTTGCTGCACATGATGAATTGTAATTAAACATTTTGCTGCCAGTCAGTAGTATCCATCTTTTTTGCCTGTTTCACAGCCAGACTTGTTTTAACAATACTCCATGCTTGCCATATATCAAATACCAGTAAGCTGTCCCATCAATTGCAAGTCCAATTTTAATAAGTGGTTTCTGGATCAGTTGGTATCTGCTGGCAACTGAAGGCAAAACCTAATGAGCTTTTTTTTTTCCTGCTGGCTCAGATCTCCTTGCTCTTTGGAATCCACTAGGCTTGTCCGTGCTACCAGGAGAAAGGCCAGAACTCCTTAATTGAATTAAATCTGTGTTGGAGGATTTCCATGGTAGGCACCCTCTCTATTCCTAACAGAAAAAGTTGGACCTCATGTAAATAGCCAAGGCTCTCATTTAGAATCAAATGGACAGATGTTAAGATACTAGTAATGATGAAGATGGGTGGTGGAGAAATTTAAAACAATTTTTATAAGGTAAATAATTGCTAAAGCGAAATAGTAAATCATCATCCATTATTTTCATAAATCTCTGTCATCTGTCTATGTGAGTTCAAACTGAGAATCTTGCAAGTTTATATAAAATCTGGGTTGTTTTTTTTCCCTGTTAGTAATAGAGGGTATGCCTATTATAATTAAAAATTGCTCCCTCTCATACTGAAGGAGGGTTGTGAGTGATGACAGAAATGGGGTCAAAATGGGCCGCTGAGAACAAAATGGAGAAGATAGCAGTTTGCTTAGGGAAACCCCAAAGTTTTCAGAGGTATCCAAAGTAATCTTAAACATAAAACCTAAAACAGCCCAAAACATGCTCGGTAGCCACTGAACGCTGAGTGTCAGCTGGAAAAGAAAAATCCAAGAACTGAGGGTGAGAGTGCAATGCCCCACTTGAGCTCCTTGCAGTTGCAGCTTGTAATATTCTGGAGGAGGGCACAGCCGAAACTGAACAGGAGCACTCCTGCTAGGAGCTGAGGATATACTGTAACATTTTGTTGCAGGTCCCGATGATGATGATGATGATGATGATGATGATGATGATGATGTTTCTTATTATTATGTTTATTGTTATTATTATGTTTATTACGGTATGTTTGTTATGTTTATTATTATGTTTATTATTATTGTCATCACAGTTTCTACCACCAATTGG
Organism: Shinisaurus crocodilurus; assembly: GCA_021292165.1. Classification (NCBI taxonomy): domain Eukaryota; kingdom Metazoa; phylum Chordata; class Lepidosauria; order Squamata; family Shinisauridae; genus Shinisaurus; species Shinisaurus crocodilurus. The sequence goes on from CM037876.1 coordinate 33,668,097, forward strand.
TAGTTGAGCATTTAACATAAAAATACAACAATAAAATGTTAAACATTTTTCCTTAAAGGGGAATGGGAGGGGAAGGATAAAGATTTGTTGATTTATTTATCTATCCATCCATCAATCAAGACAGTCTCTTATGCACAATCATTGTGTGCAGCCCCCCAATAAGCACAGTTGTCTCCCTTTCAGCAACCCTCCTGCATGTAGAAACGTCCACATGTTGAACAACACATGTAGGGTGCAATCCTATGCATGTTTAGACTGAAAGAAGTCTTACATTTCCCAGCATGCCCCAGCCAGCCATACTAGCTGGGGCATGTTGGGAGGTGTAGGACTTTTCTCTGTCTAAACATGCAGAAGATTGCATTCAAATCTGTGTCCTCTTTTCTCCTCTTTTTTGGTGATGTGTTTCCTCTACTTTGGCGATGTGGTCACCCTAATTAGGTGGTATTGGCCATAATGAAATCACACATTTCTCCTACTTGTACCAGAGATGTGTCTGTCCTTTTTTATTTATCCTGCCTTGTGTGAGCATCACCATTCCCCTTTTAAAAATGACTGGCATTTTGGACAAGTCAAGAGTCCATCAATCAAACGCTGGGAAGGGAAGAAATGCAGTGTCTTACCTGCTTTGTTTTTATGAATCCAAATCAGATATTTCTTTCTTTTGACAGTAGTGTACTTATCTTCCAGACCTTCCTTTGTATTATTAGAATGCATGGAGCTAAGAGGTCAAAAGAACTGAGACCCCGAGCAAAATCTTAAAAGATTTTATAATGGTAAATCATACTTCATAAACATATAAAACAGCTATCTTTCTCTGGCACAAAGAGAGAAGTTTGGCACGTTATTTGCAATGCTAACGGAGGAAACCATTTCAAGTCATCTAGTTTGAATATATGTATAAGGCAGCCTACTGCAAACTATTATTTGGCACTGTTTCTATGGAATATATACAATGACTGGATTTGCACAACATGCTAAGCCACAGTGGCAACAGTAAACCCTAGAACAAGCCATGGGGTCGAAGGGTGGCTTCAAAGCCATGACGAAGAAACACTGACTGGGTTTGCACAACATGCTAAGCCACGGTGGCTACCCACCCTTTGAAGCCATGGCTTAGGATCATAGCGTTGGAAGGGGCCTACAAGGCCATCGAGTCCAACCCCCTGCTCAGTGCAGGAAACTAGAGGAGGGGTCTCCCATCCAAGTAATAACCAGGCCTCACGCTGCTTAGCTTTCCACGCTCAGACAAGCTGAGCCAGCTTGAGCCACAGCCTTGTTCCAGGGTTTACTGTAGCCACCATGGCTTATTGTGTTGTGCAAACTCAGTCTCTCTCTCTCTCTCTCTCTATATATATATATATATATATATTCCTCACATATATTTCTCAGTACATTTCTGAAGTTTAGTCAATGTTGCAGAAGCCAACTGGAAGTCCAAAAATGTTACTAGCATTTTGCTCATTTTAATAAAATCAGCCTCATTAACATGCCAGCTGCTAAAATGTATGCTACCAAGCCTGCAGGAAAGGATACTTACTTACGTACTACACAGTTTGCTGTAAAAGGGAGCCTTTGTATTTAAAAATAGCATTTGCTTCAATAGTGGGCCCAAGCAAAAGAAACTGTCTGGAAGTCAGCCTTGCAAAATTTCATTTACCCACTTGAAAAGGGGGGGGGTTGTTTTTGTGCCATTTCCTGAGAGGCAACTAAAAAGTCGCTCAGGGCTTCAATTAGCATTGTCCACCCCAGGAAAGGGTGGGCAGGTCAAATATCTGTGTGAACTGTGAAATGGCTCATACGAAACTTGCAAGAAGGAGACCAATGGAACATTCAGCCAAACTGCTTTTTGTTTCCAGTTGTTGAAACTGAATCCAGGAATCCTGAGGCCAGGAATGGGCAAAAGTGCCAGCGGTAACATCATTACAGCTGCCAAAGTAACAGCTGCCAAAGTTTTCTCCAGTGCCTTGACAAGTGGGTTGGAGGCAGCTGATCATGCCAGGATTGCCTGGAAACCTCTGTATTTAACTAATGCAGGCCAGCCCACCTAGCTGTATTCTAAACTGATTTATTTAGTCCAGTCAGGGCCAGCCCTACTGTTACTCAGAGTGGGGTGGGTGACTGCCTCAGGCAGCAGATTTTTGGTGTCATGAAAAGGCAGCAAATTTCATTAATTTATTGTGATTGCATTTTTACTGCCAGGGAGGGGGAAAGGTGCTTGTGGGAATTTCTACCTCAGGTACCAAAATACTTTGGTTGGCCATGAGTACTAGGTACTATGTACCATGACTTTGGGAGGAGGGCCACCATTTGCTGCTCCACCTCAGGCAGCGAAATGTTTTGGGCCAGCCCTGAGCAAATTTATATCCCACCTTTCTTCTGTCGTAAAACTCATGGTGCTGTATGTGGGGATCTCTGGTGGTCTCCCATCCAGGCATTGACCAGACAGACTGACTTAGCTTCAACAAGACAGCTGTATCATGTGTTCCCCCAGCCCAAGTGGTAGGACCATATACTGCACACTTGCCATTTATCATGGCCTGCCATCTACCCACCACCCAATTGTTGTATTCCCAGGCAGGTATTCCAACAGACAGTGAATGGTTAACATTTTTTGTGCATATTGAGCAGTCTACCTGAGAATTGAGGATTGGGAAACTAGAGACTGAGGTTTCTTTTTTTTCTCCCTAAAGACAGAATTTTGAGGTCACTGCTGATTAGCCCAAATCATCCAGATCCACTTGGCTGCCTATAAATGAAGCAGCCTGAGGCAGAACTAGCTTTTTGGACAGAAGGCAATCACCAGGTTAGGGTAATAACTTTAAATGTAGAGATCTCAGCATACCTAAGTGAGGTAGGTGATCCATCAAGTACTAGTATTTATTTATTTATTATATTTCTATCCTGCCTTTTTTCCTGCAAGGAACCCAAGGCGGCTTACATACTCCTCCTCTTCTTCCTCTCCATTTTATCCTCACAACAGCCCTGTGAGGTAGGTTAGGCTGCGAGTCAGTGACTGACCCAAAGTCACCCAGTGAACTTCATGGCCAAGTGGGGACTAGAACCCGGATCTCCCACGTCCCAGTCCAACACTCTAACCCAGTGGTTCTTAACCTTTTTGGTGTGTCACACCTCCCTTGTGAAAAATCTTATGACCCATGCCTCCCATGTGTTAACAGCCCAAAATTTAGGCTTTGGCAGAACGAGTTTGCATTTTTTAGTTTATGCTCTGTCTCTGGACTAAAAAAAAAAAGCATATTCAATTAAATGATCAGTGTAGCTCCCAAGATTAGTAGAAAGAAATAAGGCTGGGCCAACTGCCAAGCTGCGCTGCTATGTACTTGTAAAATAAACAATTTATAGTTGAGGGGCTACTTACACCTGCCCTGGAGTCAGTCCAAACCTCCCCTGGGGAGGCGTACCCCACAGGTTAAGAACCCCTGCGCTAACCACTGCACTGTCTGATCTTGTGTTTTGCTTCTTTATCTGAGTTTACTATGGGTTGGATCAATAATAATAATAATAATAATAATAATAATAATAAATTTATTTCTTACCCGCCTCTCCGTCTAGATTGAGGCGGGAAACAACAAAAATATAAAATACACATTGAGTCATATTTAGGGTAGACCCATTGAAATTGATGGGTCAAGTCATTCCTGACTAACAAGTCCTATCGATTTCAATGGGTCTCCTTCAAGTATGACTACATCTGGATCCAACCCTGCTTACTTAAAATAAGAGTCAGGCTGAATCAGACCAAAAGCCTATTTAGTCCAGTATTCTGTTCACATAGAGGACAACCAGATGCCAGTGGGAAGTCAGCAAGCAGGACATGAATGAAACAGCACAAACACACCCCACTCATGTTTCCCAGCAACTGGTATACAGACAAATATTGCCTCTGATACTGGAGGTAATATATAGCCATCATGACTAGTAGTCATTGATAGCCTTGTCCTCCATTAATTTCTCCAATCCCCTTTTAAAGTTATCCAAGTTGGTATCATGGACCAGCACCCCAAACTATCATCCTCAGAGGATTCCGACCCCTCTTCCTCAGAAGAGGCTCCAGAGTCAGTAGGAGAAGACTCAGCCACAGAAAGGCATCATGAGACTTCTATCTCCCCAGGACCCAGTTCTCCAGAGGAACCTCAGGGGTGGCTTCCCTATATCCAGAGGAGGCTCCATTACCATCCTCAGACTCTAAGGACTCAGGCTATGAAGACACTGGTGTGCCACAACCACTCCCACATTGCCGCAGCCTGAGGCTGCTAAAACAGACCAGGCCCTTTTAAGGGTCAAAGCCTTTGTAGAGGGGGAGCTAACCAGCCTAAACACCAGTAACTTCCTATTTAAGCTTCAGTCTTGCTCTGACCTTTGTTGGAGCAATAGAGACAATCTTGTCTGGTTTCCAGCCGCACCTCGTTTTCTGTGGTGCTGATCTCTTTTTGCCTTGCTTCCTGAGAAACCTGACCCGATCCCTGCACAATAGCTGATTCATAACAAAACCCTGCAGCTGAACAGAGCATCATCAGAACCCACATGGCCTGAAATAATACAGTTGGAGGCCATCGCTACATCTTGTGGTGGTGAATTCCAAAGTTTAAGAATGTGCTACATGAAGAAGTACTTCCTTTTATAGGTCTTGAATCTCTCACCATTCAGCTTCATGGGATGACTCTGAGTTCTAGCATACTATGAGAGAGGGAGAAAGATGTTTTGTATCCACTTTTGCCACATAATGCATACTTTTGTGCACCTATATCATGTCCCCACTTGACTTGTTTTCTAAACAAAACAGTTCTAAACATTGTAGTCTTTCTCCTGAGTGTAGAAGTTGCTCCAGCCCCTTGATCATTTTGGTTGTACCTTTCCCAACTCTACAATATCCTTTTTGAGGTGCAGTGATCAGAACTTTACACAGCATTCCACATCTGGTTGCGCCATAGATTTCTACAAGGGTTGTAGGATATTAGCAGGTATTAACAAAAGAATAATCCTTTTCTAATTATGTCCAAAATGGAATTTGCTGTTTTCATGCACACTGTGCTGCTGCACACCCAGCTGCACACTGTTGACATTTTCATTGAGCTATCCACCACAACCCAAAGATCTCTTGTTTTGGTCAGTCACTAGCAGCTCAGAAGCCATTAGTGTATATGTGAAGGAGGAGGTTTTTGCCCCAATGTGCATCACTTTATATGTGTTTACATTCAGCTGCATTTGCCATTTTAATGCCCTGCACTGCTAAGTGCACCACACTAGGAAGAGGAGATCAACACTCAATATGGCAGGAGGTATGAACCATCCTGAATAAAAAATATACCGTACTCTTCTGTTCACCCACTTTGGTCCTTTCAGCTAGCTGAGTACGGTAAATCCAGAATGGGGTAGTAACTTCAGCTTGCTTGCTCACATGCTCAATGATAGTGCATATACTTTGCAAGCAGAAAGCCCTGGGTACCTCCAGTTAAAAAGGGATCAGATAGCATATGATGTGAAAGATCTTTGCCTGAGACTCTGGGAAGCCACTCCCAGTCAATGTAGACCAGGTGTAGCCAGTGGACACCAATGTGTTCCTGGACACCTTTCTTGGCACCCACCTTCCGGGATCTCCACTGACCTGTCCCATTATGGAAGCATTAATTTGGGCTAGCTTCTGGAGCTGTGCTAGCAAGCACTAGTTCCCCATTGTGCTAGCGTTAATTTCCACTAACACTACATCAGCATTGGATACTGCCCATTAACTGGAACTGACCATCAATGTGGTGGATGAGAATTTTGTATCTGAGTGTAGAAGACTAGAGTCCAAAACTCACCACAACCAGGGTCTCACGGGGCAAGTTTTTGTGTCCTCAACTTCATTTCTGTAACATGGAAATAAGAGTATTTACTTTACAGGATAAATATGCAGAGACTGAAGTTAAAGATTACACATTTTACAGTGCAATCCTCTGACTGCTAGACAGCATCTAGAGGGCCATAGGATTTTTTGGATTCCCAGCTACGAGGTCGGGAAATTGCTCCAACCTCGTAACTGGGAATCTGCGCTCGGATCCCTCCCCCCCGCGCGCGCGCAGCTGGCACAGAAAGAACCGCACTGGCTGCTTCACAAAGGTCACAGGAGTGACCTTGGAGAAGGGCTTTGGGGGGCATTCTGGGGGCAGGGAGGGGAGGAGACCAGTGCCGCCAAGATATGAGGTATCCTGGCAGTGCCGCAGCCTCCTTCCCTCCCGCTCCAAAATGCCGCACTTAGAAGGCTGAAATCAGCCGTCTAAGTGCTTGGCAGAGTGAGGGGAGCACGGGGGTGACCTTCACCTCCGCGCTCCTCCCACCCTCCATAGGATGCCTGTAATCCTCTGAGTTCAGAGGGTTACAGTCATCCCCATAGGATTGCGCCCTTATTCTGCAAGCTGCTATATAAATTTGGGTTGCTGAGAGGTTTTGGTGAAAATGGAATTTAGAACAAATTTTGGGGTTCCGCTAAGAAAGAATAATTCCTTGAAACTGGGGGAAGATTCCCATCCTTCTAGCATCTATCAAATTATAGTTGATCTTTGGTGCCATCCTATCTTAAATCATATGCAGGCCTTGGATGCCTTCACACATACTGTACATATTTATTTATTTCATTTCTATATTCAATAGCCAAAGCTCTCTGGGCAGTTTACAACAGTGCCTAGAACAAGGTCAAGATACAATAAAACAGCCATAAAATTATTCCACAATAAAGAAATTAAAAACAGTTTAAATTTTTTAAAAACAATTTGGCCACAAATTACCATGTTTAATATCAAATAGACCTGTTATGAACACCTGAACATGCAATGCCCCATCAAGCCATTAAAAATAACTAGATTCATAGATCATAGAGTTGGAAGGGGCCTACAAGGCCATCGAGTCCAACCCCCTGCTCAATGCAGGAAACTAGAAGAGGGATCTCCCATCCAAGGAATAATCAGGCCTGACCCTACTTAAGCTTTCCACACTCAAATGTTCCTAAACACCTCAGCACTGAAGGCTGTCTTAACATGGCACTGAAAGGTTGACAAAGGTGGTGCTAGACAGGCCTCAATGGGGAGATCATTCCACAGTTGGGGGGCCACAACTGAGAAGGCCCTCCCCCTTCTTGCTGCCCCCTGGCCCTCCCTCAGACGAGGCACTTGGAGGAATGCCCCAGATGTTGAGCATAGTGTCCAGATAGATTGCGGTTGGAAGAGGCATTCCATCAAGTATTGTGGTCCCAAGTCATGTACTTCAATCACAGTTATGATGTATCATGATGAGCCTTGTTGTCTTTTGTAGTTGCTACACATATGTGTGTGTACATTTTACATCATGTGAACAATAAATAGGAGGTACTTTCATGGGCTTGATGGTCCAGCCTGTGAACCAGCCCTACTATGCGCTTCATGGACAGGCATGGATATGAACAGGGCCAGAGTCAAGGGCAGGCATGGTTGGGCACTTACTGACAGCCCACACCCCAGTAGGGGCCCACTGAGAAGAGCCCCCTGGAGTTGTTCCTGCTCTTCACCATTGCAAGCTGTTTCTTTCTTCACCTGCCTCTCGCTCTGGCCCAGACAACGGTGGTGGTGAGAAGGAGGAGCAGCAGATGCCACCGCCTCCTTGCTCACTGACTCTCTGCCTGTCAAGCAAGCCATGATGAGGAAGAGGAAGAGGAGCATTAGCAGCTGGTGGCAAATGGCAGTGAGAAGTTGGACTCACTGAAGGAGGGGCCCCATTGAGGATGTCCTGCCCAAGAGCCCTCCAAAACCTGGAGCTGGCACTGAATATGAACATGGATTTTCCATATCCAAACTCATCCCTCTACCGTATCTACCGCAGCGTACTGGCCGTCCTTATACCCAAGTTAATGTTTCATAAATCTAGGGAGCAGAAATAAATACTTTGGCTTAAATTTCCATCCCTCCCTCACTTGTGACACTTAAAAGATATTTACATTCCTTCTTTACTCGGAAACTTCTATTCTCTGAAAATGATGCCTGCCAAAGGTTTAGAATTCTTGGCACATCTCCAGAGAGAGCTGCAATTATGGAATTCTTATCCTTTAGCTTCAGGCTCAATGCAATGTCTATGTGCAAGAAAACAGCTTCCATTTTCTCCCCTCCCCTCACCCCCCCCAAACATTTGTTAATTATTACTTTTGTCTTGAAAGCAAGAAAAAGCAAAAAGGGAAACGTTTAGCTCTGAGTGCATGCCACTGAAATGATTCATTCTCTTACACTTGCTAAAGTTCTATAGGCTTCACAGGCTTTTCTATCCATATCAAAAAAAACTTCCGCCCTGGGGAAAGAAATGCCATGCTCTACTTTCCTACCCAACAGATATTATGAGAGAAGTATTGCTGGGTACACAAGAATGAGCTGCAAATCTTGAAAGCATTTTTCAAATCTCATCTCTCATAACAATCCATGGATTCAAGGGAGGAGACAGCCTTCCAAAAATATATCTTTTAAAAAGTCAAATTAGGGAGGGTGGATTTATTTTTTAAAAAATAAAGGGACTGTAGCTCAGTGGTAAAGGATATGATTTGGACCCAGAGAGTCCCAGGCTGAATTCCTGACAGCTCCATTTAAAGGATTGTGCATTAGGTGAACACCTCTATACCTGAAAACCTGTAGAGCTGCTGCCAGTCAGTAAAGACAATATCAGGCTAGATCCAGGGAGGGGGGCAGGAGATACATTGGGATCTACTGGTAATGCTAGAATGACTGGCTTATCCTGGGTTATGGTCAGGGCTTTTTTTCTGTTGGAACTCACCGGAACTGAGTTCCAGCACCTTTTCTTCTATTAATTGCATTACAATTTAATCGCCATCTACTCCCGAGGAAATGTAATCCAAGAGTTCCGGTACCCTTTTCTCCAGAAAAAAAGCACTGGTTATGGTGAACAAGCAGCATGCTGGTGCACACAACTCATTCGCTAATCGCTACCACTTTGCTCCTTCCTTCGCACTCACAGGTAAAACAAACCAGGAATGGAAACCTTTGCATGATGTCCAAATCTGGGCTCCTGGTTTGTTGCTGCAAAACAAGCCAAAATCGTAAGCCAGGAATAAACCAGATGGAGGGTGCTCAACCTGTTCTGGATGGGGTTGGATGGGGTAGCACTCGCCCTGAAGGAGCAGGTTCATAGCTTGGGGGTTCTCCTGGAGCCATCTTTGTCACTTGAAATTCAGGTGGCCTCAGTGGCATGGAGTGCCTTCTACCAACTTCAGTGCGGCTATGGCCCTGTCGGGATAGGGATAACCTGGCTTCAATTGTCTATGCTCTGGTAACCTCCAAGTTAGATTGCTGCAATGCACTCTACGTGGGGCTGCCTCTGAAGATGGTTCAAAAGCTGCAAGCTCATGAAAAATGAGGTGGTCAGATTGATAATAGGGACCAGAAGGTCTGAACATATAACAGTGTTTCTGGCCTGCTTGCACTGGCTGCCTGTATGTTTCCAAGCCTAATTGAAGGTGCTGGTTTTGACTTATAAAGCCTTAAATGGCTCGGGACCACAATACCTGACAGAGCACTTCTCCTGGCATGAACCTACCCATACACTAGGTTCATCATCTAAGGTCTTCCTCCAGGTGCCTCCTCCAAGGGAGACTCGAAGGGTGGCAACAAGGGAAAGGGCCTTCTTGGTGGTGTCCCCCACAATTATGGAACAATTTCCCCAGTGAGGCCTGCCTGGGCCTGGTGGCAACATTGTTATCTTTTTGGCACCAGGTTAAGACCGTCCTCTTCTCTCAGGCATTTGGCAGCATATGATGAGGTCTTAATCAAGTCCTGGATTTTTCTTATTCTTGATTGTTTAAAATTGCTTAGGGGTGTGTGTGTGTGTGTGTGTGTGTGTGAGTGTGTGTGTGCTGTCTATTTATATGTTTGTATGCAAATGTTTTAATGCTATGTATAATATTGCATTTTTAAGGTTTTTATTCTTTGCAAACTGCCAAGAGAGCTTCAGCTATTGGGCAGTATAGAAATGTAAGAAATGAAATGAAATAAACCCAGGTTTGTTGTTGGCTTACAAAGCCTGGCTTGTTTGGGAACCACAAACCAGAAGCCTGGGTTCAGACATCATGCAACTCTTTCAATTTCTGGTTTGTTTTACCCACTTGTGTGACGCAGATGCAATGGGGCTACGTGCACCAGCCTGCTGCTCGTTCACAAAGAACTGGGATAAGATGGCAGTTCTGGTTTACTGTTATGCGCAAACGTTCCCACTATTTTCTGTAAGGAAGGAATTCCCACCACCACCACCACCAAAAAAGAAGCATATCTGTGCAGCCAGAAATGGAACAATCTGGGGGAAATGTTAATGCTTCATTCTGTGGAATAAAGACCAGGGGTTGGATCCAGATTTAGCCATACTCAGTGTAGACCCAATGAAATAATGGGAATTCAGTTACTCATGACTAACTGAAGTCCCATTGATTTCAATGGGTCTACTCTGAGTATGACTAAATCTGGAGCACATACAGTAGAATGAGGTGGTAGATTCCTGAGGGGGGTAGAGTGGACTGTACCACTTCAGGCTGCAGGTTGGGGGTACCATTTCTGAATTATCCCCAATATAAAAACTCTCCCACCAAGTACAAAACTAGCACAGCATGAAAGAGGTTCTAGGTCCACCTATTCCCTACTTTGCTAGTTTTCTATATGGAGGAAGTTGTTCTCCTGTTGTTCACAGGAGAACATTCACAAAAGAGATTCCCACAATTGTAGCATGGTATAGTAAATTTTATCGCCTACATTAACACTGAAGAATGCCAAACGTTCATTCTGTTCAATGTGTAAATGAGCAAGAACTTGTATAAATTGTATAATTATGTGCCCCTCCCTGTGTGGCTGCAAGCTTCCTTGTTTGACCTACCCCACTGATCTTCATTGTTTGTCAAGTGGAGTCAAAACACCTGAAATGTAAGAGAGCTACCTTAACTACAAAGTCATTACATTAACACTGAAGAATGCCAAACGTTCATTCTGTTCAATGTGTAAATGAGCAATAACTTGTATCAGAAAATATGTGTATAACCCAATCCCAGTGGCCATTTTTAGCAGAATTTTTTTAAACAGGGCAGACCACTTCAGGAAGGGTGTTCGGGATTGGAGAAGTGGCTGTCATTTCCCCATTCTGAAAAGCAGGCAGGCATATGATTGGGAAGGAACAGGTTAAGAGCCTCCTTCCCCTGCTGCTTCTCCAATCCCAATCCCAATTTTTGCAGTGAAATGTTATGATGTTCTTATTTGTATTTGCATTTTGTACTGTATTTTATTGTATTCTATGAATTGTTGTAAACCGCGGCCCCCAGAGAGCTTCAGAAATAAATACATACATACATACATACAACAGAAGTGGCTTCCATGGTTTTTTGAAAGGGTTCCTGGATTAACATTTGTGTAATGAATAATAAAGAATCTGTGAGTAAAGTCTTCAGTTGGACTAATGGGTCTACTAGATCTAGGGACTACATTTCCCTGCAGCATCTGCCTCTTGACTGTGACCTGGGGCAGGGGCAGAAAGAGTTGCCCTTTTTCACAGAGAGGAGAGAGGCAGGAAAAAGGAGGGAACTACATGCAGGCCTTGGATGGGTTCACATGTCACTTTAACCCCACAGAGGTTCTGGAACCTCCAAGGGTTCAAAGTCGCCCTGGGCCCTGGCTGCAGCCAAGGCAGAGCAGGGGTCCAGAGGCATCACCTCTCCCCTTGTCCTCCCTCAGTCCTCCTGTCTGGTATCCCAGGAGACACTGTGCGGGAACACTAAGGGCAGCGAGTGCGGATGACAGCCAGCAAAAAGTGCCCAAGAGCCACTTTCGCCAGCTGTCATTTGTCCTTCCCCGGTGGGGCCACTACTCAGCTGAATTGCAGCCCTGCCAAGGAATGGCAACGAGGCCCCATGGCACTGGGTTTCCTCAAGAGGAAGCGCAGCACAATGGGGATCGCCCCTGAGCCTTTCTCAGTGCAGCGGCCACAGCGGCCACCCCAAGAAAGGTTCCTGCCCATCCTGTCTCACTGCCCCCCGCCAAGGAAGGGGCGAGGAAGGAGCACACGGCAGCAGCAGGCCCGGTCAGTGCCCCCTCCCCAAGCAGGAGGAGGCTGCACAGCAGACCCCCCCCACCTTGCCCCCCTCCTGCCACTGACTGTTGTGCCTGTGGGCACCACAGTCAGCGATGGGGGGGCCTCGGGCCGATTGACCGCATGAGCTGCCAATCAGCCTATGTGCCGCCCAATGTTGGCAGCATTAGCGAGGTCGGGAGGCGCGCTTAGGCCAATTGGCCACACACACACACACTGCCAATTGGCCTCAACGCCGCCCCCTGACGTTGCTAACACTGGCAATGTCAGGCAGCACATAGGCTGATTGGCAGCTCATACAGCCAATCAGCCCAAGCATCTTGCCCCCCTCCTATTGCTGGCTCAGAGTCAGCAGTAGGAGGGGGCAAGGCAGGGGTCTGCCACGTGGCCTCCTCCTGCTTGGGATACCCTGGGATACCTGCAGGAGGACCGATGAGGGAAGAGGGTGGGGGAGTTGCCCAGGGAACCCTGCTCTGCCTGATCATTACTCGAGGCCCCAGGCAACTTTAAACCCACAGAGGTTTCAGAACTTCTGTGGGTTTAATGTGTTGTGTGAACCCAGCCAAGGTTTATTAGGGTGGTTAAGGAGACTCCCCTTAACCACCCTAACTAAACCTTCCTGGGTTCAGACGACACTTTAAACCTCAGTAGGTTTACTTGCACAGTAAACCTACTGAGGCTTCTTAACGTGTTGTGTGAACCCAGACATTGAATGGATGGACTGGGGTCTTGGAACAGGGCAGTGAGTGGAGTGGCCACGTAGGAATCGTGAAGAAAGAGGAAATGCATCACCAAAAAAGAGGACAAAAGAGGGCACAGATGTGCACAGCATTTGTGTATGCTAATTGATGTGTATAGTGGGAAATGTAGAAATACTTACTACAATTTAAATAGAAGTCCAGCACATCTCACCACAGTGCGGAAGACAGTGGCCTGTGTACCTGTCTGTTCAGTCTGGTGCTAACTGTTGATGGGCAACGGTTCTTATGATTCTTTATCCTTATGCCGGAATTGAACAGGACAGCTTTTCAAATGGAGGACGCCTTCAAATAAAGGACAGTCCTCTGGCAGCCCCTCAGATAGAAGACCGTCCTTTGTAAAAGAGGACCCCTGGCCATGCTAGCAGTGAGGCCTGGTGCACCAATGAGGACTCTTGTGAGCTGGAGGGGAAGGTCATTCTTAACAGACTGAAACCATGAGTTGTTCTCAGATAGTTACACAAATTGGCTGCACCGGGAAAGCCCTGGAACGGAAGGGCTGAAGCTGTGCCATTCTGCAGCTCTGAAGGTCTGCGATTCCGCTGCGGAACTGGCAACCACAGAAGCCAGTGAGAGACTGAATTATTAACTTTTGAATTAAATAATTATGTGTCACTCCCTGTGTGGCTGCAAGCTTCCTTGTTTGACCTACCCCAACCTGATCTTCATTGTTTGTCAAGTGGAGCCAAAATACCTGAAATGTAAGAGAGCTACCTTAACTACAAAGACATTACATTAACACTGAAGAATGCCAAACGTACTTGAGTTGGACAGTGCCAAAGGGTGCCTGTTGCCCCTCGACTTTGTTCATGCAGCAGCATTTGTACTCTTTCATCACAATCCTCTTGCTTGTTTATCGTTGGTTTGTTTATGGTTTGATGTATTCCCCGACCCAGACACACTCACAAAGGAAGCCATCGCTATAACAAAATTTGGATCTCATGCTAGTGTAGCAGTTCACATAGGGTGGCCGTTTATGAATCGCCAAAAGAGAGGACGTGTGCATCACCAAAAAAGAGGACATGTGCACGTGCTAATTTATCTGTAGAGATGCAAATTTAGAAATTATTATTATAATTTAAATAGAAATGCAGTACAGTACATCTCACCATAGTGTAGAAGACTGTGACCAGATGACCCCTGTGCCTTGCTCAGTCTGCTGTCCGGGTGCTGCTGATGGGCAACTTCAAGGCCCAGCTCTTCCTTCTGGTGGTTCTTTATCTTTAAACCGGACATGGACTGGGCAGCCCTTCAAACAGAGGATGCCTTGAATATAGAGGACAGTCACCTGGCACCCCTTCAAATAGAGGACTGTCCTTGGTAAAAGTGGACACATGGCCACCTTAAGTTCACAGCCACACTGGACACTGGTTCAGTAACGTGTCAGAGTTAAAAGGAAAAACCCTCTTCTTCACATGCTCCTTTGCCACCATCTTTGCTGCAGGTGCAAGAGAGGTGCAGTCACTCGCTCCCTCCTCAGTTCCTGCTCCTCCTCCTCCCCAGCCCCGACGGTGTGTGCAACTGCTGCTGCTGCCGCCAATCAAAAAAGCTAGCCAGCCATCCTGCCACCTGGCCTTGCCACGGCCCTACAACAGCTTGACTGAGCAAAGCAGAGCCAAAGAACAAAGTGAAACCTTCACAGCTGTGCAGCTCAGAGCACCCAGAATCTCTAGAAGAATGGTTGGTCAAGATGCTGGAGCTGGCAGAGATGGCCCATTAACTCACATCATTAATCATAGAACGGACAACATCCATGTTTATTGCTGAGTGGAAACCTCTAATTTACTTTTTGCAGAGACTAGAAAAATAACGATTTGTTTGTTTGTGGGTTCATGGAGTAATAAGTGAATTTGGGACAATGGGAAAAAAGAGATTTCTCATTCTGATTATCGAGTAAGAAAAATCATGGTTACCTATATTTGCTGTAGAAGAAAATCGGAGGTCTATTTTGTTTTGTTAATTGTTATATGTTTGATATTGTGTGTTTGTTTTACATAGAAATAAAATTAAAATTGTAAAAAAGAGAGCACCCAGAATCCTGGAATTTTAGAGCAGTGTTCTCCAACCTTAGGTCCCCAGATGTTTTTGGCGTACAACTCCCAGCATGCCCCAGCCACCTGTTTCCCCGGCTCAACTTGCGTTCTCCCGAGCCGAGCCAGGGAAGCGACTTCTGGTTTCCCGGTGGTGCGTTTTTTTACTTAGAAAATGGTGTGTAAGATACATTAAAAGCAGCCGCGATTTGCACAAGTTACGCAAATCGCGACAACTTTTAATGTATCTTATGCCATTTTCTACGTAAAAAACGCACCACCGCCGGGAACCCGGAAGTCCAGCGAGCGTCTCGGCTCGGCTGGCGCTCGCTTTTGGCCCGGCTTGGCAGGCGCAGCAGCAGCGCTCAGCGAGTGTCCTGCGAGTTGGGCAGTGGGCAGATCCCCCACCACTAGCAGAGGGGTTATCTGGTCACCGTCTTCCACACTATGGTGAGATTTACTGTATTTCCGATTAGAATTAGAATTATTATTTCTAAATGTGCATGTACAGTAATACCTTGGATTGCAAGTAACTTGGTTTGAGAACGTTTTGCAAGACAAACAAATTTTAAAATATTTATTTAATTTTTTTGGACTTGATATACAAGCGACGTCTTGCAATACAAGTATTGTAGTACGGCTTAAATTAAAAATCTCTGTACAAATTTTTTTAGGGGGATTTCGTTTTGATATAAGAGTGTTTTGGATTACAAGCAGGTTTCCGGAACAAATTATGCTTTCAATCCAAGGCATGACTGTATACATATAAATTGGCATATGCAAATTTTATGTAAATAGGTGTGTCCTCTTTTTATCCTCCTTTTTTTGGGGGGGGTGATGCACGTCCTCTTTTCTGCAGACTCACAAATGGCCACCCTAATGCCCCAATAGGTTCTTGCCTCAGGTCAATACACTGCAGACACATGTAGGATGATAAACAGCTTCCTTTTTACTTGGAGCAACACATGGGGTGCTTTCAGGCAGGGGGCTTCTCATGCCACACATCAAAAGGCTCTGTGATAGCTCTTCTAACTTTTCCTCCTTAATGGATTTTTTTTTTCCTAGCAAGAAAAATGACAGGAGAAGTGGGGAGAAAACACAGGAGGGTTGCAAATTGACAATGACATCATCTCGCCCCCCCTTTAAAATTTCCTCAATCATTTTAATACTCATAAACATATTATTTATGAGTTGGCCATCAATTAAGGGTGCTATCCTATGCATATTTAGACAGAAAAAAAGAGCTACAACTCCCAGCATTCCCCCCAGCCAGAATGGCTGGCTGAGGAATGCTGGGAGTTTGTAGGACTTTCCACCCCCCCTGTTTAAACATGTTAATAGGATTGTGCCCTAAAAGGACTAAAAGAAACCACTGCTGGCACTGCTGAAAGGTAAACACCCTCCCGGGGAAGGAGTTTGTGGGGAAGAGGACTGGCTGTACCTGTGGCCTCTGCAGGGTTTCTTTTTGTTCCCACCCCAACCAGGTAATAAAAGGCTAGTGCCTGGCAGGGACTTGTGGGGGGAAGGCCTGGTTGCACCTGTGGACCTTGAGGCTGTGTCTGTTCTTTATGTCCAGATGTTTTATTGATGTAAGATATCTGATGGGTCTCACTGCTTTTTAATGTTTGTAATAGGTTTTCGTCTGCCCAATGTCTAAAAAATAGTAATGTCTTAGTTTGCAGTGATTTGTTTTGTAAAGTAATCAGGAGAGATGGAGATAGATATAGATATAGATATAGATATAGATATAGATATAGATATAGATAAGGGAAGTGGTCTCCCTCCATGAACTGGGCAGCAAACTTTGCTGACCCACATGAGTAATCAGCAAAACATACCCTCCAATTGCCCCAAATTTGCCGGGACAGTCCCGCAAACACTGAAGC
This sequence comes from Shinisaurus crocodilurus, assembly GCA_021292165.1. NCBI lineage: Eukaryota > Metazoa > Chordata > Lepidosauria > Squamata > Shinisauridae > Shinisaurus > Shinisaurus crocodilurus. The sequence goes on from CM037876.1 coordinate 33,684,861, forward strand.
CATCATGGCTTCGTACTTCGTTATGCAGATTCCCGATTTGTAATGCAGAGCCACGAATCCCCCTGCCTCCTCCAGCAAGCTATTTAGCTTATCTGCGATTTTGCCCATGGCACCTTTAAGCAGGAAGGGAACAGACCCAAGGGGGGGGGTGCACGTACACGCGTGCATTCGCACTCTCTACCTGCTGCCTCTGACCAGACCCCCCGGGGGTAAGTAAGACCCGTTGAAGACTGTTTGTACTTACTTCCAAGTAACTGTGCGTAGGATTGCACTGTTTGTTTTAACTTAATTCAAGTTAGTTAAATTCTGTAAGATTATTCCAGTTTAAGTGTTTCTTTAAATCTAAATTGTGTGAATAGAACATAAAAAGTGCTTTAAACTGGGGCCTTTCCACAATAACAAACAACAACAAAGCTGTTCAGCCCCTCAAAGTTACTCCTTTTGCTTGAAAACCAGAGCTCGTAGAGGTGTTGGAGCAAAACGCTGAAGGGGCTCAAAACCCCAATGTGTCTTTTTGTATTTCCCACCCACCCAAAAGCTCCCCCTCCTCCGCATCTCCTTCTTTTCTTCTCCTTCTCCAACTGCCCTTGAAAATGCCAGGACAAATCCTGACAATTTTAAAACAAAAAGAAAGAGATTATCCTGCAAGCACTGACTGCCCCCCCCCATGAAAAACACCAGATATCAACAATTAAAGGTAAAAAATTTTTTACAAAAGCCACTAATAAAATATTATAAAATAATGTATAATATAATAAGGTAATAATTATAATATATCAGATTTTGGGTGTTTCCTCTAATAACTTTTGTACTTGACCATGCCCTTTGGTTGCCTGGCCATATCCTTGGCCACACCCTCATGTTGCCTGGCCACGCCCTCTTGATCACAACTTCATGTTGCTTAACCATACCTCTTAAAATTCACGTGTGTGTCCCTGTTTTCATCTGTGAAATGTTGGAGGGTATGGCAAAATGGCTAATTTCATTTTTGCTGCCCAAATGGGGCTACAAAATCTGGGAACAGGGCATTGGATTTCACCCTTAGTTGCTTGTTTCAGGCTGTCCAGTTTATTTTTTTGTTTCAGGCCTTCCCTGCGTGTTCTTTCTAAGACAGTGTTCTCCAACCTTGGGTCCCCACTCCCCAGCTACGCTGGGTGAGGCATGCTGGGAGTTGTAGGCCAAAAACATCTGGGGAGTGGGGACCCAAGGTTGGAGAACACTGTTCTAAAGTTCAAGTGCACATGGGGCATACCAGGTGAAAGTGCTTGTTCTCATTGGCTACTACTACTAAATGGCTACTCATTTGGTCTCTGTCCATCCTGCCCTTTCTCTCAAATCCCAGGGGCTTGTCAGCATGCCTGGAATGTATAATGTTGAAATCCAAAGACTTTTTCTGACCATTAAAGGAGTTAACATTCTGGAAGGCAAGTGAAGTTTTAAAATTGAGCATAATCTGCTTATGAGTTTTAAAATCAGGCTTCTTCGGTGGAATATCGGAGATGACAGGGGCAGGGCAAGGAATACTGAACATGCTAACACTATCATGATTGTTTGGGAAATGGACACATTTGCATGAATGCATCTTAAAGTGGTAGCTCTGATTTCCCCGGTGGTAGCTCTGATTTCTTTCTCGATCATCCCAGCTTGCAGGACACAGAATAATGGGCTCAAGTTATAGGAACCCAGATTCCACCTAAACATCAGGAAAAATTTCCTGACTGTCAGAGCAATAAGACAATGGAACCAACTACCTAGGGAGGTGGTGAGCTCTCCCACTCTGGAGGCATTCAAGGTGCAGCTGGACAGACATCTGTCAGAGATGCTTTGACCTGGATTCCTGCATTGAGCAGGGGGTTGGACTCGATGGCCTTGTAGGCCCCTTCCAACTCTACTTTTCTATTATCCTATGATTCTATGATTCTCAATAATGAAACACAGCATTTCTGTAACTCATGGGTAGGTAACCCGGTGCCCTCCAGAATGTCTTGGACTACAATTCACATAAGAGCTTTTTGCTGTGCTTGCTTGGGCTGATAGGAGTTGTAGTCCAAAACATCTGGAGGGCACCAGGTCGCCTACCCCTGCAATAGCCGCTCAGTGTTCAAAGTGCTTTACAGACAAGATCGCAAAGTAATCCTTACAACAACCTTATAAAGTACGTCGGCATATGCTTTAACTCTCCCTCTTTTTTCTGCTCCCTGAAAAAAACACTATCCATACCCCCTATTTCTAAAGTTCAGAGGTGAGTGCCAATCCTTATGTAGTCAAAACTGCACAAGAGGAAGCTGTAAGCAGGTCCAAGGGAACCCCAAGTTCTGCATGAGTACAAAAAATCTTTTGAAAAAAGAATCTACGGGGTGGACACACACACACCCTGCCTCCATGAGGTTTGAGCATGCTCAACAGGGGCAGTGCTAGGTACCAAAAAGATCTGGGGCTCAGGCCCACATGACCAAAAAAAAGCACAAATTTGCATATGCTAATTTACATATGCTCTAAAGTCTCTCTCTCTCTGGCTCTCTGTGTCTTTAAAGGACCATGTCTCCTAAGAACACCCCTATTTGTAAAAAGGGATGTATGGACAGGGGAGAGGAGGGCATTTGATTTCACAAAAAAACCTCAGGCAGAAAGATTCAGGGGGAGAGGCAGCAGTGGGTGAAGCACTCTGATGAGCTTCCGTCTCTGATGAGCTTCCGTCGCTCATTAAAAACCTGGTTGTTCAGGCGGGAATATGGGGTGGGTTAAGATTTTAAAATTTTTATATTGTTTAAATGTATTTTATTGCTTTTATTCTGTGTACATCGCCCAGGGTGGCCGGTTGCCAGCCAGATGGGCGATAAATAAATATTAATAATAATGATGATGATGATGATGATGATGATGATGATGATGATGGCAAAAAGCCAGCTAATCCCGGGGGATTGGATGCAACAGAGAGCATCAGGGCCCCTGTACCTCTATTTCAGCAAGTGGCCATGGACAGCAGGGTGGTGGGGCAGGTGGCCTCCCCGAGATTCCGGGCTCCAGCCCTAGTGGGCTGCCCTGTGATACCGCCTCTGATGTTCAGTGGCCACAGAATGCTAAGTGACTCGCTGTTGTAGAGAGGGGATTGGGTAGCAGGGGGAATGGAATAGAGTGGCATGAGGAGGGCATGGCTGACTCACTGGAACACTGAAAGAAGCACTCCACGCTGCAACATTGTGTTGCAGGTCTCACTTATTTTCTCCCTGTTTTTGTTTCAGGAGATAACTTTTTTAAAATGTCAAAAGCCATAAAGTATGGTAATACCTTTATTAGGACCAACCAAAATCCACAAAGTCATGAGGAAGTTGCTACATTTGTCATAGAGTTAGGGCACATCCTATGCAGGTTCAGAAAAAGAAAAAAGTCCTACAACTCCCAGCATTCCTCAGTCAGCCATGCTGGCTGGGCAATGCTGGGAATCGTAGGACTTTTTTTCTGTCTAAACCTGCATACGATTGCACCCTTAGTTTCTAAAGATCCTGGGGAGAGAGCAAAACCCTGTATGAGCAAGGACTGGACACACCTTGTCCCTAGTGCAGGGTATAAATGCTTGCACATGGACACCAATGCTCGGTCACTGTGCTGTGACAGCCTGCCATTGCACAGAGTGCGGCTGCTGAGCTGCAGAGAACAATCACAGGTTTCATTAACCAAAAAATGAAACACTGTTTTGGCTTCTCATTCTGTGGAGGATGACATTATGAACGGATACCAGCAGACAGACAACTTTCAGCAATACATAAATAAAGGCCAGGATGAGAATTGGGTTTTTGCAACAGGAGCATAGGAGGAGCCCTACTGGATCACCCAAAGGATCTATCAAGCCCAGCATCCTGTTTCCTACGGTGACCAACCATATGCCTCTGATTCCTCTTATCTCGATCTCTTATAGTGCATTCCTAAGCATGCTTTCTCAGAAGACGGTCTCTATTGAGTTCAACAGTACTTCATACAGGGGTGTTAAACTTGAGGTTCACGGGCCAAATTCAGCCCACCTGGGACCCCAATACTGACCTCTGGGGTTCCCCAGATGACCACACCCTTTCCTCTGTCTCTGCCCCATTTCCTCCCACCACTGACATAGAATAGATCATGATTCCATTGTCTTATTGCTCTGACAGTCAGGAAATTTTTCCTGATGTTTAGGTGGAATCTGGGTTCCTGTAACTTGAGCCCATTATTCCGTGTCCTGCAAACTGGGATGATCGAGAAGAGATCCTGGCCCTCCTCTGTGTGACATCCCTTCAAGTGATCATTTGCTTGTTTCCCATCTTTTGTACAGTTCCCACCCCATTCTAAAAGAAGCCACCAATTTCCACAGAATCAGAAATGGATCCTTAGTGGTCCCAGCCAGGGTACCAAAAAAAAAAAAGGACCAAGCATGATGCTGTGGCAAAAGGAGTAACAGGTTTCTCAGTTGCAACACCAGAAGAATTGTGAGGAGGATGCATAGATGTCTGCATGGCGCGGTGGGAAGACTGGCACCTGCATTTTGCAAAGAACGTCAGAGGGGAAAACACAGGACATAAAGATCAGAGAAAGAGATGTAAGGAGCTGTAGCGTATCAATAAGATGGATAATACCATAACTTTATTACTATATTTTAGTTACATTCCCTGGTGTGTGTAAGAGATTATGAGAGTGGAAAGACTTGGTGGTAAAGGGCTCTTTCATTAACAGAAGACAGAAAAACTACAGTCCATGACTGGAAGTTACACTTGACAAATTAGAAATCAATGTACAGTTGACCACTGGAGGGGACCACTGGAACAGATAGGTATCCAGTTCTCTTTATCACTTGGATAAAGGTCTTCACTATACTGCAAATCAGCAAGTTCTGTCTGTATGAAATACCTTTTCAAAAAATTGCATATGCCAGTGCCTGTGTGTGTATTAAGGAAGGACATCTCTTGCATTACTCCTTGTAAGCCTTTTCAGTGCAATCCTAGGCATGTTTACTCAGAAGTGTCCAGAACGGATTAAACCCAGGTCAGAGTGAATAGGATGACCATCTTCAGGGCGCAATCCAATGGGGTTGTTCATAAGCCTCCGAACACAGAGGATCACACAGGCATCCTATGCAGGGTAGTGGGTGGAGCACAGAGGCAATTGTCGCCCCCATGCTCCTCCCACCCTGCAAGTCAGCTAGATGACCTATTTCGGCCATCTAGCTGCAGTGCTTCACACAGGGAGGGAAGGAGGCCGGAGCACTGGCAGGATACATTGTCTCCTGGCGAGCCCGGTCCCACCCTCCCCGCCTCCTGGAACGCCCCCTTTACCCCTTCTCTGACGTTGGTCTTATGACCTTGGAGAAGCAGCCAGCATGGTTCTTTCCACAGCAGCTGTGCAGGGGGAGGATCCAAGCACAGATCCCCAGCTCCGAGGTCGGAGCTCTTTTCCAACCTCAGATATGGGAATCTCTGAAGAATCCTATGGCCACCTAGATGTTGTCTAGACCAGTGTTCTCCAACCTTGGGTCCCCAGATGTTTTTGGCCTACAACTCCCAGCATGCCCCAGCCAGCATAGCTGGCTGGGGCATGCTGGGAGTTGTAGGCCAAAAACATCTGGGGACCCAAGGTTGGAGAACACTGGTCTAGGGGCCATAGGATAATTCTGCCCATGTCCCTATTAGAGAAGTGAGGTTAATATGTTCTGAATAAATTATAAAAAAACTATATACAGTAGGCTGCAGGTTGGTGATTTAAAAATGGAGTTCAGAAAGCTGCTATGCCTTGGAGCTCACTGGGTGACCTTGGGCCCATCACTGTCTCAGCCTAACCTACCTTACAGGGTTGCTGTCATGACAGAATGAGGGCCAAATTCCATGTTACATTGGAGTTCTGTGATCAGACCTCCGAATGTAATTTTCTTCTTTCAAAAACAGCAGTGGGGATGGGCGTAAGGTAAACTTTTTATCCCCGCCTTGATTCCCTTTCTTAAATGCCCTCCTTGGAGCTTCTCTTAGCCACATATGGAAAACCACTTGGGTACAATTTATGCCTGTATGTTCCCCCGTGAATAGCTAAGAGTAGCTTTAGGGAGGCCACTGAATTGGGCCTCTCCTGCAGTGCAAGGGGGGCACATTAGACCTCTCTCTCCTGTACTGCGGTCCTAACCCAAATAACTCTTCCTTTCCCCCACCCCAAGAACTCCAACATAAGCTAGTGATGGGCAAACTTACCCCAAGTGAATTAATCATTTACTCGGAAAGTAATGAATTCATCCAGGTGAGCTTGTGTGAGGGTTCTCCTTTAATAGGAACTCTATCGCCGTGTGTACACATTTTGGCACCTGCGCAGTATCAAGGTGCATCTTGGAAGGTGGTAATCTGGAATCACGTCACACAACATGACATCTTGCATCACATTATGTGGTCCCTTTCTGGTTAGGTGTTTTCACGTGGCCTCACCTGCGTGATTTTGTCATGTGATGTCGACTTGCCATTGCTGACTGCTGGTGTGAAGATGGACCCCGCAGAGTCCTCCTCCTCCTCCTCCTCCTCCTCCACCTCCTCCTCCTCCTCCTCAGAGACAGAGCTGCAGCAACATCGAGGGAATCAGCTAATGAAACTGCATCGAGGCCTAAGTGCAGTGGAGGCTGGTGACTCACTCCTATTTCGGTGGGGCTCCTTTTCCATTGCAGGTTTTGCAGGTTTTATTTGGAGCTTCATAGGAGCTATCCATGGTGCTCCACGTGGTGGTGAACCTATTTGGGGGATGGAGTTCAGCACCATGGATTGCTGAACTATGAAACGCCGAATAAACGCTGCAAAACCTGCAATGGAAAAGGAGCCCCACCGAAATAGGAGTCACCCCAGCCACCCCTGCCAAGTGGTAAGACACCTGGAAATTTAACAGGGAGATCTCTGTACTGCTTTACCACACATGCCCCGAAGCTCACAATCAATTCCAAACTTAATAGTGAATTTGTAATACATCGATCCAGGCTCGCTACAAAGGTGAACACGACGAATGGACAAGTTTCGACCAAGGAGCTGACTAATTCCAAAATTTGGCAGCACCACTGAACGTAACACATAGTCTAGCCCTGAGATAACTCAGCGTTTGTCCCTCTGAACATTTGGCGGGGAAGAATGTGACACAAGCATGACCAATAAATGAAAGAACAAAATAATGTAAATGTGTATTCAAGTGCCCTTCCTAGTGTGCAGCTGCTGCTTCTGTGTGTTGGGGCAGGGCCACCTTTTGTGGACATTAATGGCCTATTTGAAATATATCACCAAATTTTATTGTGCTGCTTCGCAGGGTTGGCCTCTTTATCTTTACAGAAAGTAATGCAGGTCGTCTGTATTTCACCGGGAGAAGTCGGAGTGTGGCACTGCAGCAGCAGTCTGGCATTCCCCAAGGGAGGAAGGTAGCACACAGGGCCTTTGAAGTGGCTGGCAGAAGGGGAAATGACAATTAGCTTTTATGCATTCACTGGGAAATCTGCATTTAAAATGACTTCTCGCTTACAATTATGCCTCATCTTCCTTTATGCACAGGCTTCAGTGAGAACTCTCTTTTTAAAAGCTGGCTGTAAATGCTGCATAAGCCTTTACTTTTACAGTATCTCAATATAATGTAATGTTATCATATAAATTAATATAACATATCATTTGGCTTTTGAATCTGTCACATCTTAGTACTAAACACATTACTTTAAAGCAGTGTTCTCCAACCTTGGGTCCCCAGATGTTTTTGGCCCACAACTCCCAGCATGCCCCAGCCAGCTAGCACATCAGTGAACCAGCAGATCTCTGAGTATGATTGAATGACTGGGATCCCAAGAACTGTGCAACTAGTTCCATGTGCATAAGGGGACTTTGGGCTTGTGTTTCCAGATCAGCCCCTCTCGGTCTTTACCATGTGGCAAGCTGCTTTTGAAGATGGAGATGTGGGGGGGGGGGGCGTCTTTCAAAAGCACTTTGCAATTTGACAAAAGGACTTGTTCTTTGGTTTTTGAAAGTCAGGAGGGGCTGGGAATCCCATCGGGCAGGGATGGGGAACCTTAGGCCCAGGACCCAAATCTGGCCCTCCTGGAGTTCTAATCCGGCCCTCCCTGGGTTCCTAACATGGCCACGCCCCCTTCCCCCAACGTCCAATCGTTCAGTGTTTTTCCAGCTTTTGTGCTGTTTTTTCCCCCATTCTAAAAGGATGAAATGCCTCTCCTAAAGCTTAGTTACTGGCAGGAAGAGCTTTAAGCTAAAACACGCCGGTATTTATTTTGTCATTTTGGCCGCACCCCTTTTGCCTTTTGCCCCGCCCACTACTGGAATCCCACCCCCAAGAGCTTCTCCAAAACTGAATTCAGCCCTCAGGCGCTGAAAGAGTTTCTCCACCCCTGCCATAGGCCATGCCGAAGCAATAGAGTGTGCTTCAAGTTGGATCCTGGCCAAAGTCTGGGATCAGAACACGAATAATTATACCAGGAAATAGCCCTATTCATGTGATAAGTTGTGTAGAAATGAATGCATGGTGTGGCAGCGGGGGTGGGGTGAGCTGAGCCTTTTAACCCCACCCCCAAAGTCACATTTTTCAGGTCTCCTCTACACATTATTATTATTATTATTATTATTATTATTATTATTATTATTATTATTATTATTATTATTATCCTGCCTTTTCCCCCAATACTGGGACTCAAGGAAGCAAATGCATCATAGGTTCCCACAGGTGCCACCTGTACTCTGCATAAATGACCATGTGCTGTTATTATGGATTGCTTGTACATCCAACCATTCTCTGGGGAACTCAGGGTAGCATACAAGGTTCTCCTCCCAACAACCCTGTTAGGTAGGCTAGGCTAAGAGATAGGGGCTGGCCCAAAATCACCCAGTGGGCTTCAGGGCTGAGTGGAGACTTGATCCTGGGTCTCACCAGTCCTGGTTGGAACTCTCTAAACTAAACTGAACACTGTGCTGGCTCTCACTGTTTACACTGGACATAAAAATTAAAAAATATGCCTATTTGAGATGACTGAATGAATGGATGCCAGTGAATATAAAATTTACTAAGTTCTGTTTCAAGTGAGCTGCCAAATAAGACTGCTGCTGCAGGCCAGCTGTCAGCTACTGTCAAATACTGACTGCTACTATGTGTCACCTGTCCAATATTGTCAAATACTCACTGCTACATGTCAGACATCACCAGGTGGTAACTGCTGCTCCGTGCCAGCTGTCAGACACTGTCAAACGTTGTCTGCCGCTGAGAAATCTTTGGATGTCAAGAGCTGACACAACGAATATCAATTATTCGGAAAACACTCGCACAAATAGAACATTCGGAGAATATTCACCATCAAACTTTGCAGTGCAGAAATTTGGGAGGCAAGTCGATTTGATCCCTGGTTTGAACACCAAGACTGTAATGGGACCTGGCTCAGTTTAAGTCCATGCATGCCTTTAAGTCCATTTTCTTCTGACTCTCTCCGATGGAAGCATCATAGGTGCTCTTGGAATGGTCAGTAGCACTGTTAGAGCTTCTTTTTCACAGGTTCATCTGTGCCCAGGACAAAGGAAATCACACCATCCAGGCAATTGCCATTCTGAAATTCCCTCAGGCACCTCCCAGCATCCTGGCCCCCGGGACAGTAAAAGAGTTCTGCAGCCTGAGGAGGCAGCAGCCTTTAGGCAGCTTCCAAAAGGTGATGCCTAAGGATCCTGACCACAGGCCGCCATGTCTGGGAATTCTGCTTTGGTGCTTAGAGGAGAACATGCGGATTTTCTTCTTTCAGTTACAGAATGGTGGGGGAGAGATAGGTTATAACCTGGGGAATCAACCTGGTGCCTTCCATATGTTTTGGGTACAACTTCCATACTCCCTGACCATTGGCCTTGCTGACTGGAACTGAGGGAAGTTGTAGTCCAAAACATCTGGAGGGCACCAGGTCACCTACCCCTTGGTTATGAGATGTTGGGAAGAGCGAACAATAACCATACCCCTAGTGAGGCCTAGGGTGTTTGAGATTCATAGGGGTGGGGGAGTCAGATTATAATAAGTTAGTTAGTTTCTTTGTTTTTTAAATGATGTAAACAGTTTTGTGGCCTTGTGGACTAAAACAGGGGTGGGCAACTATGGTAGGACCAGAAGCCATTTTTGCCCCCTGGACACACACACCCAGTGAGGTGCACTCCGTGGGGCACTGTCCAGTCCATCGGGCAGGCACCCACCAAAAAAGTGGGGGCGGGGGAAATCGGCGGTTGCTGCCAAAATTCGGTAATACACCGTTCCGTAGTGCTACACGGTGCTACAAGGGTTAGATTTTAACTTGTTTCCAAGATTTATTTAACCCTTTTGGCAATCCATAGTGGCTTCTGAGCACCAAAAGGGCCAAATTTAGCTTGCGAACAAACTACATTTGCCCCTCTTGGCACTCCATAGCCACCATTTGGGTGGGGGGGTTAATGCAGGGGGGGCTGGGGGCAGCGGGGGAGGGCAGGGGCTGCGTGTGGCCCATGCACCACATGTTGCCCACTCCTGCTCTGAAAGTAAGCAAGTGGGCAATAAATCTCTCTCCCTCTCTTTCGGTGTAGTGCCGAACCCACACCTGTCCTTTCGCAACCTCTTCAATTCCCTGCAAAAGGTGAAGCCATTTTTCTGTCTCTTTCACAGGGATGTTGAGAATTTCGGAGACGTTTCCCAGTGTGCAGGGCTTCAGTGCTTACCTTACTGTAAGGAGGCGGCTGAGGGGTCCGTGTGTGCTTTCTTTTATCATTGTTATCCTGCCCCATCCCTGCAGCCTCTCCCGACTGCTTGAGCTTTCCGAAAAGCCCCCCTTGGAAGACTCAGCCAGGACTTCTTCCCTTGGGGCTTTCCAGTCCCGCTGCCTGCGGAGGGTCTGAAGGCTGAGCGAGGAGTTGTTCTTTTTCTTGTTGTTGTTTTTGTTAAAAGGACTTCTTCTTTTTTAACAACAACCAAATCAAATCGAGAATGCCTCACTTGGCAATTTTGAAACGGATTTTAGAAATTCTCCGAGTTCAACTAGAATGCAGGCAAAGTGGAACCCAGAGCAGAGTAAACCAGAGGATGAATAAAGGAACAGCATGGTGGAAATCTTCTCATCCCTGTGTCAGACTTTTTAAAAATCTGTGGCGAATGCAACAGGACATGGGTGCTAGGGGAAACACTAGCCAACTGTCATTAATAATGAAATAATATAGCTACCGCCCTTTAGCGTGTGAATGGGGATTTGAAGGGTTAGCTGCATATACACTGCACTTAATGCCATCAAACTTAGTATGAATATAAAGTGCCTTTTCCTGATTCTTGCCACCCCCTCACTCACTGTTTTCAAGGAGCCATTACCTACAGTCTAAGAAGCCCAGAAGCCCAAAATAGACTATTCTTCTAGCTGTAACATTTCCATCCAGAAAGGGAAGCTTGAACATCATCACGGATGTGCAGTATTCTTTTTCTTTGAACCATTCCCATGATTATAGCCCTCGTCAGAAATATGTCTTCTGTACATGTCCAAGAAGGCATGGGGGAAAGAGGGGCACTGTGCATGCTAGCCCCACCCCCATAGTTGCCGTCCCTTCTGGCTCCACACTCAGAACTTCATGGGTTGAGCAGATGGTCTGAAGGGAGAAGCTCCACGCATTCAGCTCTTGGTTGGATCCAGTGGTGACGACACCGTGGGTTGTTGTTGAAATGTGGGTTATCGTGTTGTCTGAACCCAGCCATGCCAACAAACCATGGTTTGTTAACCACCAATGAGCCATGAAGAGAACCCTTGGTTTGTTGTTGGGTTGTGAACTGTGGGTTTTTCACGGTTAACAAACCATGGTTTGTTAGTGTGGCTGGGTTCAGACAACACAGTAACCCACGTTTCAAAAACAACCCAGGACTCAGCGACAACCCACACTCAACCCATACTCATCCCTTGAGTGTGGGTTATCGTGTTGTCTGAACCCAGCCATTATTTGAAGTGGGCGTGGTATGTTGGGATATAGTGAGAATTTGCCTCAGAGAAGCTGTAACTATCTACAGCAGGGATGGGCAACATCCAGCCCGCAGACCAAATCCAGCCCAGCAGGCCACCCCATCCAGCCTCAGGTGATGTCCCTCCCCTCCCTGAAGCCCTGCCCCCTCCAAGAAGGATGGGGGGGCAGGAAGCAGTCCCGGGCCAGCTTCTCCCCCCCTCTGCTTCTCTGATCAGGGAAGCAGGGTGCACTGCCTCAGGACTCAGCCGGCTCCTTGAGGTGCCAGTTGAGTCCACTTTCTCCTCCCTGCCCCCAGCATCCCCATGCACTTGGTACCCAGACATTGAATGCAAAGGTCTGAAGAGGTATGTGAAAGCATGCTCAGCTGAACGTGCTTACAGAGTTCTCACGATCTGCCTTATCAGGGGGCTCCAATCGCAGGGACTCTGTAAGCGTGTTCAATTGAACACACTTTCACATTCCTCTTCAGACCTTCACGCTCAATGCATGAAGGTCTATGTAGGTACCGAGCACACGGGGATGCTGGGGGTGGGGCTTACATGCACACCCACATCCCACTACACACGTTAGCCCTACACAGGAGCAAGCAAACACCTGAATAGGGCTTAGGTTCTCACAAGATTCTTTGTTGTAAACTTTCAGTGGCTCTTTTCCTTAATATTGCCTCACTTTGTTCCCAAATTAATTAAGGGCATTATGATTTCTGCAAGAAACACTGGCATTGCATCAGTGCTCACACATCTTTCAACACATGACATGTGTATGTTTATGTGGGAAATCTGAATCTGAACACATGGGTGTTTAAGGGTGCAATCCTACACAGGTTTAGACAGAAAAAAAAGCCTACAACTCCCAGCATGCTGGGAGTTGTAAGACATGTTTCTGTCTAAACCTGTGTAGGATTGCGCCCTAAAGAAGGGTGGTGTCCACTCTATAGAACAGCTATAGCAATTCAGCAGCAACAGCTGACTGCAAATGGTGGGAGTTGTAGTCCAACAGCAAGATTGTTTTCCATATGGGAGGCCTGGAAGAATACTTCATTGAGATTGCTCATCTTGTATCTGGGCCACTCAAGATTACACATGTTTACTTGGAAGTGAGACCCACATAGTTCTATGAGGCCAACTGCCAAATAAGCAGTACACATAGTACTGCAGCTTTAGATCTCTTTTCCACCTGTGGACCTAATGGGTATAATATATACATATAATTATATCCAAACAACTTTGATTTTGTCTTGGAGTAAACAAAGGACCCGTGGCTGCACAGTCACGAGGTATTTTCAAAGAATGTTAACTGAGCAAATATCCTTAAAATGAGAGCGCCACGTTGGGGAAAGCTGACCTAGAAGAACTGTGCCACCCTAAGACCAGATGCACAGCACAAACCTGTGCATGTTTACTTGGAAGTAAGTCCTGTGGTGTTCTATGGCCTTGTGTGGATTGTTTTTAATTGGGCTCTTATGGTCTTGCTGCCTTTTTATGCTTATTTGTTTAATATCCTGCCTTCTTTCCTGAAAGGAACCCAAGGCAGCTTATATAATCCTCCTACATAATCCTTTTATCCTCACAACAACCCTGTGAGGTAGGTTAGGCTAAGAGTCAGAGATTGGCCCAAAGTCACCCAGTGAGTTTCATGGCCAAGTGAGGACTAGAACCTGGATCTCCCGAGTCCCAGAACAACACTCTAACCACTATGCCACACTGGCCCTCTTTGAATTGATATGATTATTCTGATTTTTTTAAATCTGTATTTCAATTGTTTTTGTGTTTTCTTTTTATGTAAACTGCCCTGGGAATTTCTATCGGAGGGCGGTATAGAAATCTTTATACTAAATAAATAGTAAGTGAATTTAGGATTGCAGCTTCGGGCTCACAGCATTCTCATCACACAATCATTTTCTATATATGTTTCAAATGCTCATCATTGCCCTTACATAGCCTGGTTAGAATTTTTTCTGCATAGCAAGATTGTACTGGAAACTAGCTTTCCCCATCCCATTGGAATTCCAAAACTTTCTGGAGTTAGAGAGACAGGATTGCTGCTCACTCCCATCTTGAGGACATTTGCTCTGTTAACATTCAGCAAAAATGCCTTGTGGCTGTGCAGCAAAGAGTCTTTTCCTTACTCCCAAGACAAAACCAAGGTTGTTTGGATATAATTATATGTATATATTATACCCATTAGGTTCACAGGTGGAAAAGACATCGATAGCGGCAGTGCTATATGCATGCTGTTTATCTGCAGTGGAGGCTAGTGGCTGTGGGCGGCTTCAATGCCAGTGGGGCGGTGGTGTAGCCCGGAAGAATACTTCATTGAGAGCGCTCAACTTATCTTGTGTCTGGGCAACTCGAGATTAGATCGCAAAAAGGAGCCAAAGCAAAAAGGAGCCAAAGGCAGAGGGCTGGACCAGTGGATGAAAAGAAATATTTATTGAAGAATGTATATAAAGTGCCAACGCGTTTCGAACAACAAGTTCTTCTTCAGGGCAATTCTTTTTCAGGATCCACAGAAAATCACAGATAAGCCTCAGGAAATTCACCTTGAAAAAGAATTGCCCTGAAGAAGAACTTGTTGTTCGAAACGTGTTGGCACTTTATATAAATGCTTCAATAAGTATTTCTTTTCATCTGCCAGTCCAGCCCTCCACCTTTGGCTCCTTTTTGCTATCTCAACTCCTGGGCTTTTTCCCTCCCCGTCTACCCCAACTCGGGATTACACATGTTTACTTGCCGAACTATCTTGGGGGGGGGGGGTCATAGGGTTCAGCACCACGGATAGCTCCTTAAAAGTTCAGGCCGCAAACCCGGAGTGGATACACTGCCCCACTGACTTTGCAGCCACCAGCCTCCAATGTTTATTTGGCAGTTAGCCTCATTGAACTACGTGGTACCTATTTCCAAGTAAACATGTGTGTAATCTCGAGTTGCCCAGACACAAGATGAGATGAGCGCTCTCAATGAAGTATTCTTCCGGGCTTCCCATATGGAAAAACCATCTTGCTCCAGATGAGGGGGTGTGGGGCTAAAACTGTATTCATGGATGAGGCACCACTGAGATCTCTGTAACTCTCGACATGCTCCGGGCTTTGCAACTGGAGGGACCCTGCTAGAGCAAAATCCCATGCTTTCTAGAAAGCACAGCACCATCAGATACCATTTTCTTTATGCAAATTGCTTTTGCAGCTAATCACTGAAAAAGCAGTTGTTTCCCTTCTTTCAGATGTGTTTATTCCATCCTAATTGACCGGTTTATGTAAATAGTACACTCTCCATGAACAACGTTAAGCAATGGCATTCATACGAAGCTTGTTAACCACAGGGTGGCGGCCCCAGTATCTCATTTCCCTTTCAGCACGTGAGCAGCATTGCCTTTCTCCAGATATCTTCTTTCCATAGACCCGAGAGGAGGGGGTGGGCTCCAAAAAGGAGCTTTTTTTGCGCTGAATGACTCATCGCTGACTTTGCAGGACTGTATGTATCAGATTGGCGGTGGGGAGCGAAGCTGCAAGGAAATAGATAAAAACTAGATTGCTATCAATGCAGCCGAGAGACAGCCTCTTTGGCAGAAGCACTGCGATGCTAGTGAACAGAAAGTGGCAAGGCTGGAAGTGGAGCCTGGATACTCTGGCATAGTGCAACGGTCCAGAGCTCAATGGTAGAGTACATGTTTCGCATGCAGACGGACCTGGGTTCAATGCCCAGCATCGCCAGGTAGGGCTGGAAAAAATCCTGCCTGAAACCCTGGAGAGCTATTGCCAGTCAGTGTTGACAATACTAACATTGACCCAGTTAGCCCAGTGTCGACAATACTGGGCTAACTGGTTCAGCGGTCTGATTCAATATAAGGTGGCTTCCTGTGTTCCTAGTGGAACATCAACCCAACTTTTCAACAAGGCAGAAGCGGAGCATTAGATCAGGGACGGGGAGCATGTGGTCCTCCAGATGTTGTTAGACTGCAACTCCAGTTGTCCCTCACCATTGGCTATGCTGGCTACTAGGGCTGATGGGAGTTGCAGTCCTACAAGCAGTGGAGGCTGGTGGTTCGCTTAGCTGGGTGACTTTGGGCCAGTCACTGACTCTCAGCCTAACCTACCTGACAGGGTTGTTGTGAGGATAAAAGGGAGAAGAGGATGACCATGTAAGCTGTCTTGGGCTCTTTGAGGAAAAGGTGGGATGTGATTGTAACAAACAACATTAGCATTAACATTAAGAGGCAAATGCAGGGGTGGGAACGTTATGTCTTGCCTTGTAACATATAGTTCTTCCCTGAAGGTGATTCTAGACAAGGCTTTTATTGTTCAATTGCCCTGCCTCATTTACAGAATATTGGGGGGGGGAGGGGGGTCCAGACATAGTCATCTTCCGTGTGTAACCCTCCCATGTTTTATCACCACTTCTTCCATCTTTTTATTTAGCACAGAAAGCCTGTTAAGGAGGGGGGGCATGGAATAGGTCTGCACAATGCATTTTAATTGGTGGTGCTAGGAGCCGTCCCGTCTGCCTGGAAGCCCCCCCCCCCAAATTGAAGCAACTTGCCTTTGGAGTGACAGCCAAGCTGCTACTTAAAGGGCCTAGGCTGGCTTTTCTGCTTGCCTGCTCAGTCAGCACCTGCCTCGCTTTATCTCCTGCTCACCTGGTGAAGACCAACCTTCTCAACTTGGCTCTGGCTGTGCTTCCAGTCTCCTGGCCCCTGATTCGGTGCCCCTGAAATGTTTGATCAGGAATGCGGAACCCCTTTCAGCCCCAGGGCTGGATTCCATTTCGGAGAAGCTCCAGGGGCGGGGCCTGCATTCCAGTGGTGGGTGGGAACAAAGGCAAAAGAGGCGGGTCCAAAACACCCCAAATATACCAGCATATTTTAGCTTACAGCTCTTACTTCCAATAGCTAAGCCTTAGAAGAGGCATTTCAACCTTCTAGAAGGGTGGGGGGACTGCAGGAAAGCCAGGAAAGCACCAAAAGATCGGTGGTTGGGGGAAAGAGGGTGGAGCCAGTGGAAAGGGGTGTGGTCATCTGGGGAACACCAGAGGGCTGGAGTGGGACCCCAAGAGGACTGAAATGGGCCCCTGGGCATGAGGTTCTGCATGCCTAGCTTAGATAGACAGAGATGATAGATTAGATAGATAGATAGATAGATAGATAGATGGACACATGCACGCACACCCCGCAGTTTAGTTCACAGAGTATTTATGAGTACACATGTAATAAACTACTTGGGATAACACCTCTCAGAGTTAGTCTAGCCTCTCTCGCTTCTTTGCAAAAGCTAAATATTTTTTCCGTCTTGGCCATATACGAACGATAGCTGGCTCATCATGGAGGCTGATGCTTTTCTCATATCTCAGTCCTAGCCTCAAGTAGTCTTACCAGCCCTAAATGATAAACTAACTGTCCCTTTTTGTATCAAATGCAAAAAGGGACAGTTAAAGAAGAATAATTGTATGGGGTATATGGAATCAATTATTAGACTATGTATTAATAAAGGGGAAGGGGAGTATGCCTTGTCAGGATACGTTATATTTTATGGAATATGGAATTTAATTGATTGAGGGGATGGATGTATATTAGTTGGTCCATAGGTGGGTGGGGGGCGCACCTTATGATTTACTTTAGTTGTATGTTTGTGTTTTATAGTTTTGTATGTAGTTTATAATAACTAAATAAATTTTATTTTAAAAAAAATATATCAAGTAGTCTTACCAAAAACAAAACTTGCCTGTCTGTTGTACGGCTTCACGCACGGGCCTCCTCCTCCTCCTCCTCCTCCTCCTCCTCCTTCCACCCCCACCACTTTCCTCCTGGCCTCAGCCAGCTTTGTATTTTTCCCTCCCTGGCTTGGGCTCATTAGCTGCATGGGACAGCCAGCTCCCATTGCCGAAATTACTTTCAGGTGGAGCAGTGAGGCTGGCCAAACCTCCTCCCCCCCTCCCCGTGTACAGCCTCTCACAATACATTTTGGACTTTAATCAAAACAAGTTGCTTGATGTTCAAAGATGTTCCTAAAAAAAAATTCATTAGATACTCCCAGAGGCCATATCCAAATGTGCCAGATGAAGTTATGCAAGAGGGGTCCTGTGTTGGCTAATTTGGCATTTCATTCTCTTGCTCCCCTCCTTTCCTAAGACAGCAGGCACAGGTGTAGACCAGAACATATATTAATAGATAAGCATTGATATTTCCTTTTCACCTTCGGTGAACATGTGGAGAGGGGTAAATTTGGATCACACGTATCGTCCTGTGAACCTTCATGCATTTATCTGAATAAAGCCTGCTTGAGTGCAACTGCACACAAGTCGGCTCTGTCTGTGCGTACACATGTAGAACCTTTTGCAGGGTTCTTGGTTGCAATCAGAATGTCTATGTCAGTGTTCTCCAACCTTGGGTCCCCAGATGTTTTTGGCCTACAACTCCCAGCATGCCCCAGCCAGTACTATTTACATAGCTCCAAGGTTGGAGAACACTGTTCTAGACACTCTTCAGGGGCAGTCCCACATAGAGCACATTGCAGTAGTCTAAATGTGATGGGTATAATAAACTTTTTCCAGTAAACTGCTCATAACACAGTACAATCATGATGAAACTGATCAATCTCCTACAGTCAGCAAGGAAGTTTAACAGTAGAGGAATTAGTCACTGACTGTAGCGCACCCGAAACTCAATAACCTTTAAGTTGCTTGCAACCTTGCAATTCTCAAATTCTGCAATTCTTGGGAATTTCACAAGCTGAGTGTTTCAGAAGAGGCAAAATGTTGTTCTGATACAAAGAAACAGCCCAAATAATCGATAGTTTTAAAAAATGACTTTATGAAAGTTGACTCTCTTCTATTAGAAAATGCTGTAGTTTTAAAATTGATTTGTTATTTGCTATATATTAGTTAAATTCTTTTTCACCAGACATTGACTGTTCTAAGACTGGATGATAATGTCTCAATACAATGGTACCTAAAGTACAATCCTATATGTGTCTACTCAAAAGTAAGTCCCACTGAGTTCATTTACTCCCAGATACGTACACATAGGATTATAGCCGTAATCATCTTTATAGCCTTAAGGTTTTTTAGCAGTTGCATTGATTTAAATTACATATACACATAAGGAGGCCATGTGCCCTACTTTGCAGAGGGAAGTCCTCTATTTGGCAGGCTGTCCAGTCCAAGGCCGGTTTCAGTCAGAGATGGAATTATGGTTTTAGGGGGCAGCCACCTAGGGCTGGAGCCCATATTCTTTCATTTGGAGCCCTGAATCTCTGGGAGGTCATCAGCTCCACCACCTTCCTGTCTATTGGCACTTGCTGAAATAAAAGTACAGGGGCCCTGATGCTCTCTGCTGCATCTGATCCCCCTGGATTAGTCGGCTTTCTGCCCACATGTGCTTCACCTCCTGCTGCCCCCCCTTGAATCTTTCTGCCTGAAGTTTGCTTTCTGAAATCAAATGCCCTCCTCTCCCCTGACCATACATCCCATTTTACAAATACGGGTGTCCTTAGGAGACAGGGTCCTTTAAAGATACACACAGAGAGAGACTTTAGAGCACATGTAAATTAGCAAATGCAAATTTGTGCTTTACCCCCCTCCCCCCCCCTTATTTTTGGCCTGGTGGCCTGAGCCCTGGTTCTTTTCGGTACCTAGCACTGCCCCTGGTTCCAGTCCAAGGAAGAGCAATGGCCTTGAAGTTGCCCATCCACAGTTAGTACCTGGAGAGTGGACTGAGCAGGGACACAGGCTACCTGGTCAAAGTCTTCCTCACTATGGTGATGTCTTTCTATTTAAATTATGCTAATTATTTCCAAGTTTGCATCACTCCATATCGATTAGCATGTGCAAATCTTATGCAGGGATGTTTCCTCTTTTGTCCTCTTTGCTGGGGATGCATAAGCGGTGGCCACGTTTGCCCCATTCAGGCATTCTAAAACCCACCTTCAACAACATGCGGGGGGGGGGGAGAGGGAGAGAGAGGGAGAGAGAGAATGAGCATGCAAGCTCCACCCCTCTCCAGTGCTGTTCTTGCTTGGCACCCTCATGTTCAAGGTGAGCTTCTGAAGTGGGGAGTTTTGTGTTTTTTTCTCAGCAAAGAGGACCCAGGAACAAGTTTTTGAATGCAAATAGATCCTCACTTTATTTCCAAACTCTTATTTTACTATGTTTTCCTTTCCATTCACTTCTTCCTCCTCTCTCCCCCGCCCTGCCTCCGTCCTCTTCTAGAGCCAAAACCTTTCCACAACTCAAAATGGAGGAAGTGCCTATAATAACAATAAAGATACAACAAGGAGTCTCCTCTATCCATTGAGACTCTCAGCACAATGTAGAACCCAGGAGAATGAGGCTTCTACATCACACATGGCTAGAAGAGGCTCCCCACTTCAGAAGTTTGCCCTGAACACTAGGGCGTGATGAGAATGGGTGAAAGGGAGGCAGAACCTGTGTGTGTGTTTTCACTCTCCCTCCTCACATGCTACTGAAAGTCAGTTTTAGAATGCCTGAGTAGGGCTGCAGCATTTACACTGCAATAAGGGTGTGGAAAAAAACACCTCTGGCATTGAAACTCTTTAAGACTGAATCTGTGGACAAACAGGACTGGAAGTTGTTTGGTTTGTATTTGCAAGAGGGAGGGAGGGAGAGAATGTCAAGTTACTTTACCTTGTCCCAGCTCTTCTTTCAAAAAGAAGTATAATCAGATTTGTCAACAGGTCCTAGAGATTAAATTAACCTTCCTTCCTTCCTTTCTTCGTATTCTGACAAGGCAATTATATACAGTTGCAACCCTGACTGAGAAGGCTACCATTTTAATTTTGTTATAATATATTTGCAATCCTAACTCAGAAAGCTTAAAATTCAGGGTGCAAGTAACTGCATGTTTGCCAGGAAGAGGTCTAGAGATTTGGTTTCTTTCATATAAAATATGCCAGTTCTAGTGGAAGTCCCTGCATGTGCATTCCCAAATGCAGCTCTCTTGCAATTGATGCAGCAAAACAAATCTTTCTGTAGCTGTTTGTTGCGGGGTGGAATCTTGATCTATCCATAAGGAAAGACATTCCACAACATACTTTCCATGTAGAAGATCCCAGGTTGAGTCCCTGACTTCTCCAGTTAAAAGAATCTGATAGCACACCGTCCCCCAACCTAATGCCCTCCAGATATGTCGGTCTACGAGTCCCAGCACCTCCACCCAATGAATGTGCTGACTGGGGATGATGGGAGTTGTAGTTCCAACGTGTCTCAAGGGTGCCAGGTTGGGGAAGGCTGACCCTGGAGATCCCGCTGCTGGTCAGAGTAGGTGTCCCACTATGGCTGAATCAGACTCAGCCTTAGAGCAAATTATGGGGCAATCCAAAAGGCAAGGAAATAAAACAGGCAAATGGCCAAGCACAAAGGTTTCATCCCGTATGGGATCAGGCTAAGGCAGGAATGGTCAAGATACAAGCAAAGGTGACAGCATGGTAAAATACAAGACACAGCCCAGAAGCAGAGTCAAGCAAGAGTCCAAGGTTCAGTAGCATGGAGGACCCTGTTTCTGAGAGCTCAAGCTCTTCCTCAGAGGAGGACTCCTCCAGCAGGGGCATGACAGTAGGAAGCATTGCTCTAAAGCAGGGCTCTCCAACCTTGGGTCCCCAGATGTTGCTGGACTACAGCTCCCAGAATCCCTTGCCATTAGCCATGCTGGCTGGGTATGCTGGGAGCTGTAGGCCAGCAACATCTGGGGACCCAAGGTTGGAGAGCCCTGCTCTAGATGGACAAATGGTCTAAACCAGCCTTCTTCAACCCAGTGCCCTCCAGACACTTTAGACCACAAGTCCCTTCATCCATGACCTAAGGCAGCATCCCTTGTTCCACAGAATTATACAATGATAATTTTAAAAAAAGGCTAATGTACTGGTGCTGCTCTCCCCCACAACCACCACCAACATGGTACTCTAAGAGGTCAGTTACCTAGCACAGGCACTTTTCAGTCCAATTCAAATCTGCAGCATTACAGAACTTATGCGTGGTCTGTACCACCTTAACTTCCACAAGGGTGCATTTTCCGACTGGAAATACCCATCGTTCAAAATGAAATGCTACATCAAGAGTTCTCAGTGTTTAAATTGTTAATGTGAAGGCAATAATAGACAAATGCAGCGGCTTTCAGAGGAACACTTGCCGAATCATGACATGGTATGGTGGCCACACAAGTACTGTACCACTGCCACGTCTTTAAGGGCATTCCAACCAGCCCTTTGTTTCTGTAATTGCATGAAAGTTCCAGAGCACTGATTCCAAACAATTACAAAATTTGTTAGGGTGTAATCCTATGCATGTTTAGACAGGAAAAAAAAGGCCTACAGCACCCAGCATGCCCCCAACCAGTCATGTGCAGTATTACAGTCCTCGTTCATGGTCTGTACCACCTTGCTGTACCACATGGTGGTTGGGGCATGCTGGGAGTTGTAGGCCATTTTTCTGTCTAAACATGTATAGGATTGCTTGGTGGGGCAATACTGGAAAATGTCAATCATTTTCTCTATCAATGGCAGCTATCTTTCTGTTACAGCTAACATTGACACTGAAATCCAGCATCGTTTGAGCGCCGCAAGTGCCGCATTTTCTCGAATGAAGCGTAGAGTGTTCGAGGATCGGGATATCTGTAGGGAGACCAAAACGCTGGTTTATAAAGCCATTGTATTACCAACTTTATTGTATGCCTGCGAAACATGGACTATCTATAAACGTCATTTCCACCTCCTTGAAAGATTTCATCAACGTTGCGTCCAGAAAATCGGTGGTCAGTATAAGAGGTTTAAAGATGTTCTCAAGGCTAATCTAAAAAAATGCAATATATAAATATTGAGAACTGGGAAGCTCTGGCCCATGAACGCCCTAACTGGAGGTTGGCCTTTCAAGGTTCTATGGACTTTGAAGAAGCCCGAGTGCAAGGTGAAAGGGAGAAATGTGCTAAGCGAAAAGCACATCAAACGAATCCTTTACAGGACCATCTTCCATCTGGTAACCTGTGTCCTCACTGTGGGAAGCTGTGTGGATCTAGAATTGGCCTCCACAGTCACTTACAGACCCATCACTAGAGTCTACACACTTTTATACAATTTCCTCTTTATATAATTTTCTTTTTGTAATTTTATCCTGGAAGACAATCTTACTCGGTCACGAGTTCCTACTGTGCTCTTAGATGCTTGTTTACTCTAGGGCTGTGCACAGGATAGGGTAGTGTTTGTATTTCCATTCTTTGTGCATATTGGGTCTTTCCCAGCTCTGCCTGGAGATGCCAGTCATTGAATTTGGGACCTTCCATATGCAAAGCATATGCTCCACCCCTGAGCTATTGATTTATTGTCTCTGCCACTTCTGGCTCAACTCCACCACCTCTGCATGCTGTCTCTGATACCTTCCTCTGGCATCTACTGCCATTTGAAGTTTGTACTACACATGCTCACTTACGAAAAAGGATGCAGCATGTAAACAACTCAGGACCAGGATATCTAGCAGACCACCCAGCCAACCTTTAAGATCTTCAGAGGAGGCCTTGCTGGCCATTCCACAATGTTGCCAGGTGACATCTCAGAAGTGAGACTTCTCAGTAGTGGCACCCACCCACCCTCTAGAACACTCTCCCTCTCCCTCATGCAGTTTGGGAGTCAGAAAACGTGGTATGTTTTAAACACCTCCTGAAAATGCACTTGTTTAAGCAGGCTTTCTCTGGCTTGTACTCAGTCATGATGCTGCTCCATTTTATTGTTTTTGTATTGCTTTTATTATTATCATAGCTGAAAATGTTCTTACAGTGCAATACTATGGCTGGTAGATGGTGTCTAGTCGGCTATAGGATTTTTCGGAGTCCCAGTTCTGACCTCGGGAAGTTGGAGCTGGGACTCTGAGCTCAGTCAGAGCACCCTCCCTGCCCCCTCATAGCTGGTGCAGAAAGAAACGCACTGGCTGCATCTCCGAGGTCGCAAGAGCAACCTCAGAGACAGGATTTAGGGGGCATTCCGGGCTGTGAGCTGGGGAGGAGGCCAGTGCTGCCACAATACGAAGTGTCCTGGAAGCACCTCAGCCTCCTTCCCTCTGAGGTGCCTCAGCTAGACGGTCAAGATTGGCTGTCCAGCTCAGTTGCAGGGCAGAGGGAGCACGGAGGCGACCGTCACTTCTGCACTCCTCCTGCCCTCCATAGGGTGCCCATAATCCTCAGAGTCTGGAGGGCTACGGGCATCCCAATTGGATTGCACCCTTAATAGTGTGCTGTAAGCTGTGATTTTAATATTGGTATATGTATACCGCTTAGGGATTCTATTATATTAAGCGGTATATAAGTATTCATAATAAATAAACGAACAGAACGTGGCAGCATGGGCATCGCTATCTTGACCACTGCGCATGGGTACCCTGCAGCGGTGTGGACCAGAGCCATAAACCTCCAAAGCCAACTGCACAGCTTCATTGGAGACATCCTCTTAAGGCCAGTGGCACTGTGAGATAATTGTAGACCCTGGAATTAATAGCCTTACTGGGGTGGGGTGCCTTTCAAGCGGCCGTGTGTACTAACTACTTCAGTTGCGAAGCACACAGCTAACATTTCTCTTACCCTCGCCAACTGCCATTCCATGCTTTAAACTCACTTCTACATGCCTGATATGTTAAAACAACAACAAAACTCTTTGCCAGCCCTGGTTTAATTTAAAAAAAAAAAAAAGATACTCTGAGCATGTACAGGTCTGCATTTTCAACTCACTTAAATCATAGCACCAGACGGACTCCAGGAATAAAATGCAGCTTGCTTTTGCTGCCCTGAGGACCCTATCACCTGCCACTCTTTACGCTGTCATTTGGGGGGGGGGGAGCTGTGAGGCCCTGGACCTTGGCTGCACCACTGATTAAGGCCTTCGTGGTGTTCCCATTCTGGTGTCCCGAGCATAATTTATTAGAGTCAGTGCTCCATTAGACAGAACCCTGAGGCTTAGCCAACATTCTGTCATCATTGCAGATATTATGAAGTACAAATTACAGCTTGGCTTCTTCTTACTGTTCAGAGCATTGCTGCAGAAGAACTGAAGGCATCCCACAGCCCCGGAGCAGGCGATGTATCACGTCGAAACATGCCCTAATCGTTTAATGACCTGTAGCAAAGGGTGTGTCTCTCAGAACTGAGCTATGCAGATCTATTCAGGGCTTTCCTTCTCAGTGACTGAACTGAAGGAAAGTGAAAGACAGGATTCTCTTAGAACCACAGGACTTCCCTTTTGACCTGTCTTCTCAGGTATATATTTTAAACTGGAGGTTCAGCTATTAGCAATTGTGGTCTTTTATGTGTTTTTTTTTTTTTAGAATATTCAGTCTTATGAGGCTTTGCAAATGGCAAAACTCTTGTTAGAACTGGGCTTGATTGACAAAACATAGTCCACACATGATTAAACACACACACACCTCTTCTTTACTCACCACTTGCATTGCCAGATATAATCACTTGATTCTCGATGATTGTCACAGACTGTGCTTATTCCATTCCATTGCCATCTAATCCCACCTTTTACCATTTTTACTCTCTCTACACCCAGGTGTATATAATTATACCTGACAACTGAGGAGAATACTCTTGTCCATGAAAGCTTAAACCATAATAAATTGATTAGCCTTTATTTTATTTATTTATTTATTATATTTATATCACACTTTTTTTCCTGCAAGGAACCCAAGGCAATCTACATAATCCTCCTCTTCTCCATTTTATCCTCACAACAACCCTTTGAAGTAGGTTAGGTTGAGAGTCAGTGACTGGCCCAAAGTCACCCAGTGAGCTTCATGACTGAGTGGGGACTAGAACCCAGATCTCCCGTAACCACTACACCACACTAGCTCTTTAAGATACCACAGGACTGTTGCTTTTGCTGTAACAGACGAACACCACTACCTCTCAGGGAAGCTGGTTCCCAGTAGAACCCCCAAGGACTAAGATCTAGGTAGTGGAGATTTAAGGTTGTCCTACTAAGGTGATCAACCTTCTTCTAACACCGCCTCATTCTAAGGCTCAGAGGGTAGCAACAAGAGATAGGGCTTTTTTGGTAGTGGCCCCCAACTCTAGTGCTCTCCCAAAGGAAGTTTGCCTGGCACCCACACTGCTATCTTTCCAGCACCAGGCTAAGAAGATTCCTATTCTCCCGGGTTTTTTAAAAAAAAATTCAACGTCTTCTAAAGCCTGTCAAAATATTTTCACATGTTTGTGTTTCATTATCTTAGTCCCTGCAATGATGTTTATTATCCTAGCCCCTGCAATGTGATACTGTATTTTATGCTGTTAGCACATTTATTCATCTTTATATTGTTGATTTTATTGTGATTTTATCTGTATTTTTATCGTTCTTGTCAAACAGCTAGAAACATTTATTTTATGAGGCATTTAATTAATTCAATAAGGAAAGGAAGGAAGAAAGATCCTTTTGGAATCAAGAAATGGAATCAAGTGGTTGTAGAAAGGAATTGCTCCTGTCTCCTCCACCATCAGCTGCTACGTCTCCTTTCTTTCATTGGACATAGAAAGGGAGAGTTTCACTGCCATCCTCTAAAGCAGGGGAACACAACCTCTTGGACCCCCAGGGCCGCATGTGATGGTGGCTTGAGGGTTGGGGGCTGCATGTGCTTATGCACATCCACACACCCCACCAATCCTGATAGAGATCGTCTTTTCCTCACTACGAGCGGTGGCCGGGAAAGAGCAATCTGTATGAGTGAGGATTGATGTGAGAGGGAATGAAGAGCCTTCTCGCCACCTCTTTCCTCACTGCTAGCAGTGGCAGGAAAAAAGTGATCTGTCAGGATCACTGGGGGAGGGATGGAGAGTAGACTAGACCCATGGGGAGCTGCAGATAGGGCCTTGGGTGGCCATATGTGGCCCACAGGCCATGGGTTGTGCAACCCTGCTCTAAAGCAAGGATGGCCAATTTCCATATTCTCAGGAGCCACTCTACTCTCCAGGCAGTAATATGGGGGCCAGAACTGTATTTTGCCCCACAAATTGGCCACCTCACTTGTGTTGACTGTTCATCCTTGACTACTGATTCATGCATCATGCAGGTGTTGATAACGTAAAAGGGGGGTGTTTAAAAATGCTATATACAGTTTGCTGGCTCTCAATACAGGCCTGCCTCAGGGTTTCTCCTAGTATCAAGGGGGGGGAAAGGGAAGGCAGGAGACTAGCTTGTACTTACGGAGTCCCTACCCAATTATTTCATAGTGTCTGAAAATACAACATATCACTGATGGTCAGAGTCTATAATAAAGCTCGTACGTACCATCTAACAATATGGACATCCTAGTTATGGAGTCCATACATAGCTTAGCCAGGGCAAAACCCAAGGGGAGATGTAATATTCAGATGTGGGTTCTCTCTCTCTCTCTCTCTCTCTCTCTTTACACCTTAAGACACCCCCTCCCATGAATGAAAGTGTGGACCAACTTGTCAGCTCACCGTGATTAAAATTTGGTAGGACTTCTCAGGGTCAAATAAGACACCTATAAGCGGGGGAGGCTGGTGACTCCTATGACAGTGGGGGCCATAACCATTGCAGCTTTTATTCAGAGCTTTATAGGAGCTATCCATGGTGCTCCATGGTGGTGAACCTATTTTGGGGATGGAGCACAGCAGCATGGATAGCTCCTGTAAAGCTCAGAATGAAAGCTGCAGTGAATGAGGAGCCCCACTGACATAGGAGTCACCAGCCTCCCCTGCCTATAAGACACTTAAAACTAAGAACTGGTGCCTGAGTTTTGCTTGCCTTCTTTTTTTTCCTCCTCCCTCCCAGTCACTTTTCATTTTGTGTTGTGACTTTTAGATTGTAAGCTGTAAAATAAACACATACATAAACAAAAGTATAAGGCATTCGCCATCGTCCGGAGGCAGCAAAAGGAATCTGCACATATGATCAGCCTTTTTGCGTGCGTTCGTCTCAGAAGTAAACAGGACTGAATCACTCTGCAGCTTGCCCCACCCCACCCCCAGGTCCGCCCAGGCCCTCTCCCCTCTCCCCTGCAGGGAAAAGCTCTTATCTCCAATCACAGCACATACAGAAAAGAAGAGGGCAGCATCTCTCTCTCTCTCTCTCTCTCTATATATATATATATATATATATATATATATATATATATATATATCACAGCAGTCCCATAACATGTGTCCAGAAATGAGTCAGTTTTGGAACAATCAGAACTCTTCTGGCACCACTGCTCCCATTAGGACATGCAGATAACTTACTGCATCTAGTAGCATCTATTCCCCAAATCAAATTTAATAAAGTTAGAAGGAGGCCATATTAAAAGGAACCAGGCACTGCTTTATTTGACAGTAGCACGTTAATAGTAATGAGAATGGGGTTCTTCACACAGAGATCATTAAACAAGATGATGTTAAACTTAACTCTTGACAGCGGCAACATAAGTCACAGCGCATCACATATGATTTTTAAAAAATCACAATTATCTAGCAATTACATGTACAACTATTAAAACCCCATGAGCCATTAAGGATATTAATGTTCCTGCTCTCTGCTCACTTTCTTTCTCAGTAGAATATACTGTGTCTGGCTCTATCAACCAGGCATTAGGGAAGCAATTGCTTCCAAGTAAACGCCAAGCATGCGCTTGATGAGGCCAATCGGAGAGCCGTGTAAGCCCTGAAATAAGGGTCCATCCATACACTTCAATGCAAATGGGTAAACAAGAGCAATAGGCAAGGCAATCCGGATCTAGGGGAAATTGAGCTATAACTATCACCTTTGTCAGACTCCTGGCTGATCCGAGCTCAGGGGAGGCCTCACTGGAGGATTGGGATTCCACAGCAAACCCTGCTCCCACATAAGATGTTGTGAGTAGCCTGGAGAGTCCTATTGCAGGAATTGTCCACCTGGGGTCCTGAACAATGCTGGCTCAAGGTTTTGGGGGGGCCCTTGGGCAAGACACCCTTAATGGGCCAACTCCCTTGGTGAGTCTACCTTTTCAGTGCCATTGTCAGCAGATGATGATGATGATGATGATGATGATGATGATGATGATGATGATCCTCCTCCTCTTCGTCATTGCTATCATCTGCTTGCTTACCAGGCAGAGAACCAGTGAGAAAGCAGCCGGTGGCATTTACTATTCCTCCTCCTTACCACCACCATTTTCTGGGCCAGAGTGAGACACATGGGAACAAGCAGGTTGCAACAGTGAAGAGTAGAAGCTCTTGTTAGTGGGGGCCCTGCTGAAGTGTGGGCCCTTGGCAAGTGCCCAGCCATGCTGACCCTTGGTACTGGCCCTGGTCCCAAAGAACCCCTTGAATTCCATCCTGAGCCCTGCATTAGTTCCTGGCTCTTCTCCCTCATCCCACAGCTGTCTGGAGCACAGTGGTGGACCAGGTGGGAGATGAAGAGTTGTCATCAGAGACTTGCCTGGCCACCAGAAGGCCCTTCTCATCCAGTGTCTGTTCCAGCTGAAAGGTCTACCCTGGAGCAAAGATCTATTTGAGAGGAGGGAAAGGTCCTAGCTCAGGGGTGGGCAATTTGTGACACTCCAGATGTTTTGGCCTACAACTCCCAGCATCCCTCACCATTGGCTAAGCTGACTAAGGCTGATGGGAGCTGTAGGTCAAAACATTTGGAGAGCTACGTTGCCCATTGCAGTCCTAGCTGTAGACAATGAGGAAGAAGGCCTAGCTGCAACTGCTGAACCTGGAAAAGAGGAGGCTGATAGTAAATATATCTACATCTGCATCTGCATCTATATCTATCCATAAGCCCTCAGCCTCCCTCCCCCCCAGACCTTTGCCTCCCTTTGAACCGTTATCTCCAGCCACTTGCTCATTGACAACTATACATTAAATCAGATGCTTAAAGTAGAGCAAACCTCCTAAAAATTCCATCTTCCATTCCCACATAACATTTTATTCCCAGCCAATGGGGTCAGTTTTGGCTCAGACATCTACAAAAACCAAAGAGTTTGGGCACCAACCAAAAAAATGAAATCAAAAACAAAAAGAAGCTTGTTGTCCCATAAAAACTGAAAACCCAAAAAGATGCCAAAGAGCCAAGATAATTAATTACCAATGAAATAAAGGTACAAAATTAGAATGATCAAGTTGGTCTGCTCTAATTTTGCACTTTACTTGAATTCTTAATTCCTTTGGGTAATTGTCTGGTCACCCTTTTTCAAGTAATACTAAGAATGTCCCTATGAAATCCCAAAGGACATTCCTTTTCCATCTTAAAAACAGCATGAGAAGCTGAATGCTCGGCAAGCGTTCCTGCCCACATAAGCAATAAGCATACATATGGTGGTATAAAATGTGAGACTCTCCATTTAATATGAGTATTTTAAGAATGCATCTAAACTGTTTATGATTCAGCCTCTAAGGCACGCTGATATCATCCAGATGTCTCTAATTACCGTTATTCTGGGACTTCTTTCTTTGCTTATCTGTTACTGCCCTCCAACATTAGTTCTGTTTGATTAGATCGGGCTCAGGAATATTGCAAACCTCTACTTCTGCACGCACGTGAAGCGTTTGAGTCTTAGCTTCCTTGTTACTGTGTTGGGTAGGACATCAGCACTCCTCCTCAAGAACTAAGGATGGAACCCATGGTGTGATGTCATCCTGCTCTACTTCATTGACTCCTGCATCATGGAGGTGGGAGAATGTCATGCCATGTCATCTATATCATAGTACTAGACATTCCCAGGGCAAAGAGAATGAGGAGGAGGAGATTAGAACTGCTGTTTTCAGAAGCAGCAAAAAGTGTCTCCTGCGATGCCTAGTTAGGGTTTGACTGGAATGGGGAGGATCCAAATGCACAGCATGATCACGCCTAATCTGTACATCAAGTTCCTCACTCCTCGTGTCTTTTGGGTGCATTTTGCAACGTACCTGTATTTGACTGGTACATTGGGTAGGTGCATGGATACATATAGGGTGGCCAGCTGTCCTGCTTTACAAAGGACAGTTCTCTATTTGAAGTCCTGTCTGAGGACAGTCCTCTATTTGAATGTCTCATCTATTTGAAGGCCAATACATTTTAAGTCTGGTTTAAAGATAAAGAGCTGTAAGAAAGGCAAAATTTGAATCGATACATATAAATTAGCATATGCAAATCGTATGCAACTTCGTGTCATCTTTTTTGGTGATGCATAAGTGGTCATCCCATGCTGGGAGTTGTAGGCCAAAAACATCTGGGGACCCAAGGTTGGAGAACACTGTCCTAGATACATAGCTACATGAGCAAAGAAAGAAAAAGAAACCAAAATCTATACAAATTTGAATAGTGGTTCACAAAGTGGGCTTCCAAACAGAGGGGGAACCATTTTTGACCAAGGATTTCCACAATATTAATGACCCCTTGAGTAACAAATTCTATAATGGTGGAAAGGAGCACAGAAAACTGCCCATAGAAAGACGATCAGTCCATCTAGTCCAGTATTGTTGACACTGACTGACACTGAAAGGATACTTTCCTAGCCGCCCCTACCTGGAGATGCCAGGGATTGAACCTGGGACCTTCTGCATGCAAAGCAGGTGCTCTACCATTGAGTGATGGCCTCTCCCAATAAACAGTCCCTAAATGTTGCTACACTGGCAAACATGGTTCCTTCATGGACTCTTGATTTATTGTGTCTAACTAAGAAGGTTAGGTATAAGTTGACTTTTCTCCGGCAATATTCACATGGTGAATGTACTTTGGAATGCTCCAAAACACTTGGCAAGGTCAGAGCTCAGCACCCCCTGCTTCTGCCTTCTTTCCAGAGGGTTCATGGGACATTTGGAGTTGCAATTGTACTTTGGATCGGAGTATTCAAAAGAACATTTGGCTTTTCCAAAATGTGAGGGTAACCCATTCCTCCCCCACAAACCTGGGAATGCTATGGTTAGTTTTCCCACTGTACCGCGCAGACGCTGAGGAGCGTGCCCAGCAAGACAAGGGCAGCAAGAGCAGGTCCAAGGTTAGGTGTGCTCCTGTAGCAGCAGGCTCAGTGTCCAATCCAGCAGGCAGAATGGCATGAGCACAGCGGTCAAGCTCGAGTTCACTCAGGCTCTCATTTTTCCAAAGCTAAGTTTACTCTGACCCAGTTCCACATTGGATTGCAAATTCATTTTTTATTCCACATGAAAATTTGTGCAGATTTTTGTGCACATTTTTTTTAGAAATCTACATTTTTGTACCCATTTTTTTTCCTAAATGTGTTTTTTGTGTGTGTGCACTTTTGCAAATGTATGTCTTTTCCCCCAGTTGAATAAAACATTTTTGAGCATTTTTTGCAAATATATGCACTTTATGTGAATGTTTGTTTTGAAATCTATGCATTTTTATGAGCATTTTTTTTTTTAAATGCAAGCACCTTTTTTTGTAAACTGCATCACAGACTTTGGAAATGTACATATTTTGGATAGCAAGCTGCATTCTGGTTCATGTTGAGGTTTGGGATGTGCAAATTTGGTAATTTTGAATTGTAATGCAAACCGAATTAATTTCTCACCCATCCCTATCAGGTAAAGCAGAAGGTGTTGGGTAGCAAGAGGTCACCCCAGAAGATGCTGTCTCTTTGGTAGCAGAGCCACAGCTTCCTAAGGCCACAGCCAAGCTGTCTTCTGCTGGTGTCAAGCACATTGCTTGGGTAACCAAATATTGCTCTCTATTGATAACCATCGCCCTCCTCCTTTCGCACTCTTGTGCTCAACCTCTTTGGGCCGCTAACCTTTCTCCCAAGAACCAGGCTGGGATCCTAAACACACGCACCCGCTATTAGTATTCAGTGGCATGCATGCTGCTGCCTCTAAACATGGCCAAGGCTCAGAACTGGAACATTCTTCATTTGTTGGCATTTTATATGAGATGGCTGCATCAACAGCCTGACATGTGTCCTAGGAAGAGACAAAATTCGATGGGACTGAAATGTCTTGAAAGAATTTCACTAATATTTGTTGTACCAGATGTGCTTGATGTGCTTTTAACTGATTAATTTTAATGTGCTTATGCTAGGCAGAGCAATCCTATGGCCCTCTAGATAGCATCTAGAGCATAGGATTATTCAGAGACCCAGCTCTGAGTTCAGAAACAAGCTCTGACATCGGAGCCGGGACTCCGTACTCAGAGCACCCCTCCCCCACTCACAGCCGGTGCAGAAAGAACCATGCCAGCTGCTTCCCTGAGGTCGTGAGAGCAACCTCAGAGAAGGGGTTTAGGCGGTGGGGAGAGGGCGACAACACGGCCCTTTACACTTTAGGACCAGGCGCATAAACCCTTCTCAGGCTAAGCACCAACACTTAAAAACCTGAGGGGAGGGTCAAATGAAACCTTTCCCCTACCAATGAGGGAAAAGATTAATACTGGTTATTAAGGATCTATTTTTAAATTTATGATGCTATGGGTACAAAGGTGTGGGTGTAGATTTAAAAGTAATGCAGGTTAATAACACCAAGCTGACACGTAGGATTTGGGTAGCAAACAAAATAAAAGTAAGTTTATTTTAATAATCAAAATCTTAGTTCCAGAAAATAAACCTGCCTACACCAAACACTTTATAATTAACCTAAGTCCCTATAACTCCAAATACTCTCACTCCTCATACAATCACTGATTCCTCTTAAAACTCCTGACAAGACACAAATAACCCACCTAACCTAACTCCCAAACTCTCTCCCAACACACTACAACCAACCAGGGCTTTTTTTCTGGTGGAACTCACCGGAACTGAGTTCCAGCACCTTTTCTTCTATTAATTGCATTACAATTTAATCGCCATCTACTCCCGAGGAAATGTAATCCAAGAGTTCCGGTACCCTTTTCTCCAGAAAAAAAGCACTGCAACCAAC
The DNA here is from genome assembly GCA_021292165.1 of Shinisaurus crocodilurus. NCBI lineage: Eukaryota > Metazoa > Chordata > Lepidosauria > Squamata > Shinisauridae > Shinisaurus > Shinisaurus crocodilurus. The sequence continues at coordinate 33,718,646 of CM037876.1, forward strand.
ACCCTACTTCTTAACTAACTCTGACATCACTCAGACACTCCTTATATACTCCTCCACCCACCCTTTCCAAGACATCACAAACCACACCCACTCAGTTCAACATTCTAGACACACTAAACATACTAATGCAGACATACACCAGGGAACTGAATTGTGGGGTTACGCCACAGAGAAGGCGGGGGCGGGGAGGGGAGGAGACAGTTGCCACCATGATATGACATATCCTGGCGGTGTCTCTCAGCCTCCTTCCCTCCCGCTCCGAAGCGCCGCAGTTAGACAGTTAAAATCAGCCATCCAGCTGCTTTGCAGAGTGGGAGGAGTGTGGTGGCAACCTTCACCTCCACGCTTCTCCTGCCCTGCATAGGATGCTCGTAATCCTCCGAGGATTACGGGCAGCCTCACTGGATTGCACCCTTAATTATGTAATAATTTTATCTATATTCTATTATTGTTAACTGCCTGGAGCACTATTTTTTTTTAGTGGAAAGGCAGTCAATAAACAAAATTAATAAATAAATGCACAAGCCAACTGAAGAAAACAACAAGATTTCCTGTTTCAATGACAACCTAGGGTTGGGGGGAAATGTTTCTACCATTATTCATTCTGATGGACTTTACCTTAGATATCTGTAAAACGTTCAGTTGCACTCATGAATATAATTAGCTCAGACATTGGTTAATTTTGATATATTAACTAATTTCATATTCCCTTCTGTAGTCTTCCCTGCTGTATAAGTAATATACTATTTTAATGTTTTGGGTCAATACTAATTTCATAATTGGCAAAGTGTTGAATTAATATCAATTAGTACCTACCATCAAGACCTCACTTCTTTGGTTTTTGTTAATTCAATTTCACTGTCAGTTCACCACTTTTTCACAATTGTCCAGACCCTTGATCCAATATAAATGGATGCTATAACCATTATTTTTGATGAATTTTCATAGTACAAATATCAACAATCTATCGCTGTCCATAGAAGCATCCCTAAATGTCAACAGAGTTATCGGTAAAATATTAATGCTAAAGCAAAAATTAAACAATCAAATTAAATAAAGTTATCTGCTAAGTAGAAAGTAAAATTCAGATTACGGTAATCAGCAACCTGCAGGATCTGAACAGATACGATTATTGGGGGGAGGGGGAAATTAGGGGTGCAAGTTTTAATTGATTAATAAATGTGATGAAGCAATCAATCTTCAATCACAGATTAAAATTTGCTCCCGATTTATCAGTAGCCCAGAGCCTACATGCCATCTCCCTCCTCCCTAAGCCAATTAGAGGAAAAATAATGATAAAGATGTTTCTTCTGTCTTGCTTGTACCTGCCAAGTAACTTGACATCCAGGACGAAACTACTATGGTTTTCATTCTAACAGTAAGAACCATAGGCAACAGAAGATGATGTTGAAATCAGTATCAATACGTCTTTTAAACATGGATCTTCCACAAAACTGGTGTGCCTTGAAGTTGCTCATTTTCTAAAGTTATTTGACTTTGACGTCTTCCTGCTGTTGACAATGTTCCACATTTCAAATTTAGATATCTTAGATGGTCGTTCCTCCTAACAATGCAGATTCATGTGCATGTTTTTAAGCTACTATTATATAATCTGTTAAAAAGAACAGCTTTTCCCACTCCACTGGACCTACAACTGGAAACCCAATGGCTTTGTACACAGCTGCCCCATGTGGTGAACCCACAGGGCTAGGTGCTAGAATGTTTCCTTATGCAGTAAATCAGGGGTGATGAACTTCTTTGGCCTGAGGGCTGAATTTAGTTTTGGAGAAGGGCTCAGGGGCCGTAATCCAGCGGTGGGTGGGGCCAAAGGCAAAGGGGGGTGGCCAAAATAGCAGCATATTTTAGCTTAGATCTCTTAATGCCAGTAACTAAGCATTAAGAGAAGCATTTCAACCTTTTAGAATGATGGGGGAGGGGGGGAAGTTGCACAAAAGCCAAGAAAAGACCAAACAATCAGTGGTTGGGGGGGAAGTGGAGGGGAAGGCAGTGTGGCCCTCTGGGAAAGCCCAGAGGGCCAGATTTGACCCCTGAGGTCACCCACCGCCGCAGTAAATGATTCTATGGTACTTTCCACACAAGCTGGTCATTGGCTCTTCTTGACAGGAGGGACTATAAGAGCTTCCTGCTCAGGCTGGGGCTTTTCCTGGGTTTAGTATTTACTGGCTCTGGCTTGAACCTTAGTTTGTGACTCTTGAGTGTGGTTCCCCTTTCCTGTCTCCCACTTGGTCTCTGCCTACAGCTTGGCTCTGACACTGTCTGAATTCCTCTTGCTGGGGGCAGAGGAACGTTATCCTCTGTTTCAAGCTGAGCATGGGAAGGGAGTGGAAGGAAAGTGAAGAGCTGAGATGAAGAGTGGTAGAAGAGTCCTAATCCCACCTTCTGCGCCCCTGCCCTCTTCACCTGAGCAGCACTAGGAATAAGCAATCTCAGAGCTCCAGTCCCTGGAGCTGCCACCATTCAGTGTAACCAAGAGACAGAAATGCCACACTGTGCGCGCGCGCGCGCACACACACATATATATATATATAGGAGAAAGAATGAATGGTGTAACTCTTTAGGAGCATTGCACCCTTCCCTCAGGATCTTCAATAATCTCCTTAATGGATGCTCTGCAATCCATAAATGTATTTTAAATGTAAAGGATTAATCAGTTTTCAACCCACACAGTTAATCTGTTTAAATGCTTTAATCAATTCACAGCCATAATTAAAAAGCTACATTTCAAAATGATTAGCATGATTAGCTCTTCTTAACCTGAGCCACAGATACTGTAATGTTGCATTCGGCATAGGGGCCACAAGACCATTAGAGCAGCATACGAGATATCCCACTACAGGAGTGGGCAACATTGGGAGGTCCAAGGGCCATTTGGGGGGCAATCTGAAAAAAAATCTTTTTTCTTTTTTCTTTTAAAGAAGAAAATGGTGTCTGTAGCTTCTGTGGAGTGCCAAAAGAGTCAAATTTAACTTACGGTACTTACACATTTAGCTTGCTACAGACAGCATTTTTTCCACAAAACCTGGGGGGGGCACACCGCATTTGGCAGGGTGGGGGGGCTGCATGCTGCCCATCCCTGCCCTAGCATCTAGGCTGGGGCCACATCAACATAGAGCAACAGTACAGATCAACTATGAAAAAATGGCATTGGCTGGGAGTGCAGTGAGGGCGAATTGGTCCCCAAATGAACATTTAGCCCCCAGCTTTTCAGAGTCTTAATGTGGGTCTGTATATATTTGTCTGAAAATCCAAAGCAATTTGGACAGGAATTCCCAATCTCTACCACACAAAACATGGAGCAATTCCCATGACCATATCTTATTTGCAACAGTTACCAAATAGTTTGGTTACTTTCAGTGTTGATATAATCACCATCTGCTAGCATGCTAGTCATGTGAATCAGAAAGAACCAGGAAACATATATCGGGGGGGGGGGAGGAATGTTCCTCTAACTCAGCCTTCCCCAACCTAATGCCTTCCAGATATTTCGGACTACAACTCCTGTCAACCCAACCCAGCATGACTGATGGACAGGGATGATGGGATTCATAGTTCAAAGCATCCAGAGGGCACACGGCTGGGGAAGGCTGAACTAATAACTAGGAGCTTCATTATGGTTAAATGTGAAGGCAAGACATATCTGAGGTGCTCTAGGCCAGGCATGGGCAGAAGGTCGATCTTCAGATGTTTTGGACATCAACTCAAAAGGAGATCAACTTTCTGCTCACTCCTGCTATAGGCCAGCAATAACACAGCCATTAGCTCTCCTCTCATCAACTGCCTTTCTGTTACTCTTTTTGGCCTCCAACTTTTCATCTGGTTCCACTCTATGGTGGTGGTGGTGGTGGTGGGTTTTTCCAATGGAGATATTGGGATGCTCTGTAGTTGATATCTTAGCCCAGCTTTCCCTAGCCTAGTGCCCTGTAGGTGTGTTGGCCTACAACTCTATCATCCCTGGGGCAGATGGCTTGGGATGATGGGAGTTGTAGTCCAACACATCTGGAGGTCTCATGTTGGGGAAGAAGGTTGCCTTAGTCATCACCTAATTTGTATTCCTTTCCCAAAGGGGTGTGACTCAGTTTATGCTTTTGTCAAACCAGTCATCAAATACTTCCTGACAGACCTGGAACCAGCATTAACCACTTCTAATTAGCCTCTGACTTTGCCAAAATAAAAAAAAATAAAAAATGTTTACTTCAAAGCCTTTGAGATGGTGTTACAAGATAATCCTTGGCAGGTACTTTACTCCAATTGTCCAGTTAACAATAATTAAATATTAAAAGTTTCACTTTAGTTCGATGTCGGACATAATACTCTTTCATCAAGCTGCTAGAGAAGTAGCTAATCATTAAGTGAGATCATATATGTCTTGTTATTTAATACAGGCAGTCCCCTGAGTTAAGAACGTCTGACTTACAGACAACCCATACTTAAGAACGGACTTCTGGGTTCCCCAGCGCTACGTCGTTTACATAGAGTGCATAGTGTAGTATACTACGCAAGAGCCAGTGTGGCGTAGTGGTGAGAGTGTTGGACTGGGACTCAGGAGATCCGTGTTCTAGTCCCCGCTCGGCCATGAAACTCACTGGGTGACTTTGGGCCAGTCACTGACTCTCAGCCTAACCTACCTCACAGGGTTGTTGTGGGGATAAAATGGAGAGGAGGAGGAGGATTATGTAAGCCGCCTTGAGTTCCTTGCAGGAAAAAGGGCGGGGTATAAATGTAATAAATAAATTAAATAAATAAATTTGCGTAATTTACGCCATTTGCATAAATGCCGATTTTAGCGTATAGAACGCTGTGCTGTTCCGACTTACATACAAATTCGACTTAAAGACATTCTTAAGAACGGATCTCGTTCATAACCTGGGGACTGCCTGTATACTAGAAATGATAATAACGATGGCAAATGCTTATTAGTAACTCACTCTCTGTTCATCTAGCTGATGCAATACCACAACACAGAGACAAAATGTGATTGGGTTTTTTGTGCCAAACAGTATGAAGGGGTCGCATGAAATCTGATATAGCATAGTAGCAAGGACTGTAAGCTATGGGAAATGGATACTGGACTGGACAGGCATTTGGTCTGATCCAGCAGGGCTCTTCTTACTTAGGTTGAGTATTTGGAGAATACAGAAGTTAGCCATCCCTGACCTAGATTATGCAACTGAGTTGCTGAATGCAGGTGCAATTCTCTGTCTTGCTGATTCTCAGATGGAATAGCAATGAAAGAGCAGGATTTTGACACGATCTGAAGGAATCAAAGGGGTGAGGCATAGAGAAGGAGATCATTTTAATTAAAAGGGTTTGTTGTTTTCCACTGGACTCATTAACAGCTGAATAGTTAGAAAAGACTCCTAGGAATCTCCAGGCATTTCTGTTCCATGTTGTTTCTTGCACGTACTGCTTGTTTAATAAGGAGTTGTCAAAACGGTTTAAGCATTTGCAGAAGAAATTTTATGTTGCTGGGATTGAACTGGGACCTGCCAACTTGACAAACCAACATTGCTATGGTGGTGAATCATCACAGACTCAAGAAAAGGGATAATTATATGGAGCCAGAGGAAGAAGGTGTAGTCTGTTACTATTTTCCCCAATGGCCAGTGGCCATAAAGGCTCATCTCAGTAGCACAGATTCAAATTCATTATTATTTTCTCTTGAAAATTCTGAGCATCTGCTGTGTCCTTGGTAAAATGGTGGCCCTATAAAAAGATGTATTTCATATCTGTGTACAGTTCTGATCACTGCACCTCAAATAGGATATTGTAGAACTGGAAAAGATGCAGAAAGGGCAACCAAAATGAGCATGGGGCTGGAGGAACTCCCCTATGAGGAAGTTTACAATGTTTAGGGCTATTTAACTTAGAAAAAAGGCGAGTAAAAGGGGACTTGATTGAAGTGCACAAAATTATCCATGGTGTGCAGAAAGTGGATATGGGGACACTTTTCTCCCTCAGCCATAATGCTAGAACCCGGGGTCATCCCATGAAACTGAATGCTGGGAGATTCAGGACAGATAAAAGGAAGTACTTCTTCACACAGCACATGGTGGAGGAAATGATCCTATGGCCCCTAGACATTGTCTGGGAGGCCAGAGGATCATTTGGATTACCAGCTCTGAGGTCAGAGACAGCTTTCAGCTCTCAGAGCTGGGAATCAGAGCTCCGATCCCCCTCCCCCACCTCGTTGTACCTGGAGTGGAAAGAACCGTGGCGGCTGCTCTCCCAGGTCGGAGACCCGACCTAGGAGAAGGGGTAAAGGGGGCAGGGAGGGGGACAAGGAAGGGAGGGGAGGAGACTGGGGTGGTCAGGATACAACCTATCCTGACACTTGTCCAGCCTCCTTTCTTCCCCCTCCAAAGATGGCCGTCTAGCAAAAATGCAGAGTGGTAGAGGCAGGGAAGCGAAGATCGCCTCTGCCACTCCTCCAGCTCTGCATTGGATGTCTATAATTCTCCGAGTTTAGAGGCATACAGGCACCTCGATTGGATTGTGCCCAAAACTATGGAATTTGCTACCAAAAGATGTGGTCATGGTGGCCACTAAGATGGACAGCCGCCAACTTGGATAACCATGGAAAATAGGTCTGTCAATACCTACTAGTCATGATGGCTATATAGCACCTCCAGAATTAGAGGCAGCATGCTTTTTAGTACCAGTTTCTGGGGGACATGAGTGGGAGGGAGCTGTTGTGCTCGTGTTGTGCTCTGGGCTTCCCAAGAGGTATCTGGTTGGCCACTGTGGGGACAGAACCTTGGAACAGATAGGGCTTTGGTCTGATCTAGCATGGCTCTTATGCTCCTTTATTTTATCCTCTAGGACAGATAAGGCAACAGCACTCTACACTAGATAATAAGGGAGAGAAGGAGGGTCTTTTTGAGAGAATGTGTACACTCTTGATCTTCAGCAAATAGCTAATTTGGGACCTTTAATTGTTTCAACAGATGCTTAAATAGGACAAACTAGATCCAATCATAATTTGTAGCCATTTTTTGATCAGCATTTTAGTGTCCCGCTGGTTCCAAAGTGTGAGAAACATACCAGCTAGTGAGATGATAGGCAGCAACTTCTTCTTTGACATCTTAATATTCTGTGAGAGGCAAACAAAGGAACTGAAACTGGGGTGCAGACGGGATGTCTCTTATTTCATGGTCGCTATAGTGCAGGGGTGTCGAACCTCTTTCACCCCAAGGCAAGGGCCAAATTCAATTTTGGAGGAGCCCTCAGGGGCTGCATTCCAGTGGTGGGCAGGGCTAAAGGCAAAGGGGCAGGGCCAAACATCCCCAAATCCCAGTATATTTTAGCTTAAAGCTCTTACTGCCAATAACTAAGGCTTTGGAGAGGCATTTCAACATTTTAGAACGGGGAATATGGTGCAAAAGCTGTGAAACTAATGAATGATTGGGACCAGGGGAAAGGGGTGGAGCCAGGGGGAAGGGAGGGGCCAGAGGAAGGGGAGGGGCCAGGGGAAGGGGAGGGGGAGGGGGCCATCTGTGGAACCCCAGCAGCTGCACTGGGACTCCAGGACAGCCAGATTTGGCTTGCAGACCTGAAGTTCAACACCTCTGCTATAGTCAATGTGGAAATGGGGGTCAGGTAGGAACATGCATGGATACATCTGGCAGCCCTCATGCGATCATCTCCAGGAAGATACAGGGATATGGGTGGGCTCTCAGCCCTACAGGGATTGTTTGGGTGCACTAATATGATATGAATCAGCTGTTCTACATGCAGGGCTGTACATGGAGCTTCTGCCACTTGAGCTAGCACGGCAACCCAGGAAACAGTTACTGTGATTGCACGAGTTGTGGTGGCTGTATAGACAGCTCCCGCATGGAAACGCCATGTCATACAAATGGCTATGCTGGCTGGAGCATGCTGGGAGTTGTAGGCCTTTTTTTCTGTCTAAACATGCATAGGATAGTGCCCTTAATGCTTAAATTCACACTGATTCTGAGCACTGGAAGGATTTCACTACGAGATATATCAGGCTTATGCAAATTATAAACGATTGGTCCTTGATAGGCCAGGTGCAACACATGCAAAGACAGACATATAAATGATGCAGAAAAGGAAATTATCCAAATGTATAAATTAAAGCTGCTCATGGCACCATTTAAGTTATGAATCCATCATTTACGAGTATGCATTATCACCTGATTACTCGCTTTATCGTCAGGAGACAGACTCTAAACTATGTGATATCCAAAAAAAGTATCTATCAATGAATGGCTATGCTCTTCCACTACTGGGCCTTACCATTAGTTTATAGCAGCCTTCCCCAATGTTGTGCCCTTGTCAAGGTTCCACTACTTCAAGGACCCCTTGATCTGCCCTTTGGGAGATCTCTGCCTCTTCCCAAAGACCCAGTCCCTTGCCTGCTTCTTCCAGTAGCGTGGGTGAAGGCTTTAGGCGTGGTGAATAAGTCACTCCAAACTCTAGGGTACACAACAAACTTTACTTATAGTAGTAGGGAAATTACTTAATAGAGTGGTTTTAAATCAAAAGCAGGTATGATAAAATAAAACAAACAAACAATGTTCTCTAGTTTCACTTCAGTCTACCTAATTCCTGTGCAGTCAGCCAGCCAGTTTCTCTTTCTCTCTCTCTCTGCTTCTGTCTCTGCTGTTTCTCTCTGCTGCTCAGCACACACTCTGCCTGCTAGCTGACCACACCCCACATATATAGTCTTCCCAGGAATGGAAGGTTATAACCATGTGAGCTTGCACTGGAGAACTGATTCTAAACTTCTATTGGGTAACTTAAAACTCTCAAACTCCCCCTCCCATCATGGAGTGTTTGGGCCTTCAGGCTTCAACAAAATGAAGCCTGTGTAGGCCTCAACAAACCCAATCTTGTGTAGGCCTCAAACCCTCACAGCCCTCCAAATGGGTTGGACTACAACTCCCATCATCCCATGATGGAAATTGTAGTCCAGCACATCTAGAGGGCACCAGGTTGAGGAAGCCTGGTTTACAGAGTTTGATTTTTTTTTTTTTTAAGTACATGTCACGCATTCCCTTTCAATTTACCTTTTATGCTCATGCCCTCCCCGTTAGGTTTTTTCCAAAATCTGTGATGCGATCAGAAACAAAATTGATATCAGTTTTAGTATGGTGGATACATTTCAAGACAAAGCCCATGTTCCATGAAAGTTAAACGTGTAAGGACGTGCTACTCTTCCCAAACACCTATGAATAGATGGTTGGTTTTACTGTGTCCTCTACTCGCAGAATTATTTTCTTTTGTGTAACATTCTTGTGTAACAGGCCACATGGCAAGCATAAAATAGATGCACGGTCTGGGAGAAGAACTGCATGTTCCCATATACAAAATGTTACATTTTTAAGCGCTGCTCACAGACATGACATCCGTGCACAGAAGCTTATGGATCCCATGCAACAAGTTGTGTAGTCCCATAGTCTTCACCCCCACTTGAAACAAAGCCTATGCGTGTGTAATTGCATTTACCCCTGTGCATTTCCTATTACCTTTGCCTCTCTCTTGTGCCTGATCCAGATGTGTTGGGCTGCAACTCCCACCACCCTTGGCCATGTTGTCTTGCAATAGTGCAGTCCAACACATCTGGAGAGTACCAGGTTGGGGAAGGCTGCAGTAGACAAGACAGACGGAAAGGGGTGAATACAACAGGGGGTTACTATCAGCAGCAACAGTCCTTATGCCTGCCCTCACGATCAGGCCAGACTGTTAAGTATTTTCATTCATTATAAAGAGAGTTGAGTGAGTCAACATGGAGAAAGAAGCCAGAATTAGGCTACTCTCCTTACTGTGAGGAGCAAGAAGTGTTAGTTTAGGAAACTGATTCACAGACCTTACTACTACTACTACTACTACTACTATTATTATTATTATTGTTATTATTATTATTATTATTAGCATGTTGCCTGTACACAGCATTGCATATAAAATACTTCCCTTTCCAAATCATGGCCTAACAAAATCGGCTTCTATTTCCTCCTTTCCCCATGCCTATCCCATCTTTTTTTCCCCCTTGCTTTCCCTTTTGCTTTTTTTCCTGGGTCAGGAGAGTTTTAAGAAATGGTTCACTTTCATGTATTTCTTTTCAAAATCTGCACTGATCTTTTAAAGAAGAAAAGGAGGAGAAGCCGTCCCAAGCATCTGCCTGTTCATGCAAGCGTGCATTCAAACGTGCAACTGATTATCCAATTTTCATACAATTAACTTTTCAGAATCTGGCTGTGCATTACTTGCTCATTTGACCATGTAATAATTAATTAGCATTAATTACAATAGATTGCACCTTCACACTCTGCAGACACATTCAATTAGGGGGGGAAGGCAAGCTTTTATGGCAGCCTTCTTTTGAAACTGAAAAGGAAAGGCATTCGCAAGCTAAGACCGAGTTTCCAAAGGAAGGGGCACATCTGTTAGAAAAGATATTTTGAGTAATGGAGTGTTACAATGTTTTCTTAACTGTCTGTTTGTTGTGGGGCTAAGTCAAATGGATTTTTTTTCAAATGGATTTTAAAAAAAATAAAGCTTGCTGAAAGAAAAACCTTTTTTAAGCCCTCTGTCTTCTAAATTAAGAGATGTAAAAAAAAAAAACTAAATTAAAATTAGTGAGGCTTGAAAAAATTAGTCAGGGAACCATACTATGCCTGACTGAAAACAAAATAAAACACTTCCTGTATCCAGCCAGAATTACTCGGGGGGGGGGGGGGGAATCCCGACAGATTGTTTTAGACTGATCCATTTGTTATGTACCTTGTCCTTTTAGGCAGCAATACTGTACCAAGTTAATCATACAGAGTTCCCATTTAAGTCAGTAAGACTTAGGGCCAAACTAGATGTGATGTCCAATGAATCTTTGCAGTTAATATTTGCATTTTAAAAAAATGCAAATAACATCAGCTTGTGTGCGGGGATGATAATTATGGGATTGTAGGAGGTGTGGAGGGAAGTTCAACCCTTTCCTCCCCTGCTGCAGCCCTGATTAAATGTTATTTGCATTTAAAAACAACTTCCTGCACACTAAATGCAAGGAAGCCAGTGTGGTGAAGTGGTTGGACTAGGACTGGGGAGACCTGGGTTCTAGTCCCCTCTCTGGCCATGAAGTTCACTGGGTGTCTTTGTGTCAGTCACTGATTCTTAGCCTAACCTTCCTTACAGGATTGTTGAGCACTGACTTGGGTCCCTTGGAGGAAAGGTGGGGTGTAAATGTAACAAATAAATAAGCATTTACATCACATCTAGTTTGGCCCTTACCGATGGCAGAAGGACACCCTTAATAGTTTTACAAATGACCACAGTGGGCCAGTCTCCAGGGGTGGTCAGACCCTAGGAAGTTCACAAGTAGAACATAGAATCATAGAAAAGTAGAGTTGGAAGGGGCCTATAAGGCCATCGAGTCCAACCCCCTGCTCAATGCATGGCAGAGACAACGACTGGGTTCACACAACACGGTAAGCCATGGTGGTTTATAAGCCATGATTGTTTCAGAGTGTCTGAACCCAGCAGCATGGTTTGTTAGCTGGGTCCAGACAACACAACGAGCCACTCTGAAACAATCATGGCTTATAAGCCACCATAGCTTATCGTGTTGTGTGAACCCAGTCAACCAGTCCTTGTTGTTTGTCTCCCCAATATCTGCTAATCAAAGATGTGCTACCTCTGAGCATGGAGGTGCCATCTTAGAGGTCCTGTGGACTACTAGCCATTGATAGACCTGTTCTTCGCAATGGGATTGCTTTGACGGGGCCACTGAAATCAGCTGAGAGTGTCAGTTTTCATTGTGAAGCAGGGGTAGGCAACCTGGTGCTCTCCAGATGTTTCGGACTACAACTCCCATAATCCCTGGCCGTTGGCCCTGCTGACCGGGGCTGATGGGAGCTGTAGTGCAAAGCATTCAGAGAGCACCAAATTGCCTGCTGTAAAGGAATGTAGGCCCTATTCAGGCAACGTATTATCCAGGGATATGAACCAGTGGATGGGGGAACTGGCTTGGGCCATGCCTCTGCCCTGCCCCATCCATGTGTTGATCTGAAAGGGGAGGGCAGGGGAGCTGCCCCATGCCCAAGACACCTGGAACAGCTTGAAACAGCAGCTCCTGAAGGAGCAGCCCCCTCTCCTCTGCTGCTCAGCTCTTTCCCATCAGCTGAGCATCGAGGGAGAGATCTCAGGGAGAAGCCGCTCCCTACAACACCCTCACACACACTGCCCAGCTTATCGGTGAGAAACAGCTGGAGGGGGGGGAAGGTGTCGGTGGAGTTCTGTCATTCAGGCCCATTTTCCAGTTTGCCAAACTGCACACAAGTGGGGTGGTCAGAGGGAAAGTGAGGTTCAGACTTCCCCTCCCCGCAGCCTTCCCCTCTTGTGCTGCTCAGCAGTTCTCCCGCTGCTCAGCTGCGCAGCGTGGGGAGAAGAGGGCAGCAAGGGGGATTTAACCCTCACCTTCCCCGTGATCTTTACCGCTACCCCAATGCTGCTCAGCTCACTGAGAAACAGTTAGGCAGCAGGAAAGAGGGGCTGCACAGAGTCCCACTATGCAGCCCCCCTTTCTCCCCCCCCTCCTCAGCTGTTTCCCACAGTATTCAGTTGGGTGGGGCAATGGCCACTCCCACTTTGGTTTTGGTCCTGCCCACTTCTGGCATGCTGTCCCCAAAAAGGTTTCCTCTGGAGTTGCAGAAAATCCAAATTATTTTGGGAGTTATTGTATCAACTTTCAGGGTGTTCCTTTTCTTTTTCTGTAAGAGCTGGTTCACACATGCATGTTCATCCCTCACTTGATGACTGTAGCAGCCCTTAAGGTGCCACTGGACTCTTTCATTTGGCCACACAGAATGACAGACACAGCCATTCTTCTGACATTTGAGCATGGGCCGACAAAGGATCACAGCAGAAAAGGACTCTGAGACTGCCTCTGCCACAAATGTCGGTTTGCTTAATGACTCATCTACGGGGTGGGTGGGTTAACACTTGTAACCTGAGCATCTGAGAATGGAAGTCATAATGATTCTGGAAATAATCTGCCACACTTGCTTCTAATTCAGATAACTGATTACAATGAGCATAACCAATGACCTGCCAATAGTTAGGCTTATTACAGCTCATTCTACCAAGCACAGTGTCAGAGTCAATTCACAGGTTACAAAAGAGCAGTAAAAGAAGTAACCAAGTTCTTCTTCTGTTTTTCCTTCCACTTGTGCCAGGCTCAGGAGACTCATGTATCTCACACGGAGGAAAATTTGTGAGTTCCACAGGTCCTCTGGTGCTCTTGGATCTTACTACTGGTAAGATTTTAAAGTTGGTCCTACTTTTCCTCCCAATATGCTCAGGGCGACATGCACAGCTTTCTCCCCTTCCTTTTAGCTTTACAATGACCCTGTGTGATAAATCAGAATGTGTGGTGGTGACTGGTTCACTGCCGCCGCCGCCATAGGGATGGGGGAGAAATCAGTTCAAATTTTAATGCGAACTTACCTAATTATGCACTTTCGAACCACTATGCAAACTGAAACTCACCTATCCTTACGTATTCACACTTCTCCAAATTTTCCGAATTCTCCACTCAAAATATGCACACAAGGATGTATATATTAGGGGAAATCACATTAAAATGCATTATATTAGGACAAATGCCTGCAAAAAAATGTTCATATTAGGCAAAAAATGCATTTAAAAATGCATGTATTAGTAGAAATGCACACAAAAATGTTTATGAATTTTCATGCAAACTTTTTAATAAAATCTCAGCATTCGGGAGGAACCAAATTTAAGACTGGAAAAATGAGGAACTGAGAGAAACTGAAATTGAGAAATCCGTCAGTCCTCAGTCATATAGTGAGCACTATTGTTAAGTGGGAATTTTAATACAGGTCTCCCAAGTCCTAGTTCATCACACTAACTTCTATACCACACTGGCTTTTTACCAAGAGGAGAAAGGAAAAGCACTTTCCTTCTTTCTCTGCTACTCTGTAAATATTGTTCACATGCGGATGAACACTTCCTTGAGCAGTAGGGGGCTCCGAGCGACACAGGATCCATTTATTGGGGAAGAGAGAGCACTCAGTAGGGTTTTGTGACACATATATGTTTACAAATAAATGCACATTTGTTTGAATAAAAACATTTTGATGATACCTTTCCAGTGCAAAGTCATCAGGGTAGATCACAATACAAAATTTTAAAAGTAAAAGAATAATAATCAAATCCTCACAAATTAAAACAACACCCCCACAGTAAAAAAAAAAAAAAAAAAAAACATTAAAAAAAAACAAACCAGACACTGACAGAACTCCCACTAGTAAAAAGAGGCAGAAAACAAATGATTTTTTAAAATCATGGAATATTTGCTCAAAGCTTGAGAGAATAACATGGTTGACTGGAGAATGCTGGGAATTATAGGGCTCTATTCTGTCTAAGCATGCATAGGATTGTGCCCTTAATCTTCATAAGTTCCTTGTCGTTCAATCTTTAAAGATCCCTTTCCTGCATTGGACTCCAGTCCGTGGGCTGAAAAAGGTTCTTCACCCCTGCTTTAAACCAGGGAGATCCATACAATGGCACATAGCAAGGCTGTCTGGGTGGGCCCCGGCCCTCACCTCTTTGCCAGTTCCCACCCTGCTGTTGATGAGGAATGCTTCTGTAATTTCTACAGTAAGGTGGCCATCTGTCCTATTTTGCTCAGTACAGTCCTCTGTTTGAAGGCCTGTCCAAGGACAGTCCTCTATTTTGAAAGTGTCCTCTATATGAAGGACTGTCCAGAGTCCAAGTCTAAAGAACCATAAAAAGGGAGAACGGCGGGGACCTTGAAGTTGCCCATCAGTATTTAGCACCTGAGCAGTAGACGGAGCAGGCACATAGGCTCACCTGGTCACAGACGTCTCTACTATAGTGAGTTATATTGTATTATTATTTAACTTCTGGTCCTCCAATATTTTGGCCTACAACTCCCATCAGCCCTAGCCAGTATAGCCAATGGTGATGCGGCATGGGTGTTGTAGGCTAAAACATCTGGAGGGCTGCAAGTTGCCCACCCCTGATTTAAATCATAGCAATTCTCTCTAAATTTGCATCTCTATATATAAAGGAGCACATGCAAATTTTATGCAAATCTCTGTCCCCCTTTGTCCTCTTTTTTTTTAGCGATGGGATTCCTCTTTTGGGGTGATGTGTACGTGGCCACCCAAATTAACAGCAAAGCTCATCAGTTCCTTATGTGCTCCGGGTACTGAACAGTTACATTTTTGTCAGAGAGACACAAAAAAATGAGCGAGACAGACAGGGTTGGCAGGTATCTTGTTTCGATTCAACCTCAGGCCTTCCCACTCTGTGTGAGACGAGTCCTATCTTCCCCTGTTGTTGACCCGACTGCCATCTGTTGTTGATGAACGACAGGCCCATCTCTCTTGCGAATTGCATAGCAGTCCCGTTTCCATGCTCTTGTTTGCTTTATTGAATGTCACCTTGGATCCCAACCCGTTAGAAAAATATGCACCAGCCAAAAGAGATAAGACTTTTTTTTAGTTCTAGATTCGGCCCACTGCTGCACACTAATTCTTACATGTATTTCTTTTGTTTCAGTAGAATGTACCTGGCCAGAGACAGAAGTGTTTTGGGAAGAGCTACAGTATATTTGTGTGTGTGTGTGTTCCATTGACCTTACGTTTAAACCACAGCCCTTTTCCTGATTGGCTGGGGAGGAGTGAAAAAAGGAAATCAAATGATTCGAGAATGGTCGAAGAAAGTAAGGACGTTTACTGACATCCCATCATTTAATGCAGCCTTCCCCAACCTGGTGCCCACCAGATATTTGGAACTACAATTCCTGGCATTCCTGAACCATTGGCCATGCTGGCTGGGGCTGATGGGAGTTGAAACCCCAAACATCTGGAGGGCACCAGGTTGGGGAAGGCTGATTAAGGGCACACAAACAAACCTATGCATGTTTAGACAGAGAAAAGTCCTGCAAGACATGGCTGGCTAGGGAATGCTGGGAGTTGTAGGACTTCTTTCTCTCTTTCTTTTTTTCTTTATTATATTTGTTAATCGCCCATCTGGCCGGTCACCCGGCCACCCTGGGTGATGTACAATTAAAACAATACAATAAAACATGATAATTAAAACAGTATAAAAAATTCTTTTAAAATTCTAACCCACCCCATATTCCCGCCTGAAATACCATGTTTTTAATGCATGGCGGAAGCTCATCACGGAGTGGGCATGGCGAAGGTCACTAGGGAGGGAGTTCCATAACTTGGGGGCCGCCACAGAGAAGGCCCTCTTCCTAGTTCTTTCTAAACATGCATAGGATTGCACCCTTAATGGCCTTCTACTGTGTTGCTGAAACCTTCCTTTTAGGACAGTGTTCTCCAACCTTGGGTCCCCAGATGTTTTCTGGCCTACAACTCCCAGCATGCCCCAGCCACCTGGCTGGGGCATGCTGGGAGTTGTAGGTCAAAAAACATCTGGGGACCCAAGGTTGGAGAACACTGTTTTAGGGAGTCTTTTGGGCCGAGAGTGTTTAAGCTAGGAGATGTTTGATGAAATTGGTGTTAGTAGCCACTTTTATTCTCTGTCATTGTATTTTGCTCTTTTTAGTGTTTGTTTGTGTGTGTTTTTACTGTTATATTATAATTGTCCTTTTAATTTTATTGTTGTTAGCCACCTTGGGCTCTGCTGCACAAAGGTCCCACCCACCCTTAAACCTATGAATTCCAGTGATAAATGTCCAGTGATAAATGTCCACAGGCCTAAACACCATCTGAGAACCCAGTTAGGGTGATATGCTCAATGCTTCATGTAGCGTTTCTCATACAAATCTGGTTTTGTTTTAGCAGTTTAACACACTATATTGGTGCATCCTGAACAAGTCTCAATTCGTCCAGCCCCATGATTGAAAAAGACCTTCTTAGTCTGTAGGCTTAGCGTGTTTGCTTTATTATGTCATGTCAAAAGGACTTAGAAAACATTTGAACAGCAAAATCCTCTCAGTGCATTTGAACTGCCCTGTCTAGACCTAGTGTAAGTATAGCAGCAACCACCCACACACAACCCCAGTTGTAAGTAGGGAGGCATAGATCTTGTTAACTCTGTTATGTCTGTCATTTGCAGATTGTCAGGCGTCTTTCATTCTGTTGTCCGCTCTTAGGGATGTAGAAGAATTGTGTTTCTGTTTGCAAATGCACTAATGCTCACTTGTGTGAATGCACGAATGCGCACGTGCGCAAATCCCCACCTCCACCCCAAAAGTTCTAAAACCAGCCCGCAAGTCCACAGAACCTGTGCAACTCGGAAAAAGCCAATCCACTGCGGAATCCGCAGGTCAGATTCACAGAAATCTGAAATCATTTGATTCTGTCAAGGTTCCCCCAAATCCCTAATTGTACCTGCCCTCAGAATTAATGCTGATTAAATTTCACACAAGTATGCGCCAGTATATTTAGCTACCAGATCATAGATCGTGTGCATTGTACATTCTCCTCCTCCTCCTCAACAGATAAGGTAGTAATGGTAAGGGCTGACTCTGTGCCCCTTCCCAATGATCCTGAGTTTCCTGGACCTGGATATGGCATTGTTCCTTCCCCTAGCACAAGTGGATGGGGACGACGGGAGATAAACAACAGCAAAATGACCAGGGTGCTGGGGGAGGCGGAGGGGTGGTGGATCATGGCGGGGGAGAGAAAGGAGGGCAGCAGTGGTGGAGCATGAGGGGGGGAAATCAGGGTGGCAGCTTACCCACCCACCCCGCCGCCGCCAGCTTACCAGGTGGCAGCATGAAGTTTCTTTCTCTTTTCTTTTTTTTTTTTTTTTACTTTTTTCAGATTTAATCAGGCAGGTGCACTGCTGTTGAGACTCCTAAAAAGGGACAGAAGGAAGAGGGAAAGGAAGAATACAAGGAAGCCCAAATGCTCATGATTTATCCCCCAGCGGCGGGATAAATGAGAGCAGAATGACCAGGTTGCTGGGGGCTGGGGAAGGGCGGCGGGCACGGAACATAAAGCGGGAAGGAGGGCAGCAGTGGTGGAGCGTGAGTGGGCGGAGTCAGGGTGGTGGCTGCATAGCAGACTGGCACAGCATGCTGGACAAGCGGTCCCTGGAGGACACCTTGCCCCCAGGGGCCCCCTCGAACCTGGCAGAACCACCAATCAAGCGGTGCAAATGCCTGTGAGGGCAGCACAAAGACTGTGAAAAAGAAACAAACAGGTAAGGGGGAGGCTAGGCTAGAGTCTCCTCATGCTTATTAACTAAGCCATGCACAAAATCATATCCCTTAACTATGAAGTGCTGGCGTAGCAGAAAGCTGAGAGAGAGAGAGAGAGAGCAGATTGGATTCTCTATACCTACAGAGACAAAATAATCTCTCTGAGGATGGTTTTAGTGAACTAATGGCCTGATCCTGCAGCGGGCTGCTTTTTGGCTGAGGAGACTCAGCACTGCCTTACCCCCCTATTATTATTATTATTATTATTATTATTATTATTATTATTATTATTACCTATTCTGCATTGTTCTGTGTAAGTCATTGGTTTTGGTGACTCATCCTTCTGGGAGGAAAAACGCAAGTGCTCTTGGATTTTTCTAAACGAGAGTTTAAATGGCTGTCAGCCTATCCGCTGATAACAGAAAACAGATTGTCAATGTAACGGGGACGCAATCAAGTCAAACAATTCCAGGGAGAGCAGCAGAAGGCTTAATATTAGGATAACTGGCATTCACAGTCTTTGCTAATGACTTAACAATTATTTGTGCTGATTTGCGCTGGCACTGATACGCAGGAAGGTACCGTACTCTTTCGACTGAAAATGAGGGGAAACTGCCAAAGGACTGTCATTCAATCCAAGTGTGATATTTTACATATCATATGTCTAGAAAAATTCAGAGGTATGATGTCAGTCTGCAGATGGGGATTTATTGACAGGTTTGAATGTGCCACTCTATGAAATAAAAAAAAAAACTTCCTGAACGTGGAAAGGTACGAGTGTCAGGAAGAAATGTTTTAGCCTAAGACTTCTCTCTGCTCTGCTAACTTTCCCCTTGCAAAATTTTTGTTTTGTTTTGCATGGGGAGAATTCAAACATGCCATCGTCTGCCTGCACTCTGAGATGGTACAGGAAGGGCTGCACCACATGCAACTTCTCCATGTTTGAATCGGCACTGACTGATGGAGAGTTCTAACATCATCAGGGTTCTTCCGCAACAGATGGAGAGAGGAAATGTGGCACCTGTGTCATCAAAGACAATCTGCTTACTTTAAAAATAAAAATGGAAACTCAGAAAACTGAATAGTTGAAACTCATGACATGAGCCAGTGTGGCTTAGTGGTTAGAGTGTTAGACTGGGACTCAGGAGATCCAGGTTCTATTCCCCGCTCGGCCATGAAACTCACTGGGTGACTAGGCCAGTCACTGACTCTCAGCCTAACCTACCTCACAGGGTTGTTGTGAGGATAAAATGGAGAGGAGGAGAAGGATTATGTAAGCCGCCTTGGGTTCCTTGCAGGAAAAAAGGCGGGGTATAAATATAATAAATAAATAATAAATGAAATCTCTCTTAATGAGGCAGCCAGCAGTTCAGCAACAAGTAAGGCCTAGATCTCCCAAGCTGGGGATGAAGAGGTAAACCTATGAACCTCTTACTTGGTACTTCAGGCTGCAGGTGGGGTAGACTAGCATTCTCCCCGACATCTAGTTTTTTTAATGTGTTTTTGGGATGTCGTTGCTGCATGTAGAAGCATTCAGTAACGTAAGCCCACCACTCCAGGCTGAAATAGTACAGACAAGACATGGAATGCCTCCTCATCTACTTGAGAGAACCAGGCAGAAGTAAAGTTTAATTACAATTACAGAACAAAACACACATGCAACAGAATAGTGGGGCATATTGTATGGCGTTAACTTTCTGTTTCCTATAAACGGTTTAGGAAAATGGCAATGCTGTGAGGATTGGATGGGCTACAATAACTGCTGGCACTCTTTAAAAAAAAGGGAGAGTGAGGAAAGGTAACTGCTGAGTTTTGTTTGTTTGTTTGATTCAGTATTTTTGTATCCCACTTTTCTTCCAGTTCTGGAACACAAGCGAACTAACAACACAAAATACCAAAACAGCCATAAAATAGAACTATAAGTATCCTTAACATTACAATACTTAAAATACATTGAAACAGCAATGATCAATCTTTCTAAGACCACACCTAAACCCAGGGGAGGCTGGTGACTCTTTTTGTCAGTGGGGCTCCTTATCCATTGCATCTTTTTGTTTGAGCTTTATAGGCGCTATCCATGGTACTTTATTAATTTATTTATTATATTTATACCCCGCCTTTTTTCCCACAAGGAACCCAAGGCAGCTTACATTATCATCATCATCCTCTCCATTTTATCCTCACAACAACCCTGTGAGGTAGGTTAGGCTGAGAGTCAGTGACTGGCCCAAAGTCACCCAGTGAGTTTCATGGTCAAGTGTGGACTAGAACCCGGATCTCCTGAGTCCCAGTCCAACACTCTCACCACGGTAGTGAACCTATTTTCGGGGTGGAGTTCAGCACCATGGATAGCCCCTATAAAGCTCAAAGAAAAAGATGCAATGGATAAGGTGCCCCACTGACACAGGAGGAGTCACCAGCTTCTACTGCCTAAACCCCACTTCTCTCTGTCCCACCACCATCTGAGGCCTGTTTGGCAGGAACATGAGAAAGGGCTTTCTCGGTGGCTGCTCGCAGGATCTGGAACGCCCTGCCAAGGGAAGCCAGGCTAGCTCCATCCATCTTTGTTGTCCTTCTGCTGGCAGACAAAGATATTTTTATTCAGACATTCGGTTTTTCAACTGACTTGTTTGCTCACATTGGTTTTAACTGGTGAGTGGTATTTACTCTTAATATTACTGATGTGTTTTTAATTGATTTGTTTTTATGTTTTAATGATGACTCGTCTTTTATTTTGTGTTCTCCTGTTTGCTGCCTTGAGTGCACTATTAGTGGAAAAGTGGGATGTCTATTTAATTAAGAAATAATATGGTCTTTTGCTCTAAGTCTAAATTAGCAGCAACAGTTACTCTCTAAGTAATAATATCTTTGGATCAGTGTTGTATGATGTATACTGTCTGCTTTAGGATCCAACATGGATTACAAAGAATATGCTATGATTCTTTTGTAATGGCCCAATTTATTTCTTTATTTAATTAATAGATTTATATACCACTGACCATATTTAAAAATAGAGTTATTTGGGAACTTATGTGGGATCTACATTCCCAACACTAACAACTGAGGTAGAAGAGTCTTATCACTTACTTTGATTCAGATTGTTCCAGAGCTTGCCAGAGTTCAGCATCATAACCAACAAATAAGAGCTGCAACAAAACGTTGCAGTATATTCTCAGTTCTCACCTCCTAGCAGGAATGCTCCTGTTCAGGGTTCCTGCCAATCAGCCATGTCCCTCTCCAGGATACTATAAGCTGTAAGGACATAACCCATGGCTGGCTGGGGCATGCTGGGAGTTGTAAGACTTTTTTCTGTCTAACACATGCATAGGATTGTGCCTTAAGCAAATGCAAAACTGATCTGTTTTGCTAAATATGTCAGCAGTGTGATACGGTGGCTAAAAAGACAAATGCAATTCTAGGTTGTATCCACACAGTAGTACAGTGTCCAGTTCACAAAAAATAATGGTACCACTCCATTCAGCTTTGGTCAGACGTCACCTGGAATATTGTGTCCAACTCTGGCTCCATAATTTAAGAAGGATATTGACAAACCGGAACACATCCAGTGGTGGGTGACAAAGATGGAAAAACTGAGGAAACATCAAAGGAGTTGGGTATTTTAGCCAGGAGAAGAGCTAATTAGAGGGTGATATGATGATAGACATCTTCAAATATTTGAAGGGCTGCTACATAGATAATGGAGCAAATTTAGCTTCTGTTGTTTCAGAGGATAGAACCTGAACCAATGGGTTGAAATTACAAGAAATGGGATTTTGACTTAACAGTAGGAGGAAATTCCTGATGGTAAAGTAGTGGTTTGATAGTGAACAAGCCTGCTTCAGAAGGTGATGGACTCTATTTCATTAGAGGTTTTTAGCAGAGACTGGATGGCCACCTATCAGGGTGGGTGTAGTGAAAGTTGTAGTAGTGGATTTCCTGCATCAGCATTGGGTTGAGCTAGATGACCACTGAGGTCCCTTCCAACTCTACAATTCTATGATTCTATTTATTTGCAAAGTCAAGGCCAGTTTGGATAATCTGTCTGGGCACTTACTGTGGAGGTAGAAAGATCAATGAGATATAGAATTCAAGCATAGAGTGCGTATATTACAGAGACATTGTATTTTTGCCAATTTACCTCCTAAATGAGATACTACTGATACCCTTCTCCCAATTCATCTGTCGCTGACTTTTAGCTGTAAAAGATCTGGCTTCCATATATTGAATCAGACATCACAAGCCACTGGCTCAGCTGCTGAGGTGTTATGGAATGTTTATTAACATTCCAACTGCTCAGAAGTTTAAAAAATAACTCTGAGGTCATGTGGTTTAGAGACCAGATGGAGCTAATGGTGAGAAGGGGTGTGGAAAAGGGAGGAGGGCAGCAACGCTATCACAGAGGTATTCAACTCTGGAACTGAGTGTGTTAAGGATGTGTACGAGGTACCGTGCTTCACAGTGTGAGCAGGACCGGTGCAGGGCAGTTTGGCGCCCTAGGCTAAATTATATTTAGCGCCCCCCCCCTCGTGCCGTGGGGGGGGCTCTGGAAAGCAGCCCTGCTCTGCAACCTCCCAGGCCCCCCCGCCGCCACCGGACCCCCCCCCCGCACGCTGCCGCTGCCGCCCCCCCACCTACCTTCCCAGTCCGACGCCTCCTCCGAAAAGGGACCCCCGCGCTCTGTTTTTGGCCGGGGGAAACCAGAGCAACAGGGCTGTTTAAGCCCTGTTGCCCTGGTACTTCCCGCCAAAACAGAGCGCGGGCGGGGCTCCGGAAACAGCACGGAGAAGGTAGGTGTCGGGGGGGGGAGGCAGCGCGGAGGAGAGTTGAAGCGAAGCGAAGTGAGGTGAAGTGGGGGGGAGGTGGCGCGGGGGGGGAGGTGGCGCGGGGGGAGGTGGCGCGGGGGGGAGGCGGCGCAGAGGCGAGGCGAGGCGAGGTGGGGGGAGGTGGCGCGGGGGGAGGCGGCGCAGAGGCGAGGCGAGGCGAGGTGGGGGGAGGCGGCGCGGGGGGGAGGCAGCGCAGAGGCGAAGCGAGGCGAGGTGGGAGGTGGCGCGGAGGCGAGGCAAGGTAGGGGGGAGGCGCCCAGGCTCGGACCCACCACTACTCCGGGCGCACTTACCTGGCTTTCTCGGAGAGGAGGGCGGGCGGGCAGGGCAGGAGCGCACCGGCAGCGAAGAGGAGCGCAGCGTTCTGCGCCCTCTTCCGCTACACGCCCTAGGCAACCGCCTAGTTGGCCTAGCGGTAGCGCCGGCCCTGAGTGTGAGAAATGGTCCATGGAGCAGAGTGTGAATGGGGTTGCTTATAAGAGAGTGAATGGGGAACAGAATAAACACAGGAAGCATTACAAGCAATCGCACACACAAAAACAGACCTGCAAGTCTCCGCATGTAGCTACATACTCCAATAGCCCTGGATGTAAGGAGTACATGAGAAAATGGAATGTCTGCTTGGGAGAGTGAAGCCTAATGAACAGCTCGAGAGTCTTTGGCAGCAGATATCCTGCCTAATACAAAGGCTTCTAATTAGAATTATATGTACAATGGGACTGAGGATTCTGGACTCCTATATGGCATGGTAATAACAGGTCTTTGGCCACAAGTGGCTGAATGAAGGATTGACAAGATCATACATTTGTGTCATGTAGCAAGGGCAGGTTTTGGCCCAGGATGGAGTAAATGTGCCACTGTGGCCTCCATTGCTGTAGCACAGAGATCATACTGGAGAGGCTGTCACTGATCTGATATTTATTACCTTGGCAAGATCACCAGCTTCTTGATTCCTCACGGTGAACATAAGAAAATAAGAAGAGCTCTGCTGGATCAGACCAAGGGTCCCTCTAGTCCAGCATTCTGTTCACACAGTGGCCAACCAGCTGCCCACGAGATCCCACGAGCAGGACATGAGTGCAACAGCACCCTCCCACCAATGTTCCCCAGCAACTGGAGTACATAGGCATACTGACTCTGAGACTGGAAGAAGCATATAGCCACCAGGACTAGTAGCTATTGATAGCCTTATCCCCATCGCCCATAGTTCCAGCCCTGCCCCCCTCCTAGCACGTTTCCATCGCCCTTTATGCACGGAGGGTGATGGTCTGAACAGGAGAGCCTCCTGTATCTGTGAAGCCTCTACACGTGATCCAGAACCCTGATTTTCCCAGGTGATGGAAACATGCAAGGAGGGGGGCAGGGCTGGAGCACTCCTCTCCTCACACATTCATTCAACACAGGACAAAGAATGCCAGAAGAGGACTCATGAATTTGTCCAATCCCCTTTTAGAGGCATCCAAATGGGTGCCCATCACTACATCCTGTGGCAGTGAATGCCATCGTTTAACCATGTGCTATGTGAAGAAATGCATCCTTTTAGCTGTCCTGAATCTCCCACCAATCATCCTTCATGGGATGACTCCAGGTTCTTCGTTTCTTTTTTGCAATTTTATGCATGTCTATTCAGAAGTAAGTCCCATTGAATTCTATCGGACTTACTCCCAGGTAAGTGTGTATATGTTTGCAGCCTTCATCTGTGTGTTAATCATATAGATTCATATAGATCATAGAGCTGGAAGGGGCCTACAAGGCCATCGAGTCCAACCCCCTGCTCAATGCAGGAAACTAGAGGAGGGGTCTCCCATCCAAGTAATAACCAGACCTGACCCTGCTTAGCTTTCCACGCTCAGACAAGCTGAGCCAGCGTAAGCTACAGGCCTCAGTTTCCTGCATTGAGCAGGGGGTTGGACTCGATAGCCTTGTAAGCTCCTTCCAACTCTATGATCTATGAAATCTATAAAATCCCCAACCTGGTGACCTCCAGATGTTTTGAGCTTCAACTCCCATCAGCCCTATCAAGCATGGCCCACTGTCAGGAATGCTGAGAGTTGTAGTTCAAGGAATCTGGAGAGCACCCAGCTGGGGAACACAGGTGTGAATGAGCATGACAAAGTGACTTCTACCTTACATATTGAAATGTAGCAGATCGTCAAATGGCGCTAACTTGTGTGGATCTCTTTTTTTCTGTGTCTCTCTCTTGCTAGCATAGCAAGTGTTAAGAATGATTCAGAATTTCCCCCTAAGGGTATGTAAAGAATGCTTTATATCCTGGGAACTATGCAATAAAGAGACCAATGGAAAAGTGACAGAGAATGGTAATAAAGTGTGGATTTTTTTAAAAGGTTTGTTTTATAGAATAATCATGGCCCTTCTTAAGCTTGGGTTGTAAGACCTCTCTTTAAAATCCATGACAAAGGAGTGCCCTGCCTTTTCTTCTTCTTCTCTTACACACCCCAGGATACTAGCCAGACTAAAATGTGCTTGTAGAAGAAGAAAAAAGATCAGATGGTCTGATGGTTTCTGTTTGCTGTTCCAGGGACATTTCTTTATCACTTGGCACAAGTTATGTGGTAAAATCCTTACCAAGTGTAGGCATTTGGGCATTTTCAGCAAAATCTCTATCATAATTTAATAAGAGAATTTATATCATGAAAAATCTAGTCGTGATTGGCTGAGCTACACTTATCACAGAAGGGCAGTTCAGCTCATCGCTGGGAGGTAGAAGATTCTCTGGCTGCTATGGGCTGAGAGCTGCTCTTGTCCTAGCGAGAAGCAGAGAAGGCAAATGGCAGGCCTAGAAAAAGTGGGGCAGAAGAACAGGGGCCTAGGAAATGAGTGGCAGGGGCCTAAGAAAAATGGAACAAGCCAAGGGAATCCAAAGATGCTAAAGCAGAAGAGTTGGAAGAGAGAATGATCCAGGGTGGTGAGACAAGAAGGCCACGGGGAAGATTCTTAGAAGGGATGAAAAACTAGGAGAAAGAATAGGTATAGAAGAGAGGTACACATTGCTAGGAGCCAGGGCCAGCATCAAGGGTAGCTATGACTGGGCACCTGCCAAGGGTCCACATCCCAGCAGGGTTGGAATTTCTCCTCTTCATCATTGCAACCAGCTTGTTCACCTGCTTCTCACTCTGGTCTAGATAACAGTGCTGGCGAGAAGGAGGACTGGTAGATGCCACTCCCTACTTGCTCACTGGCTTTCTGCCTGTCAAGCAAGCAAGTGGTAGCGATGAGCAGCAGCAGCAGCAGCAGCAGCAGCAGCAGCTGATGACAAAAGGTAGTGAGAAGGTAGCCTCACTGGAAACAGCACTGCTAGGAGCTGTAGCAATGGGGGAGACTGAAGTTCAAGTATTGTTTTGAGATAACCAGTCAGATGCATGTCTGCTGACCATTGAAATAATCAGCCAGATCAATGGCTGCAGATTTGTACCAATATGAGTCTGATGTGCCACTTTTCATTGTGGTGGATAATCTCCAGCATTCTCCATGACTCCTTATTTAGTTGTTACCTTGATATCCTACGTTTGCTCCAAGGAAATCAAGGAGGCATACGTGGTTCTCCTTCCTGCTTTTATCCTTCCATCAGTCCTGTGAGGTAGGTTAGGCTGAGAGAGTGTGGGGCTGGCCCAAGGTTATGCAATGTTTCATGGCTGAGTGGGGATTGCAACCTGGATCACCCAAGTCCTAGATGGACACTCTAACCACTACACTACACTGCCCTGGCTCTTTTTGCAATTTTCAGCTTGCCAATCTGTAATGGGAGGGCCTGTAGCTCAGTGGTCGAGCACATGCTCTGCATGCAAGAAGTCCCAGGTTCAATCCCTGGCATCCCCAGCCCAGTGCAAGGAAAGAATCCTGCATGAAACCCTAGGAAGTCAATGTCCACAATACTGGACTACATGGACCAACAATATCTTGTTATGAAGCAGCTTATGTTCCTAATACTGGTATAATATTGTGCAAGTCTTAGATGGCATGGGACTCATGCCACGTTGGTACCAGTATTTGTAATTTTGGTATCTGAAGCTCAACTTAAAAATAATTATTGCCTTAGACCTAGAGATGGGACCATTGCATAGTGAACAAGTCCTTTCCTTGTACTGCATTTGTTTTCTGATAGATTAACAATTACAACAGCAGAGCTCTAACAGCTGCGCAACAGATCTATGAGTTCATTCCAAATCATGCAACAGTGGCTAACTAGGTTGTAGTCTGTTTGTTTGAGCAGTCTAATACTAGAAATGTGAACCTGTGTGTGAGATCGTAGCTTTTCTTCTGTAAAAAGAATTATAGTAAGTTGGCGTTTTTCTTTTCACGATAGAGGAGCCATGACCTCATCAGAGTTTGTGGTGTTAAACAGCTCGCATGAGTAGTAAACAAACCTAGTTTGGGTTTAGGTTTTGCATTAGTCAGCTGCTGCTGACATATTAGCAGAACAAACTTCTACATGTAGATTTATTACTAGAGAAAGGGAGATCCCCAAGCTAGTGGAAGTTTGGGATTTGGTTTTGACTTGGCATTAACCAGTAACTAGATGTGAACAGTACATTTCCTGGAGATCCTGAGAGTGGGACACAAGTTTATAATAAAGAGCCAGTGTGGCGTAGTGGTGAGGGTGTTGGACTGGGACTCAGGAGATCCAGGTTCTAGTCCCCACTTGGCCATGAAACTCCCTGGGTGACTTTGGGCCATTCACTGAGTCTCAGCCTAACCTCAGGGATGTTGAAGAGTCCTTGGTCTCGAGTCACGAGTCTTTGGACCCGAGTCTCGAGTCCGAGTCCTTGGTCCAAAATGGTGACTCACGAGTCACGAGTCCCTATTAAAATCAATGGGGTTTTTCCCAACAAAATAAAGCTATTTCAGATGTGTGGCTTAAATAAATTCTAGGCACAAGTCAAGTATGCCTTTTTATTTCAAAACTCTGCAACTGATTTTGGCAAGAACAGACCAGGCAGACAAACCCAAAATAACCCAGGCAGGCAGAGGAGGCAGGGAACCCCAAAGCAGGTAGGCAGGCATTGCCCTTTGTCTTGGACAATTCAAACTGTGGAACTGGTTAAGAAGAGACCAGGCAGGCAGAGGAGGCTGGGAACCCCAGACAGGCAGGCAGAGGCAGCCAAACCCAAAATGTCTGAAAGATTGCATTTTAGAAAAAATTTTTAAAAATAAACTTGCTGTACTTCCTAAAACTTATCCATGTTGCATTTGAGGAACACGATTTTTTCTAAATGTTTGCCCCCCCATTCTGGAACGGTGAGGTCTCATCCCAATTCCACCCTCACTGAACACCCGCTCCACTGGTGATGAACTTGCTGGAACCAGAAACACACTCAGAGCAGTCACACAGAGTAATCTCAGGTCCTTCTGCCTCTCCCAAGTACGCAACACATCAATCAAAATAAATCTTGACACACTGTTGGGGCTGCACTCCTGGTAGCCATCCATAGTGGCCGAGCAGCGGCACACCTCGCTTCCATGCACTCTTCGCTCCTCTCCACTCCTTCTGGCACAGCCCAGGGATGTTGAAGAGTCCTTGGTCTCGAGTCCCGAGTCGAGTCTCGAGTCCCATTAAAAATATTGGGACTCGAGTCCGAGTCGAGTCATAGGGGGGACTCAGTCCGACTCACGAGTCGAGTCCTCGAGTCCGAGTCCCCATCCCTGCCTAACCTACCTCACGGGGTTGTTGTGAGGATAAAATGGAGAGAAGGAGGATTATTATGTAAGCTGCCTTGGGTTCCTTGCAGGAAAAAAGGTGGGGTATAAATATAATAAATGAATGAAATGAAATGAATAAAGAGTTACAAATAGAAAAAGAAGCTCATTTGACAGCAAAGGAAACAAACTTTTTCCAGTTGACTGTAAAAGAGGAAAGTAAAATGACACCCCAAAAAACCCAGTGATCCCCAACTGGGTTAATTAATAGAAGGAGCACTTGATTTGTACTAACTAGAGGTAAAAGACTTCTCATGTATGATAGATCTGTTACATTTATATTATATGAAGCTATCTTGGAACTGTCCATGGCAAAAGGCTGGATATAAGTTCCACAAACAAATATATAAAGAAACAAAATGTTATCCATATTTGCAGTAATGTATATATAAAGCCTAGGCTGAACACTTTGGTCAAAATTTCAGGGACGAGGGTATTCAGGCATGAAAGAGGGGGCAAAACTGCCTTTCCGCTTTTGCACTTTTGTGGGAAGGGTGAAGCTCACTGGCACTCTTCCAGATCCTCTTGGCTGGTGGCCACCATTTTACTTTTCCCAGAATGCCCCATAACAGCACTACATCATGATGAACCAACCATTTTTACAGCGCTGAATGAAAACGCATTTGGGGGGATGCATTGTCTAGTATTATATAAGCATCCAAAATCCCATAGAGCTCATAAACAGATAAGACAAAGATTAGGTTTATACAGTCCCACTGAGTCTTCCTAGACAGCCATAATTCTTTTCCAAATTCAGTATTTATCTTATTTAAAGAAAATACTTGGGTTTGGAAATCACATCACACCTCAGCACTCCTGTCTCTGTTGTCATGTTTATCCGCTTTCACCTACCTGTCCTCAGTGCTTCTTAGTGGTTGTGATTTTTCTTCCTTTCTTTTCCTGTTCTTAAAAAAATTTTTAAAAAATCTTATACCAGGGATTCGCTCGAGTCAAACCTGCTAGACCAGTGTTCTCCAACCTTGGGTCCCCAGATGTTTTTGGCCTACAACTCCCAGCATGCCCCAGCCAGCGTAGCTGTCAGGGGCATGCTGGGAGTTGTAGGCCAAAAACATCTGGGGACCCAAGGTTGGAGAACACTGTGCTAGACAATCAATGGATGTCTTGTTAGTAGTAACACACCCAGTATGTTCTTGGCACTGCCATGTATGTGGCAAGGTCTTTTCATTCTCACTGCTGTAGGGTGTGTCCTTATTTCTTTCCTAATGTCAAACATATATTTAGAAGCATAACAAGTTGTGATCCAAGATTAAAAGCTAGAACAGAACCAATGTTGAGTCACTTTCACTTTCTAGTAATATTTTCCAGTTGATAGTATGGGCTAGCCTGCAAAGAATAAAACAGTTTACTAATAGATCACCACGGATTTAGCAACAGTGACAAAACCAAAGGAACAGGAAAAGGTATCAGATCCGGGTAACAACAATTGCCATGGTGCAGTTAAATATGTTCTCGTCATCCAGATATGAAATCTCCTACCTGTAGGGTGACTACTTACAAAATACAAAAAAAAGGGAAGACAAAAGAGAATGCCAATCTGCATAAAATCTGTATATGCTGATTTATTTATTTATTTGTTTCTTTCATGTATATCCCACCTTTTCCTCCAAGGATCCCAAGGAAGCATACATGATCATCCTCCTCTCCATTCTATCCCCACAACCAGTCAGCAGCAACCCTGTGAGGTAGGTTAGGCTGAGAGTCAGTGACTGGCCCAAAGTCACCCAGTGAGCTTCATGGCCAAGTGGGAGCTTGAAACTGGGTCTCCCCAATCCAAGTCCAACACTCTAACCACCACACCGCACTGGCTCTCATGTAGGATGGCCACTTACATATCACCAAAAGAGAGGGCCAAAGAGGACACAGATTTGCATAACATTTGCATATGCTCATTTATATGTATAGATGCAGATCTAGAAATGATTATTATGATACAGTACATCTGTACAGTACATCTCGCCATAGTGGGGAAGACTGTGACCAGGTGATCTGTGGGCCTGCCTGTTCAGCCTGCTGTCCAGGTGCTAATGGTTGATGGGCAACAGTTCTTATGGTTCTGTATCTTTAAACTGGACTTGAACAGGACAGCTCTTCAAACAGAGGTTGCCTTTTAAATAGAGGACGGTCCTCTGGCAGCCCTTCAAACAGAGGACTGTCCTCTGTAAAACAGAAATATAAATATAAAGTATAGTAAATAACTAACAATAAGAAAACATGTTGTGACAATCAACATGAGATATGGTACGTAGTAGTAACAGCTAATAATGAAGACACCAAAATGCTGCAAGCATGTGCCAAGATATATAATATAAACAAACACAGCCAATCAACAATTGATGAAAAATATTAACATTAAAGAAAACAATAACACACAAAGTAGGCAGGTCAGTAACAATAAGTAAAACTACAGTAAACAGAGTATTAGCAAAGACAAAATGAGAGGGGGGAAGGGAAAAACACTCTGAAAGTAATGAATAACGGGTAACAAAATCAAAGCAAGGCTGACGATAAAGAAAAGAAGGACAAACAATGTTGGCAAGTAATAACAGTAGATAAGACTACTATAAGTAAAACTTTGGAAGGAGATTCTTTACTGCTTATGAACAAAGGATTTTTCAGTCCGGAACTTTCTGCTACGGGTGCAGTCCAAACTATAAGTTCTATAGATGGAAACCATGTTATTTTTTACCTTCACGGTAATTGCTCGTAAGCAGGGACCTTAAGAAGACTTGTTCTGATGAAGTCACATATGACGAAACAGGCTTTACAATCCGGATTCCTGTATAACAGTCTGCTTATAGTAGTCTTATCTACTGTTATTACTTGCCAACATTGTTTGTCCTTCTTTTCTTTATCGTCAGCCTTGCTTTGATTTTGTATACCTGTATAGTTATTTACTATACTTTATATTTATATTTTTGTTTAATCCTTGTCATGGTCAGTCGACACATATCTCTTTCTGAGGGGCAACCGTGATATTTTTCAATAATATATTTTCTTTTTGTGCAGTTGTGTGCTCTGTGGCACTTTTGCTTACCTATTACCTATTTTCAACTGCAGCCTTCGCTGTCTTTGTGCTCTGTAAAACAGGACACCTGGCCACCCTACCTGAAAACTGAAATAGCACAATCCAGGAGGAAAAAGTATACCATGTGCTTTTTGTTCATGTTGAATCACATCTAAGAGCTGGAACACATGGAAGGAACACCATGAGAGACTGCTAGTAATTGCATATCTTTCTTTGCTGACTGCCTTACACTCACTACAACCATAATGTGATACCAGTTATCACTGTCATTTTGATTCCTGGTGTGAGGTGTTGCGATAGCAGTTTTCCAGCTGCCTCCTGAGTCAGCGCTGGCATAAATATTCACCACACTAGCTGCCAGAATGGCATAATGACCTGGTTTACACAGCACAACAACCCACCATAGGTAACCAGCCATGGCAGGTTGTCCACCTTTTCAACACTTCCCCCCAAGTCTCCAGCTACTCCAGAAAGGGGAGATACTAACTCACCTTCCCTTTACAAGGCTCTTTTTTGGAGCACTTACCTCTGTAGTTACCGGACAGTTGTGTTTTTTTGTTTGTTTGTTTTTTTAAATAATAATACAGAAATATATGCAAATTTAATGGCTGGGAAGTAAATGAGAAATCTGCACCAATTTAAGGCCTGGGAAGTAAATGGAGGGGGAATTTGTGCACCTGCAGTAACTGCTCTGTAAAGATGGGGGTAATATCTCCCCTTTCTGGAGTAGCTGAAGACTCGGGGAAATGTTGAAAAGGTGGAGGACACTGAGAACGGTCAGTTCGACACTGAAAATCAAGAGAACTACATTGCTAAGGGGGAGATATTGTCCCCGCCCCCTTTTGGGGGCCAAGTGACAAAGGCCATTTCTGCTGGCACGCAAATGGGTCTGAGAGGAGGGTTTAGATTGGTGCAATGGCTGCTGTTGTTACCAAGGCCTTTGTGAAACCAGCAACCATTATACCAGTGTTCTCCAACCTTGGGTCCCCAGTTGTTTTTGGCCTACAACTCCCAGCATGCCCCAGCCAGCATAGCTGGCTGGGGCATGCTGGGAGTTGTAGGCCAAAAACATCTGGGGACCCAAGGTTGGGGAACACTGCATTATACCAATCTCCCTAAAACCAAGGAAAGCAGTGCCAGTGAGGTTTCTAGGCCAAAGGTATTTAGAAGAGCAGTGATGTTCCCATATGTAATTCCTCTGGGTTTTCTCCCAGATGAAAGCTTACAGGTTCCCCCACAGTCTATCACCTTTCCCCCTCTCTCAGTTTTGCTGTAATAACACACCCACAGGGGCCAGTCCTATCATTAGGCAGAGTGAGGCAGCTGCCTCAGGCAGCAGATGCTGGGAAGGTGGCAGTGCAATGCTGGAAGATGGAATGGTATGGGCCACAATGGCCTGCCCTCTGCCCCCTAAGCTAGTGCGCTGCACTCAGGTGGATGCTGTGCCATTACGAGAGTCAAAATAAGGTTCAGCTGCCAGTCTGATCAGCCTCTGGACATGGAAGGGCATCTTTTGCTTTGCCCCAGGCAGCAAAATATCTTGGGCCAGCCCACCTCACCCATACCAGGAAAATGGCTCAGGAGAAGGCAGGCAGGCAGGCAGACACTTGCTGGTATCTAGGATATCATCATAGCAGATTATCTAATACTAGGACAGAAAGGTAGTTAAATAGGAGCACTGAAAAAATCAATAGAATGCCAAGCCTAATATTTATTAATTTATTTGTTTATTTATTTATTGAGAATGAAATGTGTGGTTACAGCTCGAAGAATGTAATCACAACCATTTTTATTTTATTTTTTTTACATAACAGAATTTCTGTGTCAATCAGATTGTCCAACTGCTGAACTGGACAATTGCAAGTGAAATCAATTGTGGAGCAAGCAAGCTGGTCTCAAAAATGCATTGAAGTTTCTTTCTAGGGGGTGGGTGGGAAATCTAGGTCACAGAGAGCTCCCACCTATGTTTCCTCCACTCAGTCGACTTACTTCCTTTTTGGTTTTGCTGAGTTTGTGTAGATAGCCTTATGGAGCATCAAATATGTGAGGCCCTTCTCTTGCGGAGGAGTAGCATGTAAATCAAAGATAGCAACCACAAATCTAAATATCACAAGTCTCTGCTAGGTTTTTTTTAGTACATCTGATGAAGAAAAAAGACACATGTGCACCCCCTCACCACACATGAAACACTAGAAAGAACTGCTGCTAATAAAATCAGCACTGGAAAAAGCCAAATCTGAGCTGCTGAGAAACTGCAAACACCTATTTTAAAATACCGTACCTTGATCATCAGTCAGGTGAGTCTGATTTAAATGTGAGTCTGCTCTCTGCACCAAAAATAGAGGGGGGGGGCTGGATTATATGTGTAGCCATGTAAACAGGTCCACATACATTTTTACTTGCCTACCTGCTCACATATACATGTGAGTTACCTTTAATGTAATAAACAGAATTGAATAATCACAGTGGAGGAAATAAGGCATGGTGGCTTATTTCCCCCTCTGCACATGCCAGTGCAATTTACTTAAGTACCCTCTACCGTGGCTTGTCGTGTCATGTGAACCCAGACAGCATGGCTTGTTGGAGTGGGAACCAACCCTCAAATAACCCATGGGCTGTTGTTGGGTTGCTGCCCACTCCCAACAAGCCATGCTGCCCTGGTTCACAGGACACGCCAAGCCATGGTAAAGCTGGTGCCCATGAGTGCCATGCAAAAATGGCACCCACGGGCACCTGGCATGATGCAACAGCCTCCACGGCTAAATTAAGCCATGATGGGCTGTCGTGTCATGCAAACCACTCAATACAAAAATTTGCCACTGTGACTCAATCAAGTCATTCAAAGCTAAGTGCCTCATGAGTAGATTAGGCATAGTAATCAGGAACTAGGCATGAATACACCCCAGGCAAAGAGTCACATACTTCAGTGGTGTTGCATAGATTTCATAGATCATAGAGTTGGAAGGAGCTTACAAGGATATTGAGTCCAACCCCCTGCTCAACGCAGGAAACTAGAGGAGGGGTCTTCCATCCAAATAATAACCAGGCCTGACCCTGCTTAGCTTTCCACACCCAGACAAGCTGAGCCAGCGTGAGCCACAGGCCTGTGATAAGTTCCTTGGTCCAGCAAAGGCTCCGCACAGAAGGGTCTGTTGGAAAGCTTCCCAGAACATCTGTTCTGACCACTTATGTCCCCGTTCTAGCTGAACCTGTGGCCTGCCTGTTCCTTTTCTGTAACCACAGGTGTTTCCCTGTACCTCAACACCATCTTCAGGAATGATCCAATGGGATCCCTGGATGGTATCCTTCAGTTCTGCCCTATCTACTGGAGGTCCTTTCCTTTCACATCATAGCCTCCAACCCCTCTACCTGCTTTTCTATCATGTGCTTGTGTGAGTGTAGAGAAATTAGACTGAAGGTACTGACCCCTGCCTCTGAGTTATTCACATGCCTTGCACAAAGTCTTCAATGTCTCTATACTAATGCCCAGAGTATGGGCAATAAACAAGACGAACTTGAACTCTTGATACATGAGGGCAGGTACGACTTGATAGGGATAACTGAAACCTGGTGGGATGACTCCCATGACTGGAATACAGCAATTGAAGGGTATAACTTGTTCAAAAGGAACAGAAGCAACAGAAAGGGAGGTGGAGTTGCACTGTATGTTAAAAATACGTATCTCTGCACAGAGATACAGGAAGAGGAGCTTGGCAGCCCCATTGAGAGCATCTGGGTTAAAATAAAGGGGGCAAAGAATAAAACGAACATGGCGGTTGGAGTCTACTACCGACCACCCAATCAAGGAGAAGATGAGGATGGAACTTTTGAAAAACAAATTGCCATTGTTTCAAGGAGGCACGATGTGGTAGTAATGGGAGACTTCAATTTCCCTGATATCTGTTGGGAGACTTATTCAGCCAAACATGGCCCCTCCAAGAAATTCCTGACCTGTGTTGCTGATAACTTCCTCCTACAGAAAGTGGAGGAAGGAACTAGAGGATCGGCTATCCTTGACCTGATTCTAACCAACAGAGACGAGTTAGTGGATAAAGTGGCAGTTTCGGGAACTCTGGGGGAAAGTGACCATGTTATACTAGAGTTCTTGATTCTAACAGAAGCAAAAGCTGAGTGTAGCCAAACACGTACCCTGGATTTTAGGAAAGCCAATTTTAACAAACTCAGAACAATGATTAGTAAGATCCCATGGCAAGTGACTCTCACGAGAAAGGGAGCCCAGGAGGGGTGGGAGTTTTTAAAGAAGGAAATTTTAAAGGCACAATTGCAAACAATTCCCACAAGGAAAAAAGGCAGAGGGCAACAGAAAAAGCCAATGTGGCTTCACAATAAACTCAAAGATGACCTGAAAACAAAAAAGGACACGTATAGGAAGTGGAAGGAAGGACAGGCTACAGGGGAAGAGTACAGGCAGGTAGCACAGAACTGCAGGAATAGTGTCAGGAAGGCTAAAGCTGAGAATGAGCTAAGGTTAGCGAGGAATGCTAAAAGCAACAAAAAAGCTTTCTTCAGATACATGCACAGTAAAAGACAGAAGAAAGAACTGGTGGTTCAACTACGCGATGAGGATGGCAAATTGATAACAGAAGACAAAGAAAAGGCAGAAGTGTTCAATTCCTACTTCGGCTCGGTCTTCTCCCAAAAGAGGGTCTATGACCCCCCTGGCAAACCTGAAGTGCAGACTGAAGGGGCAGAATTGCAGCTTGAGATTGATAGGCAAATGGTCAAGGAGCACCTGATTACTCTGAACGAGTTTAAATCTCCAGGGCCTGATGAGCTGCATCCTAGAGTAATAAAGGAACTGGCAGAAGAACTCTCAGAACCACTGTCTATTATCTTTGAGAAATCATGGAGGACAGGTGAAGTGCCAGACGACTGGAGGAGGGCAAATGTTGTTCCCATCTTCAAAAAGGGCAAGAAGGAGGAACCTGGGAACTATAGGCCAGTCAGTCTGACATCAATCCCTGGGAAGATTTTTGAGCAGATTATAAAGAAGTCAGTCTGCAAGCACCTTGAAAACAATGCAGTGATTACTAGAAGCCAGCATGGATTTGTCAAGAACAAATCCTGTCAGACTAATCTGATCTCATTTTTTGATCGGGTAACCTCCCTTGTGGACTGTGGGAATGCTGTGGACATTATATATCTGGACTTCAGCAAAGCTTTCGACAAAGTGCCTCATGATATCCTGATTAGTAAGCTAGCTAAGAGTGGGCTAGATGGAACAACTATCAGGTGGATCCACAATTGGCTAAAGAAT
The DNA here is from genome assembly GCA_021292165.1 of Shinisaurus crocodilurus. Taxonomy (NCBI): domain Eukaryota; kingdom Metazoa; phylum Chordata; class Lepidosauria; order Squamata; family Shinisauridae; genus Shinisaurus; species Shinisaurus crocodilurus. The sequence continues at coordinate 33,755,713 of CM037876.1, forward strand.
CGGACTCAAAGAGTGCTTATCAATGGTTCCTTCTCAAACTGGGGAGAGGTAACGAGCGGGGTACCACAGGGCTCGGTCCTGGGCCCGGTGCTCTTCAACATTTTTATTAATGACTTGGATGAGGAGGTACAGGGAATGCTTATCAAATTTGCAGATGACACAAAGTTGGGTGGAACAGCTAATACTCTGGAAGACAGAAACAAAATTCAAAGTGACCTCGATAGGCTGGAGCGCTGGGCCGAAAACAACAGAATGAAATTTAATAGGGATAAATGCCAAGTGCTGCACCTAGGGAGAGGAAACCAAATGCAGAGTTACAGAATGGGGGACACTTGGCTCAACAATACTACAAGTGAGAAGGATCTTGGAATTGTGGTAGATCACAAACTGAATATGAGCCAGCAATGCGATGTGGCTGCAAAGAAGGCAAATGCAATTTTGGGCTGTATTAATAGAAGTATAGCTTCCAAATCGCGGGAAGTGATAATTCCCCTTTACTCGGCACTGGTTAGGCCTCATCTTGAGTACTGCGTCCAGTTCTGGGCACCTCACTTTAAGAAGGACATAGACAAACTGGAGAGGGTTCAGAGGAGGGCAACAAGGATGATAAAGGGACTGGAAACAAGGCCCTATGAGGAGAGACTGAAAGAACTGGGCATGTTTAGCCTTCAGAAGAGGAGACTGAGGGGAGATATGATCGCACTCTTCCAGTATTTGAAGGGATGTCACACAGAGGAGGGCAAAGATCTCTTCTCGTTCATCCCAGTGTGCAGGACACGGAATAATGGGCTCAAGTTACAGGAACCTAGATTCCACCTAAACATCAGGAAAAATTTCCTGACTGTCAGAGCAATAAGACAATGGAATCAACTACCTAGGGAGGTGGTGGGCTCTCCCAGTCTGGAGGCATTCAAGGTGCAGCTGGACAGACATCTGTCAGAGATGCTTTGATCTAGATTCCTGCATTGAGCAGGGGGTTGGACTCGATGGCCTTGTAGGCCCCTTCCAACTCTACTTTTCTATGATTCTATGAAACAGCTGCAAACCTTCTTTTCTCTTGAATCTCTAGTTCTCTCACCAATCTCTCTCTCTTCCCCTCCCCTATGACCCTTAGAGACCAATCTGCCTAGCCCTGACTTCTTCAGCTCCCCCCGGAACCATAGTCCATCCTATTCAAGTCCAGACCCACTACGTATGTCCACAGCCTAGCCTTCTATGCACAGCAGCCTTTGGTTTAGACACTGGACCTTTCGGCTAATTTCCTCACCATTTGAGCCCTGTGCATGGATGTCTACAGTATTCATTTTGTTTTCTGTTTTGTATGTTTGGTATGCTTTGGTTTGTTTGTAGTATATGTATTGATTACATCTATTCTGGAGTTCATATAGTGCCTATTATCAAACAGCTAATTCCCAAAGAATAATCATGTACATTTTCGATTCCTGTGTGTACAATAGAATAACCCCCTTTTGGAAGAGACTTCTCTGTATATGTATCATTGGGACAAATCTACCAAAATACACTCTGACCCACATTAAAAGGTCCTTTAGATGTGTGTATCTCTGGACATATGTATCCCTACACATGTGTTTGGAGAGGACACTCATTAACATCCCAGCTGTCACCCACCAAACCCCAGAAGTTGGGGGTACCTGGAGAAAATAAGGCAAGTTCATGTAGGAGTAGATGGACTTATGGATGAATTACCATGTGTTTCATATGTTTGTCTTATTTCTGGGTCTCGTGAAGTTAGTGCCATGTTAAGGTGTAACATATGGATGAGTTAGCCAGAGTAGACCATTGTAGCTAGGTCTTGCTGAGAGGTGTTGGAAGTTGGGGGCCACCTGAGGAATCCAACCAGGAGAGAATGTTTGCTTCCACTGTTACGTTAGGTTCCCCAGGGCAAGATTCTCCTCCATGTGATCCATTGAAATGAGCAGGAGCTGCACAAGATGGGACCTTTGCAAGTTGGGCCTTGTGCGGAAGTATTTCCTGCTGGATTGTGTCCCAAGTCACCAAAGGGCTAGGCAGGATGGTTAAGGAGGACCATCCAATGTGATGAGTGAAATGGTTCAAACGTGTTCAAGAGCTCAACATTTGCAGCAGAATGAGGAAAAATGTGTGATATCTTAGGCTCAAGCTAGACGTGACATTTCTCATGGAGTTTGGCACTGCATCACTATTTTTTAAAACTAAGTAGTCAGTGCAGGAGTGGGGCAAACTGGATTAGGACCTTGGTTTGGTTAAGGGGGGCTTTAAACCTTTGCTCTTGCTTGGTCCCAATCCAAATCACACACCTCCAAGCTTAATATTCCCAGGGCAGCGGCGAGTGGGGGGAAGCTCCCACTTGCACCATTGCAGTCTTTCATGCCATTGTGAATAGTATGTAGGGATGGCTATGATTTTGATTGGGACCATAGTAGTAGCAAAGAGTTAAAGCCCCATTCTCCCCATGCCATGGTCCCAATCCAGCTTCTGCCCCCCATGTTGGCTATTTCGGGTTTTTGTTTGTTTGTTTTTGTTTTTTGTTTTTAAACTGCTATGCAGCACCAAACTACATGACAGTTTGGCCATTAGTATTTTACATGGGACGCTGACAGCACCATATAATGTCTATTCAAAAGTAAGTCCCATTTAGTTCAATGGGGCTTACTTTCAGGTAAGTTGGTATAGTATAGCCTGAGAAGACTACGTCTGATTCTCTCTCTGTTTCCCACCGTTTCCCCACCACCCACCACCAGCCTAATCTTTTAATGGTTGGGTTCACATGACACAACAACCCATCATGGGTTGCTGCTACCCACAATGGTATGTCATGTTGTGCAAACCCAGACCGAGTTCTGCAGGGTGACTTTTTTGAGGGCAACAAGCCACCCTGACGACCCACAGCTTGTTCTAGGGGTTGTTGTACCCACAATGGGTTGTCATGTCATCTAACTCGGGTGACCGACCCCATTGTGGGTACCAGGAATCAGCTAGGAACGTGCTTGGCAAGAGCAACAAAAAAAACCCTTGCTCTTGCCCAGTGTGCCCAAGCAGCACTTCCCGGGGGGGCAGGGGGAGGGCTGGCACTGGCTTCCCCAGCTCCCTACCACAATCGTGAGCTGTTTTCAGCTCGCAGAAGCTTCCCCCCACCACCACTTTACCCTCTTTTTGCAGAGAATGCAAAAGCCGGCTTAACAGTCAGCTTTTGCAATCTCCATTTCGACAGCCACCGACAGCCCCGTCAAAGTGCCCGAGCAGCACCTGTATGCACAAAATGTGTGCAAATAGTTTTCTATTAATTTTTTTTAACCACACTTGTGCAACTGCAGACGTTCGCAGTTGTGCAAGTGCAGGAATCTGAAGCCTCAGCTGGGGCAATGTCCTGGGCAGCGCCTGCTGCCAAGGTGAAGCAGGTACAAGCCCTGGACATTGCCCCAAAGTGGCTCCAAATGGGTTTTTTCCCCTTTGGTTTCTCTTGGAGCTGCCAAGAGAAATCAGAGGCACGAGTGATCTTTGCTGGCGAAATGGGAGTGGTGTGATTTACACCCTCTTCATGGCAAGATCCTCCACTCTCCCTCCCCCCCCCCAGCAGTCCTCAGGGTAGTGCACATTTTACACTTTTTCACAAGATTCTAGGGGCTTGGGAAGGTGGAAAAGTGCACACACACCCTTTCTCTAGGGAAAAGGAGTTTTGACAGCTAGCTATACATATGGCTGTATCTGTCCGGGGGTGGTGGTGTTCGGGGGGGATTGTTCACGGGGGGGGATTGTTCAGTCAGAACCCCTTTTTAAATGGATCCTTTCCCTAGGAAAAAAGGGAGGTGCACTTTTGCACCTTCCCAAGCACCTAGAGACTCAGGAAAAAGTGCTAAATGTGCACTACCCTGAGGACTGTCGGGGGGAGGATCTTGCCACAAAGGGGGTGTAAATCACACCACCCCATTTTCATGAGCAAAGATAACTCCTGCCTTTGGTTTCTCTTGACTGCTTGCTTTTGGCTGCTGCCAAGAGAAAGCAAAGGGGGAAAGAACCTATTTGGAGCCTCTTTGGGGCAATGTCTAGCGTTGGTACCTGCTGCTGCACCTTGGCAGCAGGTACCCCCCCCCTGGACATTGCCCCAGCGTATGCTTCAAATTCCTGCACTCACACAACTGTGAACGTCTGCAGTTGCTCAAGTGTGGCTAATATTTTTTTTAATTTTTTTTAAACCCATTTGTGAACATTTTGTGCACAATTAAAAAAAAAAAAAAAAAAAAGCTGCCAGCAGCCACTGCCAGCCCCTCCAAGGTGCCTCTCAGGCACTTTGATGGGGCTGTCAGTGGTTTTCAAAACGGGGGTTGTGAAAGCCGGCTGTTGAGTCAGCTTTCACAGTCTCGGGGGGGGGGGAGAGAATAAAGTGAAAAAATGCTGCAGTGAGCTGAAAATGGCTCATAATCATGGTGGGGAGGGGGGCAGACAAGTTGGTCCTGCCACAGTGTCCCCTGGGATACCCATGGGAGAACCGAGGGGGGGGAGGGGGAGGGAGGAGGCCAACAACCGATGATGGGCCCAATCGTCTGTCAGGCACACCGTGGGTTGTTTTGCCAACAACCAACCCACTGTGGCTTATTGCCAGGGCCGATTGGCATGATGTGTGAATGTGCCCGGTGTGTCCTTATGCGTGGAAGAGTAACTCTAATCTGTACTGACAACTTTTGAGTATGGAGCCAGTGGAGAGGCAGTTATTCCACATTAATATAAAGTTAAAAGGTGTAATTGTGAGTATATGGCATTTTCCACTTTTATAGACGGTTGGAAACAGGTTGTGTGCCATGATGTCATCTTTCTATAGGCATGATTTTGAGTCCATGGAATTGCTCCAAAATGTTGTTTTTTTAATGTCTGTGTGCTCTTCTCATTAGACTGCTGCTAGTAGACATCTGTGAAGTAAGAGGAACTGAAACAGATGTACGCAGTGGATAGAGAGGCCTGGAAGCCAACTGGAAGCTGGTTGCTGTCAATATGCCAGTCCTGTTGCTTCTGCTCCATGCCAGTGGGCTCTGGAAAGAGAAGGTATGGACAGCTGATGCTTGAAGTATGACCTCCTACTTGATACCTTCCAGTTTGTCTCTTGACTGACTGTTGAAGAACCAATCATTTTAACACAGTGTTCTCCAACCTTGGGTCCCCAGATGTTTTTGGCCTACAACTCCCAGCATGCCCCAGCCAGTGTAGCTGGCTGGGGCATGCTGGGAGTTGCAGGCCAAAAACATCTGGGGACCCAAGGTTGGAGAACACTGTTTTAACAGAAAGCAAAAGTAGCCATGTTGGCCATAAGAAAAATGCCAAAATCCATATTGGTGTATTACATTCATTAGGCCAACTCAAAGGTTCCCAAAAATGTGCAGGCTTTCGAGATCGCCAGACCTCTTCATCAGACAAGAATTTATAAAAAGCAGAGGGTGCGGGGAGGAAATAGGAGAAAGAAAGAAAGAAAGAAAGAAAGAAAGGGCTAACTTGATGTTAAAAAAGGCCAACTTGATGCTTGAAGTCATGACGGCTGTATGCTTACCTCTTTCTTGTTTCCAGAAGTCCTGCAGGCAGTTCCTACAGTCCCAGCGGCAGTTCCAGGTGAAACCGCATCACCTGGTAGTGCCCAATTTGAATGTCTGCAAACCGTCATACCCCATTTCATCTTAAGACTCTGGCCATGCGGACATAATGACTTCAACATCGTCAGCCTTTTTCTCCTCATTACCATTCCCCACCGCCCCACCCCAAACTGCATTCTGTAACATCTTGCTTGATGAAGAGATCTGGAGATCTCAAAAATGTGCACATTTTTGTGTCATTTTAATAGGCATCTCAAAATTCTTGTGTAGTTATGTTCATGGGACACTTGGGGTGCAGTCCCATGCATGTTTAGACAGAAAAAAGTCTGACAACAACTAGCCAGCCATGATGGCTGGGGCATGCTGGGAGTTGTAGTACTTTTTCCTGTCTAAACATGCATAGGATTGTGCCCTTACTGGAGTAGTCAGAGAGATGACTGAGGCCTTTTTGTGATGTAGAGGCCCTGCAGATTTGCATTAAAAATATCTAGTTTCATCAAAAAGTTCCTCGGGGGCAGGGACACCCAGACTTTCAAAAATCTTTGCCAGAGAACCCAGAGCATTCGCTGCAGTTCTGTCTACCGGAATAGTACATGTGCATTTACTGTGCATGCGTGTACAAAATAAAGAACACTCAGAACACAGTAGGAGGGGTGTGTTGTGCAACCTTAATGTCAACTTGACAACAGTCTCATCCATAGCTGTTCATGGCTGCAGTGCAGGATTGGAATGAGCTTGAACAAGGTATGGGGTGAACAGTGGTTAACAGTCAAAGAGTCAGTGCTTACATAAAGAAGCAAAGATGAAGTCGGCATAAGCCAACGTAAACATCTGTATGCACTGCAGCCAAAAAGTAAATCCAAAGGTAGGTTCAGGAAGAGACAAGGAGACAAGGAGAAGGACACAGACACAAAAAGAGGGTGGGCCAGAGTATGTGCAGAGAGGACAAGAAGCTACAGGGGCTAGTTTCAGATACATGGATGGTAAGACAGGGCTCAAGAACCAGGGCTCAAAATACCTGTAGCACAAGCAACTGTAGGCAATCCCAGAGGTACTCATTCCCGGCAGGTGTCCAGCAGTGCCAGTAGCCAAACATCGGAGAGGGCCTCATGCAACGTGGCAGCAGGAGTGGTGCTAGGTACCCAAAAGATCTGGGGCTCAGGCCCACAGGACCAAAAAAAAAAAAGCACAAATTTGCATATGCTAATTTACATATGCTCTAAAGTCTGTAAAGGACCCTGTCTCCTAAGGACACCCCTATTTGTATTTTTAAAAAAGGATGTATGGAAAGGGGAGAGGAGGGCATTTCAGAAAAAAACCTCAGGCAGAAAGATTCAAGGGTGCAGGCAGCAGGAGATGAAGCACATGTGGTCAAACAGCCAGCTAATCCAGGGAGATAGATCAGATGCAACGGAGATCATCAGGGCCCCCATAACCTTTATTTCAGCAAGTGCCCATGGACAGCAGGGTGGTGGGGCAGATGGCCTCCCAGAGATTCGGGGCTCCAAATGAAAGATTCGGGACTCCAGCCCTAGTGGGCCACCCCCTAACACCACCTCTGAGTGGCAGCATCACCACATAGTACGCCTCTTCCAGATTAAGCCTGCAGCCAGGGAGAGCAGCAGTAGCCTCCGGAAGGCAAAGATCCTGATTCAAGACCTAGTTGTTCTTGATACCCAGCCTTGCCACTGCCCTGTTTGTAGGGTGGCCAGGTGTCCTCTTAAATGGAGGACAGTCCTCTATTTGAAGGTCTGCCAGAGGACTATCCTCAATTTAAAGGCATCCACTATTTGAAGGGCTGCCCTGTCCATTTCCAGTTTAAAGATAATGAACCATAAGGACTGTTGCCCGTCAAGAGTTAGCATATGGAGAGCAGGCTAACCAGGTCACCTGGTCACAGTCATCCACACTATTCAACAATGAGATGTTCGGTATTTCTATTTAAATTTTAATAATTATTTCTTAATGTGCATCTATACATATAAATGAGCATATGCAAATATTATGCAAACCTGGGTCCTCTTTTTTGATGATGCATTTCCTCCTTTCTTTTCTCTTCTTTTCTTTTTGATGATTCATAAGTGGCCTCCCTCCCCTTTTGGGGAGTAGGAGAGCACATGGCCAAGAGAGGCATGCTCTATGATGCTAGGTGACTTTTACCTGGAACACCCCTACTGTCATATATCACAAGAATGCATGCTTCAAACAAGACAACAGTGCAAAGGAAAATGGAAAGAGGGAAAGAGAAGAAGAGTTCTGACCCTGTACTTATCAACATCCTCTTGGAGCTTCTGTGTTCTATCCTGCATTGTGTTACAAGATCTCTTTAATTGCCTTAAAATAGTAATAGGCAACTGGAGGGGGAATTCTACAGTAAGGTGAATACCAACAAAATGTCCTTATTGCTGGGCATTAGGCACATTAATTGGACGTCATTGCCAGAGTGGGAGTAGATCCTAGAGGTTGTTTTTCTGTATCACATAATATTTACAGATTAAGCAGCTACAGGATGGCTGTTTACTACAGGAAACTTACCACACCATAGATAAAACTGCATTACTTGTAGCATCCACCCACAAGATGGGGAAAATTTTACTATATCCCTCCTACTATAAGAAATCCAGAGAAGTGGGGATTTGGTGAAATCCTCACCAAATGGGCAGATCTGTTACAGACATCCAATTATCCACGTGGTTGTTAGTGCACAATGTTAAGTTTCCCCATGGTAGGTAATTTGTTGTCTGTAGCCACCCATGTTCAAAAATCCAATTTGAAGATATTAAATTAGGCCCATTCTGCAATCCTGAACACACTTACCTCAGAGTAAGCCCCGCTGCACTCAGTGAGACTTACTTCTGAGTAGACCTGTATCAGATTGCACTGATTAAAAAAAATATTCCTAACTTTTAGGTAGCGCCATCATACCAAAAGTAAGTGCTGGCTCCTAGATTATGTCATTATTAAAAATAATCTCAAAATCTGAATTTTGAATTTGATTTTTGAAATTCAAGTACAGACCTTTGTGGAAAGGGCATGGGTATTAATGCTGGAATGTAGATGACACTTTTCTATAATTATTTATTAAGAAAATATATGAATACTGTTGTGAGCACAAAAATAATACAAAATAGATATAACAAGGTAAAATACACAAATACATATGAAACACACAAAAATACCCCTCTATTTTGTTTTGTTAATTGTTATATGTTTGATATTATGTGTTTGTTTCGTATAGAAATAAAAAATTGAGAACAAAAGAAACACAAAAATACCCCTCCCCACTTTGTAGCTGCCAAATTAGGAACCATTCAAAATTAAACAGAAAATTATCAAAACATAAAACAATCAGAAGTATTGTATAGCAGATCCTAAGGAGAGTTTAGTGTATAGAAAATAATTGGTCAAAGGAAAAGGAAAAAGGGAGAAAACACACAGCAGCATTGGTTTTGAAGTTAACACAGCTTCCTCCAACGTGGTGTCATCCCGATGTGTTGAACTACAACTCCCATCATTCCCAGCCAGGCTGGGAAGCTGTGTTAGCATTAGGAGCAACACCTGTTATGTAAATGTTATACAAATGTGAACCAAGCCTCTCCACCATCTTGGCTACCAATCTCTATTGGTATCTGAGCTCTTAATGGTGTCCCATTGCAGCCTGAAACTGTGGAGATGCAACCATTTTATTGTTTGTTGCCTTTGCCCTTGACATGCATATGATACTGGCTTTTAAGAGGTTGCACTATGGTAATATTATTATTTTACTTTGTTTGGTAGACTTGGCTGAGAGGCACGGTTCTATTTTTCCCATAAGCATAAGAAATTTTGATTGTGAGATTACTAGATCACTGAAGAAAAAAACCCATTTTTTGGTCAAAACACTTTCAGTGTTTGTTATATATCAGTGTTTTCATGTTCACTCTAGATTTGCATTATGCGGCTTGCATTTATTTTCTATGGCTATAAAATATGTATTTGTAAAATGTTTGTGGAATATTTATTCATCAGATAGTATATATCCCAACTTGATTGCTGATTTTTATTTATTTATTTATTATATTTATACCCCACCTTTTTTCCTGCAAGGAACCCAAGGCGGCTTACATAATCCTCATCCTCCTCTCCATTTTATCCTCACAACAACCCTGTGAGGTAGGTTAGATCTCTAGCAAAACACACACACACACACACACACACACCTGGTCTTCATATGAGGTAGATGACTCAGTAGTCCACTGTGGTCCCCTGATAAACAGCTAATTTATTTAATCTAGGAAGAACCAGTATCTTATCTCGGCTGTAATCCTGTATACCATGAAGTGAGCAACCTTTTTTTCTGATGAGGGCTGCATTTCCTCCTGGGTAATCCATTGGGGGACAGAGGTCAGCAGTGGGTGGGACACAAGCCAGTGGTGGGCAGGCCAGAGTCAAAAGTGGGTGGGTCACTGTTTTCTCTCTCTTTCTGACACCCCTTTCTCTCTCCCTCTTCCTTCCTGCACAGCAGGATGCCAAGGAAGGGACAGATTGCTCTTACCAGAGTTCTGAACTGATTCATAGAATCGTAGAGTTAGAATGGGCCTATAAGGCCATCGAGTACAACCCCCTGCTCAGTGCAGGAGAACAGATGTGGGCAGAGATTCCAGGTAGAGCACATTTGAAATTAGGCCCCAGGTGGCCCACCTGTACTATTACACAGGGACCTGGAAGTAACCCCCATTGAAATCAATAGAGCTTACGTCTCAGTAGACATGTGTAGGATGACGCTGTGTGCCACTCGTTTTAACTAGGCCCAGGCTGTGATCCTTTGCACACCTACCTGGGAGTAAATCCCATTGAACTCAATGGGACTTACTTTTGAGTAGATGTGCATAGGACTGCACTGTCAGACACTGTTTTTCCCCCCATTGCCTAGCAAAGGCTCTCCTAGCAGTAGTTAAAAGACAAAGAATAAGCATGTGATGTTTTACAGGTTGAATATATTTAACAAATTTAACAAGATATGTCAGTATTTTAATTAATTTATTGATTTCTACACTGTTTCTCATATTTTAAAAATATCTTTCAGCAGTTTTCCAACATAATGTGCTACATACCACAGTATTCTGTTACCTGTGTAAAATAAATTTGAGAAAGGCCATTTTCACTCAGAGACCATTTCAAAACAGTAAAAATTCAACATTTGAATACATACATGATTTTTGCCTTCTAACAGTATCAGGTCAAAGAGAGAGCAGACGCAGGTGCTGATTAGGGCAAAAAAATGGTTTTAATGTAGCTTTTGTAGCCCGACACATTTCCCCCCTTTTCGTTTAACCTGATTCTCACTGTGCCATAGTGTGTAGTTTCTATGCATGTTGGGTTGTGGTGATTAAAGGCTTCTTTTTCTAAAAATGTCTAGGCCTCCATAAACCCAAATCAACACCTTCAGAGGAGAGATGGCTGGGAACAGGCACCAGATCGAATCCTTGCTTATTGGTGAAGATCTAGGTGGCTTTCAAGGTGTGATAATCACTTCAGTATCTCAGCTCATGGGGTTGTTCTGAGGATAAGGTGAGGTAATTCTGTTGTAACCTGTCCGGTGCCCTTAAGGATGTGGTGGCAAAGAAAATGAAATACATTAATGGAAAGGCATGAGGAGAGTCAACTAGCAACTCCGAAGGCCAAGCTACTTTAAAAAAACAAAAAGAAGACGCATAAGGCATACATCTTGTATCCAAGGGATACATTTTGTGGTGAAATGATATCCTCCTGTTTTGTCCAGGGTGCATTCTTGGTTTTTATCAAGCCTGTAAGAAATTAGATCTGTTGCTGGGTACAGTGAATTGCCTCTCAAAAATAGGCATGCCACACCTAGAAGAGTAAGCATTTCAAGAATGTAGTCATTTTACTTCATTCAGCATTGAGATTGAGAATAAGATTGCGAGTGTGTGTGCGTGCATATGTATTTATTTACGTTTCCCTTCTTTTGCTTAGCTGTATAGCGAGAGGAAAGGTATCCAATAGGCTTTACACAAAGTTGTTGTGGTTGTTTTTTTTTAAATGCTTCCTTTATAAACTTCAGGACACCAGGTCAGCAGCTGCTTCTTTTGGTGGGGGCTAAAGGGGGGGGTCAACATATGTTATAGCATAGGAGAGGAAACATTGGCAAGAAAGGGGCTAGGCTTGTTTTCAAGCTGGGCAAAAGCCAACGAAGATTCCAGGCAGATAAGAACCACCTGTTATAACACAGAAGGACACCGATCAGGGCAGGCGGAGGCTTTAAAGATGAAATGAAAAAGAGATGACCTTATGGATCATTTTACTAAACATAATGCATATAAATTTACTAAACATAATGCATGTACAGTAAATATAGAAAGCTGAAATGCTAAGTATGCAGATGTGATTTCCTAACAGGCAGTCTAAGGAGATACATACATTCTATACAACCTAATTAAATACATTTTAATTGAGTGATCACATGAGTCTTAGTTGATCAATTAATCTATTGAGCAATCTTTCTAGATGGGTAAAAAACAGTATTTTGAAGCAAGGAACATATTTCTGAAGCAAGGAGCGTTCCCCAAACTTGTACCCTCCTGATGTGTCAGACTGTAATTTACACATCCCCAGCCAGCATGCTCATTTCTGGGGACAATGGGAGTTGTAGTCCAGCACATATGGAGGGCACTAAGTTTGAGAAGGTGTTTTTAGATGGTGTGGCAGGGGGGGGGGTATAGGTGCAAGTGAAGGCAGAATGCCTCTTTTAAGAAGATGTTTGCCATCTGCAGCTTTTGTAAGCCCTAGTATTTAAAATAATTTTTTTTTAAAAAAAAAAATCTGCTGCCTGATAAAGTAGAAGTTGATTAAAACTTTTCTGAGTCAAGGTAAGTTTTTTTTTTTATCAATGTAACTTTTTTAATCAATTAGTCTAACTGATTAATCAATTAACACACTACAGTCCTAATATACATGGTACATTACTTCTTGAGGATGTGGATCTGTAATACAACAATTTAAAAGTTCCCTATATTTATTTATTTATATTTATTTTCCACCTTTTTTTCCTGCAAGGAACCCAAGGCAACTTACATAATCCTCCTGCTGCTCTTCATTTTATCCTCACAACAACCCTGTGAGGTAGGTTAGGCTGAGAATCAGTGACTGGCCCAAAGTCACCCAGTGAGCTTCATGGCCAAGTGGGGACTAGAACCTGGATCCCCCAAGTCCCAGTCCAACACTATGCCACACTAGCTCTCAGTTCATAATGGCTGGAGGATAGGATGTTTCTCCTGTGACCTTTTTCAGATCCAGAATGTCTACTGTTCATCACTCCTTTATCTGTGAGGCCTTACTTGCTGGTCCACAATCAAGATCTATCAGAAGGGGGGGGGCACTTGAGACAGGACCTTCTCACTAGTGGCCCTGTCTCTTTGGAGCTCTCTCCCAAAAGTATGTATGTCCCCCCAATCTTTGTGTTTCCCCGACTTCAAAGCTCATTGTTGTTCGGTTATCAGGTAAAAGTGTTGAGGGTGGGCTTTAAAACTGCTGTTTTTAGTTTTTATAAACTGGTTTGTGTTGCTTTTATTTCTGTTTGGTTTCAGAGATGAGGCGTAAGCTACTTTGGGAGGGCTTTGCCCTAGAAGACAGCATCTAAGTACTTTAAACAAACAAATATGCCTGCTGCCTGGGCCTCTCAAATAGAGGATTTTATCAAGTTTTTACTATATAAGGATATGAACAAACCATGCAGAATTCACCACACAGTCCTAACCCCCATATCTGCTGGAAGGTGGGGGTTAGGATAGGGCTGCGGTGCTCTTCCAGCAGCAGGGAGACATCTGCCCCAGAAGCCCCAGCCATGTCTACAGAAAGAAAACTCTGCAGATGTACATCTATAGCCAGTAGATCTGTATTCCCGCCAGCAGTATGCCTCAAACTGGGGTGTTCTTGGGTGTGGGGAGCGGAGGCAGCTTTGGATCTGCTGACTCCACAGCCCCTCTGTCCCCAAGAGGCCCGGAGCTGGCATAGCAAATCCCACCCACCCACTATTTTCAGTGAAGGGAGCTTCCAAAAAACAAAGGTCTGCCAGGCTTAAAGGCTTGGTAAACCAAAACTGCACCTCCCGCCTTGGACAGCGTGATGTGGTAGGGCTTGGGAACTGGAGGATGATCCGCCCCCTCACTCCCAACCCCTTCTTGCACTTGCTCTTCCCATGGGAAAGCAACAATGCTCATGGTGGCTGGGCTCCTATACACAGCTAGGAGTAGTAAGCACCATTGAAAAGAGTGTGGCTTAGTCCTTACATAATCCTCCTCCTCTCCATTTTATCCTCACAACAACCCTGTGAGGTAGGTTAGGCTGAGAGTCAGTGACTGGCCCAAAGTCACCCAGTGAGTTTCATGGCTGAGCGGGGAATAGAACCCGGATATCCTGAGTCCCAGTCCAACACTCTAACCACTACCCCACACTGGCTTTCAAGTAATTATGCATGGCATTTAGGGCCGGCCTTACCATTAGGCAAAGTGAGGCAGTCGCCTCAGGCAGCAAATGACAGGCAGTGTGGAGGGAGTAGTAGACCTTAGCTGTTGCTCTGTATTGGAGGACAGACCTGTGTGTGCTACATGGCCTGCCCTGCACCCTCTTGAGGGGGAGGAGGCTGTCCTACCACCAGTGATGAAGTAAGTGTCAACTGCCAGTCTGATCAGCTTCTGCAGATGGAACTGTGGGGGTGAGGCAGTGCATTGCCTGAGCCAGCGTGGTATAATGGTTAAGAGTGTTGGACTGGGACTCAGGAGATCCGGGTTCTAGTCCCCACTCAGCCATGAAACTCACTGGGTGACTTTGGGCCAGTCACTGACTCTCAGCCTGGGTTTTAAGATCTTTGGGAGAGGTCCTTCCTTTGAGGTGTGTTTGGTGGCAATGAGAGAGAGAGCCTTCTTAGTGGCTGCTCTCAAGCTGTGAAACTCCCTGCCGGGGGAGGCTAGCTTGGTTGCCCCTCTGCTGTCCCTTTGCCAGCAGGCAAAGACATTTTTATTCAAGTAGGCCTTGGGCATGTAAGTGGGTCTGCTGGGTTGGGTGCTGTTTTAATTCTGTTGTGTTGTTAATTGTTACACATTTACCATACAATCCTATACATAGATTTCATAGATTTCATAGATCATAGAGTTGGAAGGAGCCTACAAGGCTATCGAGTCCAACCCCCTGCTCAATGCAGGAAACTAGAGGAGTAGTCTCCCATCCAACTAATAACCAGGCTTGACCCTGCTTAGCTTTCCACGCCAGCCTTAGAGTCAGTTTATACAATCAGTAGAATCAAGTAGGAAAACCCAGTGTATTTTTAACATTTATGTATTTATATTTTATTTATTTATTTCATTTCTATACCACCCAATTGCCAAAGCTCTCAGGGCAGTTCACAACAGTTCATAAAAACATGAATCACAATACAATAAAAACAACATTAAAAATTTCCAATATACAAAATTTAAAAACAATTTAACAGCTAAAACAATTTTCTAAAATGCCAGACTAGTCCTGTTAAATGCCATTAAATGCCTGGGAGAAGAGGGCAGTCTTAACCTGGTGCTGAAAAGATAGCAGAGTCGCCACCAGGTGGGCCATGGTGAGTAGATCATTCCACAGTCAGGGGGCCACCACCAAGAGGGCCCTCTTCCCTGTTGCCACCCTCTGAGGCTCCCTCGAAGGTGACTCTTGGAAGAAGGCCTCAGATGTTAATTTCCAGGTAGATTCAGGTTGGGATTTTTACATTTGTCGTTGTTTCTTTGTTTTGTGTGAGTGTGTGTGTATGAGAGAGAGAGAGAGAGAGAGAGAGAGAGAGAGAGAGAGAATATCCATAGCTATAGATTTTCCGGAGGAATAGTCACATATAATATGAAACATTGGTGAAGATGAATGTCATCCTGTTGTCTCTTAATGGCATCCCTTATTATGTTCTGCAGTAAAAAAATTAACACAATCTTAAGCATCTGCTATACTTCCTAATTTACCTATACTCCACCCACAGAACTCTGGTTATCAGGTGGCCTGTAACAAACAGACAAACAAACAAACAAACAAATTCTACTGGGAACAGGGCTTACTCACAGGTACATGGATTGCACTGTAAATACATTAAAGGCACAATCCTATGCATGTTTAGACAGCAAAAGGTCCTACAATTCCCAGCATGCAGCCAGCATGGCTGGCTGGGGAATGCTGAGAGTAGTAGGACTTTTTTCTGTCTAAACATGGATAGGATTGCACCTTAAGTCCTAAAACTTGATCAGTTAAGAAAATAATATTGTGGAGGAAGGGGGGGGCTGGCTGGCCCACCACATCCCCACCCTTTCCTACTCCAAAGGAACCAAGACCCCCAGAGATCTCAAGGTACCAGATTGCCAGCCTCAGCTGTCTGCAATCCTACTTGGATCTCTGTTGAGGGACTCGCCTTCAATTCTGTAACTTGGATTTAGATACTGAACCAAGCAGAGCAATCCACAAACACCATGTGGGGTAAAACCAAGACAAGGTTTATTCTGGTAGCATTTTACAACAAGATTAGGGAAATGAGAGAAGCACACAAAATAAAGAGAGAGACACTTTAGTACACAGTAAAGCTGCAAAACAATAAAACCTGATTCCTTAATATCTCTCAGGCACACACCTGTTACCTGAGGGTGTTCTCTTCAAGGGTTAAATCCAGCACAGCCTCGCTGCCCGAGGGAGATTACCACACCTACCCGAAGGTCCGAGATGGGTAAAACTCCCACAAGACTTGCCTTCACTAGAGCCCTCATCTAGTTCATTTCACCAGGAGCTAACTGGGGTCGGATCCTGATGCCCCCCCCCAAAGGCTTGGGCCTCTCTTTGGCTTGCCGCCATCACCCAACAGCCAGGGTAGCCGGTAGCCACGCGATCCAAGACAGACAAAGATCAAGACCCATGCTTTGGGAAATATCTCTTCCCCCTTCCCCCTTTCTGTAGCTTTCCTGCCTTCAGCCAATTAGAAAGAACTTCACCTGGCCAGGCAAGGGAGGGGGAACTCATGACTCATGGCTTTGAACTACATTTACATATGCAAGCTTTCAGCCTGGCTCCTCCGGACTTCCAGGCACCACCCATTCAAGAGGAACTATGCACACACCCACCCCAGCCTTCACACATGAGGGGGTGTTGTGTGTGTGCATGCATGCAGGAACCCCCAAAGGCCCCTTTCTTCCACACGCTAACTATGCAAACTCCACCCACCCCAGCCGGTTCACACATGAGGTGAGTGTGTGAGTGTGTGTGTGTGAGAGAGAGAACCCCCAAAGGCTCTTTTCTTCACAAATATAACATACAACCTATACATTTTAAAATGCACAAATTGCAAAGCAACAAACTACTCAGTTGCAATTTACCTCTCCGTCATTTTGTTTCAATGTTACTTTTTGTATCTAATATGCTCATTTCGATGGAATATATGTTTCATTTACAATGACTACAGTGTTACCCTGTACTTCCACGGTTTGTGTCCTGAAGGTGTTCCAAAAGCTGGATTACCGTTTTAGGAATCCCCCCCCCCCCCGTTTAAGTTGTCACCAGCAGTGTTTTATTGTGTTGCAACTTTTTAAAAAAAATATGTGGTGCTGTTTTTAACAGGTATGTTACAATATGCAGTCCAAGCCTAGGCAGAGTTAAACATGCCCATTGATCTTTTGATAGAATCGAGCTATGTTATGCTCTGAACCAAAAGCATTAAAAGTTTAGACATCAGTGCTGCTCTCAATTTTACCTTCTTTTTAATGTGCTAAATCTGTTTGTGTTGATTGGTTCTTTCTTCATGGAAAAAGCTGGATTTCCAAACCTCAGGTACAATGTACTGTGCACGTGTGAGACATAAGAGGGCCAAAACAGACATGACTTTAAATCTGCGTCTAGCATCTATATCTTTTTTCTTTTCCATTTTTACTCTATAGGGAAGGCATCCCGCGCTCTGGATCGTAACACGCGCACACGCTAAGGTTCCGATTCACACTGGGGTCGGGCCCTACGCCTTCTCTAGATGAAGAATGGAGACGCAGCTGCTAGACACGAAGACTTAAAGTCATGTCTGTTTTGGCCTTCCATAGAGACAGCGAGGAAAGTGGGCGTTCCAAGCACAGAGGAACATGCGTGTCACATGTTTCCCCGCGCACTCACATGGCCAGCGTAAACAGGGAGCTGGTGCGTGCAAAACCTCACCGACTTTTCCGAAGTTCAGAGCAGCGGTAGACCTTTAAAAGAGACACCGAGCCCTCCTGGACACGTTCCCAGCCAATGGAGACCGGGAGAGCGCCGAATATGGAAATTTGGGGGGCGGGACCTTCGCTTGCGACGTCGTTCGGCTGCCAAGCCATTGTGAAAGCCTCTTCCCCTTAAAGGGCCACGAAGAGTGGGATGCGCCCGCTCTCCCCTCTTCCCCCCCCCTCCGCCAACCAGGAAACAACATCTGTTAAGATGACAGCTCCTTGTTTTGAGCCCTTTGTCTGCAACCGTGTCACGTTGTGGCAGCTGCAGCGCAGCAGCAGCAGATGACGAGCAGCGACTCCGCGCGTCCCGATTCCTGTCGTGTGCTTGTTCCCTTTTGGAAACTCCACCGCTTGTGAACAGAGCCACCCTAAAGCCCTCTCTATCCGCTTCGCCTACCGTACAACCCGACCCTGGGGAGGGCGCGCGAGATCATAACAGCCAGCAGAAGCAGCAGCGTGTACATAAGAATAGTAATGCCATAATTAATGAATTCAAAGTAGCCCACGCCTTTGTGTGGGAAAGCCCTCAGCCAGGGGCACAGCGAGCGAACGAGCGAGCTACACTTCTGCAAGCAGGGAGCCGGAGCTGGCTTGCACGCCCGCACGCCCCGGCGCTGCAAGGGAAGAGCTGGCCCAACCTCTCCAGTCCGCCGCCCGCCCCTTCCCGGTGTGCTTTCGAGTTCGTTCACATGGTAGTCACGTCCGCCGCTGGGAGCGACGCCGGGGCTTCATCGAGTGATGAGCGAACAGACGTCAAAACGGCCCTTATGAATATTGATGCGGAGGCTAGGCTGCTTTCGTAAAGGAGCAGAAGGAAGCAAGATGGCTGCCCTTTAGGATTGGATAGAAGGGAGACCAGATTGCTTTGGCTGGATTCTACGAGGCTGGGGGACTTGCTGGAAAGAGGTCAGAGCGCTACTCACTTTCTCTCTCTCTTTCTCTCTCTCATTCTCTCTGTCTCTTTTTCTCCTGCCATTTCAAAACTCGCCTCTTCCTTCCTTCCTCCTTTGGGCTTCTTGGCATGACTTTTATTTTAAAAAAAAAACCCAAAAAAGAAAACACCCCAAAGCACCCCACACAACTCTCTGCAATTCTAAGTACAAAGAGAGAAGAAAATTGGAGCTGCTTCTCCAACATGGCTGACATATAGTATGTGTGTGTGTGTGTGTGTTTTTAAGCAAAGGATTAAAATAGGTTTCTCGCATTCTCCCGCCCCCCCCCCACTTTTCCTGTGCAGCCGTCGCTCTGCAAACTTTGCTTTTTTAGCTATGCTCCGCAGCTTGGTTTGAATGGGTGATATATATATATTTATTTTTATTTTGTTTCTAGAGAAATAAGTCTGCCTTTTAAAAGAAAAAAGTTACTCCTTTATCTAGTTGCACTTCTCCTTCTCTCCCCCCTCCTCCTCCCGTGTCGCCCTTTAAATATGTGTTTCTCGTTTATACACGTGCTGAGTTCTTAACCGAATCGGCTTTATTCTGGAAAGAGACTCCCAAGTGGGGTGTAGGACCAGTTTGGCTGATCCTTTACTTAAAAATGAAAAATCAACGGTTGGGTTAGCTGAGCAAAACTTTAAGAGTATATCCTTTAAACTCTTCCCCCCTTTTTTAAGTGGAAGAGAGGGTTTGTGATCTTTGGGCGAAAGAAAACTCTTTCTGGAGAGGAGCTTTGGATAAGAGAGCACGGACCTTCTGTCTAGCCCCGGTGGATAGGTGTGTATGTGTTGGTGCGCGCGCGTGTGCATGTGAATTTTTATGTGTGAAAGTCTGTTTTCTGGCTTTGTGCTTTTCATGAATCAGCTCTCATTCGGTTTGCCGGTGAGTGACAAGCAGACACAAAGGCAGGCGCAGTCCAAGAGGGAAAGGGGGAGGCAGGGGGAGAAAGGGGGAGAGAGAGGAATTGTGGAGTTTTGAGGACTACAAGGTCAGGGGCGCTTCAGGAAACCTGAAGCCCCATCGTAGGGGAGAAAAAGAGCATTGGAGAGGAGATTGACATCACTGTTTCCTTTCTCTTCCCAAGTCACAGTATTATTCTTACATTGTTTTGTCATCGTAATGGCTAAATCCCATGATAGTCAGTGTGTAGCTCAAGAAGAAGAAGAAGAAAGACATTGTCTTCATGGCCTCTTAAAATAATTGCCTTTTGACAAGATCAGGGATGTTTAAACCAAAATCTACAAGGAATGTTCCAACTGGATGCAAAATGTTGTGCCCTGTTGGTGTATTCCTTTGGTTCGAGCATGAAACATGATTCTAATCACCCCCACTGATGATATTTTGGACCTGCAGTGGGAAGCCTTTATAAAATTCTTTCTTGACCATTTTTAAGCAAGTTTTCCCCAACACTACCAAGTGTTATTTACATATATAAAATTTCCCTTTTGTAAACTGATTCTGATGGAGGGAGGTTGGTGGGGGAAGGGAGCTAATGTGATCTTAGCAGGCTTTTACTGAAACATTCACTCTAATGATCTCATTCTGAGATATATATATTTTTCCGTGATGGTGGGTATGCAAATGCAAAACCTAATACCACGAGATGGTAAGCAATGGAAGAAAGGGACTTGAGTGGCTGTTCTATATTAAAAACTATCTTTTAAAAAAACAACCAAATACATGAAGAGAGATCTTCCCTCTGTAAAAGAAGGTCAGTGGGTGTTGTTTGCTAGCTAATGAGGCCATTGTATTTGCATTTTAATGGCAGGTTGCCATTGGAGAGAGGGGTGGCAGAGAAGGAATAGTGATTGCTTGTACATTCATTTGTGTAATTGCATGTGTATTCCACGATAGCACTTTCACTGGAGACCTTGACCTGCAAAACAGGGCTTATTTGTAAAACAAATTCGGCAGATGGGTGTTAATGGTCAAGCAGCATGAATAAGCTTCAGTTATGGGGAGGATCAAAAGGCAAAGAAACTTGCCTGGTCTCTCCCCCCCCCCCATACTACCTGTTGAAAGTTTTCCTTGTGAATCTTTGCCACCCTTAACTCTGTAGTTAACAAATGCAGTGTAGTTAACCAACAAGTGTCCAAGCTACAGGCTCTTTTTCAACACACCCCTGAAAGGTTAGTGCAAATCATTGGCCTGTTCTAGGTTACATCAGCAGTTTTTGTATAATCTTAAGGACTTCATGTTTCCCCACATTGTTCTTCCCCTTTCTCAAAAATAATAAAAATAGCAAGATGCATTGTTTTCATGTACCTCTGGATAAGTTCCTAGATTATTATTTCATTGTAAGTTAATGACACACGTATGAAGCACAGTGCTGTAAAGAGTTTTGTTTCAAACAGAAACAAAGCTATTTGCCTACGTGACCTTTTGCTTTAATGGTAAAACTTTCTTCCCTAACCATATGTTGAGTGTTTCATATTTTGTCAAGGGTATCCAATCTTCTGAAAACCTTAAGCAAAAATTAAAACCCTTCAATATTTCTAATGGCATAAACATACAGAGGAAGATTCTGAAGACAGCTTCTCTCTTTCAGTTGGGGAAAACCCCACACAAGTCAGTTGAGAATGCATGCTTGGGTTCAGTGCAGCTTCCATTTACAGTATGTACAAGGATGCGCTTCTCACTGTGCATTGCAATACAACTGACTTGGGTTATAGACATACTGGTGCACACAAATATATGTTCAGTATCAGGAGTACTGAATGGGTGGGTTCACACAACACAATGACCACCACTCAAGGTTTGAGTGTGGGTTGTTGTTGAACCATGGGTTGTTGTGTTGTGTGAACAATGCATGAAAAAAAGCCATGGTTTGTTGTTGAATTGTGAACTGCTGGGTTGTTTGTGGCTAACAACGCAACTGGGTTCATACTACTACTACAACCCACAGTTCAACACGTTCAACCCATACTCATCCCTGAGTGTGGGTTGTCATGTTGTATGAACCCAGTCAGTGTATGGAGTACTACTCCAGCTTATATGAAAGCAAGTAACCAATTAGCAGCAATTCATAAAGTTTGCTACTTACTATCACCTGCAGTTCATAAATACATTGCCAATATTCTGTGATAGATTCCGTAACACAGGGGTTGAAACCTGTGGCCCTTCAAATGATATTGCATTCCAACTCCTGTCACTGCAGCCAGCATAGTCATTGGTCAGAGATGTTGAGATTTGTAGTCCTACAACATATGGAGGGCTACAAGTACCCACCCCTGCTATGACACCAATCAGTCTTTTAAGAGAAAGAGCACCCACACAATTCCTCAAAAGTATTTAAATCTACACATAGTTATAGGATAAAAGCTAGTGCTTAGACTCATGGCCACATAGTTCATATGTATACAGTGTATATAGCTGCTGACTAACTTAAAATCTCCTTAAAGTCCCATTGTGGTAAATCATAGCATAGTACATGCAACAAGAGGTCTAGATTATTGCAAGGTCCAGATTATTGCTCTTTAGAAGGAATAGAGAGAAACTTTATCAGAATATGAAGAATCTTTAGAAATGATTTGTGTTCTTAGTACAGTATTTGTTTCAGACCTTTCACTTTCTTTGCTGTCGTGTATATACTGGAGAAAGGGACAGTTAATAAGGGTGCAATCCTATGGCTGCTAGATGCTGTCTAGACAGCCATAGGATAGGCCGGAGTCCCTGCTCCAACCTTGGAAATGCGTTCCAAGGTCAGAGCTGGGACTCTGACCACAGAGCGCCTTCCCCCTTCCCTCGCAGCCGGCATGGTTCTTTCCATGCTAGCTGAAGCTCCAAAGACAGAAGCTTTGGACCCAGGACCAAAGACCCAGTAATGGGGGGGGGGACTGCATTCCAGGGGGCAGGGAGGGGAAGAGTGAGGGGTATCAGCCCCTCCTCCTCTTGAGCACGGATAAAAGACATAGATGGCCATCTATGTCTTCTGCAGGGCGAGGGAAGCATGGAGGCAATCCTTGGCTCTGTGCTTCTCCCGCACTCAGTTAGTTGCCCATAACCCACTGAGTTCGGAAGGTTACAGGAGCCACATTGGATGGTGCCGCCGCCCATCTCCTAACTGAAATGTTGGTGTTTATCGCTATTTTAATGAGGAGTTTGGCATTGTGTTGACTTCTGTTCAAGAGGCTGTAGAACTAATATTATTTTGATATGATGTTCCTAGTCTTAAGCTTTGTTATGCCGAAAGCTTTGCGCTCAATGCATTTTTATTTTATTTATTATATTTATACCCCGCCTTTTTTCCTGCAAGGAACCCAAGGCGGCTTACATAGTCCTCCTCCTCCTCTCCATTTTATCCTCACAACAACCCTGTGAGGTAGGTTAGGTTGAGTGTCAGGGACTGGCCCAAAGTCACCCAGTGAGTTTCATGGCCGAGGGGGGAATAGAACCTGGATCTCCTGAGTCCCAGTCCCAACACTCTCACCACTACGCCACACTGGCTCAGTGTGAATAGATTTATTGGTGAATAGATTTATTCAGGCTTTCATGGCAACTATGACAGTGTGAGGCGATTGTGGCTGCAATCAGTGCATCTTTCTTCTAAGTAAATGTGCTTAGTGGTGCGCTGTTCTTATTTGTTTTGATTTCCAAAATCATTGTGCCAAACAAATCCCCATTGGAAATTGGCATATTATCCCTGATGGACCAGTTAAACCTGAGTGACATTTAATGTCCTTTTTCAAAGTATTTCTGTGCTCCAGGTTTCAGAAATTTAAACTTGTATGTCGCAAGTTTCATTGCACTGTACCTAAATGGTTACACTACTGAGACTGTTCACTCCCCCCACCCACCACCACCCCACCATGTGGTAACTTCAGGATACTACTTTTTAGGCACAGCACCATTGCAATATATAGTGGCCTGGATCCAGATTAAGCTAGTTTCACTTAAGTCCCAGCGATTTTGTAGGAACTAATTTAGTTATGACTAACTTTGCACATTGATTTCAATGCAAGCTAAGGAACCCTAAATTTAGCTAACTTAGGCTGCAGTCCTATATGAATTTACCCAGGAATAAGTCCCGTTGAATTCAGTGGGGCTTGCTTTTAAGTAGCCATGCTGGGTCATTCCACGTAAAATCAACCAAATTTTACATTCCATGTAAAATCAACCAGATGGTGAGGAAAAATTTACCTCACCATCTGCGATTTTTTTAAAAATGGCATACTGGTAGACCAGCATGAGAAATGAACATACACCAAATTATAGGTCATTATACCTCATGGTTCAAAAGTACAGTGTGCTCGAAAAATGCCCAAAACACGATTTTTCAGCATTTGTGACTACACAAAAAGTATCATAACTTCCTTCGGAATTGACCTAGAAAGTAAATCATGGTGTCATATGAAAGCTCTCGAACTACCCTTTTATAACACTGGTTTATGAAGCCATTGTATTACCAACTTTATTGTATGCCTGCGAAACATGGACTATCTATAAACGTCACTTCCTCCACCTCCTTGAAAGATTTCATCAACATTGCCTCCGGAAAATCCTGCTGAATTACTTGGAAGATAGGCGAACAAATGTCCGTGTACTGGAAGAAGCAAAGACTATTAGCATTGAAAAAATGATCCTTCAACGCCAACTTCAGTGGACCGGTCATGTTGTTCGAATGCCTGACTGCCGTCTCCCAAAGCAGTTACTTTATTCCCAACTCAAGGATGGAAAGCGGAATATCGGTGGTCAATATAAGAGGTTTAAAGATGTTCATAAGGCTAATCTAAAAGAATGCAATATAAACATCGGAAACTGGGAAGCTCGCCTCTGGCCCATGAACGATCTAAATGGAGGTTGGCCTTTCACAAAGGTTCCATGGACTTTGAAGAAGCCCGAGTGCAAGGTGAAAGGGAGAAACGTGCTAAGCGAAAAGCACGTCAGACGAATCCTTTACAGGACCATCTTCCATTCCATCTGGTAACCTGTGTCCTCACTGTGGGAAGCTGTGTGGAATCTAGAATTGGCCTCCACAGTCACTTACGGACCCATCGCTAGAGTCTACACAATCTTCTTTAGAATTTCCTCCTTTTATCCTGGAAGACAATCTTACTCGGTCACGAGTGATTGCCTGATGATGATGAACATGAAGCATGCGTGTGAAATAAAATATTCAAGGTCATAGTTTCTTTAATTTGACCTTGAATTCCAAAAAAAAAATTTAAAAAAATTGCTGATTTTTCCCTCAGATAACCCATGTTTACATTGGTATATGTACCGATTTCCAGAACAGGGCTTTGAACAGTTCAGAAGATGTGAATGTTCTTATACATGCACAGTACCTCCCTACAATAACTCCACCCCCTTATACACACTTAAAACAGAATTTTTTGGAAGGAAATTTAACTTAACCCCGCCCCCTCCCTTCCGGAGCTTCTGGGGCCTTCAGGCTGAAACCAAACCAGGCATAGGTAGGCCTCAAACCTTCACAGAGATATATCTCTTTGGATAGTCTACATTAAATCAAGCTTATTCACAGATTCTGATAAGAAAGAAAAAGGCAGGCCTGAAGCCATGACAAGTGCCTGACCCCACTTCTGCTGCAATGTGTTCATGACTTTTCAAATTGTTGAATTCCTGCACACCATTTCTACAGGTAGCATAACTAAGATCTATTATTTCCCTGATGGTGCAGCAGCACAGTATAAAAATGGTAAAAACTTCAACAACTTAAGTAAGCATAAGTCAGATTTCAGATTATGAACTGGAAGAAAAGCTTCTGAAATGTCGCTTCGAGAATTCAAGACGATTCCTGGGAGATAGAAAATTCATGCTGTAATTTTGGTGAGAGTGTTGGACTGGGACTCGGGAGATCCAGGTTCTAGTCCCTGCTCGGCCATGAAACTCACTGGGTGACTTTGGGCCAGTCACTGCCTCTTAGCCTAACCTACCTCACAGGGTTGTTGTGAGGATAAAATGGAGAGAAGTAGGAGGATTATGTAAGCCGCCTTGGGTTCCTTGCAGGAAAAAAAGGCGGGGGTATAAATATAATAATTAAATAAATAAATATTCATTTCAATGCGAATCCAGAAAAGAGACAGTGACTATTAAAGAAGGAGAACTGGAATTGCAAGAAATACGAGGATTTGTTACATGTATTTATATATCTCACAATGGTGGTCAGGTTGTGTTTTACAAACAGATGATCAGAGAGCAGAAGCGTTAGTGAGCTTTCTTCATCCAGCTGGACCAGCAAAATCATTTATGTATCCAGATAAACAAGATGTCCTATGGATACCATCTTCAGATGTTTTGACAAAAGCTGATCCTTGTTGCCCAACAGGGCACTTCTATACACTAACAGACAAAGAGTGTCAAGCAGCAACGTCAAGACTAGAAACTACTGTTATGAAATGTCCTTAATTTAGGACTTGTTAACAAAATGTTAGCAAGTAATATTTGAACTGCATAAAATCTGATCAGCATATATACAAGTAAAATGGAAAATCTCATCTATGCACAATAATGGTTTTTCAAGCCCACATCTAAGTAAATCAAAATAACTATGCTAGTAAGAGTCCCATTTTGAAATCGAGTACATGTATCCAGGGATGTTAAATGTTATTTAAAACAAAAGGAGTTTTTTGTCATTATTCAAGGTCAAACTTCTGTATATTTATTTGAAAAAAATAAAATGAACATGTTTTCCCCAAGCATACTGGTGAGTACCTTTTTTTTAAGTACATATTTTAAACCTCATTCCTCTGAAAACAATAGGCCCTGCAACTTATTTTTTAATAAGCAGAACAAGTTCACCAAATCTTAAGCAATTTGCTTTCAGTTGGAAATATTCTTTGATTGATTTCATACCAGAATGACCACCCAGAGGAAGTATCATTATTCTACACAAAATGTCAGAAGTATGCTATTGCTGAAGAAGAATACCTAATTCAGAGCTGCACAATTATGACAGGGTAGCTTGTACTTGTGCACAATGTTTTATTCAAAACCTAAGTGATAATGCATATTTTCTTAAGATACGTCCAGTGAGATAGCAATTCATATGAACTATGACGCATACACACAGAGCGCCCCAAAAGATGTAACTCGTTTTCTGTTAAGAACCCCATTTTGAAAATTGGTACATGTATTAAGCACTGTCAGATGAAATACTAAAACAAAAATCATGGAGAAAAAAAAATTAGTTTTTGCAGAATTCAAGGTCAAATTTTACTGTTTGACCTTGAATATATACTTATTCCAAAAAATGACTTATGTTACATATCAAATGAAAGAGCATTTCAAAGGCTTTCCATCAACACCATGATTTCTAGGTTCTGTAGAACTGGAATTACTATAATTTTAATGTTGTCCAACACACAAAAATTAACATTTTTCTTCATGATTTGATTGCCATATCTCCAAAGTTTTTGTCCCAGAAGTCTAATTTTTGGAGCAGCTTATTTTCTCAGCAGACCCAACAAGTTCAAGTTTTTTCAAAATCGGTGATGGTCAGGTAAATTCATTGGTTGGATTTTACATGGAATGACCCATGTATAAGATTGCACTGGTGGTCTGGATCCAGTCCCTAGGCCATTCTGTTTTATAGCCATACTATATTCTCTTCCAGTGTATAGAGCTATAGGGGGGGAAATCATCTAAAATAAACATTCTGCCCAGTTTATATGTATTAGAAAAACAAAATGGGTATTCCAAACCCTACAATAACCTTCTGGCTGTCTAGGGCAGGGGTAGGCAACCAGGTGCCCTCCAGATATTTTGGACTACAACTCCCATAAACCCTAGCCAGCATTGTCAAGAGTCAAGGATCATGGAAGTTGTAGTCTAAAACATCTGGAGGGCTTCCAGTTATCTACCCCTGCTCTAAGTTATATGTCATCTGGGCTGCATCTGATCTGCCAGGGTCTTGCCTCTACTCTGTGTTGCCTCATGTTTACCAGTGGAAACCTCTTGAAGGAAAGGTCTTGGCAAGTCCCAACAGCCCATGGGACCTGCATTGCCCATGACTGCCCTAGGGTGATCAGAATTACAGTTGAAAGATGAAGCAGTACTCCTTTCTTGATAGCAAATGCCTGCAGAAGAAATGTAACTGTAACAATCATGAAGGAAGTACATCCACTCCAGCAAAAGTAAGCTGTTGGTGAAAATGTCCTGTACAGGGGCTTTCTTGTTTTTGCTGCTTCTGAAGATAGCAAACAGAATCCTTTCAAAATTCACCACTTCTCAAGCTAGTTTCATTTGGAGATCATAAAGAAGTATTCTTTTTGCTATATCTAGAATTCACCAGAAGCAGCTTTGCCACCTTACTACTTGCGGTAGGAAATGTGTGTATGCAGTTGTTAATGGATTGTAGGCTACCTTACTCTCAAAGATTTATGGGCAACTAAAATATATAATATTCTGACAGATATTTTAAAAAACCACTATCCTGGGGCCCCAACAACTAGATGCAATAAGCTCTTCATGCTACTTCTGGAAAGTACTCTGGTTTTGATAAGTCTTCAGGGTGATAGAACTCCATAGCTGAGGAGCAGTCCCTCCAGTACCTCTCTGTGTGCCCTTGAACTTCTAATTTGGTACATAGATGCTAACCATAGTTTCCCCATAGTTATTAAGGATTATGATAAGGCGTAAGTGTGGGACTTCCAAACCATTTATTTATTATTCTTATTATTACATTTATATCTCACTTTTTTCCCTGCAAGGAACCCAAGGCAGGTTACATAGTCCTCCTCCTCTCCATTTTATCCTCACAACAACCCTATGCAGTAGGTTATGCTGAGAGTCAGTGACTGGCCCAAAGTCACCCAGTGAGCTTCATGGCTCCTTAAGTACCACCATTGCAACTTCAACTTCTAGGAGCAGAACTGGACCCAGAATTGCTCCCAGGCTGGAAATCTGCATGGTCCTGGAAAGTGCCCACACCAATTAGTCCCTGATGGCACTAGCACAACGATTATTGACACTTCTTACATCTGTACCTCACCCTTCCTCCAAGGTTCTCTGAGCTCAGATATATTGCTGGCCATGGTGGCTCGGGAGCATGAGAGTTGTAGCCCAACACACCTGGAGGGCACCAGATTGGGGAAGGCTGCTTTAAATTCTCTCCATGGAGCTGCTACCACGCCAAAGAGTGGACCTCAAGGATAGAAGATTTGGCTTAATTCATCGTTGGTAATTCTGTCAATAGCTGTTACCCATGGCAATGAAATATGGCATGGCTGTTGTGCCATATTTGGGGCATTATATCACTGACTACTGGATGTCAAAGACAAATCACAAGGAATGGTTATTCCCAGCACACCATGCTTCTGAATTTCCCAGGAGCATCCGCTGGCTACTTTTGGAGTCAGAGGTAGATTAGGTAGCTCTATAGCCTGATCAGAAAGTTGGTGTTTGTTTTTTATGGGTGGAGGCAGCCTGGATTAACCATGTCTGTTGCTACCCAGAAGAATTCTGCTGAATGGCACTTCAGAATTGTAAAGGGTCCTACTGCATTAGCAAAGATTTCTTCACAATTGTCACGCTGCAGCATACACTCTTAACACTGATCTGTGCTCCAGCTGATCCACTTTTGTGTGAGTTCAGTCCCATCAGCCACTTTGAGTCCTTCCTAAGTTGCCAAGTTTCAAACAGAATCGATGGTTATCTTGAAAACAATGCCAGAGAGCACAGTTGCAAATTATTTTGCAAAACAAGATAACGTATTGATTTAGTTCTGCCCCCTGATTGCTGTGAAGGCATTTTGCCAGTTCTCTGTGTTGTGACATCATCTAGAAAGGCTATTTGCTTGATCTGCCGGTTCTGAAACGCAGTGGGATGCATTATGAATCATAAAAAACTGACTGCAGTCTGAATCAGAGATGAAACATATGACTGGATAGAAACTAAGGGGAGATTTGCACACATCTATCATTGCTCTATTATAACTGAACTGCAGGTAAGAGCCAATCCATTTCAGTTAAACTGAAGAAACTAAGGGCTGTGTAAGAGTGAAAAGGCCAGGGGCGGGGAGGGAGAAATAGGTGAAGGACTTAACTAGATGTGGCAAGTATTTCTGATTATCATTAATTCTACAAAATGCAGTATATTGTATAGAAATGTAAAGCACCTTAAAGATAGCTCCCCTGTGTTGGTATCAAGATGCCTATTTCCAGTATCAGAACTGGGATGCCTGAATGGTAAGGGCTAATGACTAATATAGTGCTGGTATAACTTAAGGCACAATCCTATGTAAGTTTAGACAGAAAAAAGACCTACAACTCCCAGCATGCCCCAGCTAGTTATGCTGGCTGGGGCATGCTGGGAGTTGTAGGCCCTTTTTCTGTCTAAACTTGCATAGGATTGTGCCCTTAGTGGGTAAAAGGCTAAGCTATAAATCAGGAAGTCCCTGCTCCAAGTCTTCTTTTTGCCATGGAGTCATGAATTGTGACCTCAGAGACACCATTCTCTCTGAGCTCCAGCCTCTTAAAAGAATAATAATACGCAGGAAGTTGCATTATACTGAGTTAGACAATTGGATCCATCTAACTCAGTGCTGTCCAATATTGATTGGCAGTGGTTCTTCAGAGTATTATACAGGGGTCTTTCACAGCCCTACCTGGAGATGCCAGGAATTGAACCTGGGATCTTTTGCATGCAAAGCATGTGCCCTGCCATTAAGCTAACACCCTTCCTTCCTACTGACCTACTTCCTGGATTCTTGCATGGGCTAAATGGATTCTTGCAAGGATTGGATTGTATCGTGTGTGTGTGTAGAGCTTTGGACACTTACAGTGCAATCCAATACATGTCTATTCAGAAGTAAGTCCCATTCAGTTTCATGGCGCTTACTCCCGGATAAATGGATATAGGGTTGAACCCTATAGATGCTAATTATTACAAGATGCCATGTCTTGCGATAGCCAGAAGTTCAGAGAAAAATGGGAGGTTTGCTGATACAGTAATACCTTGGATTGCAAGTAACTTCGTCTGAAAGCATTTTGCAAGACAAGCAAAAAATTTTAAAAAAAATTGACTTGATAAACAAGCAAGGTCTTGCAAGACAAGTAGGGATGTAACCACTCACCTCGAGCGGGCCGAAATCAGCCCCGCTCACACCCACCAAAGACTCGCTTTGATATAAGACTGTTTTGGATTACAAGCATGGTTCCGGAATGAATTATGCTTTCAATCCAAGGTATTACTGTATAGGATACAGCCTTACTGGGACCTTGCTACACAAGTCGTATTGAAATGAGCAAGATGTGATCTGCACAGATGGACTGTGGGTTCTTAATAGTTGCAAAAAAATAGCTGTCCTCTGTTTCAAATACATCCTTTCCTTTTAATATTGAATCTGATTTGGAAAAATCAAATGTTAAGAAGGATTGGAACAACTTTTGTTTTTGGTTTTAGATGGAAATGCATATTGTAGCCTTTTGTAAGTGTGTTTCATCTATCTCTGCACTCTATACATTAGTGTTTATTTGTTGTTTCAACCATTTTGGTCATATCAACCAAAAAAAATACAGATACATACACACAACCTCTATAAAAAGGATAACATTTAGACAGGAGTCTATCAAAATGAAACCCTCAAGTGTCCCTTAGGGATCACACAAAATACAACGAAACAATAAAATTAGAACTAGGTAAGACAGTACACATTTAATTTAAAAATATGATAAATACCACCGATACATTAAAATCATCAAATTAAATCCTTACAATTGTAAGGTATACAGTAGTGCAGTGTTCTCCAACCTTAGGTCCCCAGATGTTTTTGGCCTACAACTCCCAGCATGTTGGCTGGGGCATGCTGGGAGTTGTAGGCCAAAAACATCTGGGGAGCCAAGGTTGGAGAACACTGCATTAGTGTTCTTAATGAATGATTGTTTGGTTTTCAGAGTTGTAATTTTAAATGCACAAGTTGTATAGTGTGGCTATAAGATTTCTCATTTCTGTTTAGGGTCTGGTTGCCAAAATGTTCAAGGTGCTTAATGAAGGGCCAATTACCCATACAGTCTGTCTCTGCAGTAGGCATGCCCAGTGGGCTAAATGTTGCTTGTCATTGTTGCTATGGCAATTGCTGTGGCCTAGCATGCAAACACTATATGGATATTGGCTGGTGTGCATGCTAAGAGTCTTCTGTTGGTTCATAAAATATATTAATCACCTTCCTGCCTGAAAAGCACTTGAAGGTGATGTACAGGAACCTGTGAAAGGATGTATATTCTGACATACAGGTTCCATAGATGGTTGTGATGTTCGAACCCACTATGATATGGTGGGTTTGCTGATTAATTGTGAGTTTGAATGAAAGGAGTTTTCAGGCCTACTCCAAAACCTTAGTACCAGGGAAAAAAATATTTTCTGAGGGAGCAAATCCACAGATGAGCAGGTTAATAGTTTGATCTTGGATTTACAAAGAGTTCATCAGATCTCTCCTGCTACTCCCCCCTCCCCAGTTAGAAAGACATAACAGAACTATGGGAAGCTGATGAGAGCAGTGTCTGTGTTTAAATGGTATCAGAGCTACAGAAAAGGTTCTTCAAAAGCTTAGAGAAGTCGATTTGAAAACCAATGTCTCTACTAGAGAGCTAGCCAGTAGAGTCCCAGCCTGCATGGCCAATGGTTAGGGATTTTGGGAGTTGTCCTCCAAGATGTTTGGCCTACACCAGGTTGCCTACCTGTGGCATAGGCTATACCTGCCTGCTTAGTGTCTTGAGCCCTGGTTGCTGCTGCTGCTCCCTTTTGGGATGAGTCCCCTCCTGACTGCAGTTGAAGTTCTGCATAAGGGACTGTCATGAAACTATCATGAAACAGGAGCATGGTTTTTGTGCTTTTCATAGGGCAGTGATGATGAACTTATGGTACAGGTGCCACAGCTGGTACGCAGGGACCTCTCTGTGGGCACTCGAGCCATTGGTCACCAGATTGCGAAAAGACCGTCCCCTTCTGCAAAACACTAATGATCTTGTTCTTTCTCACAGTGTGGAACAGAATGATTTTATTCTAGAATTCCTGTTACAGAATTCTTTTCTACATTGTTATCACATTTAAAAGATTTTGAAGAATGATGCACAGAGCATGGCTTGGATGTAAAGCCCTAACAGTTGACCTGAGTGCTGCATGTGTTGCTCTCAAACTAACGGAGTATGAGCCAAGGTTTGACAAATTATCAGCATGCATGCAATAGCAAAAATCACATTAATTGTGCAAAAGCATGCCCAATGCAAACTTTTACCTAATGCAGTGTTTGCAGTCCAAGACATAAAATGTTTAAAATGTGTTAAGCACGTTTTGTTTTCTTGTTTATCTTGCTCATCCTAGTACAGGTTGACTTTTACTTTTACTAATCTGACACTTGTAGAAGCAGGGAAAGACCCGGGGTAAAGCTTGCCCCATACAATTTCAGTCTGGCATATAATCATATTACAAGTTGAGAATCCCTTATCCAAAAATACATGTGCCTAATTATTTTAAAAGTTTGTATAAATTTCCTTCAGGCTATGTGTACAATGTAGTACTATAATAATTTTTTGAGTTGATTTTTTTCCCAACAAAAAACTGTTTGTATCATTGAAAGCTGTTATTGTGTTTTTCTTTAAAGACAAAAGATGTTAATTAGTTCGGACAACTGTATGAGTTGTTTTTGTAAAACTAAAACTTCGGTATTCAGGTTTAATTGCAGTGTTGGCACTTTGAAATAAATAAGTTGGTTTTGTGTTGCAGTTTGGGCACTCGGGCTCAAAAAGGTTTGCCATCACTGTCATAGGGCATTGACCACTCTATGTAAGCAGTACATTGCAGAGTGTTCGCATTTAACTTAGCACTACATCAGACTGCTGATAGGGCACCACAGTTTCCACAGATCTTTAGAGAGGAGTGCAGTGCTAAGTGTGCTGAGACATCTTTCAAACATAGCTTGGAAGATGGCCATTAGTTCTGCATAAGAAAATGAATTTTCTCATCATAATAAAAACTAATCAAAATAGTTTTCAGTCATATTTGTGAGATGTAAGTGTAAGGTAGTTCTCAAAGCAGACAACTTTACTTGAAGAAACAGGTGCTTGATTTTAACAGATGTTTTTGTTCGGGAGGGTAGAATCATAGAATCATAGAATCATAGAAAAGTAGAGTTGGAAGGGGCCTACAAGGCCATCGAGTCCAACCCCCTGCTCAATGCAGGAATCTAGGTCAAAGCATCTCTGACAGATGTCTGTCCAGCTGCACCTTGAATGCCTCCAGAGTGGGAGAGCCCACAACCTCCCTAGGTAGTTGATTCCATTGTCTTATTGCTCTGACAGTCAGGAAATTTTTCCTGATGTTTAGGTGGAATCTAGGTTCCTGTAACTTGAGCCCATTATTCCGTGTCCTGCAAACTGGGATGAGCGAGAAGAGATCTTTGCCCTCCTCTGTGACATCCCTTCAAATACTGGAAGAGTGCGATCATATCTCCCCTCAGTCTCCTCTTCTGAAGGCTAAACATGCCCAGTTCTTTCAGTCTCTCCTCATAGGGCCTTGTTTCCAGTCCCTTGATCATCCTTGTTGCCCTCCTCTGAACCCTCTCCAGTTTGTCTATGTCCTTCTTAAAGTGAGGTGCCCAGAACTGGACGCAGTACTCAAGATGAGGCCTAACCAGTGCCGAGTAAAGGGGAATTATCACTTCCCGCGATTTGGAAGCTATACTTCTATTAATACAGCCCAAAATTGCATTTGCCTTCTTTGCAGCCCCATCGCATTGCTGGCTCATATTCAGTTTGTGATCTACCACAATTCCAAGATCCTTCTCACTTGTAGTATTGTTGAGCCAACTGTCCCCCATTCTGTAACTCTGCATTTGGTTTCCTCTCCCTAGGTGCAGCACTTGGCATTTTTCCCTATTAAATTTCATTCTGTTGTTTTCGGCCCAGCGCTCCAGCCTATCGAGGTCACTTTGAATTTTGTTTCTGTCTTCCAGAGTATTAGCTGTTCCACCCAACTTTGTGTCATCTGCAAATTTGATAAGCATTCCCTGCACCTCCTCATCCAAGTCATTAATAAAAATGTTGAAGAGCACCGGGCCCAGGACCGAGCCCTGTGGTACCCCGCTCGTTACCTCTCCCCAGTTTGAGAAGGAACCATTGATAAGCACTCTTTGAGTCCGATTCTTTAGCCAATTGTGGATCCACCTGATAGTTGTTCCATCTAGCCCACTCTTAGCTAGCTTACTAATCAGGATATCATGAGGCACTTTGTCGAAAGCTTTGCTGAAGTCCAGGTATATAATGTCCACAGCATTCCCACAGTCCACAAGGGAGGTTACCCGATCAAAAAATGAGATCAGATTAGTCTGACAAGATTTGTTCTTGACAAATCCATGCTGGCTTCTAGTAATCACTGCATTGTTTTCAAGGTGCTTGCAGACTGACTTCTTTATAATCTGCTCAAAAATCTTCCCGGGGATTGATGTCAGACTGACTGGCCTATAGTTCCCAGGTTCCTCCTTCTTGCCCTTTTTGAAGATGGGAACAACATTTGCCCTCCTCCAGTCATCTGGCACTTCACCTGTCCTCCATGATTTCTCAAAGATAATAGACAGTGGTTCTGAGAGTTCTTCTGCCAGTTCCTTTATTACTCTAGGATGCAGCTCATCAGGCCCTGGAGATTTAAACTCGTTCAGAGTAATCAGGTGCTCCTTGACCATTTGCCTATCAATCTCAAGCTGCAATTCTGCCTCTTCAGTCTGCACTTCAGGTTTGCCAGGGGGGTCATAGACCCTCTTTTGGGAGAAGACCGAGCCGAAGTAGGAATTGAACACTTCTGCCTTTTCTTTGTCTTCTGTTATCAATTTGCCATCCTCATTGCGTAGTTGAACCACCAGTTCTTTCTTCTGTCTTTTACTGTGCATGTATCTGAAGAAAGCTTTTTTGTTGCTTTTAGCATTCCTCGCTAACCTTAGCTCATTCTCAGCTTTAGCCTTCCTGACACTATTCCTGCAGTTCTGTGCTACCTGCCTGTACTCTTCCCCTGTAGCCTGTCCTTCCTTCCACTTCCTATACGTGTCCTTTTTTGTTTTCAGGTCATCTTTGAGTTTATTGTGAAGCCACATTGGCTTCTTCTGTTGCCCTCTGCCTTTTTTCCTTGTGGGAATTGTTTGCAATTGTGCCTTTAAAATTTCCTTTTTTAAAAACTCCCACCCCTCTTGGGC
This sequence comes from Shinisaurus crocodilurus, assembly GCA_021292165.1. Lineage (NCBI taxonomy): Eukaryota > Metazoa > Chordata > Lepidosauria > Squamata > Shinisauridae > Shinisaurus > Shinisaurus crocodilurus. The sequence continues at coordinate 33,791,612 of CM037876.1, forward strand.
TCCCTTTCTCGTGAGAGTCACTTGCCATGGGATCTTACTAATCATTGTTCTGAGTTTGTTAAAATTGGCTTTCCTAAAATCCAGGGTACGTGTTTGGCTACACTCAGCTTTTGCTTCCGTTAGAATCAAGAACTCAAGTATAACATGGTCACTTTCCCCCAGAGTTCCCGAAACTGCCACTTTATCCACTAACTCGTCTCTGTTGGTTAGAATCAGGTCAAGGATAGCCTATCCTCTAGTTCCTTCCTCCACTTTCTGTAGGAGGAAGTTATCAGCAGCACAGCTCAGGAATTTCTTGGAGGGGCCATGTTTGGCTGAATAAGTCTCCCAACAGATATCAGGGAAATTGAAGTCTCCCATTACTACCACATCGTGCCTCCTTGAAACAATGGCAATTTGCTTTTCAAAAGTTCCATCCTCGTCTTCTCCTTGATTGGGTGGTCGGTAGTAGACTCCAACCGCCATGTTCGTTTTATTCTTTGCCCCCTTTATTTTAACCCAGATGCTCTCAATGGGGCTGCCAAGCACCTCTTCCTGTATCTCTGTGCAGAGATACATATTTTTAACATACAGTGCAACTCCACCTCCCTTTCTGTTGCTTCTGTTCCTTTTGAACAAGTTATACCCTTCAATTGCTGTATTCCAGTCATGGGAGTCATCCCACCAGGTTTCAGTTATCCCTATCAAGTCGTACTTGCCCTCATGTATCAAGAGTTCAAGTTCGTCTTGTTTATTGCCCATACTCCGGGCATTAGTATAGAGACATCGAAGACTATGTGCTTTATAGTCCGACTTTCTTCCTACATTTTGTGGTAGACTATCATTGGGCACCGCTGGAGCTGTTCTCTCCGTTGTGGCACAGAGGCCTTCTTCCATTGGTACCCCCGAGTTTATGTCTCCCTCCCCTGTTGGATTCAGTTTAAAGCCCTCCTGATTAAGTTCCTCATGCTGTGTCCAAACACATTCTTCCCAGTCCTTGTGAGGTGCAACCCATCCTTTGCCAGCAGTCCATCTTCCAGGAAGTGTAGCCCGTGGTCCCAGAATCCAAATCCCTCACGTCGGCTCCACCTTCGTAGCCAGTCATTCACTCGGAGTATTTTTCTTTCCCTTTCTATGCCTCTTCCAAGTACTGGAAGGATGGATGAGAAAACTATCTGGGCCCCGAAGTTCTTGAGTTCCCTTCCCAGCTCTTCAAAGTCTGCCGTGATTTCTTTGTAACTCCGCTTGGCAGTATCATTTGTACCCACGTGGAAGAGAAGAAAGGGGTATGTGTCGGTGGGCTGCATGAGCCTCGGCAGCTGCTCTGTCACATCCTTAATCCGTGCCCCAGGGAGACAGCACACCTGGCGAGTCCATGGGTCTTCGCGACATACTTTGGCTTCGATCCCCCGCAGGAGGGAGTCTCCCACTACGAGTACTCTTCTCTTCCTCTTGCTGTAGGCCTTGGTTTGACTGCCTCCACTTGACTGACCCTCAGCCTCCTGCTCGCTGTCACGTTGGGTGCCCGGTAATCCGTCCTCTGCAGGCTGTCCTCTGCTCTCGTCCTCAAGTACATGGAAGCGGTTCCATAGCTCCACTGCTTCCACAGGCGCAGAGTGTCTTGTAGTTCTTCTACTCCTAACAGTCACCCTTTTCCAGGGAGTTCCCCCTGCGTTATTTTCCCTTGCCCCTGCAGTCTCCGACTCCGCCTCATCCTGCAGTTGCCCTTCTGGCTCCTGTACTGTGCTTTGGTGCTGTAGATCCACCGTTCTGTCTAAGAACTCCTCGCTTTCTCTTATGCTCCTGAGGGTTGACACTTGCTGCTCCAGTCCTCTGACCTTTTCTTCCAACAGCGTGACCAGCTTGCACTTGTTGCATGTGTAGGCCATGTCGATCTCCGGCAGGAAAACAAACATTGCACACCCCTTGCAGGTCACCACCACTGCTGAGTCCTTTCCTTCCATGCTCTGTTTCTGTCTTCCTTATCACAGCCCCAAAAACAGCTGGAGCCTCTCTCCTGTTGTGCTCCTGCTCAGCTGGGAGTCAGGAACAGAATGAGCTGTCAGGCCACGCCCTGCAATCAGCCCCACTTCCTGCAATCAGCTGCAATCAGCCCCAGGTAGTTGCAGTCAGCAGGAGCTTCTGCTCAACAGAATGAGCTCTCAGGCCACGCCTTTCCCTTGCAGCACTTGTTGTTGTACTACTCCGCTGCCAAACTCCTGTTTTCTCTCCCTGTTCGCTCGCTCTCTGGGAGCCTGCTTGCCTTATCACAGCCCCAAAAACAGCTGGAGCCTCTCTCCTGTTGTGCTCCTGCTCAGCTGGGAGTCAGGAACAGAATGAGCTGTCAGGCCACGCCCTGCAATCAGCCCCACTTCCTGCAATCAATCAGCTGCAATCAGTCCCAGGTAGTTGCAGTCAGCAGGAGCTTCTGCTCAACAGAATGAGCTCTCAGGCCACGCCTTTCCCTTGCAGCACTTGTTGTACTACTCCGCTGCCAAACTCCTGTTTTCTCTCCCTGTTCGCTCGCTCTGTTCGCTCGCTCTCTGGGAGCCTGCTTGCCTTATCACAGCCCCAAAAACAGCTGGAGCCTCTCGATACATAATGTATTTTAGAACTTTAAATTATCCCTATAACCACTGTTAAGAGTCGGTGTTTTGGAATTCTTTTCTTCCACACCAGGAAAATGGGGAGCTAAATTAGGCCTGCAAGGAAATCTAGTTTGCTGAAATTCGACATATGTTACCTTTGAGGCTATGGCTACAGACCAGCACACAACAGCCATGCACGCACACAAACTAGGCACATCATACAAACCATGCGAAGGAAAAGAGCTCCCTCCACTCCCTAACCTTTGCAGAGCTTTGCCTGCCATAGCCAGGCAAGGCAATTCCTTCACTTTTGGGACTCTGATTCCAGTTTATAAGTTCCTTTGTCAAGAATAGTGTATCTCTTGTTCTTCTGATTCCAGTTTATAAGTTCCTTTGTCAAGAATAGTGTATCTCTTGTTCTTCTTGTACTCCAGCAAATTCAACAGATTTGCTTAGGATTGTCTCATTGCAGTAAAGCGTATATCTGGACAGCTATGAAATAAGGTGTTTGTTCACCTAAGAAGAATGTTTGGAATAAAGGACATGCAGAGTAGAATTTTATGGTCACGGACACTTCGTTTAGTCCACACATTCATGTTCATTAGTTGATGACTGCCATGTGTGAATGAGCCGCCATAAATGTATCCCCTTATACACAATTGCTTTTCAATGGAGTCTGTTCACACATTCTGCTAGAAGTCATCAGCTGTCAAGTAAATGTCTAATGTACATGCATGCATGAACCTGCCTTTTGAGATGTTTTACTGTTTAAAAAGGGTTATCAAGGAGAAAACCGGTAGTTAGATTAACAGCTTTAACCATTTTTTCCTCTACCCCCCCATCAAATTTATAATTGTGTGTGCACACGTGTGTGTTTTATCACTATTTGGAATGATTCATTACCTCTTTGTATTACTGAAATTCTGTCTTTATTGAAGAAGAAAAGAATGCTGGCTTGGAGAACACTTCTAACTTAACTGAACATCTTGACACCCATGTATGTATATATTATTATTGTGAATGGTAATGCTGCACTAATGCACATTCTCTGTTCTCTATTAAAGCAGAAGAAATTCTATAGGGGAGCTTGATATTTGCTCATATGAAAGTCCTATGCCATTAATCTATTATAAGTGAGATGATTGTTTTGTTGACTTAGCAGGAAAGTTTCAGGAAACTACAATGAAAACACATCTGTTGGCTGGAAGCACCCCAAATGACAGTGTAGTTCAAGTCTTGCACAACATGTTAGAGAGAATAAGTTGCCAAGCAGGCTGCAGGATATGGAAGAAAGGCATTTTGGGTGCAGCAATATATATTCATTCGCTTGGCTAAGGTTCTGGAATGATTCCTTTACCACACACAGATACTCGGCTAACATTCTAGGTAGATTTTTGGCCTTGCTTTCTGGTTGAATTGTGAAACTATTGGTAGAGTCTTGTTAAATCGGCCTTTGACCTAATTTCAAGAGATAGATTATGGAAAAAGCTCGAGGATACAAACATTGATAGACGCCTCTTAATTCTCATACATAGTTTATATGAGAATACTTGTATTTGGATAAGATGTAATCGGGCGGAACATTTAACTAGGCAAATTTCAACTGTGAATGGGGTAAAAAAAACAAGGTTGCATACTTGCTCCAACCTTATTTAATTTTTATATCAACTTATTAGTCAAAAGCTTGGCAGAAGTATGATTCCCCCCCCCCCCCCGTCTCTGGAAAATAAGTCCTTGTCAGTACTCTTGTATGCCGATGGTGCGGTGTTGCTTTCCTTGACAAGCATAGGCCTAGAACGTCTCTTAAGAGCCCTAGACCTCTACTGCAAAAACGAACTACTGCTTATCAATCAAGCAAAGTCTGAGGTTATGGTTTTCTCTAGGTTAAAACATAAATGGCAGATTAACAACCACCCTATAGAACATGTTGCCTCATTCAGATATTTGAGCATAACCTTTCACTCTTTTGGTTTATGGAGCTTGCAAACTAAAAATGCCATTGAGAATTCCCAGAGAAGTGTTAAGGCTCTTCTCCGCTTCTTTTACACGAAAGGAGGCCAACATATCCCTTCAGCCATCCAGGTATTCAATGTGAAGGTCATCTCCCAGATGTTATATGGTGCTCAGTTGTGCACATATAAAAGCTTTGCCCCCTTTGAGGTCACTCAGACTAAGTTTTTGCGGGCAGTGTTGGGAGTTCCAAGTTGTGTTCCCAATGCAATTGTTCTTTTGGAAGCAGGGCAAATTTCAGTGGAGGCCCGTGCATGGATTCTTAGGATTCATTACTGGCTGGAGCTGATTTTCGCCCCCATTGACTCTAATTGACATTTGCCAGACAACATGGAAATCCACTCTGCATGAAAAATTGCAAAACCTGGGCTTTCCCCCAAATGCCCTAGTAGCTCTGGGCTATGAAAAAGCTAAAACAATAATCCAGCAGCGTATCAGGGATGTGGAATTGCAATATCACCTGAGTCTGGCTTTAACGTATCCTGACTTTAGAGACAATGGCATTTTGCATAATGTAGCTCCTGCATTTTCCATGCTTTAAAGATAGCTCTACAAAATCATTGTGTTGTAGAGATCCAGTTGAGCCAGTGGAAACTAGGTGTGTAGGCTGCATTAACTTTTTTACTAGATGCATGGAAACATGAAAGACAGCCTGGGCTTGAGGACAGCATCTATGGGAAATAAATATTTGTACTGCGTTTTGGTCCTGTTTCCATGTAAAACCAAAGGAGCTAGGTCCTGCTGAATTTTTGCTGAATTTGAAAAACAGCAGGTGGGAAAAAAATATCTCTACTTTTAGGGCATCTCTAGTCATCCATTTCCTCAGCGATTATAGGTGGAAACCCAAATGAGTACCTAGTAGAGCTGTTATCATGCTGGGTTGGCGCTACCATTGCTGGCTTTACACCAGGGATGTGGCCCTCCAGATGTTGGACTGCAACTCCCATCATCCCTCAACATTGGCTATGCTGGCTAGGCCTGATGGGAGTTACAGTCCCATTGTTCTCCATTTCTGCTTTGTACAAAAGCTTGCTTTCCCCCATGTGCTGGATCTGCTAGTTACTAGCTAGCAACTGGTACATTTGGCCAGTCAGCACAGGGATTTGCACGGTTGGTATCTAGTTTATGGATATTTGGCATGCTGGCTTGTCTGTTGCAAGATAACTACAATCAGTGGAGAAAATCAGCATATGGAAGTGCTGTAAGCCCATATGCTGTAAATGCAGATGTTAAACTACAACTCCCATCATTCCTCACCATTGGCTATAAGCTGGTTCACTGAGGTGTGAAGAGGTTTCAGTGTTGACTTGAGCAGTGGAGTCTGTTTAAAAGTGAGTTGTCCACAGATACACATGAAGGCCACCGCTGAGACTGGACATTTTCCAAATTTATGATGTCCTGCTACAGATATCTGTAGGTTAACATTGGTACTTACTGACATAAGGCTGCAATCCTATATCCATTTACCTGGACATAAGCCCTATTGAGCTCAATGGGACTTCATTTTGTATAGATATGTATAGGCTTGCTTTGGTAGTGATTTTGGGTTGCAATCCTACGTATGTTTAGACAGAAAAAAAGTCTCAGCTGGCTGGGGCATACTGGGAATTGTAGGACTTTTTTCTGTCTAAACATGCGTAGGATTGTGCCCTTAGAGTTGGAAAGTGGCAACCAAAGTATCTTATTCAGGAGGATAAATTGCCTGGTGGCTTTCTACCTTTAAATAAATAAATTATTGTTAATCCAAATCTTTGGTGCCAAATCAGCTGGCCTCAGCTTTCTGTTTTATTTCTTTCTCCTATAGTTCAGTGAATCATCCCAGATACTACATTTATATCAAGGAGAAGGTTGCTGTATGTCATTGCTTTTTAACGACAGAAGGGTGAATGCAAGACTTGAAGCCAAAAGAGTACCAAAAAGCTTTTTTTTAAAACACACACACACACACATCTCAGTCCAGCCTGCCTTTGTTGCAGTGTCAACATTTCTGCATGCCTCTAATAGGAACCCTTGTACTATGAAGTAAATACAATTTTAAAAATAGCAGTAAAAGGATAAGGGTGTGGCATGTCCCTTCAACAAACAAGATGCTTCGGTTTCCATGCTCTGAAACATATGTACTGATACAAATAACCTGCCACATGCACATGATTTTCATTAATTAGTTCAGACTTCACATCTGAATGGTACTCTAGGTTTAGGGTGCCCATGTGGCCTACTTTAGAGGGCAGTCTTCTAGTTTAAAGTGTCCCCTATTGAAGGGCTGTCTGATTCAAGTCCAATGTAAAGATTTTTTTAAAAAAATACACAAGGAAAGCAAGGAACTTGAAGTTGCCCATGAGTTAGCACTCCAGTATCAGAGGCAGTATGTCTATGTACACCAGTTGCTGGGGAACATGGGCAGAAGGGTGCTGTTGCATTCATGTTCTGCTTTTTTGCTTTCCCAGGGGCAGCTCATTCACCACTGTGTGAACAGATTGCTGGACTGGATGGACCCTTGGTCTGATCCAGCATGGCTCTTTTACGTTCTTATGACAGCAGACTAAGCAGGTACACGGGCCACCAGGTTGCAGTCTTTCTCACTATTGTGCGATGTATTGTATTTCTATTTAAATTATAGTCATTATTTCTAAATGTGCATACAGATATGTAATTCAGCAGATGCTAATTTTATGCAAACCTGTGCCCTTTTCTGTCTTCTTGGGGGGGGGGGATGCATAAGTGGCCACCTTTTCTAGGTTGCTTACCAGCTCAAAAATAATATAAATTCATGACCCTTAGTTGGCAAGTTGCTCTAATCATGTTTACTTGTAATTATCCTGTTGGACTGAACTTGCATCCAAGTTAATGAGTTTTGGATTGCAACCTTATAGTCCTTTGGAGTGGAAGGTGAGAGAAATGTATGTAGGTTCATACTTGCTTCATACTAATGCTGCAACCCCAAGCTCGTGTATTTAGAACTAAAAGTATTATTGAAATCTAAAGAACTTTTTCAGCAGTTAACATAATTGGGATTAGACTAGTAATAATTAAATAATGTCCTATGCCTAAAATCTGAAATGTCAAGAGTAAATTTCAGTATCTTCATTCCAGCAACCACTGATGCCTAGTTAATTTTGCTTTTTAAAGGTGACCTTTGTTTAGGACAGCAGTTTGTGTATCTTCTTGCTAACATTTCTTTGTCTATGCTTGTATTAAGTACATTATAGTCTGTTAATTTATCATACAGTTCAGTCTGATTTCTCTCTTTGAGGGTTGGCACACATTCCGGCTTGTTTGGGAAACAAGAAGGGCTAACTGGTATAGAAAATGTCTGCCACTGTGATAGGATGCACACACATTTTGTGACATTGACCTCTGCAGAATGGCTCCAACTTGCTTTCACTCTATCACGGCAGGCTGAGTTTCTTTTTTCATTCAGAGATTCTTCAGATCCAGCCAGAGTTGAGGCACCACGTGGACTTCGCGCACATGGCTGCACTGTTTACAAACACCCTCCCAGAATTCCCAAGAGCTGTTGCGTAACAGCAGGCGGGTGCAACATCTCACGAGTCAGCAGCGTTAGCCCGCAACGGTCTATGTTTCTAGTACACTTTTTTTTTTTATCGCCCACAGTCACCATCTCCTTATTACAGCCTGGTTGGAGTATTCCATGAGCCAGTTCTTTTTTAACCTTCCTTTTAAAAAAATCTCCTTTTGTTTTGGCGACATTCAGCTCTGTAGCTTACAACAAGGTCATCTGTGGTAAGCCAAAAATAGAAGCTACGCTGCTTGACAACGAACTGGAACTAGGTAGTACAAGCCAGAGCTTGTGTGCCATAGGGAGTAGATTTGAGTTTCTGCTTGCCAAAAAGGCTAATGGGGAGTCTGCAGACAGCTACAAACACATGAAAATGCTATGGTGGGTGTGTTTGTTTTTGGATCCTACAAAGTTTTGAGTACTCCAGCCAGTAAACGTTAACCAGGCATATAGTTAGTCTGCACAAATCCCGCAGAAGAAAATGATGTTGGGGAACAGTATAGGATTGTAGGCTAACCATTTAATTTTTGAAAAGATTCACTACTACCGCATTGGTTTTCTTGTTATGCTTGAAGTTAAGCATGTGCTTTAAAACATTTTAGGCTGAGTAAACTGAGCAGCTACTACACATTCATAGTTATTAACAGTGCTTTTTTTCTGGAGAAAAGGATACCGGAACTCTTGGATTACATTTCCTCGGGAGTAGATGGCGATTAAATTGTAATGCAATTAATAGAAGAAAAGGTGCTGGAACTCAGTTCCGGTGAGTTCCACCAGAAAAAAAGCCCTGGTTATTAAAGTGGGGGATGCTGTCACAGTTTCAAGCTGCAAGTCGCAGATGGCAATAATCTTGAACTAATTTGCCATATGTATTTCCTGTTGCAGTCCCAGAACAGTGCCATTTTAGTGAAGATTCAGCACAAGCTTCACACATTTGCAAAGACTGTCCGATTGTGTTCAGTTGGGCTTACTCCCGAATAAGTGTACATAGGGATAGTAGTCTTAGCTGCTTTCTAGCTCATTCTTGGGGGGGGGGGGCTCTGAAACTTCCTTTCATAATCACTCCCAGTTTAAGAACTCTTTTCTATTTGCTTTCCCAAATAGCATGTTAGCTGAATGCAAAAGGAAAAGATTGTAGTCTTCAAAAGGCACATATTTTCTAAGGTTCTCTCTTTGTTTTGGTTTGAGGTGGGGCCTGTTTTCCTTATTATTCCTGGCTTAAATAGTCTGAAGAAATGCAAACTCAGCAGGGCTTAGTAACACACTTTAACTCCATCCTATTCTCGGCTCTTACAGTAAAGGTCAAAAGCAACTGAGGTCCACAGCTGCATTTCAAACAGGTTGGCAGAGGCACAAAGTACTTTAAAAAAAACACTCGCCAATTATAATTCTTAGTATATCATGGATATGCTTGTATGACAACTAGAGTAAAACAGCCTAGGGAGAAACTCACTATCTTATGAAAGATTGGATATAGAAGTTCTATAGCATACAAAATATGTGTGTGTTACATAGAGAGCCAGTGTGACGTAGTGGTTAAGAGAGCCGGGATTAGTCCCCACTAGACCATGAAGCTCATTGGGTGAGTTTGGGCCAGTCACTGACTCTCAGCCTAACCTACCTCACAGCGTTGTTGTGAAGAAAAAATGGAGAGGAGGATTATGTAAGCCGGTTTGGGTTCCTTGCAGGAAAAAAGGCAGGATATAAATATAATAAATAAATACAAACAGACCAAAAAAAGAAAATAGGTTTCTGTACTTGGAATTTGATCAGATGTTTTGAAGGGCTTCTGCATAAGAAATAAACAGAAATCATGGTGCCGTGTGTGTGTGTGTGTATGGATTCATTGTTTGCTGCAATTGTTCAGTAAGCATTCCACCCTTTTACTTGCCCATATAGTTTAGCCTTAGTAGAACATCTAATGCACAAGATTATGACTGAAATACATTTTTATGGCCTCTATGGCTATAGTTTTTAATCTTCTCTATAAAAGAAAGAAAGGAATGGAGTTCTGTGTGTGTGTGTGTGTGTGTGTGTGTGTGTGTGAATATATCAATGGTACTGAGCTACTTTTAAAATATGAGCAGAAATAGTTAAAGGTCAATTTCTTCAAACACTGAAAGTTCACTTCAGTGTTGCTAGGCTTATAATATTAAATGCCTGCATACTCCATATCCTTGCAGTGTTCATACTGTCGCTAAGAGTCTCTTCTGCATATTAGAACAATGGATGTTAGAGGTAGAAAACACAGTTCATGGCCTCTGAATTCAGGTGCTCTTTAGGAGAAGAAATAAAGCTCTCATTGGTTTCTAAGAAACACCTGACAGCATTAATTGGCTGACAATCTGTCACCCATGGTGAGGAAACTTATTGAGATGGAATAGATCAGAACATACAGATCTTATGCAGCAAGGATAGCTTGGATGCATAAACATTGTCGCGTCTGGGTTTACCTCCGAAGTGGGAGTTCCAGGTTGTTCTGATGTCTCGCAACTGTGGTTGCGCGCACATGGCTGCAGTGTTTACAAACATGATCCCAGAATTCCTGAGGGCAATTATGTAACAGCCAGCAAGTGCTGTATCAGGCTAACTAAAATGACCTGGATCACGGATGTTGGCATAGACTCAATGAAGCAGTTGGACGGGGGGAAATACACACTTGCAGTAGGAAAATGCGCATTGGGTATCTGAGCACATAACTTTAGCTGGCGTGAGTAGATTTTTTTGGAATTTCAAAATAAATACAATGGTGTGTTCTAAGGACCATAAGCTTTTGTTTCTTTAGTGACTTGAAACATTTTCCAAAAGTTACAGAAAAAGGAGCTGTCTTATTACATTTATTCTTCTGAAAGCATTTTCTTGGATTCTATTTATTTTTATTTTATTTATTTTATTATATTTATACCCCACCTTTTTTCCTTCAAGGAACCCAAGGCGGCTTACATAATCCTCCTCCTCCACTCCATGTTATCCTCACAACAACCCTGTGAGGTAGGTTAGGCTGAGAGTCAGTGACTGGCCCAAAGTCACCTAGTGAGTTTCATGGCTGAGCAGGGACTAGAACCCGGATCTCCTGAGAATCCATTTGTCACTTTAAAATTGCATTTTGGAAATAAAAGATGTTAGTGGAAGAAGGAAGAAAATATATTTCTTCCACAGTTGCACATACAGAATACAAGTGCTTGCATAAGCTATGAGCTGAGTGAAACAAACTTCACATGCAGCAGACTGTCTCTGCATGTAGTGCGATTATCTTTGTGCAAGATTAGTTGTGATCATTAGAGCTCCCACTGGAAGTCATGCAGTATTCTGTACGCCCCATTGTTAATTATGAAGTGTGGGGGATCTGTCCAGGTTGTTAATTATGAAGTGCGTGGGATCTGTCCACATCAATCAACCAGTTGTCTATGTATTAAGGTTATATACATGCTATGATGATCCTAGAAAAGGAAGTGTATTGTTTTTAAAAGTTTGTTGTGGATACTATGCTAATTATAGAAGAGCTGATTTATTTCTTTATTTTGCTTCATAAACGCTGTTTTGACAGATTCCCAGGCATAGAAAGCTTTCCGCTTAGCATTAATTAAAAATAATCTGCTTGTTCTAATCAAATTCTCTTGTTTAGTATTGTTTTAATTATTGAAGTCCATTTTATTTATTTTAAATGTAATATGTTATTATATTTTGCTGTATTTACACCAATATAATTCATATTGCTTGCTGATTCTCTGCAAGCAATATGAAGACATGAGATGAAAGAATGAGTTACCAAAGCCTTACCTTGGCTCATCATAGATACTACCTTAAATTGAGTGTAACATTTAATTCTGATATTTTAAATATAATTGCCAACTGTTACAGTATCAGAGTTAGAATGCTGCATCCTCTAATAATCGCCATGCATCTTGGCCAACATTTGCACCAAGTGAATGGTACAAACATTGGCCAACATGGGTCAGCCTTCATTGAACAAATAACCATTATTGAGCTTTCTCAGTGCATATTAGATAACAAGGGTGTATGTTGAACCATTCATGAGACCAAGGCCTGCATGGTACCCCACCCTGAAGTGAGTATAAAATGTTACTTTGCAAAATTCCATTAGAAATATGGTGCATTTCTTGATCCAGGAATTCCCATGATAGAGCTTTAGGTGTTCCATGATAAAATTAATTGGCAACAGAGGAGGCTGCCTGTTGGGTGTTAGCATGATTCATTGGAAGGAGGCATGCCCGGAAGGAGGCATGCCCAGAGCAAGGCACGCTGTGGGGAAATCAGCAGCAACCTTTATTGTTATTTATTTACAGCATTTATATACTGCTCCACATCTAAACAGATTCCAGAGCGATGAACAATACAAAGAGAAAAACGGATAAAATGAATAAAACAATATATCAAAACAGAATCAATAAAAACTGTGGCTGGTCAGTCAAGGGAGGCTTCTGGAAGTAAAGATGTTTTCAGGAGTTGATGGAAAAAATACAATGTTGGTGCCTGCATGACCTCCAGAGTCAGGGAGTTCCAAAGAAATTGAGCCCACTACACTGAAGGCTCTTCTCCAGGTGGACTCCAATCAGACCATAGGTCCATGTGGAACCACCAGGCGCATGCCATCTGATGGCCTCAGTGACCAGGCAGGTTGGTAAGGGAGTAAGGGCACAATCCTATGGGGATGCCCATAACCCTCCAAACTTGGAGGATTATGGGCATCCTATGGAGGGTGGAAGGAATGCAGAGGCAAAGTGGACTCCGTGCTCCTCTCGCTCTGCAAAGCACTTAGATGGCTGATTTTGGATCCCCAGCTACAAGGTTGGAACTATTTTCTGACCTCATAGCTGGGAATCCGAAAAATCCTATGGCCATCTAGACGTAGATGCTGTCTAGCAGCCATTGGATTGTGCTGTGTCTTTACTCTTAGATGTTCTAAAAGCAAAACTTTTGGGATGCAAGAGTGAAGTGTGATGGGGGAGAAACGGCACCTCTGCTATCAGAAGTTTGGGGGGAAACTGTAATTTGTTGAGTTCTAAAGTTATACAAACCTTGGAACTGAATCTGTGTTGGATGTTTTAGTTTATCTGCTAAATCTGTGTTGACTGATAACTACTTCAGTTGTTCTTTTAGAGGTATCAGATAGCCAGTGGCAGATTAATTCTTGCCATCCTATGACATGTCTAATTTTAAATGCTGTGTGCAATACTGCAGAAGATCATTGCAGTCCCTAAATGCTTTTTTAAATACATGGTCCGTCTTTCTAAAACCACAACCAAGCCTTTTTAAAGGTACTGTTTTGAAGGCCCCTTAAGGATTACTCTGGGGAAATTAAAACTTTGCACAGAATTAAAACTTTAAGGCTGCAATCCTATATCTGAAATTAAGCTTCATTGAACACAGTGGGACTTACTTCTTGAGTAGACATGTACAGGATTACTCTGTAAAACACTAAAATTTGGCCTTTATGGGCAAACCATTGTGAAATGCAGAGTTCAGTGGTGGTGAGGGATGGCACAGTTCTCCAGGTGTTCTATAGCATCCACTCCAGTGTATGAGTAAACTTTGGAGGTATTTTTTCTAGGGCATGATGTAGGTACACACTTAGGCTTGGTTTTCACAAACCGTAGATGTGGTGAACTTGTTATTGGATTGTGTCATTGAGAACTGCAAATGGGCATTGCTTGTTTGAATTTTTCTGCTTGGATGCTAAGATTTCCCACACCTAGAAAGGTAGCATATCAGGGATAAGGCTTGTTGTTTATGTGCGGGGATTTGGTTTGTTTGTTTGTAAGTATGTAGAAGACAGCACTGAAAGTAGTACAGTCCAGGGATGTTGAAGAGTCCTTGGTCTCGAGTCACGAGTCGAGTCACGAGTCGAGTCACGAGTCTTTGGACCCAAGTCTCGAGTCCAAGTCCTTGGTCCAAAATGATGAGTCACGAGTCACTCCCAAAGCTGACTCCATGAGTCCCTATTAAAATCAATGGGGGGTTTTCCCAACAAAATAAGGCTACTTCAGATGTGTGGCTTAAATAAATTCTAGGCACAAGTGTGCCTTTTTATCTCAAAACTCTGCAACTGATTTTGACAAGAACAGACCAAGCAGACTAACCCAAAATAACCAGGCAGGCAGAGGAGGCAGGCAGGCAGGCAGAGGCCTTTGTCTTAGACAATTCAAACTGTGGAACTGGTTAAGAAGAGACCAGGCAGGCAGAGGAGGCTGGGAACCCAAACAGGCAGGCAGAGGAGCCAAACCCAAAATGCCTGAAAGGTTGCATTAGGAAAATGATTTTAAAAAATAAACTTGGATTGTTACTGCAACTAGGTCCAGACAGCCCCTGCAGGTGGCATCAAGCAGGGATGTTGACAAGTCCTTGGTCTCGAGTCCCGAGTCGAGTCTCGAGTCCCATTAAAAATATTGGGACTCGAGTCTGACTCGAGTCAGAGGGGGGACTCAGTCCGACTCACGAGTCGAGTCCTCGAGTCCGAGTCCCCATCCCTGGTACAGTCCACTTTCTATTTGAAAGTAGTACAGTCCACTTAATCTTCTGGGTCATTCCATGTAAAATCAACCAAAAAATTTGAAAAATTTACCTCACCATCTGCGATTTTTTAAAAAACTGGCATACTGGTAGACCAGCATGAGAAATGAACATACACCAAATCATAGGTCATTATACCTCACAGTTCAAAAGTACAGTTTGCTCAAAAAATGCCCAAAACACGATTTTTCAGCTTTTGTGACTACACAAAAAGTATCATAACTTCCTTCGGAATTGACCTAGAAAGTAAATCATAGTGTCATATGAAAGCTCTCGAACTACCCTTTTATTTGATATGTAACATGAAGCATGCATGTGAAATAAAACATTCAAGGTCATAGTTTCTTTAATTTGACCTTGAATTCCAAAAAAACCAAATGTTTTTTTTTTTGCTGATTTTTTCCCTCAGATAACCCATGTTTACCTTGAGTATATGTACCGATTTCCAAAACGGGGTTTCGAACAGTTCAGAAGATGTGAATGTTCTTATACATGCACAGTACCTCCCTACAATAACTCCACCCCCTTAAACACACTTAAAACAGATTTTTTGGAGGGAAATTAAACTTAAGCCTGCCCCCTCCCTTCCGGAGCTTCTGGGACCTTCCAGCTGAAACCAAACCAGGCATGGGTAGGCCTCAAACCTTCACAGAGATATATCTCTTTGGATGTCTACATTAAATCAAGCTTTATTCACAGATTCTGATAAGAAAGAAAAAGGCAGGCCTGAAGCCGTGACAAGTGCCAACCCCACTTCTGCTGTAATGTGTTCAAGACTTTTCAAATTGTTGAATTCCTGCACACCATTTCTACAGGTAGCATAACTAAGATCTATTATTTCCCTGATGGTGCAGCAGCACAGTATAAAAACGGTAAAAACTTCAACAACTTAAGTCACTGACTCTCAGCCTAACCTATCTCACAGGGTTGTTGTGAGGATAAAATGGAGAGGAGGAGGAGGATTATGTAAGCCACCTTGGGTTCCTTGCTGGAAAAAAGGCGGGGTATAAATATTATTATTGTTATTATTATTATTATTATTAATATTAATAATAATAATAAGTAGTAGTAGTAGTCAGATTTTGGTATCGATGCAGAATGGCACTTCTTTGCCACATCGCATGGCAAAGGGCCTCGTGATGGTTTGGGTGGCACTGTGAAAAGGTTAGCTGCTCGAGCAAGTTTGCAGCATCCGTATAAAAAACAAATCATGACCCCTCGTCAGCTCTTTGATTGGGCAAAGGAGAACATCACACAGGTTGCATTTCAATACACCACAAGTAAAGATTATGAACTGGAAGAAAAGCTTCTGAAATGTCGTTTCGAGAATTCAAGACGATTCCTGGGAGATAGAAAATTCATGCTGTAATTCCATTAACAAAACACACTGTTGCTACTAAAAGATATTCATTTCAATGTGAATCCAGAAAAGAGACACTGACTATTAAAGAAGAACTGGAATTGCAAGAAATACGAGGATTTGTTACATGCGTTTATATCTCACAATGGTGATTAGGTTGTGTTTTACAAACAGATGATCAGAGAGCAGAAGTGTTAGTGAGCTTTCTTCATCCAGCTGGACCAGCAAAATCATTTATGTATCCAGATAAACAAGATGTCCTATGGATACCATCTTCAGATGTTTTGACAAAAGCTGATCCTTGTTGCCCAACAGGGCACTTCTATACACTAACAGACAAAGAGTGTCAAGTAGCAACGTCAAGACTAGAAACTACTGTTATGAAAAGGTCCTTAATTTAGGACTTGTTATAAAAATGTTAGCAAGTAATATTTGAACTGCATAAAATCTGATCAGCATATATACAAGTAAAATGGAAAATCTCATCTATGCACAATAATGGTTTTTCAAGCCCACATCTAAGTAAATCAAAATAACTATGCTAGCAAGAGTCCCATTTTGAAATCAAGTACATGTTTCCAGGGATGTTAAACGTTATTTAAAACAAAAGGAGTTTTTTGTCATTATTCAAGGTCAAACTTCTGTATATTTATTTGAAAAAAATAAAATGAACATGTTTTCCCCAAGCATACTGGTGAGTACCTTTTTTTAAAGTACATATTTTAAACCTCATTCTTCTGAAAACAATAGGCCCTGCAACTTATTTTTTAATAAGCAGAACAAGTTCACCAAATCTTAAGCAATTTGCTTTCAGTTGGAAATATTCTTTGATTGATTTCATACCAGAATGACCACCCATCATTATTCTACACAAAATGTCAGAAGTATGCTATTGCGAAGAAGAATACCTAATTCAGAGCTGCACAATTATGACAGGGTAGCTTGTACTTGTGCACAATGTTTTATTCAAAACCTAAGTGATAATGCATATTTTCTTAAGATACGTCCAGTGAGATAGCAATTCATATGAACTATGACGCATACACACAGAGCGCCCCAAAAGATGTAACTCGTTTTCTGTTAAGAACCCCATTTTGAAAATTGGTACATGTATTAAGCACTGTCAGATGAAATACTAAAACAAAAATCATGGAGAAAAAAAATTAGTTTTTGCAGAATTCAAGGTCAAATTTTACTGTTTGAACTTGAATATATATTTATTCCAAAAAACGACTTATGTTACATATCAAATGAAAGAGCATTTCAAAGGTTTTCCATCAACACCATCCTTAACTTTCTAGGTTCTGTAGAACTGGGGTTACTGTAATTGTAACGTTGTCCGAGACACAAAAATTAACATTTTTCTTCATATTTTTGATTGCCATATCTCCAAAAGTCTTTGTCCCAGAAGTCTAATTTTTGGAGCAGCTTATTTTCTCAGCAGACCCAACAAGTTCACCAATTTTTTTCAAAATCGGTGACGGTCAGGTAAATTCATTGGTTGGTTTTACATGGAATGACCCTTCTTACATTGATAAAAGTCTGAGTAGCAACACTAATTATAATTATAACACTAATTATAACACACAGTGAGCCAGTGTGGCGTAGTGGTGAGAGTGTTGGACTGGGACTCGGGAGATCCAGGTTCAGGAGATCCGGGTTCTATTCCCCACTCGGCCATGAAACTCACTGGGTGACTTTAGGCCAGTCTCTGACTCTCAGCCTAACCTACCTCACAGGGTTGTTGTGAGGATAAAATGGAGAGGAGGAGGAATATGTAAGCCGCCTTGGGTTCCTTGCAGGAAAAAAGGCGGGGTATAAATATAATAAATAAAATAAAATAAAAAATAACACTCAGCCATGAAACTCACTGGGTGACTTTGGGCCAGTCTCTGACTCTCAGCCTAACCTACCTCACAGGGTTGTTGTGAGGATAAAATGGAGAGGAGGAGGAATATGTAAGCCGCCTTGGGTTCCTTGCAGGAAAAAAGGCATGGTATAAATAAAATAAATAAATAAATATCAAAGCATGAATGCTTATGAGGGCTATCATCTCCCTTGCACTTAATTGCCAGAGAACTTTGGAAAGTGTTAAGGACCTAATGAATTTAATTTGTACAGGATAGGAAATGATAAGAGAATGTGCAGGACATTAGGAGACAGACCTTATGGTTGCTGCTTTCTGCAGAAAAGCAAGTACTGTGTGTGAAGGAAGGCTGATCTTACGCCAACCCTGCGGGGCAGGCCACAGTCCCAAAGTTCCCGGGACTGGCACACACCTCCCAAGGTCCCACACACCAAACTGGTGTAGCAGCCCCAACCTTTCAAAAAGGAACACACACCAAGATTAAGTTGGAGACTTTATTAAAAGTAAGAATAACAAATTAGTCAGTGTAGGGTCTCCAAGTGTCCAATATAAGTAAAATAATCCCTTATAAGAAAGGGCTAAAAGAAGGTAACGGGGAAAAGGGGGGTGAGGTAATTGTTGTGAGGAAAAGGGAATGGGAATAAAAAGGGACTCTAAAAGAACATAAAAACAAACCCCAAGAGTCTGCAGAAACAAAGTAAGTCAAACCAGGCCTAGCTTCTCCTAGCTACCCTGTCAGAATGGCATACCTGCCCAGATGGAACTTCCCAGCATCCACGCCCCAATGGAAGAACACTGAAGCTTTTTCCCCTAGCTCCTTTATTGTCACCAGGGTCCAGTTTCCCGCCCAGCGTTCACCAATCCTATCTCCCTAACTGTCGAAGGAGGGGCCCCCGCCCTTTCTCAGCTGTAGACACTTTCTCATGACTTCATCCCAATTAACGCCTGACCTTGCTTCCCAGCTCTGCAGCTCACCCTTATCTCCCAGGTGCTCCCAAACAGCCTCCTAGCACATTCCAAAGACTACAGTAAAAATCCGTTAGTTAAACAGCAAAGGGAGGGGAGGAAGGGACATCTAACAGGGTTTCTTCTAAAGGCCCAGCTACTACAAGTCCCATCTTCACATCCCCCCTTTTAAGGAGATGAGACTGAGAGGGAATTCCTGCCAGACCTCATCTTCTACTTATTCTTCAGTGTGAATCCGAGACAAGCTATCAGCCAATACATTTTCCCTCCCCTTAATATGAACTACGGAAAATGTATAATCTTGTAAGGCCAGACTCCACCGTAACAATTTCCCATTTGAATTTTTCATTTTATTCAGCCAACACAACGGAGAGTGATCCGTCTGTAATTGAAACGACCTCCCCCAAAGGTAAGGCCGTAATTTCCCCAAAGCCCACACAATGGCTAAACATTCTTTTTCAATGGTGGACAAATTTCTTTCCCGAGGGATCAACTTTTTACTTAAATAGGCCACTGGCAGCAGTTGCCGATCCGGTCCTTCCTGTAACAGCACACCCCCAACCCCAGTGGCCGATGCATCTGTTTGTAACACAAAAGGAGAAGAAAAGTCAGGGGCTCTCAAGATGGGTGCTGCCGTTAATTTGTCTTTAAGAAGGTCAAAGGCCTGCTGACACCTTTCTGTCCAAATAACTCGCACCGGGTTTCTTTTCTGACACAAGTCCGTCAAAGGCGCAGCGATGGTACTGTAATGGGGTACAAATCTCCGATAGTAGCCAGCTAGCCCCAGAAAAGATTGAACTTGTCTCTTGGTTTGGGGCACAGGCCAATCTCGGATGGCTTCCAACTTTGCTTCCAAAGGCTTAATATTTCCACTCCCCACCCTATGGCCAAGGTACACCACCTCCCCCAAACCAAATTGACATTTTTGAGCCTTTATTGTTAACCCAGCTTCTGTAAGCCGCTCGAACACTTGCCGAAGATGATCCAGATGCTCTTCCCAAGTCTGCGAAAAAATGGCTAAATCATCTAAATAAGCACAGGCAAAAGCCCCCAGCCCGTTCAACAGTTTATCCATTAGGCGCATGAAGGTTAAAGATGCCGATTGGAGCCCAAACGGAAGAACGGTGAACTCGAACAGCCCTTTATGGGTAACAAAAGCAGTTTTATGGGCATCCTCTTCCGCCAGAGGCACCTGCCAATATCCCTTAGTCAAGTCCAAAGTGGTGATGTATTTGGCTTTTCCCAGTTGTTCTATCAGATGGTCTGCTCTGGGCATGGGGTAGGGGTCTAGAGGTGTCAATTCATTAATTTTCCTAAAATCTATACAAAATCTCACTTCTTGGGACTGCTTCTTGCTCACCAGTACAATAGGGGAAGACCACATGCTCTGGGACGGTCTAATAACACCCAGATCTAACATAGACTGTAATTCTTGTTCAATAATTTCTGCATGTCGGCCGGTTGCTCGATAGGGATGGGAGCGCACGGGGGCATGTTCCCCTGTCGGAATGGCATGTTGTACTAACGTCGTTCTCCCTGGAATGCTGGAAAACAAAGGAGCAAAATCCGTAATTAATTGCTGCAATCCTTGGCGTTGCTGTAGAGGCAAAGTTAAAGGCCAGGGTATTTCTTCTATCCCCCCTTTCTGTCGACATTCTTCTAACAGATCCAAAGGCCCATCCAGCTCTTCGGGCCCAGGCTGAAGGGGAAACACAAATTCTTTCTGGTCCACATCCTCTTCGCCTGCCGGCAATAAATCTTTTCTCTGCTGTTTAGCTGACTCTGGCTCTACTGGGTCTCCATCCCCCTCCCCTGCCCGTCTGTCCGTAGCTGTCGCCTCTCCCCCAGCCGGGGGGCAAGATTCTACTATCGGGGCAGGGAATGCGGGGTCTGGGGAGGCCTGCTCCTTCTTAATTGTCTGACTCCGAGTCACCGCTAAAACAGGGGCTTGACTGGCCAAAAAAGCCAGATCATTTCCAATAAGAAACGTAGTAAATTCAGTCTCATGTACTAACAAGTCCAATTCTCCTTTCCAGTTTTTGTATTCTAACGGTATTCTAGCCAAAGGCATGGCAATGGGGGGCGAGTTATAAGGAGTGATGGTAAAAAATTGTCCCTCTAGCATCTGTCCTGGCTTCACCAGACTCCGGTCAATAGCGGAAAGGGCAGCCCCACTGTCTCTCCAACCCTGTCCCCATTGCCCATTAATTTTAAGAGACTCACAGAATTGTAGCTGGCTCCACTTGACTTGTCCCGGTTGAACCAAAGCCATCGCCGGCTCCTTTCTCTTCTGTAACGGTGAATGCCGGGCCGCTACTCCATTCCCCGGGATACGTGGGGCTGGATCTTCTCCCTCTCCCTCGCTGGCCTCACTCCAATCTGAGGCTTCTCCGGGGGAGTCATCGAGAGGCACCGGTCTCACAGCACCCACTTTAGCAGCTGTTTCCTTTTGCACCTTGGCCTTTAATCTGGGGCAGTCCCGACGCAGATGCCCTTCCAATTTACAGTAGAAGCATCCGGTCGTCGTCGGGGTTGAAGTAGCTTTGGGCCCGATTCCTCCTCCCGTTGGATTGGATGTTTCACTCTTCCCGCCGCCTCCCGCCGGCTTGGCTGAGGGGGTTCGATTGCTGCTTCCCCCCTTCCGATAAACTCCCATCTGGTCCGCAAGCAACGCCGCTTGCCGGAGATCGTTGGGCCGCTGGTCACTCACCAGCGCTGCCCTTCCTTCGGGGAGAACGGCATAAAACTGTTCTAAGGCCACCAGCTCTCGCAAATCTCGAAAGGAGACAGCTTGAGCCGTCTCCAGCCATAAATCCAGGGACCTCCGCAGCCTCGTTGCCGTGGAGACAAAACCTTCCCCGGGCTCAGCTTTAATCTCTCTGAAGCGTTGCCGACACCTCTCGGCCGAAAGGCAAAAGTTTGTCTGACCAGTTCTTTAAACCGTCCATAATTATGCGTATCCTCACGCGGGACGCTGTACAACAGTTGAGCCAGACAGCCTGAGGCTCGTGATCGAAGGGCCGACATCCAGCTGCCACGGGGAATACGCTCATCTCCACAGGCAATTTCAAACAAGCCCAAATATTCCAACGGATCCTGCCCCTCATGGAAACGAGGCAGGTCCTTGAAGTTCGGCTTCTCAG
This sequence comes from Shinisaurus crocodilurus, assembly GCA_021292165.1. Classification (NCBI taxonomy): domain Eukaryota; kingdom Metazoa; phylum Chordata; class Lepidosauria; order Squamata; family Shinisauridae; genus Shinisaurus; species Shinisaurus crocodilurus. Next base: position 33,813,576 of record CM037876.1, read on the forward strand.
GACGAACAGTTCCAGTGTGTTTTGCCAACTGGTTCTGCAGAAGGTCAACTTGCTTTTGTAATTCTCTTTCCCTGGATGTAGGCCTGGGGCGAGACAGGTCGTTTCGTCTCTCTCTCTCCTTGGAAGTAGATCTGGGACGAGACAGATTCGGGATCCTCCGGGTCCGCCGGAGGAGAACCGCTGACGCTCCCTCCTCCTCTCCCTGGTCACTGCCACTGCCCGTGCTCCACCTCCGAGACCTGGGAATCTCCTCTCGACCCCTAGGTTCCACCATCCAGTCTGCCAAGCGAGATGGGATCGACACCCTTCTCTCTTCACCCTCCGCGCCTTCCCAATCGACAGTCACTTCAATGGGAGGGGCAACTCGAGGAGTCTCAACTGGTAAAATGTCCTCCCGGTCCAACACCGGCAGATCGTCTGCCGCCTCTGCTCCCAGCAGGGGTCGGTCCTGATCCAACAGAGCAGGCTCCATTTCTGCCCTAACAACTTTTCCCTATCTGGAAAATAACAAACCTTTGCCTGGTTTGACAAACAAATGTTCCTCAGGTGGGCTGCAAAATCCGACCGCTAAGCCACCATGTGAAGGAAGGCTGATCTTACGCCAACCCTGCGGGGCAGGCCACAGTCCCAAAGTTCCCGGGACTGGCACACACCTCCCAAGGTCCCACACACCAAACTGGTGTAGCAGCCCCAACCTTTCAAAAAGGAACACACACCAAGATTAAGTTGGAGACTTTATTAAAAGTAAGAATAACAAATTAGTCAGTGTAGGGTCTCCAAGTGTCCAATATAAGTAAAATAATCCCTTATAAGAAAGGGCTAAAAGAAGGTAACGGGGAAAAGGGGGGTGAGGTAATTGTTGTGAGGAAAAGGGAATGGGAATAAAAAGGGACTCTAAAAGAACATAAAAACAAACCCCAAGAGTCTGCAGAAACAAAGTAAGTCAAACCAGGCCTAGCTTCTCCTAGCTACCCTGTCAGAATGGCATACCTGCCCAGATGGAACTTCCCAGCATCCACGCCCCAATGGAAGAACACTGAAGCTTTTTCCCCTAGCTCCTTTATTGTCACCAGGGTCCAGTTTCCCGCCCAGCGTTCACCAATCCTATCTCCCTAACTGTCGAAGGAGGGGCCCCCGCCCTTTCTCAGCTGTAGACACTTTCTCATGACTTCATCCCAATTAACGCCTGACCTTGCTTCCCAGCTCTGCAGCTCACCCTTATCTCCCAGGTGCTCCCAAACAGCCTCCTAGCACATTCCAAAGACTACAGTAAAAATCCGTTAGTTAAACAGCAAAGGGAGGGGAGGAAGGGACATCTAACAGGGTTTCTTCTAAAGGCCCAGCTACTACAAGTCCCATCTTCACACTGTGTGTCGGTTTAGATTAATATCTCAGAATAAATACAGACGCTGTCATGGTTCTGTCATCTAAACTGTAAAAGAAAAAGAAATCCTGTCCAGCAGGTTTAGCAAAAACTACACCTAGAGCTGAATGGTTCGTCCCCTTTGCTTTAACAGATATGGATACTAGGTATTTGAGGGCAGGACTGAGACACTGCTCTGCAATTTGTATCTGTAGAAAAATGTCAGTTGAAAATGCATCAAGGCATAGTAGGAGGACACAGCAATGCCCTTTGGTATATGGACCTCTGACTAGTAGCTTTACTATAAGCAAAAGCACCTCTGCTTCAAACAGAGATTCTCTTTGAGTTCAAGAAACAGAAGATTCCCTTTTGGAATACAGCAGTCTGACTTGTAAACCTCTTCTTTCTGAAGTTCTGTACAACTCAGTGACTCTGGAGTAGTCCTTGAGAAGCTGTGCGTTGACTTCCTGAAAAGAATATCTAGTCTTAGATAACCTTATTTCAAAGGAAAGGAAACAGAACCCGTGATGGAGCAGTCAGGCAGGAAGATCTGAAAAGGGAATATTTTTTTTGCTGGACTTTGATCAGGGTTCTGGGCGTAAAGCAGGATCCATTGCTTATACAGTTGCTTTCTGAGGGTCAGGGCAGAAAGCACTCACTACTTTTGGGACTATTAAAAAGACAAGCAAGATGGCACTCCTACAGTATCCAAAGAATATAAAAATGTCAAGGACAAAATGACCACATTTTAAGTAGAGAAAACAAAATGAACTAAAGCAAATGTACATTGAAGCTTACCAGTATTTGTATATTACTGTGGCAAGCTTCTTGGTAAACAAATTACTATTTGAGTTAGAATATCTGCCAGTAAACTGGAAAAGAGTAGCAAGAGTTCCAGACCCCATACTTTATAAGGTATAATCAGAATGAAGACTCTTGTTTCATCATGTTATGTTGAGATGGTGGTCTTCTAATAAAATTTATTCTATATAAGGCCTTTAAAATATTCAGCATATGCAATTGCAGAAGACAAAAACTAAAGATTCTTATTTTTCTCCCTTTAGTCTCAAACACTTCCTTTACAGTTTTCTGAAGGTTTGGTACTAAAAAGATGGTAAGGCTTGAGAGTTGTTGTTAAAACGAAATGTCTTTAAATAGGCTAGAAACCCTTGGAAGCTAACTCCTTTTGATTTTTTGTTATTGCACTATGAATATGAAATAACACTCACCTTAAAAAAAAAATATTCGTATGTATTGTTTATGGGTCTGCTACACACTTGTATTCCTAAATAGTCAGCGCAACCTCCAGGATAACCCAACAGACATTAAAAATATTCAAGAGAGAAGTTCTTCTATGCAGCCCTTTGTTTCCAGTTTTAATATTTCATGAACATGTGATATTGTTTTAAAGCTAGCCGTGATGGTCTTGTGAAGTTTAATATTTAAAGCAGATGGCTGCTTTAATAAGATGGTTGCTATAGAAACTGTACTGTGAAAGCAGTGGTTTGTGTAATGTGTGGTCTCCTTGCTAAACAGCTGAAATGCTCTTGAAGCAAGCCCTTGGAGGAGTGGTATAAGATGGAATAAAAAGGTAATATGCCCACCTGGGTGGAATCTTTATTTTAAGTGGGACCCACTTGAACTGGACAGTTGAATACTTCTGTGGGTTACTAAGGATTTCCTTGAAGCTAAATGGAGTGTGAGTGGAGGTAAGATTTATATTCTAAGAAAAGCTGTATTCTGTTGCTGATGCCCTATGGTAATTGGACTAATTCTGAACATGCACACACACCTCATATTCAAAGGGATGAAGTAGAATGCAGTGCATCAGATCCTCCTATTGTCCTTGTGCCCTTTACAAATGCTGAAAGGACCACAGTTCACTGGTGGAGCATATGTGTTGCTTGCAGAAGGTCCCAGGTTCAATCCTGGCACCTCCAGTTAAAGGATCTTGAATACCAAGACTACGGAAGACCTGTATGAGGCCTTGGAGAGCAAGTCAAAATATACAATGCCAGGCTAGATACACTCCATCTGGACCCCAAGGATTATGTTGGAGGAGTTTGGGGCACGGGGAAGAGAGTGCTTGTGCAGTGAGCAAAAGCTTTTGAAGGACAACCGATATTAGTAATCCTTACATCAAATAATGATGGGATTTAGTTTATGGGCACCCATATTATAGTAAAATTCTTTCTGTTATACAAAGGATGATGTTTTATCGCCTTCCGATTATGAGGTCTAACATTTGTCATGGTAAGTAATAGCATCCCACTTCCTCTTGCGCACACTCTGGCTGGGTTTAGACAACACAATAATCCACACTCAAGGGTTGAACATGGGTTGTCATTGAAAGGTGGGTTATCGTGTTGACTGAACCCAGCTGTGCTAGTAAGCCATGGCTTGTTAACCACAAACAACCCGTGAAGAGAACCCATGGTTTGTTGTTGGGTTATGAACTGTTGGTTGTTCACCATGGTTTGTTACCTTGGCTGGGTTCAAACAACATGATAACGCATGGTTCAACAACAGCCCACACTCAACCCTTGAGTGTGGGTTATGTTTGTTGTGATATGTATCACATTGACCAGCTGTAGCACAGTGTTTACACATGGAAAGGAACAGAATGGCTGTAAACAAGTGTGTTATGTCTTTCTACTTTCCCGTGTTCTTTCTCATGGGAAAGCTAGGCCCTGGGAACGTTATGAGCTAGTCACATGGTTTGTATGTTCTGATGACGTGCTAACTTGTTTTTCTGTCTGAAGCCATTTTAGAAAAGAGCAGGACTGCTTTCTCTATTCTTTCTCTCTTCTGGCTATTGCTTGCTGGACTTTGCAACAATGTAACGTCTTTGCTAAAGTGGAGTGAAGCTCAACCTACTCCACTGGAAATAATGCTTGCTATGCATTGTACTCTGCACATGGACTGTAACTAGGAAATGTATACTCTGTAGAATATTACTTGCTAAGTAAATAAACAGGTAGAAATAGACCTATGGTGTTACAGAGTGTTTCCTTGCCACTTAGATTAGTCTGCAAACCGGGGAAGCTAGAAGCTGGAGTCGGATTACAGGCAAGCTGGCTGGCAGCTTCAAACCGACACGCTGCACGCTGCGCAGAGGGGGGTGAGATCTGGAAGATCTGTGTGTGGAATAATGGGCCTCTATGCACAGACAGGATTATAAATCTCCCAATCCAGCATACGCGGGGCTCTGCTGTCACTCACGCGCCATCAATGTTGTCTGAACCCAGGCACTGTCTTTTCCTGAACAGAACCAGTACTTGCAATGAAACCAAGTACCAGTCTGGCTGTTGCGTGAAATTTGACTGGATTATTCTGGAGCTTTGTACTAGGCTGGCAGACACTGAGCTACTTCAGATCCACACTGCATGACCAGCTGAACACACAGATTTGCATGACTAATTGCTATCCTGAAGAATGAAATCACTGGAGATGGGCAGGGTGTGTGTATGAGACTATGCATCTGTTTCATTGTGGGAAATCCATGGCTGATAGCTTGAAGGAACATTATATGATGCTGTGGTGAGGTAAATGCATAAGGGGCTAATTTATTAAAAGATGGAAGCTTCAGAAGGGGCAGAAGAACTTTAGAGAAATACAGAGGTGCTTTATATTGCAATGCATCTTGGTTTATTCTGACTTTGTGGGGAGAAGAGAGAAACTACAGATTAGGATCTGGAGCATAGCATCCCTTCGTTCTCAGCCAGACCTTATCAGCAGAGTCCTTCTTGAGTCTTCATGAGCCTAGAACAGCAGTGGGCAACTTTTGGCCTGCCAGATGTAGGCAACAACAACTCCTATCAGCCCTTGCCAGCATAGCCAGTGGTGGGGGATGATAGGAGCTATGGGAGGGGGCTGTAGCTTGGTGGTAGAGCACAGGCTTTGCGCGTAAAAGGTGTCAGGTTTAATTCCTGGCTTCTCCAAGTAGGGCTGGAAAAACTCCTGCCTGAAACCCTGGAGAGCTGCTGCCAGTCAGCGTCAACAATACTGGGCTAGATCAACCGTGGTCTGACTCAGGATAGGGCAGCTAGCTTCCTATGAGTTGAGTTGTAGGCCAAAACATCCAGAGGGCCTCACGTTGCCCACCCCTGGCCTAGAACCTGTGGTTAGCATCCAAAGGCATCTACTAGCATCTATTCCCTTACCAATGAAATCCTGAGAAACTAGGAGAAGAATCACTGCCTTGTGGAACCCCAGTCATCCTTCCACATGTACGGAAATAAACAGTATACGTCTAATGCACCACTCTCAGGGCCTTGAAAAAATATATATTTATATCTTCACCTTATGGTCAGGGGAGGCTGGTGACTCCTATTTTGGTGGGGTTCCTTTTCCACTGCAGGTTTTGCAGGGTCTATTATTTGGAGCTTCGTAGGAGCTATCCATGGTGCTGAACTCCACCGCCACCCCACCCCAAATAGGTTCACCACCATGGAACACCATGGATAGCTCCTATGAACCTTCAAATAAAACCTGCAACTCCTGCAATGGAAAAGGAGCCCCACTGAAATAGGAGCCACCAGCCTCCCCTGTTTATGGCCCCGGGGCAGGGTGCATACATATCAATAAAGCAACTTAAAACAGCCATCAAAAGCTCAATTCATATCTTAATCCAAAACACTACTTCGGTACACAGCTTCACCACGGGGGTGGGCGGGGTGGGACACAATGCAATTTAGTATCCTTTATCCCATTCCAAAGGCCTGGTAAAGAGGTGCATCTTGATTTGCTGACAAAATGCATACAATAAAGGTGGCAATAAAGGAGGAGGAATTTCCACAGTATAGCACAGCCTTCCCCAACTTGGTTCCATCTCAGAAGTGTTGGACTACAGCTCCCATTGTCCCCAGCCAGCATGACTGCTGGCTTAATGGGAGTTGTAGTCCAACTCATCTGGAGGGCACAAAGTTGGGGAAGGCTGATATACCATAACTTTGAGATTCGGCAAAATATGACGTTTGGGCTGCCTTCTGGGAAATCTACGTTATTGCTCTATTTGCTCACCTGGAATATGAGGTGAATAAGGTGGGAAAGCCAATGGTTAAACAAAGCTCCTTTGCTGCTGAATGTATCCTTTTAAAAAGACTGCCAGTGTAGTGCCAGCACCAAAGAACACGTTACTCTCGTTGAATCTGCACTGCTGAGTGCCATCTGGTAGAACTGCCCCAGGGGCAAATGGCTTCATGAACAGTTTGCTTTCTCCTAGAGATTACCTTTAAAGCCTGCTTACTAGATTCATGATAGATGGATGGAATTACTTCTATTGGGATAGAATGATGATCCACCAGTCTGCACACAGCAGAGGTTCCCAGACTTTTTGGACCCATGGGCACGTTTGGGAATTTGAGAAACTCTGTGGGCACCACCACAAAATGCCTAATCAATGGATGTCTTTGGGGTCTACCTGTTGCGTCTGTGGATCTTAGGCTGCATCTTATTCAGCAAAAACATTTGTTTTATGTCTATTGGACACCGCAGCATCTCCTTAATAAGGGATTGTCTAATTCAGCTAATTGCTTCCTTTAAATATGTTTTGGCAGTGTCCAGTAGTTACTTCTTTTTGGGAGGAGGTCATTACGCAGATACATTTTGTACTGGAACAGTCTTTAATATTCACTGAAGTACACACACTTTTAAATTATTTACCTGCTTCATGGAAATTAACAGATGGAAGGGGAAATGGATTCTCTGTGCCCTTCTGGCAGCCAAAAGACTGATGTTACAAAACTGGAAGGATAAACACTCGCCTCCTATAATGCAATGGATTTGAGGACCTTACAGTGCTTTTGATATATGAATGGGTGGCATATAGATGCCAATTTCAAATGGATACTTACTTAGATATTTGGTCTGCTTTTGTTGAAGCCTATTGTATAGTTGCTAGGAAGTTGTATGCATTTCGTACGAATCCATGTATATTTAAAAAAACAACAGGAAAAATTAAAAAAAATAATTCGGGTGCTCATGGGCACCATGTGGGGGAACCCTTTGTGTGTGCCATTGGAGCATTGCGGACCGCTGGCGTACTGTATCAGGCTTTGGCGTTTCAGTCATGGACCTGTTTGTATCTGTTTCACTTGGTGTCATAATTTGACTTTCTAGAAATGCTTGGGGTTTACAGGAGACCGCTTGTGAATTGGATCTGTGCTTTTCTTCATCAGTGAAAGACAGTGGTGGGGACTAGGCTAATAATAGCACCCCTTGCGACCACAGGGACACATGACACAGATGGGGTGTTCAGCCACCCCTAGGCTAATGTGGCTTTCTCGCTCTATATGTTTGTGGTTCTCCAGCTGATCTTGGCTCTTCAGGTACGTCACTGGCCAGTGCTGCTTTTGACCAACTGTGTCCTGTGAGAAAAGTGAAGTGTGGTGGTTGTTGTTGTTTTTCGTATTCAGAACTGTTAACCACCAGTTATCCCACCTCAACCTCGAGGCCTGATTGCTGCAATCAGGGCTGTGTGTAAGCAATTTGCAATTGTATTGTAGAAGCATAGAAATTTGTCTTTGGTGCAGCACTTGAGCTCCTGCAATCTCAACTTCTCAGCTTTGGAGAGAAGCAAGTTTATAGTTATTACGGGTTAAAGTGTGTATGGGGTGCAGGTTCAACGGCGAAAGAAAAACTTTAGTTCCTGACACAGCTCTTTCTTCCTTTCTATGACTAATGAAAGCTAAATAACTTATGCAATGTAAGCAAATATATGGAAATCACACTTTTATTATATTAAGCGGTATAGAAGTATGATAAATAAATAAATAGGCCTCTTTTTCATAATAGATACAAGTCACCAAACTGAGTTTTCCTTGGGCCATTTTTATTTTTTTTATTTTTAGTGCAGTGTTCACATAACCGATACTGAAATGTGCTTTGTCTGGTTCTGCCAGTGCTGACTGAAGGGAAGCTTCATGTTTCATAGTTTCATAGTTCATAGAGTTGAAAGGAGCCTACAAGGCTAACGAGCCCAACCCCCTGCTCAATGCAGGAAACTAGAGGAGGGGTCTCCCATCCAAGTAATAACCAGGTTTGACCCTGCTTAGCTTTCCATGTCTCATGATAGGATGTGATCCAGGGTCTACCCCATCTCCTAGTCATTTTCCAGGAACTATTCCATCTGGGGTTTCTTCTATTAAACACTAAAATGGTTGGGTCCTACATTCTTTAGATGATTTCCTCCAATATGCTTTATTGTCATTTGTGAGAGCTAACAGTATCTTCTTGGCTAACTGTTTGTAATCTGCCTAGAAAACATTAGTTCTTGGGTGGGTTAGAAATGTAATAAATAAATAAATAATTCACTATGCTACCCAGGCACCCACAGAGACATATAAAAACTTTGCTACCGCTGGAAAAAGAAATCCCTTTTCCTGGAGGTTAGCGCATTTGCAGTAAGGAACAAAATACTATTGCAATACAGCTTGCTCTGGGGAGATCAAGCAAGCCTAGCTGCACAGCAACCAGAACATTAGTCCCAGGGTATGGTTTGAAGGCACATGTGAGGCAGCCGCCTTGCTGAAGCTAAGCAGGTCTCGGTCTGGTCAATGCTTGGAGGGGAGACCACCTGGGAACCACATGTAGCCACCTTGAGTTTCATGACGGAAGAAAATTGGGATATAAATGTAATAAATAAATAAAATAAGTAAGCACAGGAAGATGGCTTATACCAGTTCAGATTACATGTCTATCTAGCTCAGTGTTGTCTATTCCAACTGGCAGCAGTTCTTCAAGGTCTCAGGTAGAGGTCTTCCTTTCCCATCACCTGATCCTTTTTTTAACTAGAGTTTCCAGTGATTGAACCTGGGACCTTCTTAGTGCTGTCCACTAAGCTACAGTCCTTGCTGGGTTACCCTGCAAGTTACCTCTATGGAAACATCCATCATGTTGCACATTTATTTATTTACATTTATTTTTAGGCCGCCTTTAAGGGTGGAACCCTGTCAAGGTGGCATAAATAACCATCTTTCAAACCATAAATAGTCATCTTTTGAACCACACCCTTCGAATGTAAGTTTTGACGGTTGTAATTCTAATTATCTTTCTGCCAAGCAGAATGTGGCGCATAATTTGATCCAGCTCCATCGCTTGTCAAACGGAATCAATTGGAAAGTCACTGTGGTGAGCAGTTTACTGTAGTAAATAGTAATTCACTGGATTACTTGACCATCATGGTTCCACTGTATGACTTTATCTAACTTTCTGGATACTTTTGGCATTATACAATCCTGTTCAGTGGTTGAAACAATATCTTACTCTGTTGTTATTTTTAATTACGCTTTCAGCAGGCTTGATCCAAAACCCATTGGCTGCAGCAAAACATGCATACCTAATTTCAGTAGAATGACTTGTTAGTCTCAACTCATGCTTGAAGAAGGAATATCATCAAGGCATATGCTGTTGTTGCTTAAGGCTGACAAAAAAATTTGTGGATGACTTGGGCTTTGAAATGCCAGGTTTTGGGGGACAAATTCTGTAAGGGTAGCAGTGTTTTCACTGCAACACATGAGGAGTTCTGTTGGCCCTTATTTGGGACTCTACTATTTCCTGTAGTCTTATTCTGGCAGTGTGGTCTGTGAAATAGTATAAAAGCTTACCTGATACAACTGAAATCCTAGATGTGACTTTTGCAAGTCACAGTTAAAAGCTTTTTCTGGTTTTTCTTGCACCACATGTTCCTTCAGGGAACAACTAATATGAGGCAAGACTGCTCACAGATATCCTAAGAATACAGATTTTGTTCTGAATGGAAAGTTGGCTCATGAATCTCAATTACCCATTAAAGAATAAAACCTTCACCTATGTTTAACCTCTTGGAAAGAAAAGAAGAATCAAATTACTATTTGTGATGTGCTGCTTAGAAAAGCAGAACTATCCAAGTACAGACATTTTAAAGGAAAATCCAAAAAGGCTATAAGATTAGTTGAATCTGTTAAAATTATACTCTGGGGAGAATAAGACTTGCCTTTTCCTCCCCACTCCGTTGATTCTTGGTCCACCAGGGTTAATGAGTCGTATGTTTCCTTAATTTGCCCCAAACAAAGAGGCATTTTACACAATTGGGGGAACTGTGTGATGAAACTTTTCCTGGAACATACCATCATGCTGTGCGTGGAGGGGTTATGTGGTTTCCTCCATAGAAAGACAGTGTGTCTGGGAGAAGGCTAAACTGACCTATACTTCCTGATACATTAGTTCTCTATATAGAGAGTGGTGGTTTTTTGGAAGCTTGCAGCCTGCCACCTTCAGTCTGAAATACTATACAGTTCAGGAAAAGTTTAGCGCAATCAGAAAAATCCCTTTGAGGGGAGAAAAAAAGCCCTTCTACTAAGAGAAATGTTGTGCTTCTCCCATACACTCTTGTAATAAGTAAGAAAGACACTACTTCTGAAAAGTGCATTTTTACCCATCTATTTTGTTGTTGTTGTTGTTAAAGAAGATGATACTCTACCAGTGCAACCCCTTTATTCAGCAGTAAGTCCCACTGGATGCAATGGGGCATACTCCCAGGTAAGTGTGCGTAGGATTCACGTATAACATTATAGCCTAAATCACAGGACTATTGTCATTACTCCTTAAACACTGATTCTACTGTGGTGCTTGGAACAAATATTAGATTTTGCAGTGGCAATTAAAATCTACCAGCTGCACCGTTAGTAGTGTGGGCACTGCAGGGCTAAAAGTAATAGTGGTGATTTCAGCAGTAAAATACTAGCGTGAATGTTCCTGCGCATATACGAGTTAACAGGATAACATCCTGCCACGTATGAGATGGATTTCAAGAAGTACTTGGCACCCACAAAGAAGGTTAGATTTCCCCCCCCCTCCGTCATTCTGAGAGAAGGGATGAAACTGAAGTTTTCACTCAATATGAGGGAGAGACTGCCCCAGGATCTGAATCACAGGTGAGCGATGTCTTTGAATGCTCGGCAGGAAAAATGAGTAACCTGGCACTTTGCTCAGCAACGAGACCCTTTCGCACTTGAAGAAGAAAGTGGTGCATGCGGAAGGTGCCCGGTTCAATCTCAGGCTAAGAGGAGGAGGTAGCAGCTCAAGGGGAAGAGAACTCTGCCCGAGGCCTTGGAGAGCCACTAGCAGTCAGAGTTTATTTTATTTATTTATTAATTATATTTATATCCTGCCTTTTTTCCTGCAAGGAACCCAAGGTGGCTTACATAGTCCTCCTCCTCTCCATTTTATCCTCACAACGTTTCTAAAGTCCGTGCTTATGCTCTTCATTTTTTATTTTATATATGCCGAAGTAGCTTGAATTCTGTGACTTTTATGTAAATTAAACACGTTTGCATTTAGTTGGATGTTTCATATAATCGTTTCAGCTGGTCCAGTGAGGGCTAGGAACTATATAGTGTGCACAAGTGTGTGTACACACACACACACACACACACACACACACACACAGCACAAATGGGGGGGGGGAATGGGTTATTGGGATAAAAACTCATTGCCAAGAAGGCTGTTTTTTTGTTTCTTTCTTTGTTTGTTTGTTTGTTTGTTTGCATTATATCTCTTCTCTCCTACTTGTGTTCCTCCATCTGGAAGTAGGAGACCAGAACTCCCAGGAGTCTTTTAGGGTGCAATCCTATGCATGTTTAGACAGAAAAAAGTCCTACAACTCCCAGCATTCCCAAGCCAACCATGCTGCCTGGGGAATGCTGGGAATTGTAGGACTTTTTCCTGTCTAAGCATGCATAGGATTGCACCCTTAAAGAATGTGACTTAAGGTTGAACTACCTATGGTGATGGCAGAATTGTTTGTTTAGATCCAGATGTGTAAACATGGGCATGGGATCTGATTTTAACAGCAAAAGGAATACATGGATCGTGGATACCCAGTCTTCTCATGCCTGTGGCTTGCCTACCTGAAGCCTCTCCTCCCCTCCCTTCCTCATCCATTTTTGCTTATTACCTTCAGCCAGATTCCTGTACTGGAAGTGAGCCCAGCTTGAGAGCAAAGTGGCTGTGGAGAGATAAATGGTGGGTGGGAGAGGATTTAGCACAATTCGGGTGCCACCATGGAAAAGGCCCCCTCTCTGGTAAGCTCCTGTGAGGACACACACAGAAGGGCTTCAGACAGTGGTCTCAGTTGTTGTTGCAAGCTAGGGATGAATATACATTTTTCCATCTTTAAATAAAATTGCTGGTGGTGAAACTAAGGTATGTACTACTCTTGGGCTACACATTTGACTTCTTCTGCATACCGTCTCATGCTCTTAATATTCAAAGTGCTGTTGGTTTAGAGCTTACTATATGTTCACCTGGGCCAACAGGTACCGATTGGAGCCTTTCAGCTGTCATGTGAGCTTCCTGAAGTTGACCCTCCAATGACCTTGGCTGTGACCTGAAGGTGGTGCACACATCTTCGGGGGCGAGAGGTAATTCTTTAACATCCATTTGGATGAAGAATTCTGGAGAACTTGAAAGCTTTTTCACTATTTTGTAACATTTTGTCTTATGTTAATGCATTGTTAATGAAGGGACCTCATCTAGGTGCCTCCTCCAAGGGAGGCTCGGAAGGTGACAACAAGGGAGAGGTCCTTCTCAGTGGTGTCCCCCAAATTTTGGAATGATCTCCCCCTGACGAGGCCCGCCTGGTGCCAACATTGTTATCTTTTCAGCGCCAGGCTAAAACCTTCTTCTTCTCTCAGGCATTTGGCAGCATATGATGTGGTTTTTAATCAGGTCTTGAATTTCTTCTTGTTTGTTTAAAATTGTTTTTAGATATATGTGTGTCTCATCATGTCTATGTTTACATGTATATTGTTTTTTATAATGTATTTTTAAGGTTTAACCACATATATTAATTCTGACTGGGGTGAGGCAAGCACTTGCTTGTGTGTCAATTCAGTCAGTCCTGTTCTTTGAGAATGTCAAAAGATCTAATATTTCCTAATCACCTTTTAGGGGGATGGGCCATAGCTTAGTGGTAGAGCTATGGTGCTTTGCATGCAAAAGGCCCCAGGTTCAGTCTCTGGCATCTCCAGCTAAAGGTGGCTGGTGATGCAAAAGGCCTCTGCCAGACAGAATCGTCAATACTGGGCTAGGTGGACAGTACTGGGCTAAATGCCTGATATAAGGCGGCTTCTTAAGACGTTACAATGAATGCATGTCCTTATGCAGGAATTGGAGGCTTATAACAAAAAAGATGCTTCTAGACTCCATGCACTCCAAAGGTTGATTTATGCAACTGCTGACCTGTCTGTTGATAACATGTGACCCCATTTGTCATCATTAACCATGCCGCTGTCCTTACTTTGCTGTCCTTACTTGAACCTGGCAGGCTCTTTGTCCAGACCACTGCTTAATAAATTAGCCTGCAGTCAGGCTTATCTGATTTTGGAAAAATTTATGCATCAATTACAGAAGGAACTGTGTTTCAGATGCCAGTACAAGTCGTGCAAATCTAGACGCGATGCTCATCCAATCAAGTATTCATAGTCTGGCTGCATCGACCAGCATTCTACTACAAATAATTATTTGTCATCTATAAATTTACTAAAATATGTGCCAAAAAAATTCCTGTTCTCAGAATTCTTTAATTTTAGAAAAGCTACATGTGAGTATTACTATATTTGTCCTTTTCTACTGTCATTTATATTCTCTCTTCTGTCTCTTCTCTAAATACTTCTGGGTACATCAGGTTGATCAGGCAAGCTGTCCTTTTATTTATTTTTATTACATTTCTATACCACCCAATAGCCAAAGTTCTCTTGGCAGTTCACAACAATTAAAACCATAAAATACTGCATGATAAAACATAATACAGGCAGTCCCAGGGTTACAAATGACATCCGTTCGCAAGTCTGTCTTTAAGTTGAAATTGTACGTAAGTCAGAACAGGTACATATGGTTCCCCGTCTCTATGTCATTTACATAGAAAACAGCATAAGATACGCCGTTTATGTAGAGTATAGCATAGTATACATTAAAAATGGTGTTTACGCAAATTGTGGCTGTTTTTACGTATACTACGCTACGCTATACTCTACATAAACGACGTAGAGCCGGGGAACCAGGAAGTCTGGCGAGTGCTTCAGCTGGTGCTCGGCAGAGGCTCAGTGGTCCGTTCGTAAGTACAAGTTGTCCATAAGTTGGACGTTCGTAACCCGGGGACTGCCTGTATAAAACTTTAAAAAGTTTACATCTACAGTATAAAACCAAAGTAAAAAACCCCAGCAGCAATGTAAAGATTTAAAAATACAATAAGAAATCTAAAAACAACAAAAACTGAAAGACTAAAATGCCTGGGAGAACAAGAAGGTCTTCACCTGGCACCAAAAAGACAAAATGTAGGCGCCTGCCAAGTCTCCCTGAGGAGGACATTCCACAGTGAGGGTGCCACAACTGAAAAGGCCCTCTCCTTAGCAGCCACCTGCCTCGTTTCACTTTCGTCTCTTTTCAGAGGCAGAATTATTGCCATGCCATGTGAGTTAAGTTAGCATGAGGCAAGCACTGTATGATATTAATTGGCGGGAACCATTCTGTCCTCACTGTGACACTTTCAGCATCCGCTGGCTTAGAGCCCAAGCCTGGTAATACTGAACCAACCCTTACTCTAGGTTTGTCACCTAGAAAACCTTTTGAATTGACACACATTCAGATTTCTGTAAGTGGCAGGAGGAGCCGTACTTGCTTATTGATGACTTAAAAAAATAAAAAAAAGTAAAAGAACTATAAACCTCCAGTTCTGATTCGGAAAGAAGGAAAAAGAAAGAGAGAAATATTTTTTTTTGTTCTTTTTGCTACAATATTTGTTCATGGTTTTCCATAGTACTATGTAGATGCACCTTTCTCAGCTCGAAGCCAAAATCAATACAGCTCTTAGCTGAAGAGCTAAGGAATGTGAAGGTCTGCAATGGTGTGGTCTTTATACCTGTTAAGAAGCAGCAGCATTTCCATTTAGTTCAAAATGCTTCACCATGGTAATAGCAGCTACATCTTGATGTGTAAAAGGTTCACAGATCATCCTCATGTCATGTGAGACAATTGCTCAACAATTATGCCATGTGGATTCCATATGCTTTTCATGCAATACCTTTGATTATGTGATAACTACTAGATTGCGTGAAGTCAACGTTGCATTTCTAATGGTTGTAGATACAGCAATGTATGAACTGTAAACCCTACAGATCATATTTCCTATGGCATGAGGATATGGAGCAGATCCTCTCCTGTAGAACTTGCTTCCTGTGGTAGGCTTTAGATTCTAAAGTTTAGAAGTACATTGAACAGGGCATAGAAATTAATTGGTCGATGGTGTGGTTCAATGAAAATTAGTGTGATGTGGTCCAAGTTACCTGCTTTCCATGAGAAGGTGGGTATCTTTGATATACTCTAGCTAAACTTTCCAAATAATTTTCCAAGGTCAGCCCTACATAAAGCACATTAAATAAATACTGGATTTATTTTATCCTGCCATTTCTCCAATGAATGCAGGGTGACATACATAGTCTCCCCTTCTGTACTCACAAGAACCCTGTGAGGTAGGCTAGGCTGAGAGATCACCCAATAAGCTGCATGTCTGAGCAGGGATTTGAACCCAAGTCTCAGTCCAACACTTCAACCACTTCACCACCCTGTTTATTGCTTCTTAATAAGACACAGATTTTCCTGGCTACCTCTTTAAGTCATATAGCCAGGCTATCCTCAACTTTATGCATGTTCCAGAACTATAAATAAATGAAATTACTAAGGCTGTAATTGGGGTAAAGTACTACCACAAAGAACATATCTTCCTTATTTCATATTTTGTTCTTTCCAACCTGCAAGAGGCTAGCCCAGGCCTCCTCGACATGGTGCCCTCCCGTTGGGAGTGGCAGTCCAATATGTCTGAGGTACACCAGGTTGGGGAAGGCTGGGCTACAGCTTCCTGTTGAGACATGTGCATTACCCACTGTGAAATGCATCTTGTTAATCAGTGAGGGCGGGGGTAGTTGTCCACTTTCTCTGCCACCCTCCACATGTCCGTGGCCCTCACTCTGAACTGCTTGCTTCTGGGAGGTGGGTAACTGTCAGATAGGTAGCCCTGTAAAACACAGGATGACATGGTTGATCTCACTATTTTCTCTCCGCCTTTTTGTCCTTAAAGCAGAGTGCACCAAGAGTCAGACCAGGGACAGTAAAGGCATGCTGTTGGGATTTCCCCAGCTGGGGGAAAGTGTGTGGTAGCTTGCTATAGCAGTTGCTGCCTCTGTGGTCTGTCTTTTCTATTCAGCAAACAGAGCAAATGAAAGTGTCAAAACTGGGGCAGCCACAGAGCTTCGCTGTGTTTCCTTAGATGGGGAAACACAGCGGGGAGGTATGGCTGCTGTGTGAGTTCTCAGTCAGGAGAGAGAACGCAGCCATTCATACATAATGCTGGTGGTATGCAGTAAAGGAAGAACCAGGAGACAGAAGACAGGGTGGGCAATGATACTTATTTTCCATCTTTCTTGCTGTATCCCATGCTTACTCCAGAACATGCTTTTTGGACCATTAGTGACCACAGTGGCCAGTGCCTCTTGATTTAGATCTTGCTCAGAAAGCAAACCACGGGAAATGCAAAACCACGTACTGACTTTGTCATGGAGTTTCTTTAAAGTTAGCTCAGAAGGAAGTTGATCACATAACACACTGAGTCAACCAAAACACCATTTCTTTCTTCAATGCTGTTTCCCCCTCTAAAACTCCCCTTTACTGTTTGGTTCAGGGCTGCTCCCATTGTGAAAATCAAGAGCACAGGAAATGTTGCTGTTGCTCAGTAAACTAAGCACCTTTTTGGGTTGCTTTTAAAATCAGTATCTCTTTATTCTTACTCAGATTTCTGCACACAAAGAAATTTCAAAAAGGACATGATTTTATATTTGGTACAAAAATATGCAGCATACACAAACTTTTGCAAGAACACGTTTGATTTGTGCATGCAGATTGCAATACTTATGTGCCTTCTTTTTGACGATAAGGCCTCACTGCAGCGTACGCAATTGATGGTGGTCCAAAGTAACTGTGTTACAGCATAATCCTATGCACGTTTACACTTAAATAAATCCCACTGAGTTCATTGGAGCTTACTCTCAACTCAAGTACAAGTGACTGTGCATAGGATGG
The DNA here is from genome assembly GCA_021292165.1 of Shinisaurus crocodilurus. Classification (NCBI taxonomy): domain Eukaryota; kingdom Metazoa; phylum Chordata; class Lepidosauria; order Squamata; family Shinisauridae; genus Shinisaurus; species Shinisaurus crocodilurus. Next base: position 33,831,052 of record CM037876.1, read on the forward strand.
TGCCTTGGGGTGCTTCCAGACTGGTCACTCCTAGTGCTAAGAAATTGTTCTGGCCTCAACACACACTGGGCTGTGTGTCTGGCAGGCAGTTAAACCCACATCCAATCCACTCTGTATAACTCAAATCTGCATCTTTATTTAAACATAACATAAACAGTAAACAACTAATAAATGTAGGATTAATACTTAGTAGCAGAAGGATGAGGAATGGATGAAATGGATGGGCAAGGTGGAAAAGGAATGCAAGCCCAGGCCTTCAGGCTACAATCCAGAGAAATAGCAGAGAACCAGGCCTAAGAGAGGTTTCTTCCAAACTGAGGAAGACCTGGTGCAAACCGGATAGAGATTCTTCCTAGGGCCAACTGATCAGGCCTTGATGCCTTGCATTTATCAGTTGCCAACAGATCCATAGAGGGTAAACTAGAGCAATTACAAATGCAGAGCCTAGGGGACAACATAATGCCCAATTGCAGCAGAATACTAACCATTGCTATTGTGCTGTACACTACACATGGAATCGCAATTTACTTTTCACAATTCGGGCATATAGTGCTTTTTTGGTGTGTATATCCCACTATTTTGTCAATACTACTGGGCATAGATAGCATAACCATATGGACAGTAGAAGGAAAGTTTACCTGAGAGCCATTGCTTTAATCCAAACATTTTTATCAATACTTTAGCACAAATTTAATATAAAATTTAAAGTGCTTTTTACAATTGCTTCTTTAAAAAGTAGGCTAAACTAAAAAGGTGTTAGCACTACTTAAGTCCGTGTTTTCCAACCTTGGGTCCCCAGATGTTTTTGGCTATGCTGGCTGGGGCGTGCTGGGAGTTGTAGGCCAAAAACATCTGGGGACCCAAGGTTGGAGAACACTGACTTAATGGATATGGTGTGGAAATGAACATGGCGGTGCTAAAATGGCGCCAACCAAAAAGGCAGTGAGGTTTTTAAATTTAATTTCTGCTATAACACATTTCCATTTTAAGAGCTATTGCACAAATATTTTAATTTTAAATAATTTTAAAATTAAAATATAGGCAAAAAGATGTTAGTGCAAGCTAAAAGATAGACTAAGGCTGCAGTCCTATACCCACTTGTCTGGGAGTAACCCTCATTGAAATCAATGGGACTTACTTCTAAGTAGATATGCTATCCCAAGTGTATATACTTAGAGGAAATTAATTGCATATGAAATCAGGGTGCCCTACTTCCAAGTAAATGTTAGAACTGGTGTGGTAGATGTACGCAGGGATGAGGATCAGTTCTGGTGTTACATTCATATAATAATGATGATGATGATGATGATAGTTTATAGTACGGGGCTCTCCAACCTTGGGTCCCCAGATGTTGCTGGCCTACAGCTCCCAGCATACCCAGCCAGCATGGCTAATGGCAAGGGATTCTGGGAGCTGTAGTCCAGCAACATCTGGGGACCCAAGGTTGGAGAGCCCTGATATAGTACCATCAGTATGTATGGTGCTTTAGGAAGAGACATAAGTGTCCAAGAAGCTAACAGTCTAAGTTTGAAAGTTGGGGAAGTGTAGAAGATGAGTGATAAATGTGAGCAAGTGTGGTTATGTGTATTGGGCTTTGTTTCAGTTAGTATACACACATTGCATGCTTTTACACACATATGTATAGAATTTGTATAGAATATGTATAGAATTGAACTGTAAAAGATAAATACAGTAATAAAATGGCACCAGTTGGAAAGATAATAGTGAAAGTATGCCCAAGAGTAGATACTTGGTAGTAGACATACACACCCAATACATCACTGCACATGTTAAAACCGTGTCTTAGTACTACTGTATTTTTAAAGAGGCAGTCTACACCTGTGGGGATTGTACTACTCTTCCCTTCCCCTGCCCCCCAAAGAGTCAGATTTTCTGCAATCTGAAAGAAGATAGAAGGAGCACAGGGAAAATAATGATTTGTGGACAATGATTTAATAATGACATCATGTAGATGACCTGTAAAAGTGAGTGAAGTGTGGGAACTTCACAATAAATTCTTACCTTGGAGACACCTTAAACACCAATAATTAGAAATAGTTTGCACACACATACACACAGCATAACACACTCTATTATAATCATATCATAAGATACTACTTCTGTGGCCTAGTTTCATCTTGGACTGCTATCCCAAGTGTATATACTTAGAGGAAATTAATTGCATATGAAATCAGGGTGCCCTACTTCCAAGTAAATGTTAGAACTGGTGTGGTAGATGTACGCAGGGATGAGGATCAGTTCTGGTGTTACATTCATATAATGATGATGATGATGATGATGATGATAGTTTATAGTACGGGGCTCTCCAACCTTGGGTCCCCAGATGTTGCTGGCCTACAGCTCCCAGCATACCCAGCCAGCATGGCTAATGGCAAGGGATTCTGGGAGCTGTAGTCCAGCAACATCTGGGGACCCAAGGTTGGAGAGCCCTGATATAGTACCATCAGTATGTATGGTGCTTTAGGAAGAGACATAAGTGTCCAAGAAGCTAACAGTCTAAGTTTGAAAGTTGGGGAAGTGTAGAAGATGAGTGATAAATGTGAGCAAGTGTGGTTATGTGTATTGGGCTTTGTTTCAGTTAGTATACACACATTGCAGTGCTTTTACACACATGAAAAACCCTATTACTTTGAATGCCACACTACTTCTGTAAATGACCTCTCAGGCCACAAGCTGCTTCTGCCCTTATCTCTGATCAGTGATTGGAGATGAGAGGCATTTGAACTGTTTATTTGAAGGCGTTTGAGCTATCCTTTGCCGGCATGGAAGTTGTTGCGCTGGGGCTTGCTCCTGAGCAGGCATGCTTAGATTGGAGCAGTGTTTGTTTTGTATGATTGGTGGGAAACAATTTTAAGAATGACATCTGCCTTTCCACACTTTGCTTTCTCTGCCTTTAGCCTCACCCACTGCTTGGAATGTGCCCCCATAGAACCTTCCTGAATTGGAATTTGTTTCCCAGACTGAAAAGTTTCATCACCCCTGCTCTAATGCAACATTTGGAATGACTCTTAGGGAGCCTGTTGCAACTACAGTCTAAGAAACCTTGCCCCAAGATACTTCACCCGCAATCCTATCTACGTTTACTTGGGTCCCTCTGTGTGAAATGGAGGATACTCCCTATTAAGTGTATTTAGGATGTCAGTCTTCCCATTGAATTCAGTGGTGCATAGTCCCAGATAAATGTGTATAGGATTGCAGCCTTTGTTTCTTTTTAACTTCTTTTGTCGTCTTACTCCTTTCTCCCAATATTTGTACTATTACCTCATTCATTTTTATTTCTAAGAATCCAAGTTATGATTTCCCCAAATTATTGCATTCCCATTTTTTCCCCCTCATGTGACTTTTTATTTTTATTTTTTAGGAATGGGGAGCTTCCATCACAACTGTAGCACAATCATTTTGAGATCTGAATTGACATAGTACTATTGTTTTGCCTGATTCAGGTATGGTTTGTAACATGTGAACTGATGGGGGCACCCTACCTCTCTCCATTTCCTGCCTGCTCCTCTGTTCTACAACTTTATCTCCCCTGCTTGCAACTCCTGGAGACCTCTTGTCAATTTCACCTCATTTTTTTGTACTTGAAACTGTGGCTGGACTTTTTATAGTGGTGAAGTGGGGAATATGTTGTCAGCTTCACTTAAAAAAATTGTACTGTGCACTACTTTGCTCTAGTACACATGCCCTTTTGGAGGTGGGGATTCAGAACAGACAAAATTGCTCTTCTCCAGTGTTGCAGCCAGGTAATTTTAAACCCTGGTTCTAATGGCCTTACATTGGCCTTCCTTTAGTCATCCATGTCTATTACTTCAGTTGTGAAGCACACAACTAACCTTTCTTCTCCTGCCCATATGTTAGAGCACCAAAAACCACAACACCAAACCACCAAATAAAACTATATGTCAGACCTGATTTATTTTTTATTTTTTTAAAGAAATACTCTGAGCATATGCAGTTTTGCATTTTAAACTCAAATCACAGCACCATCAGTGACTACAAGAATAAAATGGAATTTGTTTCTGCTGGACTGATGCTAAACAGTCCAGCAGAATAAGCACCATTTTGTTGTAGAAAAGGATACTATATTTTAAAGTAAAAATGATAAAAATGAACATCTGTGACCATGTACATGCCCAACAGGCCACCTATTGATTATATATATATTTAATAAGAAGAAATAAGGGATGCTATGGCGAGCAACCTCAGGTGTGCTGACCCCTGATCCTGTTTTCCACTGCCCCATCATCTGCCTCCCTCTGGGTGGTCATTTTGGGAACCCTGGACTTTGGCCTCGATGTTTGGCCCGAGCTGCACCACTGCTCTTCCCTGGCCATTGAGCAATGATGGTAGCCAGAGCCCTTTAAAGACAAAGGGGTGTGCAGGTGAAATTCATGCAGCAGGAGAATGGGAGAGGGGTGGCTGAAGTTTCCTGAGTAGCCACAGAGGGCAAGCCGTGAAGTTAAAGGGAGAAGTCAGAGGGGGCTGTTTCTCCAACATAGGTATCACCCCTGAAAATGGTTGTCTGTTGCATCTGTGATTAACATTGTACAGTTATCACTAATCAGGGCTGGTACTACTGTAGAGTTAGCAAACACAGCTACTACTATTCTTGTTGTCCCATAATCTTCCCCTGTTTCTACCTTTTTTAAATTTTAAAAAAATCTATTAATCTAATCTCACCATCAAGCTTAGCTAGTAAAAACTTACAGGTAGGAAGAAATAAATGTTTTCTCTTCTCCACTATGGAACAGTTTCTTAATTGATTATGGTACTTCATTTAACTTCCTCCTTTCTTTCCTGAGTGGTAGCAAAAAAAGATTGAGGGAAGTGTAAAAAAAAACAACCCAACACACTGTTTTTATGAAAGACATAAAGCTAGATGTTACTGGTCAAGTGATCTTTTTTCTTAAAGTTCGAATTCTGCAGCAGCATGGGTAGCATCCACCATTTTAATGTGTCCCATATCCTGTTCACATCTCTGTGTACAAGGATTTATTTTCTTCTGCGGGCAGGCTCTGTCTTTGAGATGCAGCAGCAGCAGCAAAACCTTGGAAGAGCTTGGAGCATCTTTTGACAGTTGAATTATGGAAGTGAGATGATGTTTGGAGAAGAGGAAAATGGAGAAGGGAAGGTTTGAGAGACGGTGGGCAACAGATGAATGCATCTTAATGCAGCCAGTCAAAATGGCAGACAATTTGTGCCCGTGGCTGGTGCTTCTATACAAAAGCTAATAGATTCTCTGGAGCACATTGACGGGGAGCGGGGGCTCCTCTCTCCCTTTGTTCTTTTAACAGGAGAGCCTTGGGAAGAAAAATCCCTGACTGAAAACAGATTCAGTGTTTCCAGACTTCAAAGAGCACAGGTTTCTTTAACATTAACAAGCTTCAGCTTTTGTATCTCACGGTGAAATGACCGTTTTGCATCACTGAAAAATCCCCTGGGACTGCAGCAACATTTACTCAGCATGTTAATTGTAAAACAGTGCAGAATTTAGATTTTTGTGGGTGTTTTCGATCCAGGGGAAAAGAGACGACAGAACAAAAAGCATCAAAATGATTATTCATTCAGGGGTGGAGGGGAGCTAATGAGAACTGCGTAAAAACCAGGCATTTCCTTGGAAAGAATCACAATTTTCTCCTCCATGAAAGGCCCTAATTAAAATTAGAAGAAGCTGAGGAAACAATCTGTATCTTTGTTCTTTTCCAGTACATACTTTCTCATTTTTGTCTTCATTACATGCATGCATGCATGCATGCTTCAGTTTCATATCAGCCTCTTGTAAGGGGTGCCACCTGCCTGCTTTTACAAGTCTAGGAGCAACTGCAAAATATTACGGTAGGTTCACAAGGTCAGCCTGGAGGCATGATATATTAAAAAAAAAAAACACCCCAGAATATTTTTTCCAATTTTAGAAAAAGTTATTTATAATTAGGTCCAGTGCTTTTTTTCTGGAGAAAAAGGTACCGGAACTCTTGGATTACATTTCCTCGGGAGTAGATGGCGATTAAATTGTAATGCAATTAATAGAAGAAAAGGTGCTGGAACTCAGTTCCGGTGAGTTCCACCAGAAAAAAAGCCCTGATTAGGTCTGCACTGGGTGTTCATCCATGAACATGTTTGAGGCAACAAAAAAGTGTGCTTTTGGGGGAGCAAGAGATCTTCCCTGTCTAAAATCGCTCTCACATTTTTGGTGCACTGTTCCCACCAGTCACAGTTTCATTTCACTCTTGATGGGTTTTTTTTTTAGGGCTGCTTCTCTTTCCAAGATTGATCCCAGCCAATTAGGGATCACATAGTGAGCACAATAACATCACAATGCAAGCTATCCAACTCTGTATGACTGTCTGGTGATGTCACAATTGCCCTCACTCTGAATACCCACCCTCCCCATTTGACAATAGTAGCTCTGTTCACATAGTCAATCTGGGTACAATTAATGTGTTTGGGAAGGCGCAAGGATTTTCTTGCCCCTGACCTATGCACATTTATTTATTTATTTGTACCCCACCTTTCTACCAAAAAATGGCACTCATGGCAACTTACAGAAACAATTAAAATTGATTAAAAACAATACATTAAAATACAATAAAAAATAACAGAACTATAGAAACTATAGAAATTACATAACCAATTACGGGGGGGGATATTATTAAAGGGATTGCCTGTATATTTGCATTCTTGAGTATACGTAGTGTTATTAAACCTACAGCTAGGAGATATGTGTTTTTAAAAGGCACAGAGAGGTGAAGGGTTACAGAGTGGCCATTGAAGTAGAGGGCAGAGGGAGATGTGATGGTAGGGTGCACAACAGGGTGTTGGTTGCTCCCAAGCTGTTTCCCATGTTAGAGACCCTGAGTAGCCCTGGTGACAAACCCCCCCCCCCCCGGTTGAAGGTACTGCTGCTGAATACCAGGTCAGTGAATGGGAAAACAACCGCAATCTAGGACTTGATCCTGGATGAGTGTGCCAACCTGGCCTATATCACGAAGACCTGCTTGGATGAGACTGGGGTATAAATCTCTCCCAGCCTTGCCCATCTGGGTTTTCCATGTTGCAGCAGGCAAGACCTGGGGGGCAGGGAGGCAGAGTCACAGTGGTATATTGTAATTCAATCCCCCTGTCCAGGTGCCCCATCTCAGTCTTTCAGTTTCAAGTGTGTGCATCTGAAGATGGGTGTTCAGGACAGAATAGGTGTTCAACCCTCCCCACTGCTCAACAGTCTCCCTTCCTGAGCTAGCCAAGGTGGTCTTGGGGTTGGTGCTGGAGTCTCCGTAGCTTGTTGTGCTAGGGGACTTCAACATACATGCTGAGGCCACCTTGTTGGGACTTCGTGGCCTCCATGGCAACCATGGGTCTGTCCCAATTAGTATCTGGCCCCACTCATTTAGCAGGGCACACTTTAGATCTAGTTTTCTGTGTAGGGTGGGATGATGCTGATCTGAGTGTGGAGAAACTTTCTATAGTTCTGTTGTCATGGACAGACCACAACCTGGTGTGGCTTAAGCTTGCTGGGATTCAGAGCCGGTGCAGGAGGGTGATTAAGATGATCCGCCCCAAAAGACTGATGGATCTTGATGGCTTTCTGATGGCTCTTGGGGATTTTCCTGTCACCTTGGCAGGCTATTCTGGCAAAGCCCTGGTTGATCTCTGGAACAGAGAAATGGCCCAAGGGGTTGACATGATCACTCCTGAGCATCCTCTCCTAGGGAGTAGAGCCAAATGAGCCGCCTGGTTTTCCAGGGTGCTGTGGGCAATGAAATGAGTGGGATGTTGACTGGGGTGATGTTGGCGGAAAACTCAGAATGGATCCGATCGAACTCAGACAAATTTGAAAGCCTACTTCATGAAAATGAGGGCTACATTGCATTTGCTCAGAGTTACCTAGCAGAGCTTTTTCAACTGGTCAGAGGTCTGTTATGCTCTGACCCGCAAGAAGAGGTGGACCGCTGTGACCAATTTGCATGACACTTTGAGGATAAAATTGATTGTATCCATGCCGACTTGGGTGCCATAATTGATACAGGTGCAGTGGATGTAACTTTGGCTCCTGCTTGTCCAGTTACACTGGATACTTTTCGAATTGTACAGCCTGAGGATGTGGACAGGATCCTTGGAGAAGTGAGGCCTACCACTTGTATTCTGGATCTATGCCCTTCCTGACTTATTAAAGTCAGCCTGGGGTGGACTGACTGAGTGGGTAAGGACAGTGGTGAACACCTCTTTATGGCAAGGTGTGATTCTGTCTTGCCTAAAGGAAGCAGTGGTAAGGCCTTTGTAAAACAAACAAACAAAAAAGCCCTCCATGAACCCCACTGTGTTGAATAATTTCCGTCCAGTCTCCAATATTCTGTTGGAATACTAGGCAAGGTGCTGGAGCGTGTGTTGGCTTCTCAGCTCCAGGGGTTTCTGGATGAGACAGATTAGATTAACAGACGGGGAGTGTGTCCCTGTTAGTTCTGCTGGACCTTTTGGTGGCTTTCAATACCATCAACCATGGTATTCTTCTGGGGCATTTGTCTGAGATAGGACTGGGAGGCACTGTAATAAGGGGCTCCAGTCCTTCTCAGAAGTTGGTGCTTAGGGTGTGTGTGTTCCTGTTTGATGTCATGGCTCTATGTGGGGTTGCCCTTGAAAGCTGTTGAGAAACTTCAGCTGGTCCAGAATGCTGTGAACAGACTGTTGACCAGGGCCAGTCACAGGGAGCACGTGACTCCCTTGTTACAGCAGCTTCACTGGCTACCAATCTGTTTCCAGGCAGAAATCAAAGTGCTGATTATGACCTATAAACCCCTATATGACTTGGGACCAGGCTACCTGAGAGACTGCCTTCTCCCATACGAGCCTGCCCAGTCCTTAAGATCTTCTGGAGAGGCCTGTCTTTCGAGACCACCACCTTCAGAGGTGCATTTGGTGGCAATGCAAGAGAGGGCCTTTTCAGTGGCTGCTCCCTAGGCTCCTGAGAGAGGCTAGGTTTGCTCCCTCTCTGCTCTCCTTCTGCCAGCAAGAAAACACTGCTTTATTCAAGAAGGCCTTTGGTGTGTAAGCAGGTCTGTTAGTTTGGATGCTGTTTTCATTCTGTAGCTGCCATGTTTTTGTTATATTTTAATGTGTTTTATTGTTTTAATCTATTTTAACTTGTGTTTGTCAGCCGCCTTGAGTGCCTATTTTTTATAGAAAGGTAGCGTATAAATCAAAGAAAGAGAAAGAAAGAAAGGAAATCAGCCTCCAACCCAACAGAAAGCTGCTGAAAGGTCCAGCAGAACTAAAAGGGACACAGGCGCCCTGTCTAGTTCCCAGCATAGATCGTCCACCAAGGTGGCCAAAACAGTCTCTTTCCTATAACCAAGCCTGCCCTGAAGCCAGATTGAAATGGATCTAGTTAATCTGCATCATCCAGAAATCCTTGGAGCTTAAATAATCAGCCACAACTTTATTGGTTTCGGCTTGAAATAGAGTTGGTGGGGGCATTGGACATGGATCCATTAATCGGACTGCCTGCCTGCAGTCTGATTCCTCCATCCTGGATTGAAACCCCACACTGAGCTGAGTCTTAATGCCCACGCGCACACACGGTCCCTTAAGAGGGGCCCCTCTTGAAGGGGAAAATGGGGAAGCCCAATCCTGTTCCCCTTACCAATTGATCCAGCCCAATGCCTTTCACGTCTACATGGTTGTGATTTAGAATTGAAAGCTCCTGTAACTGACCCTACAGTTATACTTGTCGAGCCAAACAAATCCATATATCACTGGGTTAATATCTTGCAGTGGGGAAGGTGAAAGCCATGCACCATGGTGTCAATCCATATGCAGGTAAAATTCCTTCCCAGCCCTGTTAACTGGCAACTAACCATAATCCATGGCAAGAAATGAGCTACCCTGGAGTGGGTGGGTGGGGAAGTCAGTGATGGCAATGCCAAAGCCGCATGGGAGGCTCCACTCTTAATGGCCTCTGGTGGAACTGAAGTTTTCCCTCCAGTCCACCAGCAAAGCCCTGCCACTGCTGAGCCAATCTGGCCCTGACTGGCTTCATGCCTCCCATGTGGTTGTGCACTTGGTGTCATTGCCATCGCTCAGCTACCCACTCCCTGCCACCCCACCCGGACCATGTCCCGCCAGGAGCTGCGTTTTCCTTTATCAAATCAAAGTTGGTTTAGGAGTGTACACAATTCTGACTTCCACAGAAAACTGTCAAGCAGAAATATTAGCCATAACTCTTCATAAGAGTTTTGTGAAGCTTTAAAGTTTGCACGATCCCGCAAAAATACCATTTTATTTTGGTATCACTTAGAAGCCATTTCCTTCAAAATAGTACATCAGTATAACCTGCTTTCCCTGAAGTGATTCCTTGTTGTAGGGGTAGTCAGGTCCAGTGCCAAGTGGCCTTGCCTCAGTAGATAATCCATTTGATACCCAATAAGCCAGTGAACACAACATGATGCACCATTGCTCTAATACTAATAGTAATTGGAGCAACTGATGAAATATTTCCTCATTTTGCTTCTGATTGCATCAGAACATAAATAAGCTCCTTCTTCTTTCCCGTCTATCTTCCCAGTTATTTTTCTTGCTTCTCTAGCTAACTGCTGCTCTTTGTTTGCTAAAAGGACTGCAGCAGCGTATTTGTCTGTGGCCACTGTATAACTCCTTCACAGTTGTACATTTTGGGAGGGTCATCTACTAGCATGTGATAAGCAGACAATGGTCTTAACACAACACAAGTTGCCCTGGATTTAGGGCAAGTTTTTATTGCTGAATTATTTGAAACGTAATGTGGAACTTTACATTTAAGGCCAAAGCTAAGAGCTGAAGGCACATGGCGCAGCAGCCTTCCTGATGCTAAGCAAGCCTGGGTCTGGTCAGTGCCCATGCCCACCTGGGAACTCTGCCGACACTGACTTGAGTTGTACTGAGGAACAATTTATTTATACATTAATAAATAAGCCTCATAAAGAGATAGGCAACCCGGTGCCCTGCAGATGTTTTAGACTACAACTCCCATCAGTCCCAGCCACCATGCTCAACGGTAAGAAAGTATGGGAGTTCGTCTAGGGTACCAGGTTGTCTGACCTACCAGTACTATAAAGGCAGCCTTGAACTTCACCCCGATCAGGGTACGGAGAACATAAAACACTATATTCTCACCATAATTTGCTTCCTGCAACACTAGATGTAACATTATTTATTTATTTTATTTATCTATTATATTTATACCCCGCCTTTTTTCCCTGCAAGGAACCCAAGGCGGCTTACATAATCCTCCTCCTCCTCCTCCTCCTCTCCATTTTATCCTCACAACAACCCTGTGAGGTAGGTTAGGCTGAGAGTCAGTCACTGGCCCAAAGTCACCCAGTGAGTTTCATGGCCGAGCGGGGGACTAGAACCCGGATCTCCCGAGTCCCAGTCCAACACTCTCACCACTACGCCACACTGGCTCCCTAACATTACTTCCTGTGAACCTTCAGAAACCAAAAATATTACCTGGGTGATGACACACTGTGTGTGCGCATGAGGGCACAAAGTGGCCCAGAGCACAAAACAGGAGCATGAGAAGCATCGAGGAATCTGGGAGATTAAGCATTAAAGGAGGGGGAAATGGAAGATGAAGGGAGGCAATTTGTGAAAGGACATCGGAGGAGCACGCAGGCTCATAAGCTCAGGATCAGGTAAAAGAATTTAAAAAATGCAAGGAAAAAGGACAAGAAGTGGTGATGTGCAGACTCATAAGAGGTAGGATAGGGATTGAACGGGTGCCCAACATACTAAAGGGGGTGTTAATGAAACAGCAGGGGGCAGGTAGGATGAAAAATATTTATTTCATTTTATTTATTTCATCTCTGCACCATCCAATAGCCGAAGCTCTCTGGGTGGTTTGCAACAGTTCCTAAAACAGGACCGTAATACAATAAACCATAATTCTTTTCCAAAATACAAAATTTAAAAACAATTTAACAGCTAAAACAACATATAATACAGAGTAGACCTGTTAAAAAACACCTGACATGGGTGCCCCCATCAAGCCATTAAATATCCTTAGATGTCTTTATATGCCTCAGCATAGAGGGTTGTCTTAACCTGGTGCCGAAAGGATGACAGAGTTGGCACCAGGTGCGCCTCAGTGGGGAGATCATTCCACAGTCGGGGGGGGGAGGCACCGCGCCACTGAGAAGGCCCTCCCCTTGTTGCTGCCCTCCAAGCTTCCCTTGTAGGTGGCACTTGGAGGAAGGCCTCAGATGTTGATCGTTGTTGGGGAATGTTATGACATTTCGGCTACAATCCTATATACGGTATACTATTTAATAGGACTTGCTTCTGAGTAGAAATGCATAGGATTTCACTGTTAAAGTTAGCCAATAAGAATGAACTAGATGTTTAGGTTACTAGATGTTTAGTAACCTATTATAATGTCCATTCAGTTTGTATATGCTGTATCCCATGTACAAACAAAATGAGGCCTTGTCTTTGCTTGCTATATGGTGGACTAAATAGAAATCAAGCTTTTGGCAAAGTCCATAAATTGTGAAGTATGGTGGATGTAGTTGCTCTTATTTTAGGTGATATTTTCCTCCGTCCCCCACTCCCCACCATAAAATTATTAGTGAACACAGTTGAAATTAGCTGGGCCTTACATCAAATGTCTACATCCTTTTGAAAGCAGTGTATTTCAGTTTAAAAGAGTAACATTTTAGATTTAATTAGCAATCGGTCTCTGTAGCTATCTCATATTTCCATTCTTTTTCTAAAAAATAAACAGCTGTTCAATTTTCCACAGGCTCTTTGCTATTAAATGCTGCTTTATTTTCTTACAGCTGCCATCAGCTGAGGCTGATGAAACTCCATGCAACTGCATTTCTTTCAGGCCTGCAGCCCAGTTGCTTTCAATCTGAACACACAAGGGCACACAATTTGATCAAGTTTAATTAATCTCACATCTTTCCTTGCTTTTATCAGATTCATGAAACCCCACACTTTGCATGTTTTTATGCCACAGATTGTTGAAGGTTGCCACCACATACTGCATTAATGTTGATATTGCTACTCCTGAGTAAGTAAGCAAATGATATGGTAGATATTTTGACAATAAGTGTTATTCCTGCCAATGGTTGATAGTCATGAAGTATAATCTGGAAGTATCTTCAACAGGGTTCAAATTTTTATAAGTGTGGATGGACATAAGCAGGGCCATGTTGAATCAAACCATCCAATCCAGCATTCTGTTCACACAGTGGTCAAACGGATGCCTCTGGGAATCCCTCAAGCAGGACATGAGCACATAACGACATGCTCCCGCTCATATTCCCCAGCAACAGGTATACAGAGGCACACTGCCTCTGGATACTGGAGGTTATAACATATAGCCATCATGACTAGGAGCCATTGATAGTAGGGAGGCTTTTAATTAAATACAGAAGCTTCACTCCCTGACTCCCACTAATTTTAGAAAAATTGTGGCTCCCTGTCAACCTTCTAAAAATGGCAGCTGCGGAGGCCAGATCTCATGTGGCCCCTTGTAATGCAAGCATTGATCTGTAGGATTGAGACCTCAAAAGTGCTTTCACTGTTTGAAGAAGAAGAAGAAGCAGCCGCAGCAGCAGCCGCCGCCAAGTCAAAATATATATTTACATCCTCCTAATTTCTATGGTTGAGCCGCAATGTAAAATTAATGCATCTATTCATCCTAACACCCAATATGAAGCTGCTGGGTGACTTCCACTAAAAATGGGGGGCTACTATTTGGTTAGCCTATAAAAGCTTCATGCAGAGTCAGCACCCAAAACTTCTGTCATCCCCTCCTCCTTTTTAGTAACAATCCATTTTAATCACACTGATTCTTTTGTTCACCAGTGGTTACATCTGTGCTATGGGCAATCAGTTATCAATCTGTGAAATAACATCTTGTGACTTGACGTTTGGCAGACTATGAAGGGGAACTCTGTGGAAAAACTGACAGAGGGTCATTTTCGTATGTCTCCCTTAATACCTGAAAACATAGGAAGTAACTCGGTGCTACTTCAGACATCTAAAGTTCTACCACTAAATCTAATTGGGCTTCCAGGTACTTTGGAAGATTAGGAGCTGAACTGAATTGGCAGTAGATGGCAACTTGCCAGAACAAAGTCAGACAGGCCACTCTCAAAGCTTTGAAAATGTTTTAAAAGGAAAGTGAGGTGGGCAGGGGAGTACAAAAGTCCCCTGTGGAACTCTTTAAAATCCTAGTTCCAAGCCTTAGCTGGTGAAGACCAGAACTTGTAGCTAGAAAAAAATGCAGTCTGCCATTTTCCTGCTCTTTTCATTCAGATGCATCACATATGCACATATACACACCTTTTAATGCAATGTGCGTGCCCTCCAAGAGGACAGCCAAATCAGGGGGGAATGTGCTTTGGACTGAAATTAGAAAAAGTGCCATTTGGTGACGATTGTAAACATTGAATCTGTAAGTATTTGCAGGACAGAAGGGTGGAAGGAAATGGGAGAAAGACTTCAACTAATTGTTGGATTCCAGCTCATTACCTCTGATACACAGTACCCAGTTCCTATGTAGCTCGATGCATCTGTCACTGGAGTTAAGTTTTAAGATCATACTTTTGAATGGTTTGTCTATCTGCTGAAATAATGCTTGGTATGCCGCTGTGACAGAGTTTCCATAAAAAGATTAGGCACCTGTTTCCACCTAATATGTATTCCTAAGGGTGTTCTGGGCGAACAGCTTATGTTCTGAGCAAACAGCTTATGTCATCCAATGCTGGTTTGATTCAATGGCCATGCTCATTGGGGATGATGGGAGTTGCAGTCCAACACATCTGGAGGACACCAGGTTGAGGAAGGCTGTCCTAAAATGTTGCCAAGGAGAAGAAACACCTGCTCCCTTTGTATACAAACATTGTTGTTACCTGGACCTGGTGTTCAATACACTTTCCAGGAGGCTATTTCCCCCCAGTTGCCACTGCAGGCCTGGCTGTAATCATTGCCACCAAGAGCCATTGATAACATCTATCCAATAAGGCTTACGGTACATGATGCAAGGCACACCCTATTCAAGAAAGAGTGAAATAAACTATAGTGGGGAAATGGCACAATTTTGGATGTTTTAAGAGTTGTCCAATTTTACCATGTAACCTCTTGCAAAATGTTATGTTGAAAAGGCAGTGTATAAATATCGTAGCTTTAAAAAAAAATGTGCAAGGAACTCCAGACACACAAACATGCTAGTCTGTGCCAGCAAGAAAACAAAAGGCGCTCTGCCACCGTACTAGCTAATTGGTAATATGCCACGTGGCGCTTTCATAGGCAACCGTCTACTCCATAGCTGGACTGAGAAAGGTGGCAGATGCATAGAAGCATGTGTTGAGGTCCATACATGAGTATGCCAAGTGAACAGGAACTAATGATAGTACCAAGATAAGCACCGTAATGCACATGAATACACCCAAAGGGAATGCAATCTGTGGACAGTATCCAATACTACTTCTGCTAGTTCTGTTGTGCCCATGGGATCTTCTACTCATGCAACAGGAACTGGCACTCCTGAAAGCAACCCCAGAGATGAGTGGAAACCCTTGTTTTTGGAACGGGGCAGGTCAGTAGAGTTCCCTTCTGGGGAAGCACTGTTGACATGTCCCATTCCAGAAATGAGTGTTTTTGCTCTTTCTGGTTGCCTTATGAAGCACTAGCTTCCCATTGTGCTAGCAGTCAGTCCCACTAGCATGTGGGCAGCATTGGATATTGCCCTGTATTTTGTACTTCAAGAATTTTCTGTAATTGTTGGTCAAACCCTGACAGGGTGCTTTATTGATGTGATTCAGAGGGTCAATTCAAATGATGGCTTCTCAGGCCACTAAAAATACTTTGGCGTGGCAATGGCTTTATGTAGGTACCTTTGCTTTTGTAAGGGCACAATCCTATGCAGGTTTAGACAGAAAAAAAGTCTTACAGCTCCCGGCATTCCCCGACCAGCCATGCTATAGGTTCATGTCACAAACTTGCACTAAGACTTTCCATGTAATTGAGAAGATCCATCTGATAAGCAGCTTACCATGTGGATGTTTCCTCAGCAGTTTGAAATGTACCAGGGAGGGCTTTAATGTGAGGCACATACAAATGAACCCAAAGTATGGTCATCTTAACCGTAAATGCTCAACAAAGAACTGATGAAAGGCTTCAGTGCCTCCTTTTATTTTATGTAGCTCAAATGTATATAGGGACTCAGTGGTACTCTTGTCACTGGCCTTTAGCTAGAGAACTTTCACTTCCTGAATCAAATCAACTTGTTTCCCTAGCCACGCTGGTAGTCTGAGCAATAAGATCTCCAAGGGTATTAGGATGCTTCCAGATGAGGCTTTTACTATGGCATTGCCCCGCCTCATTCACAGAATTTTGTAGGGAGGTCTAGTCAACATCTGGCTTCTTCTGCCTGTTTTCTTACTGCAGAGAATCCATCAAAGAAGAAACAATGGAATAGCTGTTGTACAATGCCTTCTGATTGGTAGTGCTAGGAGCCCTCCAACTGGAAGCACCCTTAAGCTTCGCATTGATAACACTTGTGTTAATTCTCAAGTTGTCTGATGCTTCAGATACCTAATGAGTTGAAGACAAATGAGTTTTTGAATGGAAAAAATCTTAGGAAAAATGTATGCACCAATGTTCAGATTGCAACAGTAATGAGTGGAAAATTGGAAAGAATGAAGAACTTTATGGGCCATGTAAAAAATCAAATATTGTAAAGCAGGGGAGACTAAGATGGATTGGTGATGGTTTTTAGACTGCCTGCTGAAACAACATTTTGACAAATATTAAAATGATCACTGGGGGGAGGAAGAAGATCTCCAGGATGTCCTTGGCTAAGATACATGGATAGTTCAGGAAATGAGGTTTAAATGTTTGGTGCATTTATAGCTTTGAAAAGAACTTGTCTGTAAACAGAAGAGTGGAAGAGCATGGTTCCAGCAGCTGCAAAGAGTGTCTTTGCCTTATAATACTTTCATTCTAGTTGGGACTTGTTAGTCCATGCCTTGTGAGGGCTAGCTGCCCTTACTTGATGCTGACCATATTTTATGGAAAGTGCTCACCTGAGGAGATTTACTCAACCCTTTTTAGTAAAGATTTTTCTTGTCCTGACCAAACTTACACATAAACCCCTTGGCTCTGCATCATACTAATTTAGGATCAGCTAATGTTAACAAGGCCTGCATGATGATAAGAAAAATTCTGGTCTGATCCAGCAAAGATCCAACTGGTGTTGTATCCTGCTTCCCACAGAGGCCTCCAGGAAGCCTACAAGTGGGATGTGAAGGCAATAATGTGTGTACTGAGAACACTTTCTTTGAAACTAGACTTCACTTAATAGACTAAAAAAAATTAATCTCCAGCTGTGGTTTCTTAAACGATTTAAGGCTATGCATGCAAGCCTAGCTGGGGACTGCTGGGAGTTGTAGGACATTTTTCTGTCTAAACATGCATGGGATTGCACCCTTAGCTTTGCTGAGTTTTATCACTTTAAAAGGTACTGAAGGGGCAGTAAGATCAGGGAAGGGTAAATGTTTTAAGCAAGGGCCAGTCACTTGCAATGGACAAGCCCTTTGCACAAGTGTTTTCCAGAATAAAGAAAAGCCGGCCCAACCATTCGGCAGAGCAAAGCAGCCACCTCAGGTGGCAGATACTGGGAGGTGGCAGCCAGATGTTGGAGGAGTGACGTGTGCCACAAGGCCTGTTCTGCACCTCGTAAGTTAGCCTGCTGCCTTCAGCTAAAATGCAGGATGCTGTTCCATCATCAGTGTTGAAGACAGATTCATTTGCCAGTGCAGTTAGCTTTTGTTCATGAAACAGGAGTGGGCACCATCTTATTTTTTGCCTCAGGCAGCAGAATGTCTTGGGCCAGCCCTGAAGAAAAGGGGTAACAATTTCTGTGAAATCCATGTTTCCTAGAACTGGCAAGTCCAGTTTACAAAACAGCGTGTGTAAGGTTCTACCAGCTTGCCCTTATGGCATCAGGCTGGTTTCAAAGATGACAACTTGGACCACAAAAAGAGCTTTTCCTTCACAGCATCCAATTGTGAAGGGTTTGTGTGTGTTTGCATGAAAATTTTCTGCATATTTTTGTTTACATTTCCCCAAATGTATGCATCAATTGTGTACATTTTTTAAAATGTACTAAATTTTCTCATTGAAGTCTTTTGTGTGCATCTCTCAAAAGTACGCATTCTTCGTATGCATTTTTCAAAGGTACACATTTTTGAACATTTTTGTTGTTGTTCAACAAATTGCATCACAAGCTCGTAAATGCACAGACTTCTACTGTAGTTTGTGTTTGAGTCTGCATTCGGTTCCAGGAGATGCAAACTGGGTAAATTAATTCTGGTTTTAAAATGAACAAATGAATTTCTCACACATTCCTAATTCGACCACTAGCTTTCCTTAACCTGGCAAAATGATCGATGATAGTTAAGTCACTAACTAGAGCCACCTAACCTTATATGAACTATCATCTGCAGACAGTGCACCAAGCTATTGAAAACCACATAAAAGAAACCTAATTAGTAGGCTTGACTACTGCTGTGTATTTGAAGGTTGCCTAGGGTTGCTTCACACAGTACTGGATACAAATGTGTACTAGATTAGATAGGCCTTTGGTTTCATCCAGCAGGGCTGCTCTTAGGTTCTTATGCCCTTGGGAGCTGCAGATTTCGTTGTTTCAGAAGACATCACTCTGATCTCAATCAAGAGTCCCGAAGCAGCCAGACTCATCATGAGACAGAAGTTACTGGCTCCTTAAAAGTACCACCCTTGGGCACTTTTGGGCAGTTGGCCGTGGCGCTCACCTGGTAACTTCGCGGCAAGAGTGTTTTGCTGCTCCTGGCAAGCGATTCACTAGTGGCTTGTCTTCACCCATGATGGGTCATGTTGACTGGGTTTAGATGACATGACAACCCACCATGGATGAAACAACCCCTAGAAGAAGCCATGGGTTGTCAAACTTAAGCCACCCTGACAAACCCATCCCAGGTTTGTACAACACCCTAACCCACTGTGGCTTATAAGCCACAGTGGGTTGCTGTGTTGTGCGAACACAGTCAATGTGGCAAGAAAAACTATTAATGAGGTAACCAGGTGAGGAGTTCCAAATCCTGGGTGCAGTTACTGAAAAGGCCCACTCCAGAGTCCCAACCAGATGTATTTCAGTGGTGGTTGGGACACACAGAAAGTCCTCTGTTGATTATCTTAATGAGCAGGCAGGCTCAGACAGGAGAAGGCAGTCTTTTGTACATGCTGGTCCCAAACCATACATGGCTTTAGAGGTCATCACCAGCACTTTGAGAAAATGTCCACATAAAAGGTCCTAGAAGCCTATCTCCTAGAAGCCTGGCTGAAACACGCATTAAAAATATGCATCTTAAAGATGCTAGGCAGAAATGTGACATCATAAAATCCTTTGCTACAGAAATTGCATTACCGTGTCAATTTTGTGATGTCGGCAAGGGGGGTTGGGGTTGGAATCCAACTGAGGAAGAGCCTTGGGCCTTTGTGGAGGTGTTTGGCATTAGGGAAATGACCAGGCAAATAGCCATTGGCTGTTCCAGCTCAGCTCTTTGGTGCCACACTCCACATTATGTTAAATGCATAACCACAGTTCCCACTATTGTGGGAGAGGTGATCAAGACAGACTGTAATGTGCAGGGAGGGGGCTAACCCTGTCTCTCTGTGCTGCTGTCATGACAAAATATCACCCCCAAAGCTGCTGTTGGAACCAGTAGTAACTTGCTTCCTGGATCAGCACCAATAGCAGCTTTCACCCCATGGCAAGTAACCGCTCTGGGGAGGGGGTGACTGTCATTAGGACCATGGCATGGGAGGAAAGGGCCTGAATGCCATGGTCCTAATATTGATCAGATCTCCCTGTGACCTTTCTTCAAAAAACTCAAAACAAGCAGATACATTAAATGTAATCACGTATTTAACATAATGTATAGCTTGGCCCTTAGCCAGAGAGAGTACCTCATCAGATAAGGGCATTAGCAGTGGCCTTAGTTGCTTGTTTCCTGGCTACTAGTCTGAAATGTATGTACCATGTTCATTTACAAGTTTTGCCCATTTTATATCAGTTAGGGTGCAATCCCATGCATGTTTAGACAGAAAGAAGTCCCACAACTCCTAGCATTCCCCAGCCAGCCAGCCAGCAGTGCTGGGTACTACAAAAACGGTATATCTATGACCAGAACTTTCTTGAAATCAAGTGAACTGGTGACATTCACAATTTGGAACCCACTGGGCCCCACAGAGGGACCCCTTTATGTTTGAAGT
This sequence comes from Shinisaurus crocodilurus, assembly GCA_021292165.1. NCBI lineage: Eukaryota > Metazoa > Chordata > Lepidosauria > Squamata > Shinisauridae > Shinisaurus > Shinisaurus crocodilurus. The sequence goes on from CM037876.1 coordinate 33,851,368, forward strand.
CATCCCATGTTTGCCAAAATTCCACCTGATGTGAAGGTCTGAGAGGAAAGTTTGTAAAAACAATGCAGGAACAGGGCTTAAAAGAAGCAGTTGGAGATCTTTTGCAAAGCTGCCACAGCAACATATGCCTGACTTGGTATTTATGGTTTGTGTCCCATCTGAGAAAAGTAATATATCAACATTTCCATGTGCCACAAAGTGTCAATTGGCGTGGGTGGAATTGCTTAAAATGCATATTGGACGAATAAGATCCTCTTCCATTTGCACACTAATGTGCTGTTCTAAGTCATGCATCATGACATCTTCAAGGAGGCCAGTCATAATTATGATGGATTAGACTGCAGAGTTGGTCCTAGATGCAATAATTGTTTCACAGATGCTACTGATGTGACTTGAATTTCTAATAAATTGTGGCTGGTGGAATAAATGTAGAGCTGATAAGTGTCTTGGCTCAAGTTCAGTTACTGAAGGGGGTAGAAATCCAAATTGCTATATGTGGGCAAAGAGTCTGCTTTTGAAGAGGTGCAATTTACTCAATACTCAGTACAAAAGGGAACGGGACACCATAACATGCAGATACTTCGTACTTCTCTAATACACCACCACCTTCTGTAATATTAGGGTTATGCTAAATGTTTGTGTTGATTTTTCAAGACAAAAGTACACATTTCCTGGAAACGGTCACCTTTTGTGACTGCTGTTCATTTTCCTTCTCCTACCCTACTTTTGATGCCATTATTTCTTTTTGGTCTGGTCACTGCTTTCTCCTTCCTAAACTGAACCTGGCTAATGAACAATCAGGTAGAACAGTGGGCTGAAATAGACATTACTTTAAATGTGTGTTTAGTAGCAACATCTTCCCCCCCCCCCATTTTTATGCTGGAGTAAGCACAGGGGCCCCAGATCTGGATCACCCAAATGTGGGGGCAGGGGGTCTTTTAAAATCTGGATTGGGCCCTCTGCACCTATTCTAGAGTAAAAGTGGAAATAATACATAGCTACTAGACACAGGTTTAAAGTAATGTCTGTTCTATTTATTTCGGGTGCAATCCTATGGATTGTGCCTCCCTACTTGGAAGCCCTCAAACCTGGAGGCTTCCGAGATTCCTATGCTCTGCGATCCTGAAGCCAGCAGGGCGGGAGGAGTGGCATAGGCGATCCTTGCCTCCCGCTCTCCCATCTCCAGTTCCAATGTATGTACATCATCTCAAACATATCAGTCCAACAGAACCCTGGTGTGTAACCTTTTCAACTAGGAATATTCTTCCTCAGGAGCTCTATAGAGCATTCTTTTTGAGTGAGAGAGAGAGAGAATACTATAGTGTGTGTGTGTGTGTGTGTATGAAAAAATTCCCACTTCCTAAATATAAATTTTCAGTGGTGTACTGGTCAATTGAATAAAGCAAAATAGCCAAGTATATTATACATTCTGAGTGGAATTTATTTATTTCTTATATTTATTAATCGCCCATCTGGCCAGTCACCTGGCCACCCTGGATGATGTACAATTAAAATAATACAACAAAACAATACAATAAAATATAATTAAAACAGTATTAAAAATTATTTTAAAATCCTAACCCACCCCATATTCCTGCCTGAACAGCAATGTTTTTAATGCATGGCGGAAGCTCATCACGGAGGGGGCATGGCGAAGGTCACTAGGGAGGGAGTTCCATAACGTGGGGGCCGCCACAGAGAAGGCCCTCTTCCTAGTCCCCACCAGCCTGGCTGCTCTGGCTGATGGGATAAGGAGAAGGCCGTCCGTGGCAGATCTTGTTGAGCGGCCTACTTGATGTTGCTGGAGGCGCTCCTTGAGATAAACTGGGCCGGAGCCGTGTAGGGTTTTAAAGGTCAAAACCAACACCTTGAATTTGGCTCAGCAAGCAACTGGTAGCCAGTGCAACTCCTTAAGCACTGGTGTGATGTGATCACGCCGGCGGCTGCCCTTAATCAGGCGAGCCGCCGTGTTCTTTACCAGCTGAAGCTTCCGAACCGTCTTCCAGGGTAACCCCACGTAGAGCGCATTACAGTAGTCTAGGCGAGAGGAGACCAAGGCATGAACCACTGATGGGAGCAGATTATTAGGAAGGTAGGGGCGCAGCTGCCATATCAGATGGAGTTGATACAGCGCTGCCTGGCTCACAGCTGACACGTGAGCCTCCATGGACAGCTGGGAGTCTAAAATGACCCCCAAGCTGTGGACCTGGTCCTTCAGGGGGAGATGTACCCCATTCAGCACCAGGTCAACATCCCCAAGCCTTCCCTTGTCTCCCACCAGAAGTACCTCGGTCTTGTCGGGGTTCAGTTTCAACATGTTGAATCATTCATCTGGAGAAAACTTCAATATTGTATTGAATGTAGAAATTCTGAAAAGAGGAACAAATACATTTTCAATATCACATACTCTCCCAAATTTAGCTAGCACAGAATTACCACTTTTTGCGGCTGCCAGAAGTGTTTGCAATGTGCTGCCCTTTCCTCCGAACCCTAATTCAGCCTTCCTCAACCTGGCACCTTCCGGATGGGTTGGGCCGCAGCTTCCATAATTGGACATGCTGGCTGGGAGTTATGGGAGTTGCTGTCCAACACATCTGGAGGGGACTGGGTTGGGAAAAGTTGCCCTAATTTGTATTCAAGAAAAAATGGTATAGAAAATCTTTGATCCAGTTTTTTCCTCTAGAAATTTTTTAGTAGTAGTAGTAATTCTTCCTCTTATTATTATTAATGTTTATATCCCACCTTTTTTCCTCTTGCAAGGAACCCAAGGCAGCTTACATGATCATCCTCCCCATTTTATCCTCACAACAACCCTGTGAGGTAGGTTAGGCTGAGAGTCAGTGTCTGGCCCAAAGTCACCCAGTGAGCTTCATGTATGTTTTGGAATTTGCACTATCAAGCTTAAGTGGATTGTAATTTAGTGTTTTAAAAAGCAATGAATCTCAGTCATGAATCCTTAAGAGACTCGGTCTGTTCAAAGGAATGAACTGTGGCACATACCGGAGGAAGAGATCTCCATCTTGTATGTTGAGTTATTTCCTATTTATATATTATATATTAAAATTTTGTACCTGGACTTTTCTCCCAATTTTTGTACCTGGTCTTTTTGTATTTCACTTACAAAATGCTCAGAACATTTTTATTTATTTTTAAAAAAACCCCAAACATATAAAAGCAGATTAAGAGAGCAATTCTATGGTCCCTGGGCAAGTGTCCCAAGAGCCATAGGATTGTTTTGATTCTGCCCTCCGAGGTTGGAAGCAGCAAGGCCGGAAGGGGGAGTCAGAGATCCAACCCTCCACCCCCTTGCAGCTGGCGCAGAGAGGACTGCACTGGCTGTCTCTCTGAAGTCGGAAACTCAACCTTGGAGAGTGGGGGAAAGGGGGCATTCCAGTGGGTTGGGAGACCAGAGAGGCCAGGATATTATTTATCCTGAGCCTCCTCCAGCCTCCTTCCCTCCCCCTCTGAGGTGCCCTTGCTAGATGGGCTGCAAAAAAAGCAAAGAATGGAGGGTGGGGAGGCAAAGATTGCCTCCGCCACTCCTCCCACCCACCCACCCTGTTGTCTTCAGCCCAGCAGGGCATAGGAATCTCGGAAGCCCTGAATTCGGGGACTTCCAAGCATCGAGGGTGCAATCAATAGGATTGCGCCCTAAGAAAGTAGGTTAGTTAGCTGAAGTCTTAAAAAGCAAAGCATGCCACCTCTGAGAGGCTAGCCACTAAGACACAAAACAATAACCAAACAACATAAACCAGTGATAATAGAGACAATGCTTGGCATACATTTCTCAGGAGGGAGCTCCATAATCAAGGGGCAATTGCAGAAAAGACCCAATTCCCAGTAGCCACTTGTTTAACCTCAGAAGGTAGGGATAGCAAGGAAGAGTTCAAGTGGCACAGTACTTGCCATGTTCCCCGGCCATCACACTCGAACACAGAGGACGACACAGATGGGGGCAAGGCACCTATTAAGGAGTCACCATCCCTTGCTCTGAGATCGTCCAGGTCAGAGGATGTTGCTTTCCCAGTCTTCTTGGCTTTGGAAGCCTCGCTTCTCCAATACTGTAGGAGCCAACAGCTGCAGAACAAGGCCGCAACCCTTTAAGGGCACAGAAGCTCCTCAGAGGGGGCGGGGCCAGCAGCAGAAGGCCTGTGCACCTTCCAGGCAGCTTGCTCAGGTCAAACTACACGATACGTTAAGTGTGTAGCCTGCAGCTGACCCGTGCTTTGTTTTTCACTCACAAGTAAGCATGCAGGGCCCTGATCCAGAATGGGGCCCTGATCCAGAATGGGGCCACTGTGCCTAGATAGGGGAGGTTGAAGCCTTCCCCCCCACACACCATGCCACTTCTTTGCTGAAATCCCCACCCCCATTGTGAGCTAAAAAACAACTCTCCATTGGAGCCGGTGGATGGTTTTTTCCCTTTTTTTTTTAGCCCCTCATGGAGTGGTGCAGGGAATTTGGAAAACAAGCAGCTGGGGTGGTGGCGTTGCTGTCCAGATTGGGGCCACACATGCTTGCTTGTGTATAAAAAAACAAAGATAGGGTCAGCACGTTACATATTTAATGTATTATTATGCAGTTTGCCCTTCACAGTCCTCTGTCCAAGGTCCTGACTGTTTCTGCCTTGTCTAAGCCACACCAGCTTTGACCTCACCTGACCTTACTGGACATGACTCTGTCTTACTTGCCTTGACCTGGCTGTGCCAGTAAATCCCATTGTAGTAGTCTGCCTCCCCTGTGAGCTCAGAGCCTGGCCAGACACTACCATTCTTCTAGAGAAAATGCACTTGAGAGGAGTTGTATGTATCAGTGCCTAAAGGACTCTAGTTGGAATTGTGGAGGACAAATATCACTCCCAGCTGAGAACCACTGGCTTCTCTCTCTCTCTCTCTCTCTCTCTCTCTCACACACACACACACACACACACACACACACACGTGGAGTATGGCATTCAAACTATGTATTACTCAACATCACACAGAAATTAAGGGAGGCTAAATAACCTGGTGGTTCTACTACTGTAGTCTGTACAATGTGAGAAATTTTCAAATACTGCCTTTGGTGAGGCAATTGCTGTGTGCATGCAAAGATCCTGTTTAATAATTCAAGCAGGTGTTAATTAATCATATTGAGGTATTCACCTTCCATTTCAGTGTTGAACTAGCAGTAGTGTTTTAATTATAAACTTCACATGAGTTGAAATGCTGCTCGCTCCAAGTTTAAGCTCACCCACCTCTTTGTGGTCTCTGCTATGTTTGGATACTGCAATGTTCAAAGCTCTTGTTTACAGCCGTCTTCCCCCACAGAGAGTGTGAACCTCGGTCCAGTGGTGCTCACTGCTATTGAGACTGCATACATGTCAGTTTGAAAGATGGTGCTCAGTGCTTTCCATCTGTCATCTTTTCATCCATTCAGTCTCAGAGCTGCTGAGTTTTTTAATGGTGTTTTAACTACAAGACATCCCTTTTGGAGAGAGTGCTTGTGATTCTGGGACTGTTACTGGAGTCTTTCTTGCTCTCTAGGAAAGATGCATAGATGTACAATTCTGACATTACATGTTCAGGCATTTTAGACAATGTCACAATTTCCAAGAGTGCAGCAGTGTCTTTACAAACATAGACATTGTCCAGTAGCAGCTAGCCTAACCCCTTTCACTTGGGGTTGGGGACTGCTTATTGAGGATCCCAAAGGGGGAGAAAATTGATCAGACAATTAAAATAGCTGACTCATCAACATTTCGGACTATGGTTCTTCAAAAGATCTGCATAAATGGATTAGACAGTCAGCTGGACTTTGTTCTTCACACTTTAGCAATTCTTTGTCGCTAAACAAATGAAAGAAGTCATTGCATACGTAAGACACAGAGGGTTCCCTTTATTCAGCAGCAAAGAATATATGACATCTGCCATTCCAAAGACATTCAGTGATGGAGTCCAAGGGTTTGATCCAGATTTATTCTGGATCAACTGTGCTGGTGACCATGGACTTCCCCACCCCATCCTTCCCACAGCAGCCCCTCAACCCCATGGAAATGCTACACAGAAAGTCAAGAGACCCTGTTGAATGGGGTGAGCTGTGTGGGAGAGGAGATCCCCAAAAATCAGGTCGAGGGACCTTCTCCAGTCGGAGTCCTTCTCAAGGAAGGCAGATCCTGGATCCAACCGCAAGTAAATTAAGATGCTAAAAAGGAAAACAAGACTTTGTATTACATCTTTTAAATGTTGAGACTAATTATTAAAGCCCTGGGTGGCTTGGACCCACAGGGCATTGTACATCTTCTGTTGTATAAATCATCCCTCCCATCCCTCACTTGATCTGCAGAGAAGGTTCCATTCCATATACTTTCTCTGTGAGAGAAGTACGTAGCCTGTGTAGTACATAACAGATCCTTCTCAGTCATGGCACCTTTTTTTCAATGTACTTGCTAGAGACATGCCCCCCCCACACACACACACACACATACACACACTCCAAATCACTACCTAAGGCAGGGGGAAGCCTTCTTATACCATCAGGCTTATGGTGTGCAATTATACTGATAATGCATTTTATCCATGTTAGTAAGGTTGCTGTATTTTCCCCCCATTGAGGATAGAGTATTTATGCTGTGACCCTAGTCCTTGCACACTTTGCACACTTGGCATTAAAGTGGACTATAAACATTTACAATTAAATTTCTCCCAAGAAGCATAGCAATACAAGAAAAAGGAGATGTGAGAGATCCTTGGGACAGAAGTCACAAAGTATTTTGTTTTGTATGCTTGTTGTGTTAAATAGGGGGACTGGGGGAAACCAACACTTAACAACCAGAGAATTGAAGAGTAAAAGATTTGAGGGAAGGATATTTCTTAACTGGCAATCACGGTAGCTGTAATCCAGAAAGTAAGATGAGAGAAGTTTGGTTCACTGTTATCAAATAAAAGGTTTAGCTCTTGGCCTGGAAACCAGGATTTCTTCATAGTGTTCTAACTTGTATGAAATAAATGGTTCCTGCAGAGAAAAGGCGAAAAATAAATAAATCTGTACTAAGTACATAAACATGCACACACCTCTATCATCTATCTGTCTATTTCTGGAAGGGAAGAGATCATATTTATTTATAGCTGCATCTATATCATATGAGGCATGAGAGAGTGAAATTGTATTTTTATTTATTTATACTGATTTTCTATTTTACAAACATCCACAAAGTGGTAAGGTATATTCTGCTATAAGCATATCAAATTGTGTTGCAAGCTTTAATTAACTGAAGGTCTAATTAAACATTGACCTGTCTTCCCTTCTTCTCTCTCCCCCCCCCACAATTAATTAGAGGGGTCCACAGCAAACAAAGACTTGGGATGACTGAAGGGGCCTGCCCCATTCTGGCTCCCTCTTGGAAGAGGACAAAGCCCCCAAAGATGACTTCCCTTTCTAGCAGGTTTCCAGAGCTACTGGATTCTCTGTTTAAAAGTGAAATTATTATGCTATGCCAGGGGAGGGATGAGCATCCTCCACAGGTCCCACCTCCTGCCCTTTCCAAGCCCTGTTGCCTGGGGAGAAGAATCCCCGTGCTATCCTCCGTCAGAGATAGCAAAGGGATTCCCCTTTGCGCTGCTCGTCCTCCCTTAAAAGGTAAGAATTGTACCAGCTGCTTCTTCCAGGCCGTAACAGTGACCTCGGAGAGGGGGTAAAGAGGGCGGGGAGGGGAGGAGACTGGGGTCACCAGGATACGATGTATCCTGGTGGTGCTCCAGCCTCTCTCCATCCCCATCGGAAGCACTACAGCTAGATGGCCAAAACCAGCCGTCGAAGTGCTTTGCAGGGCTGGAGGAGCACAGAGGCACAGTCAGCGACTGCATAGGATGCCCATCATCCTCCAAGCTTGGAGGGTTATGGGCAGCCTCACTGGACTGCGCCCTAAGTCTCTTAACGTGTGCCTCCATCTACTGTAACATGTGAAGCAGCTCTTGATACAGGAAGGAGAAGTCCATTAAAACCCCATGTACGGCAGGTGAAAAGTGTGGGGACACAAATGCTGAAATACTATGTGGGCATCTTACGTTATGTGGTGTGTATCGAGTAAATGTGGATTTTCCCCCACCCCCAACCCTTCCCTCATTTTCTCTTTCAGATACAGTAAGAAGGCAACCTTGTGGATGGCCCCAGAGCAAGCCAGATGGAACAGGATAGAACCAGCCATGTTGAAGGCAGTAGTTTGAGCCCGTTTCTAATACCACATCCTTCTCATGTTTGCCAGGCAGAGCCTTTGTCAGTGAAGCTGCAGAATGGAAACCCCTCAGCAGAGAAGGCCCACCAAGTTGAACTAAACGGCAACCACACATGGCTGCATTTCAAGGCCAACTATGGAATGAAGCATGCGGCAAAAGGAAATGCAAACAGCCGAATAAGCCCCGATCTTCTGCAGGAAAAGCGAGATTGTAGCAGATATATGCAAAATGGTGGGATAAAGCGTACTTTTAGTGAGCCTTCTCTGTATGGGCTTCACCAGAACAAGAAACTTAAGCAAGATGAAGAAGCAAATGGAGGGAAAGTTACCTCATTAGAAGGCAGCAATCAACCCGGTGTTTCAAATTCAGGCAGCAAGAAGGACTTTGTGGGGTTTAGTGTGGAACAAAATGCAGCTTCAGTTCTCATACAGTCTTCAAGATACAATGGTGGTGCTTCAGAATCACCTCATGCTCTCCAAATACAGCATGAAGAGGAGTGTGAAAACATTAATTGCCACAGCAGGGACATTGTCTTGCTATACAAAAACAAGGCAGTGCCAATTCCTAATGGTGCTATAGTTTCTGCATCTTCTATGGGAAACATGCATGGTGAACTCTTGGAGAAAACACTGTCTCAGTATAATCCAGATCATGTTTCCATTGCAATGCAGAAAACCACATCTCTTACAAATGCCATAAACCCTCTGGCTACTAATGAGTTGGCTTGTGGTGCACCACATCCATCCCATACCTCAGGGCAGATCAGCTCCCCACAAACCTCAAACTCTGAGCTGCCTCAGGTGCTAACTTCTGTGGCTACTAAGGTCCACAGTGCAGAAAACTCTGGTAAACCATCCAGATTGGCAGCATGCTACACTTTTCAGAACCCAGAACTACAGTTAGATCAAGAAAAGTCTGAAAATACACACCAGTCACCTGCACAGGACACAGATATTCCAGGAAACACAGGGCAGGTTCCCAATCGAGATTTCTCACTACCCAGTCGAGATTTCTTACTAAATGCCAGCAACACTCTGCAAACTCAGAACAATAGCTCAGAGAGATTGTCAGAGCCAGCAGAAGAAAATGGTGCTTTGTTCCAACCAGATTCCATGTTCAAGAATGAGTCTTTCAGTCCATCTCCTGTTGCAGCTTCTCCAACTGCAGAAATAAGCACTATTATATCCATTGGAGTTTCAGAAGGGCATAATGACTCTTCCAAGACCCAAAGTCAAGAAATTCCTTTGAAGGGAGAGAAGAATGGAGAGCAGCAGCAGCAGCAGCAGCAACAGCGAGAACTTGCAACACAAATTCCTGGGTTTTGCCAGCAAGGACTTAGTTCTCAACAGGATCTCCAACAAGAGGTTCAAGTTTCACAACAACCTGGCAGTGAAACAGATCTGGTGCTCAATGTGATGGCATCAGACATCAGGCAACCGTATTCTGATGAAATGCCAACAAAACTGGAGCCTCAGGTGCAAGACCCACAGATGTTGGGAAGCAGTAAAGATTTGCAACATTTTCAACATATCTTGGGCCAAATTAATCAGGAGAGTCTTGCTGACAATGAAAAAGACCTGGTGAAAAATCAGTCGCAGCAGTCTCAACCTCATTCACAACCACCTTGGACAGGAATGTCTTCCCATCACTTTCGCCCCAGTGAGTCTCCCCAAAAGTCAAATGAGGTGCTCCTGAGGACAATGCTTCAGCTCCAGTCCAATTCAGCTGAGCAGACACATCCAAAACAATATTCTGGGAGCCCTGATGCATCCAAGGGGATTACAAGTCAGACCTGCTACCAGAATATCATGCGGAGTGAGCAAATACCAGCACTATACAAGGGCGAGGGAATGCAGCTGCCTCCCCGCCTTGCACCTGACCAGCAAATGCCATTCCAAAAGCACTCTCCACAGCCTACAAAGATGGATACTTTATTGAAACCCCATGAACAGTCACAAAATGCAAAGCACTTTCACTTTCAGTCACAAGCTGAACACCACACTGAAGAGTCTTTGGAGGCACAGTTAAAGCCACAGCACTTAAACCCTCCACCACTGGAGAATGAGCCTTTCCTACGTTCACATATTTTGCAGCAGATGCTCCAGACCCAGCCAGCACAGCTGCCACAGAGTCCACAACTTCCCTTGCACTCCCAGCAGCCAGCATTGCAAACCAAGAACAGAGAACTTCCCCAGACCTTTCCCCATTCCCAAAGCAGTCAAGAGCAGCGACTGGAAGGAGCGTCATTTAGTCAGCTTAAATTAGAGGAATGTTTTGAAACAGGAAACAATTACTTCAAATCCACTGAATTTCCAGTACAAAATCCCCAGACCAGACCCAACCAGGTATCAGGTATGAACAATAAAGATATTCTTTACGATCATGCTTTTAAAGCAAATACTGTCATGAAGCATTCCTACCCAAATAATATGCACTTAGTTTCTGAGAAAAAGGAAGATTCTATGAACACAGAGCTCTTTGCAGAAAATGTAACTCATGACTTCCAGCATATACAATATTATCCTAATAGTATGACTCCAAAACAAGACATGCCCCAGTGCTTTCAGGAACAAAAGCCCCAATCCCCACCAACTTCACTTCTACAGCTCCCGTTCCAGCAAACACAGGGATATCCTAATTTGACCACCGATATGTGCGGCCAGCAAGCTCCCCAGATTCAACCAAGGTACTTGCCATATAGTCAGCAAGCAGCATCTCATGCAGTAGATCAGAGAGGGTGCCATTCTCCATCTCAACCCCCCAGGGACTTTCAAAAGCATGCCGCTCTCAGGTGGCACATCTTAAACAAGCAAGAACAACAAATTAACCAAAACAAATCCGAGACATGTCACAGCATGGGTCACAAGCCAATCAAAGCGGAAGCTGGCTCCAAGCTGAATGTCTGCCTCCCTCTGATGACTGGGCAGTTGGAAAACAAAACATGGAAGAAAGCAATTAAGCAAGAAATTCAGCACTTTGGTTGTGAGAACATGCAGCAGAAGAGTATCATTGAAACAATGGAACAGCAGCTGAAGCAGATTCAGGTCAAAACACCCTTTGATCACAAGTCACTTACTATCAAATCACCGAAACATGTGAAAGTTGAAACTGCAGGGCCCATCATGGTTCTGTCAAGAAGTTCCAGTGCTGCAGATTTCAATAGCCATGCCACCTCTCTCGATCAACAGGCCATTCATTCTAATGAAAAAACACCAACCAAAAGAACTGCTGGAACAGCTCTCAATCATTTTTTAGAGTCGCCTTCCAAGTTATTAGATACTCCCGTGAAAAACCTACTGGATACACCTGTCAAAACCCAGTATGATTTCCCCTCATGTAGCTGCGTTGGTGAGTCGAGTTTTATGTTTTGAAATGAGTAATATGGACCATCTATTCTGTTGTTGTGTGCTAAGGCTAACCAACTCCCTTTCTTGTGCCTGCCTCCGTCCCGGCCATCCTACCATAGAGATAATTCCTTGCTTTTCAGATAAATTTAAATAATAGAAATTGTATTTCTCATATCTGTTCTGACAGTACTTTCTGGAGAAGCCTGCTGTGGATCTTGGGCTCTTGCAATTCCACCCCCACCCTTTCCTGCATGTAGAATGTCATGAGTGCATGCTGTACAACATTTATATGAACATGGAATCCTCCTGACTCCATGATCCACCTTCTCCTTTTGTTTGGGAGTGGCTCACAGGGTCAGGAATATTCCACAGGTAAATACGTGCAGTAGAGTGCGACTAGCTTGTTACTTTCTAAGCATGTTATAGGAGTGGGATCGGGCAAGGGGAGGACATATGTTCACTTATGGGCATGATTTCTCCCCGAAAGGTATTACCTGAGCAGGGTCACAAATGCAAGGTGATTACGTAGGCAAAGTGGAGAGATGGAGGCCTAGCAGTTCTTCAGACGCAAAAACAAAAACTTTGTGCAAGTGAAGCAAGGACCTTGAATCCAGTTTTGTAAGGGCAAATTAGGTCATAAAAGGGATTGTCACAGAATAATTTAAACCTAAACTACACATGACTGCAGATAATACACCCATATCTCCATATACAAAGTCTGTTTGCCCCAAGAAATTGGGGATAGAGGTGTAATTTAATGAAACAAAGGGGTGCACAAGTTGGGGACTTTGAATCCTCCCCATCTTTCACTCCACAGCTCCTCTCCCCCAAAACACTTTTCTCCCAGGTGGGCTCCTTTTCAGGATTGGAGACTGGTTGTGGGGGAAAGGACTCTGTGGGATGGACTGAGACTGGGTCAGGGGAAGGTGGTGTGGTAAGAGCAGCAGAATAAGTTCAGCATCCCACCCACCAACTACACATCCCTCTGGTGCTTTAATGGTATCCCCGTACCCCACTTTAGATGAGATTGGAGCAGACCCAGATTTAAAGTCAAATGCAGTTTGGGCCTGAACAATTGTTAATTCCTGTTTGTTACAGGAATGTTCCTGTTATCAGAAGGTGCACAGATGCATGATAGCATCTTTACAGACCTTTGTTCTGCCTTTTGTAGAGCAGTTAAACATAAGAGCCTTGTATTTTTCAATCAATTATTTAAATTATTTTTTTCTGAACTCAGTTTACATTTTTCCTACTCTTAGGGCACCTTTTTTACTAATGCATCTAAACCTCAAGCTAGTATATACAAGCAAGAGCTATAGTTGTAGCTAAAAAAAAATTAATGCTACCATCGTAAATCTTGATCCACACTTTTAGTTTGTTTGTGTTTGAACCAGACATTAATTTTGGAATGCTTACCTTTCAAGATCTCAGCACCAAAAAGCAATAAAAAGTGGTGTTGGTGTTGATACATAAAAGTCAAGAATATGCCTTGACCAGTCACAGAAACACAGAAATAACCTGCCTTGACTCCTGATGGCACCATAACAGAGCAGATTCTAATTGGCCACTGTCAGACTAATTGGCCTGGTCCGCACGATCGCAGGGTGGTTAATAAGCCACGGTGGCTTGTCAACCACCCTGTGTGCGTGTCAGTCGCATGCTGTCCGGATTTACATAATTTACCCTCGCCCACGCAGCTTGTTGTGACATCCAAATCCAGTGAGGGTAGGTCACTGGAGTGGTTAAGAAACCACCCAGCGACACTAAGACCGGGTTCGCATGATCACAGAGGGAAAATAAGCCACGGTGGCTTACTTTCCCTCCCGAGGCGTGCTGGTCAAGAGCTGCCTAAGTAGCATAAATAAACCCACCCCAGCAACCCAACCTTACCACCTAATTAGCATAATTACCAGTGGAGGCTGATGACTCCTATTTCAGCGGGGCTCCTATTCCATTGCAGGTTTTATTTGGAGCTTTATAGGAGCTATCGGTGGGTGTTCCATGGTGGCGAACCTATTTTGGGGGTGGAGTTCAGCACCATGGATAGCTCCTATCAAGCTCCAAATAAAACCATGCGCCGCATTAGGAGCCCCACTGAAATAGGAGTCACCAGCCTGCCCTGATAATTACCTTCCCTGAGTGCGGGTTGTTGTGATGTCTGAATCTGGTGAGGGTGGGTGACTGGGGTGCTTTACAAACCACCCTGAGACCTACTCCAACCAACCACCCTCACCGGGGTCAAACACCACTACAACCTGTGCCCAGCGAAGATAATTATATAAGTCCACCCAGCATGCAACCGGCAAATGTAGGGTAGTTAACAAGCCACTGTGGCTTATTAAGCACCCGGTGGTCATGCAAACCAGGTCATTGTGCTAACTATGTGTCTTTAAAATATTCCTACCTGTAGTGTTATGTATTGGAAGCAAACTGCCTCTTGTGCTCAAAACAGCGCTCGCCATCTTGTTTGCTGCTCTAAACATTGTTTGCATTTTTAAAAATTTCTGTTCCAAAGTGAAAATAACATCTCTCTTCCCCCACTCCATGTTATTAGTCTATGAATGAACTGCCGCGCACCTGTACAGAGGGCCTGCCACAAGGCAAGGGTCTTACGTGGCGATTTTACTCTGTGTGTGTGGTGTGTATCTTGGAAACATTGCAGGTCTCACTGAGAAATGTACAGTAATGAAAGTGATCAGAATAGTTGTATAAACAAAATGTTTGGTTGTGTAACTTTTAAGGAAATCCTCCAAAGCACACAGTATTAACCCTTTTGTTTCAATCTTGTTTTAAACAGAACAGATTATTGAAAAAGATGAAGGCCCTTTCTATACCCATCTAGGAGCTGGTCCTAATGTGGCTGCTATTAGAGGAATAATGGAAGAAAGGTAATGAATTGCCAAGGCGTATGGCAGATTAAAGTTTATCCACTTGTGCATGTCAGAATTTTTTCCAGTCTTTGCACATAAAGAACACCTCAATTGCAGACCCAAGTAATTACTGGTAGGCTGGCTATTCCAGCATTGCCAACATTGGGCACTGTGCTATTCACTGGAGAGTCACAATATTTGACAAGCCTGCTGGCTTGCTGTCATAAGCTGCCCAATCCAAGGCAGATGCCAGCAGATCCAAACAGGAAGAGGCATTCACTGGACTGCCAAGTAAGAGGGTTGGCAGGGGCTCCAAAAGCAGGCAATGACCTAGTGTTCCCAGTGGGGCCATGTATGCCAAGGTAAATAGGAGAGATGGGGCAAAGCATATGCATCTAAAGAAAAAACTTTGAAGCATGCAAAACACAATTAAGGGTTCACTTTTCTTCTCCTTATTTATGTTAAGAAATCTATTGTGGCCCATTGAATTTCTCATGGAAATAAGCGACCAGCTTTGACTTGGAAATTCATTAGTTAACTCTACCATATAATATCTTTTTTCTTTCTTTTTTCTTTTTACAAAACATAAAATAACATCTGATATGCACAAGGGAGCTTTTCTTTGGTTCTATGTTGTTAGCATTCTCCAAGCAGCAACCAAACAAATGCTATATGCAGATCAGATTTATAGATAGATAGATAGATAGATAGATAGAAAAAAAGCTTGCATAATATATTGAATTGGCTGGATTCTGAACCTTGTTTCTTGTTTCTCTTGTTCTTGTTTTTCTTGCAACACAAACTTTTCCATATTTCTTTATTTATTTATTAGGATATTTATAAACCACCCTTCATCAAAAGATATCAGAGTGGTGAATAATATATATGTCATACAATAAAAACAATAAACTTTAGTCATAAAACAGCATTAAAAGATAGTAAAATTCAATAAAATAGACTGACCAACTTAAAATACCTAGGCAAATAGAAATGTTTTGAACTGTCACCTAATGATTGCAAGGTCATCATCAGAAGGCTTTTTCCCTAGTTGTCATATAACAAGTAAAAGGTACTTGCAGGTTTTAAGTCATGGGCAGGCTGATACAAGGAGAGGCGTTTTTGCAAGAATTTGAGTCCTGTGATATTTAGGGCTTTAAGCACCCGCATTTTGGATTGGGCCTAGAAGCAAATAGGCAACCAGGGTGTGCTTGCCTATTTGGTGTGGACGTTTTTCTCCCTTTCTCATAATACTAGAACCCAGGGTCATCTCATGAAGCTGATTGGTGGAGATTCAGGATGGATAAAAGGATGTACTTCTTCACACAGTTCATAGTTAAACTGTGGAATTCATTTCCCCAAGATGTAGTGATGGCCACCAATTTTGGCAGCTTTAAAGGGGAATGGACAAATCCATGGAGGAGAAGGCTATCAATGGCTACTAGTCCTGATGGCTACATGCTACCACCAGTATCAGAGGCAGTATGCCTATGTACACCAGTTGCTGGGGTCAGTTGCACTCATGTCCTGCTTGTGGGTTTTCTGTTGGCAGCCAGTTGGCCACTGTGTGAACAGAATGCTGGACTAGATGGACCCTTGGTCTGATCCTGCATGGGTCTCCTTATGTCCTTAGGGTAGCTCCCTTAATATCAGTATAATATGAGCCCACTTGGTCACATCCATTAGCATTCTAGCAGCTACGTTCTGCACTAGTTGAAGCTTCTGGGTCATCTTCAAGGGTAGTCCCACATACAACCCATTACAGTACTCCAGTCAGGAGGTTACCAAAGCATGGATCACCGTGACCAGGAACACCGTGACCAGGAATAGTCACGTAGTTACAGAATGAGCTGACGCTGATTGAAGGCACTCTGAGCTACAAGGCTACCTGGGCTTCCAGTGACAGACCTGGATCCAAGAGAATCCCCAAGCTGTGCACCTGCTCTTTCGGGGCAGCGGGTGTGCAACTCCATCTAGAGCAGGCTGCTACACACCTTTTAGGAAGGCTAGATTTACCTGGCAGCACATATATAGAGAACCAACTGGATTGGCCCCTAGGAATCAAAATGTTTCAATGTGTGTGTTTTACTGTGTTTACTGTGTGTGTTTTTAAACACACGCATACCATAAATCTTTATGAAAACATGAAAGCTTGACTCTATTACAAATTTAAAGCATTAACACTTTTCATTAAAATTATATTTAAAATATTGAATTTAAAACATTTGGATATGATATACCAGCCTTCCCCCAACTTGGAGCCCTCCCAACTTTTTTCGACTTTAGCTCCCTTTGGCCAACACGGCCAGTGGTCAGGAAACCTGGGAGTTGTGGCCCAAAACATCTGGAGGGTACCAGATTTGTTAAGGCTGTGATACACAGTAGATAGGCTGTAAATGACAAGTATTTTTATGTTTATTTATGCATTATATTTATACCCTGCCTTTTTTCCTGCAAGGAACCCATGGCACGGCATACATAATCATCCTCCTCTCCATTTTATCCTCACAACAACCCTGTGAGGTAGGTTAGGCTGAGAGTCAGTGACTGGTCCAAAGTCACCCAGTGAGTTTCATGGCTGAGCAGGGACTAGAACCCGGATCTCCCGACCCCCAGTCCAACACTCTCACCACTACGCCACACTAGATCTCATTTTTGTGAGAATTAGTTTGATGTTAAGGCCGTTCTTTCTTGTATCTACTTTACTAAAACTATGGGTACTAAGAAACTCTTCTGCTGTAAGACACTTCTTAATATTTTCTAACAGTGCAATCCTATGCATGTCTGAACAGGATTGTACTCCAAGCTAAGTATGTATCGCTATTGTATAGAATTGGTATAGATACAGTATAGGTAATACAGGATTGCAGTCATAGGGCCTCTTCCTTTTTTCCTACATGGAGATCAGTTCCAGGTAGCAGTGTGGGGGGACATGTATACAGGCAGTCCCTGAGTTAGGAACGTCCGACTTACAGACAACCCATATTTAAGAACGGACTTCTGGGTTCCCCGGCGCTACGTCGTTTACGTAGAGTACACAGTGTAGTATACTACACAATTTGCGTAAATGCCAATTTTAACGTATAGAACGCTATGCTGTTCCGATTTACATACAAATTCGACTTAAAGGCATTCTTAAGAACGGAACTCATTCATAACCTGGGGACTGCCTGTACTGTCTCTTCTATAGTATGGTGCAAGCTTTCTAAATTGTTTTTGTAGATACAGGCCTGTGGCTTACGCTGGCTCAGCTTGTCTGAGCGTGGAAAGCTAAGCAGGGTCAAGCCTGGTTATTACTTGGATGGGAGACCCCTCCTCTAGTTTCCTGCATTGAGCAGGGGGTTGGACTCGATAGCCTTGTAGGCTCCTTCCAACTCTATGATCTGTGAAATCTATACGTATAGTAGCAGATACCAGTGAATTATGTGATTAGAGGAAAGTTTAGAAGTAATGACATACAAAAAAAGCCCAACTCTGCTGTATATTCTGCATGTAAATCTATATTAATTTCAAACTCTTATATTCACCTTATTCAACACATGTGTGGGGTTGTGTGTTTTTTAACAGATATGGACAAAAAGGCAAAGCCATAAGGATAGAGAAGATTGTCTACACAGGGAAAGAAGGCAAAAGTGCCCAAGGATGTCCTATTGCTAAATGGGTAAGAACTGTGTCCACTTGACCATATAAATGATTTTTTTCACCTCAGTAGATAAAATCCATATGTGCGTGCTGCAACTAAGCAGATAAATCTGAAAAGTATTCTGATTTTTTTTTTACTCTGAAAGTTGACTTAGGATAGATTTTAAGGGAAATATGATAAATCTAGAAATGAATTTATAAATACGAATACTGAAGCACAAACTGGATCTCAAAGTTAATGGCTGCCCACTCTTACCATATTTTACAGGAAATGTATGCAAGATGAAAAGGAGCCTACCAATAGTATTAGACTGTTCTAAGAAAAATATAATGAGCAAAATTGCAATGCTTTGAAATGTACCTCATCCTTCCAAACTCAGTAAATGTTTTATATTTATTTAGTCATAAATTCACTCAATTCATGCTGCCTTTCCCATAAGCTCAAAGCAGCTTACAGATACCGAAAAAAACATAATTAAAATTTATAACACACAGCCAACAAAATAGTCAGAGGTTAGAAATAACCAAGCAGCAGAAGTTGTGCATAGTATAGTAGTTCATGACAATTTGATCCAATTACTTCATCATTCTTAACTATTGACATGTAACTTAGAAGACCTGACACTACCTTATACTGAGGCTAACCATTGATCCATCTACCCCAGTATGGTCTATTCTGACTGGTGGCAGCTCTCCAAGATCTCAGGCAGGGGTCTTTCCCAGCCCAGCTACATGAAAAGCTCTTTAAGTGGAGATGGTTGGTGGAGCTGGAACCAAGGACCTTTGCATGCAAAACGTGTGCCGTACCTCATGCTGTAATTTGTGCTACAGACAAGCTGGGCAGAAGCGTAGCTGCAATTTTTTAAAAAAATACTGAGATTCCATTTCATATTGCACAATGCTAAAACAAACAAAAAAAATCTTTGGGGTGTTTCCTGGATCTGCAGGTGATTCGTAGAGGTAGCACTGAAGAGAAACTCCTTTGCTTGGTGCGGGAGCGTGCTGGCCACAGCTGTGAAACAGCAGTGATTGTCGTACTCATCTTAGTGTGGGAAGGAATTTCTCAGGGCCTAGCAGACAAGCTGTATTCCGAGCTCTCTGAAACTTTAAGGAAGTATGGCACACTCACAAACCGTCGGTGTGCTCTAAACGAAGAGTAAGTTAAGTATGTACTTGTTTCCTTAGAAGTGTGATCTAACAATAGTTTGAAGACCTAAACATAAGGGGAAATATTTCCCACTAAAAATTATGGACTTTATATTCTCCTTTCATTGTCATGCTAGTATAAGTCAATTGCCTCATTTAAGTCTGTTTGTTTGTTCGTTATTATTACATTTATAGCCTGCCTTTTTCTTCTCTTGCAAGGAACCCAAGGCAGCTTACATGGTCCTCCTCCTCTCCATTTTCTCCCATAACAGCCCTGTGTTAGGTTAGGCTGTGATTCAGTGACTGGCCCAAAGACACCCAGTGAGCTTTATGGATGAGTGGGGTCTAGAACCCGGATATCCTGAGTCCAGTCTAACACTCTAACCCAGTGTCATCTCCATGTGTTTGACGGCCTTTGGACAAGACACCCTAATGGGCCTCCTCCCTCATTGAGTCTACTTTCTCACTGCCATTGTCACCAGCTTCAGTTGCTCCTCCACCTCTTCCTCCTCACTGCTACCGTTTGCTTGCTTAACAGGCAGACAGCCAGTGAGCAAGTAGGCAGCGGCATCTGCTGCTCCTCCTCCTCACCACCACTGTTGCCTGAGCCAGAGTGAGAAGCAGATGAACAAGCAGGTTGCAGCAGTGAAGAAGAGGAGCAAGTTCAGGAGACTCTTGTCAATGGGTCCCTGCTGTGGTCTGGGCTCTCAACAAGTGCCCTACCATTCCTACCTTTGACACCAGTCCTGCTCTAACCACTACACCACACTGGCTACTGCCTTTATGCAGTCTTTCCCAAGGAAGAGAAGCCACCTTGTTTATAGGAGAGGCCATTTCCCCCTCCCACTCATGACCAACACAATTCCCATAATGTCCATTGCCTAATGCACTTCTGCAGCTGGTTGCACATGTTGTTGACTGTGCAGTGACCGTATGCATGCACAGTGTGTGGTAGGCGTCTAGTTTTGTGTCTACCATTATTCTCTTAACATCCTTGCTTCATATATTTTTCTTGCAACAAACTGCCCAGTGTACACAGTGTCATAATGGCAGCAAACTCTATCCACCCCACACCTAGCTCAGTGAAGTTGCCCAGTCCTGACTGTGAAGACATGTGTTTTGGGATGTTCCGTTCCCCTTCACCACTTTTTTGAAATTATCTTACATATAAAGTGTCACATCTGAATCATCCCTCAGCATGTATTAAAAAGTATTATATATCTTCAGTGCCCTGGTTCGTTGCCCAATTCAACCCTCGCATAACCCATGTTCACCATTCTCACATGACACGACAACTTCCAAGCAGGGGTTGCATATTGAAAATGGTAGCAGGATGTGCCCCACACGCACTGCAGCCATTTAACCCATGGTAGGCTGTCGTGTCATGGAAACAGTCCCAGCATGTTTCTCCTTTGTAGCTAACTTTATTAACTGCCCACTAAGTGTTCTATATGTGTCTGTGGTGCTGAAGGCGGGAACCCAGGAACTTAAATAAGCTCTTACCTGGGTCCCCGCCCTTCTGAGCCATTGGCTCTTCCCGTGACCCACCAGACCAGGTGCTTGCCTCCTCTCTCCTCCCCCACGCGCAAGCCTTCTCCCTGTTTCCACATAGGGGCCATTGGAAGTTCTTTTTGTGACCATTAAATATTTGTGTTAGCAAATCCTCATCTCAGTCTCTCAGGTTTCTAGATAATGTTATGTTTTCAATATGAACTTGAATAGAATGAATTTTATTCTACTTGGTGTTGAGCCTAGCGAGTTGATCTGCAAAATGATAATGATGTGCAGTTTTCCAGACATGGGCACTTCACCAATAGCCGTACTGTGCTTTTTATGTTGCTAGAAATGTAATTCTCTTCTTTCTTAGACGAACATGTGCCTGCCAGGGCCTGGACCCTGAGAGTTGTGGTGCATCTTTTTCCTTTGGTTGTTCATGGAGTATGTACTACAACGGATGCAAATTTGCCAGAAGCAAGATCCCAAGGAAGTTTAAACTATTAGGAGATGATCCAAAAGAGGTAGGAGCTTAATAAAATTACATCTGTTGCACTCTCTGAAGCATTTCTATCCCAGTTATGGTGAAGAGATTCAGTAAAAAAAAAAAAATGACTAGCACAGTCAGATGCCAGTCTTAAGTTTTGCCAGGACTTAGCCCTAGTATCTGATTTCAGTACTAGATTTCAGCCCTAGGTGTTTTTTCCTTGTTTTTTTGTGTTTTTTTGTTAATTGAAGCGTTTTGACTCTGCTCTTCTGACTAACTCCTTACAAGACTTCAAAGTAAAAGGCAGTATCCAATAAGACACAAGCACTAACATAAATTACATTGTGCTAGTGTAAGGGGCCTCTGGCATAATGCCAATAGTGTTAACTGGCGTGAAGGGATTTCCCGGGAAAACCATCAGAGCAGCTAATTCTATTGGCTAGTAATTTATGTTAATGCTTGTGCCTTAATGTATACTACTCAACCAATATGAATCAGATTAATATAGATGAAAAGAGTCATGGGATTTCAGTGCTAGAGGTCTTCTGCTTCAACCCTGTCCTCAGTGCAGGAATTTGCAAGCATCTACAGCATCAGCCTCCACTTAAATACATCCAGTGATAAGCCCACCATCTCCCAAGGCAGACTGTTCCCACCCTTGAACAGCTCTAGCCATTAGGAAGTCTCTCCTGATGTTTCGCTGAAATCTGCTTCCCTGTGATTTCCAACCATTGGTTCCTGTCCTGCCCCCTGGAGCAACAGAGAACAAGTCTGTTCCATCTACTGCATGACAGCCCTTCAGATACTTGAGGGCAGATCTTCTCTTCGCCAGGCTAATTCTTTCAACAATTCCTCACAAGATTTGGTTACTTATGACCATTTCATGTCCTGTTCAATAATGACAAAGTGATGTGAAGTTACACATACTGCATTTGAGAATTAGGGTTACTATGTAAAATTAATGCGGTTAAATGTTAATGTGTGAAATTACTTCATATAAAAATTAGGAAGAAAAGCTAGAATCCAATCTGCAAACTCTATCAACTCTGATGGCACCCACTTACAAGAAACTGGCACCTGATGCATATAACAACCAGGTAGGTAAAAAATAGAGAGAGTTTGGTAACAACACTAACTTACTTTTATCTGGTTTATTATGACAACATATAAGGCTCATAATTAGAATGGGAATCTTTAGAGTGCTTTCACAAGACTATATTCTTCTTACCTTAAAGTAATTACCTTAAAATACCCAGGAGTTAACAAATGTTGGCTGGCCTTAATGGGGCAGGGTCTTGTCCCTGGTGCTTCCAAACGAGACTTTTATTGTGCAATCGCGCCTCATTCATCGGGATGTATGAGAATTCCATTTGGGTGGGGTGAAAACTTGATGGATTTTTCCAGTTCAGCCCTGCAGATTTCATTCCATTCCACCCCCACCCCCACCGCTGTTGACTCAATCTGTAGCAAGTCAAGCGAATACATGGATTCTGTTGGGGGGGGTTAATAGTGGCAATTTGCACAAAATTTGGGGGGGTGTTGAAATTTGCACAAATGATGTTTTAAAAAAAAAAATCTTTATTGATGATCTTGCACAAGTAAATTTGCAAGACAAGCAAATTTAAAAATTTGCTTGTCTTGCAAAACGCTCTCAAACCAAGTTACTTGCAATCCAAGGTATTACTGTACAGTAATACCTTGGATTGCAAGTAACTTGGTTTGAGAGCGTTTTGCAAGACAAGCAAATTTTTAAATATTTATTTATTTATTTATTTACTTGATATACAAGCGACGTCTTGCAATACAAGTACTGTAGTCTGGCTTAAATTAAAAATCTCTGTACAAATTTTTTTGGGGGGATTTCGTTTTGATATAAGAGTGTTTTGGATTACAAGCACATTTCCGGAACGAATTATGCTCTCAATCCAAGGCATGACTGTACTTTGTTTAGCCCAGCAGAGCCATATTCCCTACTTGTCAAAGAGCTTGTCAATTCCCCGTCTTCACTCAGTGCAGGATGAAATTGACAAGTTATTTGACAATAATGGAATATGGCTCTGCGGGACTAAATGCAGTGGTGTGTGAAGAGGATGAAACTGGCAAGGATATTTACAAGAGGGGAATGTGCCTCTGTGGGGCTACATAGTGGGCAGGCGGACTTGCAATTGTGCACACTTGTGCAAGATTGCCAATTTAAAAAAATTTTAAAAAAATTATGACACCATTTGCGCAATTTTTTTTTTAAAAAATTGCACAAATTACCATTTGTGCAAATGGCGGAGCCTCCCAGAAAATGGGAGAACGTTTCCGGGGGAGGGGGGGGATCCACTACAGCCTTCCACCACTTACCGGAATGGTAATGCTGCTGAATCCCATCGGGCATAAATGGAATGTAATTCCTAGTGTCGCACATCCCTACTCATGGAATTTTAGTGTGGGGTCCAGATGATGTTGTTTTCTATCTGTAGCCCTCCTGGGTTTTTCCACTGCTTCTTCTGTCTTTTTTTTTTCTTACCACAAAAAAATCCATTAAGGAGGGAAAGATGGAATAGCTGCACAATGCCTTCTGAATGGCAGCACCAGGAGCCCTCTGTCTGGAAGAACCCCTTGACTACCCGCTAAATCTTTAAAATGCAGCACTAGGTCAGGGAAAAATTTCCTTCTTTCTCCAGCTTTAAGATTGGAGCTAGGTGAGGGAAAGAAAATCAGATCCTGTCCCCAAACAGTTCAGAGCTGGAAGGGGCAGAGGCTTCTTTCTGCCTCTGCATCCAACAGGAATTCTAATTTTGGAGTGCGCATCAGGCACAGGGCAAACCAATCACCTCTGCCTCCCTCTTCCAGCTTGGAACCGCCCCTGCTTGGCCTCTGTGCGCAACCAGTTCTGGAAGCATACAGAAGAGGCAAGCCCGCCTGCCTCTGTCTCCCTTCCAGCTCTGAAGTGGAGGGACATCAGTCTTGCCAGAAATGTGGTATAAATGTGCTATGTGCGCTGTTAATAAAAACGTTTCAAAATCCCATTCTTGAGCAGTCATTTCGGTGGAAAGAGTTGGATGTGAAAGAAATACCTAAATTCTTCCTATTTGTCATGGTGAATGAGGCAAATTTGATGAAGAATGGTTCCAGCAATAACTAATGGTCATGACACATAAAACTGTAACTTCTGTATTCAGAGGAAATGCAAATGGGACCTGTAACAAAATGTTGCTGTGTGTTCAAGGTTGTGTTCAAAGTTCCAGACAGCAAAGCCTTCTTCTGGGATAGTCCCATCTATTCCCCCTTCGCCCTGGTTTTCCTCTCCCCCCCCCTTCAATAATTATCTAATTATCCATGGCCACCAAGCATGACCAGTCTTTATTACGCTGCTGTGTGGGATCCCTCCTTAGGGTTCTCTCCTAAAGTTTTTTATTATTATTATTCTGCAAACCTTGGGGTTCCCCCAAGCCTGGTGATACCTCCCTCTTACGTGTGGATGGTGCTGTTTGGCTACATAAGGACCCGCACTCAGAGAATGAGGTTGCTATTAATATATAACAGGGATAAGGGAACCTCCAGCCCGTAGGCCAGGTATAGTCCATGGGGGTTCTCCATCCAGCCTGCCAGTTTCTTCCCTGGGCCCCACCCTTTCTCAAGGCAGGGAAAAGCACTTCTCTCCGATCATCAGCTGATTGGAGAGAAGAGCTTTTCCTTGCAGGGGAGAGGGGGACAGGTGTGCAGAGCAAGCTGCTGAGTGATTCAGTCCTGCTTGATTCTGAGGCTTGTCCTGCTTACTTCTCAGTAGACATAGCCCTACAAGGCTGCAACTTCAGTGCTGTAGTAAGTCTACTCCTGACAGATGACTTGAGCCTTGCACTCAACATGGTAGCAGAGTTCCATCCACCTAGGTTTAAAAATAAAAATAGAAGAGCCTATGGTGTTCTGTGGCGTGGCATGGCATGGCATAGAATGTTAAATTGTAAAGTAGATTTCAGTAATGTGCACTTTTTTGTTTCCAGATCGAATATGAACACAGAGCACCCGAGTGCCGTCTTGGTTTAAAAGAAGGTCGCCCATTCTCAGGGGTCACTGCCTGTCTGGATTTCTGTGCTCATGCTCACAGGGACTTGCATAATATGCAGAATGGTAGTACACTGGTAAGTCAGTGATGCATGCAGCAATTAGTTCATGCAGAATTAATTTCCTCTATTAAGTTCATTATTTTTCATACTATATATTTCTATTAAGCTGGCACATGATGGCTGTGAAACAGTGAAATGCTTATAGGAAGAGGAATGCAAACCCTCCGGGCTTTTAATTAAAAGAAGATGGAGATTTCCAGGGTTGTTTCTTAAAATCCTTGCTCCCACCCTTGTTGCTTTTATTATACAGTGAAATCATATAAGACTAGGAGATCTCAAAAGCTACATGATCAGGCCATAAATTGCAGGAACTAACTTGGAAGTGCAAAAGCTGATGTCTTTTTTGGAATCCTGAGAAACATAGTTGTTACATTCCCAGCTTTCAAACATAGCTCTAAATGGGGAGAATAACATTCTTTTACAAGTTAGAAAACCAAAGAGTTTTGGATAGGATGTCCATGCACTCAGGAATTAGGGTGCTCTTCACAGCTGTGTGTTCTTCCTCCGTTCCCACTTGCCGTTCCCATTCAGCATACCAAACAATCTAGTGTCCCTTCTCTCCCCTTGTCACTCTGGTGAACCATGTAAATTCTGTTAAATAAATAAATCCACATTTCTCTCCAAAATCCAAGTGCACAGGATAGAAAAATTTATATATGACTTCAGAAGAACATAAGAGCAGTGCTGGATCAGAACAGGTCCATCTAGTCCAGCATTCTGTTCACGCAGTGGCCAACCAGCTGCCCTTGGGATCCCACAAGCAGGACAATAGCACCCTCTCGCCCACGTTCCCCAGCAACAGGTGTACATAGGCATACTGCCTCAGATACTGGAGGTAGCTAATAGCCAATCAGGTAGCTAGTAGCCATTGATAGCCTCATCCTCCATTAATTTGTCCAATCCCCTTGTAAAGACATCCAAATGGGTGGCCATCACTACATTTTGTGGAAGTGAATTCCATAGTTAGTTAATATCTCTCAGCCTAACCTACCTCACAGGGTTCTTGTGAAGATAATATGGCAGGAGAGTCTTGTATGCCACCCTCAGGTCTTTGAAGGAAAATCAAGAGAGACTTCAGATGTGATGAAGAGAGGAAGGGAACAGGAAGTGCAAGTCTCTGCCACTTGGTATTTACACACTTCTCATAAGAACAGCCATGCTGGATCAGACCAAGTGTCTGGAAGGCACCAAGCTGGAGAAGGCTGTTACTCCACTTACTTTGTAATATCTGGTTATGCCAATTCGTTTCACAGAATGAAAAACGGAGAACAGAGGAAAATAGCAGATATTTAAACCTTTTAGATCAAAAAGGCACATGCATAATAATAATAATAATAATAATAATAATAATAATAATAAGCAGCAGCACAGCAGCAGCAGCCAGTGTGGCGTAGTGGTGAGAGTGTTGGACTGGGACTCAGGAGATCTGGGTTCTAGTCCCCGCTCAGCCATAAAACTCACTGGGTGACTTTGGGCCAGTCACTGACTCTCAGCCTAACCTACCTCACAAGGTTGTTGTGAGGATAAAATGGAGAGGAGCAGGAGGAGGATTATGTAAGCCGCCTTGGGTTCCTTTCAGGAAAAAAGGCAGGTATAAATATAATAAATAAATAAATAAATAAATAATGTATTTCTTACCCGCCTCTCCATCTAGATCGAGGCGGGGAACAGCAGAAAATATAAAATACATAAACTATTTTAATTTAGCTTTGCAAAAAAAAAAAAAAGCAGCTGCCATTCAAGATAAGTTAGCATTGGGTACTTTTAAGGGGTTACAGCATTATGTACTGGTCAAATGTCAGTGCCGGCTCCAGGTTTTTGAGGGCAAGACACCCTCAGTGGTTCCCTAACTGGCAGTTAGGCAGTGGCGTATTCTTCTCGCCTCCCCATTTTCTGGGCCAGAGCGAGAGGCAGGAGAACAAACAGGTTGCAATGGCGAGGCAGAGGAGCAATTCCAGGGGGCTCTTGTTAGATTTATTTATTTATTTCATTTCATTTCTATACCACCCACTACCCAAAGCTCTCTCCAGGTGCCCCACCGTGCCTACCCTTGAAGCCAGCCCTGCCAAACATCATCGTTTGTTGTGCTAAGGGGTCCTTCTTCTTTTCACAGGTGTGCACACTAACCAGAGAAGACAATCGTGAAATTGGCCAGACGCCAGAAGATGAACAACTGCACGTGCTCCCTTTGTACAAAATTTCTAATGTAGATGAGTTTGGAAGCACAGAAGGGCAGGAGGAGAAGAAACGGAATGGCAGCATCCAGGTCCTTAGCTCGTTTCGGCGGAAAGTGAGGATGCTGGCAGAACCTGTTAAGACTTGCCGGCAAAAAAAGCTGGAAGCCAAGAAAGCAGCAACAGAGAAACTGGCATCCATGGAGAATGGGTCTAGCAAACATGAGAGAGAAAAATTGGCCACAGCACGTCAAAAACAGGCCAGCTCAGAGGCATCAGGTCATGCAAAACAGTTAGCAGGTATGGTTCTGGATAAGTATGAGCCAGTTGTTCCCAGCCTGGTGCCCGGCTCCAGATGTTGTGGAGTGCACTCCTGCCATTCCCAGCAGCGTGATGGGGATTACATTGCAGCACATCTGGAGGGCACCAGGCTGGGCAAGGAAGACATACACCTTTGTACACCGTTCTATTACACGTGCCATTTGTATTATTTACACTCTGGGGTACAAGAAGTGTGAACTAGGTCAGGTTCAGAAAAAGTACTCCACTTCTCTGGTTCAATAAACAACTTCAGAATACATTTAAGGCACAATCCTATGCATGTTTAGACAGAAAAAGAAACAGCAAACGGAGCCAAGGCAAAAGGGCTGAACCGGTAGATGAATAAAGGTATTTATTAAAGACTGTGTAAGTTGCCAACGCATTTTGAACCTAAGTTCTTCCTCAGGGCAATTCTCTTTTCCCAGGATCCATAGAAAGCATGGATAAGTTGGCAACTTACACGGTCTTTAATAAATACCTTTATTCATCTACCGGTTCAGCCCTTTTGCCTTGGCTCCGTTTGCTGTTTCTACTCCTGGGCTTTCCCCCTCCCTGTCTACTTAGCATAGCTGGCTGGTGCATGCTGGGAGTTATAGGCCTTTTTTCTGTCTAAATATGCATAGGATTACACCCTTAGTCAGTGATTTATTTATTGAAGATTTATTTATTTATTGTGCCCTTAGTCAATGATTTATTTATTTAAGGCCTTTAGTAAGGTCGAAGTGGTAGTCAAGCTGTATAGCTCAACCCATAGTTGCTTAAGGCTTAGGAACAGAGGAAGCAGTTGCCTTATACCAGTTGGATTATTTGTCCGTGTAGCCCAGTATTGTCTACTCTGACTGGCAGCATCTCTCCAGGGTCCCAAACTCACTGGATCATTCAACTGGGATGAAGATGGATTCGCATGAGGGACCACCCCAGTGGGTTCCATTGTGTGTTCTTTTATCAGGCATTTGAAAGTTTCAAGTTCTATAGAAAATAAGGTTACTTCGGGTGCAATCCTGTGCATGTTTAGACAGAAAAAAAGTCCTACAACTCCCAGCATCCCCCAGCCAGCCATGCTGGCAGGGGAATGCTGGGAGTTGTAGGACTTTGTTCTGTCTGAACGTGCATAGGATCACACCCTAAATGTATTATTAAATGGGCTGGCACCAGTGGGAGCATTCAGTAACAGTGTTGCGGAGGGAGGCAATGTTTGTTTGGATCATTGCGAGGATCGCGGCGGGGGGGGAGGTTTAAATTCCCCCTCCCCCACCCACTGCGGTCCTGATCATGCTCAGCCACCTGAGGTTGGACTATTTCCATTTTATAAAGTGCATATAATACCAACCCAAAAAATTGCAATAATGTATTTTAACATCACATCCAGTTTTGGCCCTCAGGTTTTTATGTGAATGGGTCCATTGAATGAATGTTTTTTTTAAAAGAGCAACCTCTTCCTGCACAGAAATGGTCCCTCCATAATAGCATTCAGGCTTCCGGTGCTCTTATTAGTTCTGCAGCTTACTGCACAGCTAAATTGCACAGACACCTTCCATGGGGCTGGAGTGGGCAGCGCCTCTACCCAGTGTGAGAGAATCTAGAGCACTGTTCTCCAACCTTGGGTCCCCAGATGTTTTTGGCCTACAACTCCCAGCATGCCCCAGCCAGCTATGCTGGGGACCCAAGGTTGAAGAACACTGCTCTAGAAAATGAATTTTATACATGTGATATTGATTTTTTTTTTCTGTTGTCAAAAGCCATTTCTTTTCCCCTTGCCCCGTCCCCCTTTTTTTTTTTTGTCCACAGATCTGTTACGCCTTTCAGGACCTGCCATGTCACAACAACAGCAACAGCAACTCTATCAACATCCACACCACGCTCTCCCTAGTAAACCTCCGTCAAATCACATCAACTCATACTCTGCTTCAGGTCACACAAACCTCTACATGGGCTTACCTAATCCAGCTAACCCATATCCAAACTCTTCACATCCTTCAGATCCGTATGGAGGATCCAACTCCATGAATATCTACGCAACCTCTTCGCAACCTACAGGAGCTTATTTGAATTCTTCCAGTCTCATGAATCCCTATTCTGTACACTTGGGTCAAAATAACCAGTATCCCCATTACCAATGCAATGGAAACATGCCAATGGACAACTGTTCCTCCTACTACAGTTCCTATTCCTCTCAACCTCAGCATATGGACTTGTTTAGGTATCAGAGTCAAGACACTCTGTCTAAGCTAAGTCTACCTCCAATTCATACATTATATCAGCATAGGTTTGGAAATAACCAGAACTTTGGGCCCAGGTACTTGAATTACGGAAACCAAAATATGCAGGTAGATGCTTTCAACAGTTGCACCATTAGACCAAATGTTCAGCACACAGGTTCTTTTCCTGCTTACTCTGCGCATGAGGCTGAGGACCCCTTTATGGACATTGCCTCTAGACTGAAATCTAATCTAAATAATCCAAGCGTGGACTACATGAATAAAAATGGTGATCATCTGTATCCCCCTCCACACCTAACTCATGACTACCACTCTGCTGCAGGTATGTTCAGTGGTCCTCCTCATTCATTCCACCTTCAGAACAAGGATAGTCAAGCCGCTAATGGGTTGTCAAACATGCTTCCAGGTCTTAACCACAATAGGACTGCTTCCCAAGAAGGCGTAAATAAAATGGATGTGCACAGTGCAGAGGATCCTGATGAGGTCTGGTCGGACAATGAGCAGAGCTTTCTGGATCCGGATATTGGAGGTGTGGCAGTGGCCCCGTCACATGGGTCGATTCTCATAGAGTGTGCAAAACGTGAGCTCCATGCAACAACCCCACTGAAAAATCCTAACCGGAACCACCCCACAAGGATATCGCTTGTCTTCTACCAGCACAAAAGTATGAACGAGCCAAAGCACGGCCTAGCTTTGTGGGAGGCAAAGATGGCTGAGAAGGCAAGGGAAAAAGAGGAGGAATGTGAAAAGTATGGTCCGGATTATGTGCCTCAGAAAGTGCATGGGAAAAAAGTAAAGCGGGAGCCTGCTGAACTGAATGAGAACTTGGAGCCAACCTATGTCCGCTTCATCAGGTCTCTTGCACAAAGGACAATGTCACTCACCACAAACTCCACAGTTACCACATCTCCATATGCCTTTACACGGGTTACAGGGCCTTACAACAGATATATATAAGAGTCAAATCTTTGTCCATTACCTCATCTGTTGGTTGTTTTTGTTTTTTTTAATGTCAGTGGGGTAATAATTCTTTTTAGGTTCCAGACAGGGAATGGGCAAGAGACAGTATTTTTTCTTTTCCTTTTAACATGTCAATGGGAAAAGCTCCTCGTACCACGGCATTTATTTGGCAAGTGGTCACAGGCAACATGCTAAGAACTAAAACCAGAGCACCCTATGCAAAATTAATTTGTGACAGTCACCGGTTAACAGTGAAATACTGGTTTGACTATTGGAAGACAGGATCCATATTCATAATTTTTAAATTTTTCCATCTGTGACCATTTTAAATGAAAACAAATTAAGTAAGAGAGGTTTGTTTGTTTGTTTGTTTGTTTTTTAAAGTAAAAATACTGTAATATTTCAGTAGCTGAAATATCACCAGGTGCTGAATCTATGATGTACTGAAATATTGGAAATACAAGCTTGCTAATATGCAGGGGTGTTTTTGGGTTTTTTGCTGTAATCTTAATATTGACTTGATTTTTATTCATCAGGATAGCTACATATATAACATACAGAATACAAAGCAAAACACTGAATTTGTTTGGATATTCTAAAACATGGTGCTATATACAACAATGGTGTCTAATGCAGCAGTTGAACAGTTTTAATGCCTTTTATTAACTATGAATACATTAAAAGTATACTCTGCTCTCCTTGAACTGTAAACAGGGCCTTTTAATTTTGTACTTGTATCCAGTTAGCCTGAGCCTTTTTAAAAAAAACCTGTTTTAAAATATGGGATGAACCAAGACCAAGATCCAATAAAGCTACCCATGAGCAATGGGAAGATTGCATTTGAAGCCAGAGGTCTCTGAAAAGCTTTCTATTACAACCAGTTTATCTTTTCAGCAGTGGAAGTCACATCCAGAGAATGGCCTATTTCAGATGTAATCCTAAGCCATAGTTTAGTGTTACATAAATAAACAGAAGCAAGCCTTGGGCTCACATGTTTCCCCCACATCCTCTTTCCTCCTCCGCCATGGTCATGAGGAAGAGGTCAAAAGAATTTGCTTCCTGTCTTAAGCTAACTAGACTTTGTTATTACATCAAAACTGAAGAAACTCTGCTTAGTTTAAACTATGGTTTGCTAACAAGCCCCTATCAAACCAGTGTTTATGAACCTGGCTTGTTAACCATAGTTTACACTAACTAGAATTTCCCAAGTTTGGTTGTAATGATAAACTCTGATTTGTTTAAAACAGGAAGTGGATGCTTCCAATTTCTTCCTTGTTGCTGCACTGGAAGAGAAGAGGGAAGGGGGGAGCATGTGAGGCCAGATGGGCGATTCATAAATATAATAAATAAATAAATAAATAAAATAAACCATAGTGTACTGTTATGCCTGGAACAGGCCAATCAGCTAATAGCACAATAAATACACAGCTGTAAATTTAATTTGTTGTGTGTGATCCAGGTGTCTTTTCTCATGACAGTGTTAGCCTTTGCAAAAATACAGCATTTTCTCAGCACCTGAACCACAATCTTAGCTTGTCATAGTCTTTACTGCAGCCAAGTCACTTGGCTGGACAGGCAAGCCAGTTTGAAAAGGAAATGTGCCTTCCCTGTTTCACTGGGTGATAAGCTGTTGTACAAACTTCAAAAACCTTTCTATGGCTGTTTAGTATTGCAGCTAGTATTGTTATCACTAAGCAATCATAATCTCCACTGAGGCAGGTGATATGCGGATTGTGACCATATCACAAATAGTGAGGCGAGGCTCAAAAGTTGGCTTATTGATTAACACCAGAGAGCTGCATCAAAACATCTAGCCCAAACATCTAGCTCTGTGGAAGCCCAATCCTGACCAACCCCTTCTGTCATCCATGAACACCGCTCTGGCTTGGCTCCTTGCCCCCTGCAAATCTTTAGGTCTGAGGGAGCCCTCCCAGTAACACCCCCATCCTAATTTAGTGTTTGGCTGTGTTACTCAAGGGTGACTTTCCTCCCCCTGGAGCCCCAAGCTCATCGGGGGCATCTAGGCAATCTAGTCACCCTCAGTTGCCTCAAGGTACTCCCCATATCTCAGCAACTGCTCTTCCTTCTCACAGTGCCCAGCCAAACATTTTTTAATTTTATTATACGTTAACCCACCTTTTTTCCTCTTGCAAGAACCAGGCACTTAAATGTCTGGCTCCCTCCATTTTCTTCTCCACATCCTGGAGTACAGTTAGCTGAAGTCTGCTGGCCCAAGTCACCCAGTGAGCTCCATGCTTGGGGACTAAACCCGATCTCCCGATCCTCTAACCACTAAGACACACATGACCCACTATTAACACTGCCACCTGATACTGTGGCCCAAATAGTGCAGTGCAGAGTGGGGGGGGGATGGGGAACGGGGAACCAAAGGCCAATCAGACTCACAGGCCAAAGATTCCTTTTCAGCCCTGTAGCGGCCAGTCTTAGGCACGATTTTCATTTCTCCCCACCACCACCACCCCGGCCTCTACACGCTCATTTAAGCTTTATTGGATCTCATTGAAATTTACCCACCCATTCAAGGCCTGATTAAGAACAATAGACAATAGAAATGTATTTTTCAAATAGTGCTTGAAAAGCACTTTATCTGCGTGTTGGCAGCTCAAACAGTGCTTGGGTACTAAAACGTTTTAGAAGTTCATTTTGATCTTACCATTCAAAGAGACCTTCTTTAAAAAGGCAAACCTTTTGTTCTTGGGGGCAAACACATGTAACCATCAAATGACATGATACGTTAATTACATAGTGTGTAGTTAACCCTTCCATTTCTTACTCTTAAATGTGAGGGGCCCTGATCCATAATAGGGGAAGTTTAACACACACACCCAGACACTTTGTTCTCAAAGTGTCTCCTTCCCGCTTTGCGCCAATGGAGACTTCTTTTTTCTTTAGCCCCTATGGGGGTGGGAGGGAGGCAAATTTCAAGAAACAAGAGGGAGGAAGGTTTACACTTCCCCTACCTGTGCTGTCGATCACGTGCTTTCTTTAGAACAGGGCTCTCCAAACTTGGGTCCCCAGATGTTGCTGGCCTATGGCCTGTGGCTTACGCTGGCTCAGCTTGTCTGAGCGTGGAAAGCTAAGCAGGGCCAGGCCTGGTTATTACTTGGATGGGAGACCCTTCCTCTAGTTTCCTGCATTGAGCAGGGGGTTGGACTCGATAGCCTTGTAGGCTCCTTCCAACTCTATGATCTATGAAATCTATAAAGCTCCCAGCATACCCAGGCACCATGGCTAATGGCAAGGGATTCTGGGAGCTGTAGTCCAGCAACATCTGGGGACCCAGGGTTGGAGAGCCCTGCTTTAGAATAAGGGAGAAGGAAGCTGCCTGCTGCTTATTTAACATATCATGTTGTTTGACCCTAAGAGTGGGGAGAATTTGGTGCAGAGGAACAGCAGGCGTGGTGCTTTACCCTTTCCCTGCCTGTCATTCTTCTGCAGCGCTCCTTCGCTCATGTAGTCAACCTCTCACCCACACATCTACCAGCAGACAAGAGAGACATCCCTTTATAATTCCGGTCTAATTCAAACATGGGCTTGCTGGATACAAAGGAATACCTTTAGTACACAAACCCCATTTTCTGGTGCTCATCTCACACAGCTGTATTATGAACATTTTTTTAAAAGAAAAAAAACAATTACAGTGATAAGCGTATTCCTCAAATTGTGTAATTTTTTAAAATATATAAATATATATATTAGCCACAGGTAATAATTAACAGCATGGGTTAGACTTGACAATTGGGTAGTTTTAGTCTTCTGCTACTTTTTAAAGGTCGGTAATGTTCTCCAAATAACTGGGCGAACTGCTTTGGTGTTTGATTGATTATTTATGTTGCAATATATGTCACTGCTCAGCGTGCGTGGAAACCTCTTTGCTAGGAAGGTTTCAGTAGACTTGAGGCAAGAGGTACAGGGTTAATTCTGTATGATGCTATTGGTGAAAAGAAAAGAAAAAGATACAGAACAGGCAGCTGGCTTGCTGTGGTGGGTTTTAAATTGGTGATTTGTATAAAAACATAAGCAAAAAGAGATGTATAGTAACTTAACTTGTAAATGAAGTTTTTAATGCAATGCTTTAGTATTTTAATACTGTACAAATATATAAATACATATACATATATATATATATATATATATATTATATCTATATCATCTATCTATCTATATATATGTATATGTATATGTATATGGGTTTGGAGCTGAATTCACATCATGGTGCTACTCAGCCGGCTATAAAAATATAATGTGAGCTAAAAATACATTAAAATGTTTGATTGATGTTCCTACTTGTCATATACCTCAACACTAGTTGGCAATAGGATGGTAAACAGAGAGGAAGTTTATAACATTCTTATACCATCTTCCCTTAACTCTCTGCCCCCCTAGTCTTTGGGAAAAAAAATATATTATTTTTCTCACTACTTGATATTATAGCAAGTATAACTTGAACTTTGACCTTAATGTTTTTTGTTCTAAAAATTCAGGGATATATCAGCTCATGATCTCCTTATTAAGCCAACATATCATCCCAAGTGTGTGAGAGAAAGAGTGTGTGTGTGTGTAAAGCTATGTTGTGTAGATTGTTAAATATATTATCCTTGAGGGTTTTTTAAAATTCTATTTTATTGTTTTCAAGGATTTAATCTGTGTGTGTTTTTTAATCCCTCTTCTAATTTTATTTGTAAATGTACTGATGGTAACTAAAACTCTCCTTTTTTTTTTTTTTTTTTTAGCAAAAATTCATTTGCTTCTTTTTATGTTAATGAAAGTGTGTTGACATTTTAAACTCTTGGGGGATTTTTGTTTTGTTTTTTGTATGTTTCACACAAAATGGAAAGTAGAATGCACTGAGCTGGCAAAAGGGAAACTGTAAAAGTAAGGATTTGGCAATTGACTAGAGGATTGTGTTTTCTTTTTATTTTCAAGTTCTCTTTAAACATGCCTTCTTGGGAGAGTGAAAGTTAATGAAATAAAACAGCAAGCAGGATAGTCAGGTAATTAGACCAAATAGGGTCTAGCATGTTTAGACAGAAAAAAGTCCTACAACTCCCAGTGTTCCCCAGCCAGCATGAACCCTTCATGGAGCGTCAGGCTATCAATGGCTACTAGAATGATGGCTCCAGGATCAGAGGCACCATGTATCCAAATGCAGCAGCAAGAGAGGGCTCTTATGCTCATGTCCTGCTTCCGGGCTTCCCAAAAGCATCTGTTGGGAATCGGGTGCTGGACTAGATAGGCCTTCAGTCTGATCCAGCAGGGCTCTTCTTATGAGGGTTTCCTTTAAAAAAAAATTTTTTTTTAATGCAATCCCTATGCCTAATTGTATACAGCTGTGCAATACATTGTAGAGCACAGAGGGCCTGCCTGATCCTGGAATGCTAAATTTCTTTCATATTGGATTGTCCCGATAACATTAGCGGGATTAATCAAGTTTCATAAAGACCAACCTTTGCAGGACCAATACCTTAATTTGGTCATTTTATAAATTGTGTTTTAACCCAATAATAATTCTGTCCAGTCAGAGGAGGTCTTCTGATGTTCTGTAACCTCCTCCTCCTCTAAAGGAGGCTTAAACATTGAATAGATGTAAAACTGCATCTAGAGATACCCCCTGTAAACACAAGCTTTTCAAATGTTTTGTTTCGATGAGGCTTACTTCGTGCCTCATTGGTAGTATTTTACAGGGGGTCCAGACAATGTCGTCTTCCACGCATAACTGTCCCGTGTTTTCCCACCATTTCTCCCTTTTCCTTACTGAAGAAAACCTGTTAAGGAAAGAAGACAGTGTTGCTGCACAATGCTTTCTTCTTGGCACTAGGAGCCTTCCATCTGGAAGCACCCTAAAGTTTCACCTTTCAAAATGTAATCGTAAAATCATCTGGGCAGACACCCAAAGCTGGGGGTCGGGTGTGTGTGTGGCTCTGATGTGAACTCAGACCTCAGCGCAAGCAAGGGCTGCTCTGTTTTCTCATCAATACTGTGGAAGGCTCCACAGGGGTGATACTTCCTGACCTTGAATAGAATCTAGCAGCCTCTGCTTGCTTGGAGCTCCACTTGAGCAATTGAGTGGCTGGATCGGGGCACTTCTGCATTAGGTTAATTACGTAAGCTTTTCCTTGAAATGTTGATTAAAATACATACTAGGCTGGATTGCCAAAGAACCATGAGCAGCAGCCAAATAGCCGCTAATGTTCTTTTGCACACATTTGTGCAAGGCGGGAATTCACACAGAGAGCTATACTAGAACAGTGTAAGAGCTTATATGAGTGGAGGAACAGTATTGGATTTAGGTTTCATTTTTCCTGCATGGTGCTCTAGCTGAAGATTTAAAAAACAGTGCTTTGGTGAGTGGAAACCACCACCCGCCACTGCAAATGGGCATCTTTGTATTCAACCCTGTGTCATTTGCCAAATTGCTTGCAAACAGAGGAAAGCTCAGTTGAGGGTTGGGGGAGGCGGAGAGAGAGAAATATATTTTGTAAATAAAACTTGTGATTTTGTTGTACAGAACCCTGCCTCAGAATGAATAGGTGGGGAGAAGCAGACATAAAATTGCTTGTATAGGATTATCAGGTTGACTATAGCCATACTTGAAGATGCTTCTGAGTGGTGTCAACTTTACTTGAATGATTCCCCCCCCCCATCATCTTGATTGACGCACAGCAGCGTTAAAGTTCACTTTTAAAGCTAGTGGTTAACTTTTGTGTAGGAAACTTTAACAAATTGACACTAAGATAATGAACATTTTTAAAAAAAAAATATATGTGCATTTTCTAAGCTTATGTTCTACTGTTTGGATTTTTTTAAATTTTACTTTCCCTCATTTTTCAATTTTTTTTTTTCTGTTTTGTCCATAAAAATCTGAGAATGGTTATAAATACTGTAAGTATTGTAATGTAATGTATGCAGGTTATTTGAAAAGCTGTTTTATTATATCATTCCTGATAACGCTGAAATGTGGGTGTTTTTAATAAAATTTATATTTATTTAATGCACTCTATGCTTGTGTTGTGAAAAGGTGTATGTCAGGCTCAGTTGTTGTCCACCGATGGCCATGTCCCCCTTGCCTGACCACCAATGGTTTGGTGGCCTTTTGTCCATCATTTCAGCCATTCTGAATGGTTGAAATGCCTCTCCTCATCCATTGCATCTTTTCATTTGAGCTTTGTAGGAGCTGTCCGTGGTGCTCCGTGGAGGTGAACCTATCTTGGGAATGGAGTTCAGCACCGTGGAGAGCTCCTATAAAGCTCAAACAAGAAGATTCAGTGGATGAGGATCCCCATTGACACAGGAGTCACCTGCCTCCCCTGAGTAAGGGTGCAATCCTATGCATGTTTAGACAGGAAAAAAGGCCTGCAGTTCCCAGCGTGCCCCAGCCAGCATGGCTGGCTGGGGCATGCTGGGAGTTTTAGGACTTTTTTCTGACTAAACGTACATTGGATTGCACCCTAAGAGCTTGAAGTTAAATATGCTGGTATTTTTGCCTCCGGCTCTGCCCCTTTTGCTTTCAGCCCCAACCACCACTGGCCCTGAAAGCTTCTCCAAGATGGAATTCAGTGCTCGGGCTGAAAGAGGTTCAACGCCCCTGATGTAAATGAATGGATGCCCTTCACTCAGGGTGAAAAAATAAGCACAGTAACTGGGGCAATGCTACTATAGTGCTGACAAAACCCTATTCTCTTTTGATATTGGGTGGCCTGAGCTCCAAGAGGTCAAGCACACACACACACACGCACGCACACACACACACACATATATAACACGCAGACACACTATCTCTTACAGAGTGTGTGCATGGGAGGGTGGGATGAAAATAATTAACTATTAAACTTGGGCTCCCTCTACTGGACAGCTATATAGTAAGTAGTTGAGTTGTGGTGTTTGCTTGTTTTTAAGTAGGGGGAAACACTTGGGGTCCGTCCTCTTATATATGTTTTTTTTCTTTTTGCATATTTTGGGAACTGCTGAATAGACTGCAAAGGCATTCAAAAATATAAGGTGCCTTAAGTAAGAACAATAATATTTGGCAAAGTCAGATGACAAAGTTGACTGAAAACATTAAAACCACTAACAGGCATTCCTGGTTCACACAACTGGTTATCCTGCAAAGTCTTGATAAAAGAAGGAACTTAATGGGCAGGTTCACCTGTCATGCCAAGCTACCCTGTGCATAAGCCACAGTGGGTTGGTTGTTCGCTGAACAACCCACAGTGCGACTGACAAATGATAGAGCTTACCATACGTTGTTCTCCCCCTCCTTATCTCTCAGTCCTCTAGCTGGCTCCAGGATGTGTCCCAGTGTCTGCAGCAGAACCCATCTTTGTCTCTCCCTCCCTGCTCCGATTGCCACCCCTTTCTGTTCACCACCAGGTTTGCTTGATTTTTTCCGGAGCCTGAGAAAAGCACCATTGGGGTCGTAATTTTTTTTCCAGCCCCTGACAATTGTGCATTTAAAAATAGTTTTGGGGGTTGGTCCTTCGCAAGGGTGCACTTACAGCTCTCTGATATGCGTAGTCTTGCTTGGTCAATTTCAATTCCAAATCAAGAGGATTACAGTGCTAAGCGGCAGGGCTGTGCACAGCCCCTCCGATCTGATTCCGATTCCGGTCTGTGTAATTGGGATTGGGCCCGATTACGATTCTGTCCGATCTGTATCTACGATTACGTGGAATCGATTACGGTAACGGAATCGATTCTGTCTAGTCTTTTCCATAGACTTGCATTGGGGGGGAAAGCCTTTCACTTCTTCATTTTAAAAGATAGAAACATGAAACCTGCAGATGTCCTCGAGCTGCTTATGTCCCCCAAATTTCAGACACATGGGTGTGGGGTGGGTGGGTCAACTTCACCTGTTGAATTTGTGCTAATCCTGACAATTTTAAAACAAAAAGTAAGGTATTGCCCTGCAAGCACTGACACACACACCCCATGAATACACACTTTCCTGTGAGTAAGTCTGGCAGGAAAACACTGAACAGAAGGGCAGCAGATTCAAACACTCCCTCACTGCCACAAACTGTATGAACAAAAAGGACTTTAATTGTCCTAAACTAATCCTAATAAAAGATCTAAAAAACCTTAGGATATATTAAAGCAAAGCCATTAGGAGCCCAGGGCGACAAACAAATGCTCCCTCAGTCCCCCTTCCCCAAACTAGGGTCAGAAGAAAAGTAAAGTAAATGGATTTGTTTGTATTCAAGATGAAGCTACTCCTAAATGAAATAATACTGAGGAATAAATCAAAAGAAATCCAAAAAGAGACACCCACCCACCTTTCTCCTCTCTCCAATGCATGCCACGAGGCAAGCCCAAGCGAGGCAAGCAGCAACTGATCCAAACGCACATGGTCAGAGAAATAAAAACAAAGCATGGATCTCCCTTAGCCCTCCTCCAGTGTTGCTGTTGGAGAAGAACTACTTCCTCAGCAGCACCATTGGGTAATTCTGCTGCCAACAATAATCTCTTCCTCCCCCCTCCCTGTTCCATTCAGAAAGGGGGGGGAGAAGGAACTTCCTGGCTGCTCACCCAGATTGGATGTAATCGCCTGTAATCAAACGGAACCAATGACAGCTGATTACATCCGGTCTGGGTCGATCCAATTCGACCGTAATCAAAACATGACCCAGATCAGGCCAATCCGATTCGGGTTCGAGACGCAATTATGTGCCCAGCCCTACTAAGTGGGTGATATTGCTCCCATCCCCTTTTAATGCACCTGCTGTCACTGCTTTTTGCCCTTTACTGGTGCTTTTTAATTGACAGGTAGACACTTGGTCCCTGGCAACTGTGCACAAATTAGCCTATATGCAGTCTTGCCTTATAGATTTCATAGATCATAGAGTTGGAAGGCGCCTACAAGGGTATCGAGTCCAACCTCCTGCTCAATGCAGGAAACTAAAGGAGGGGTCTCCCATCCAAGTAATAACCAGGCCTGACCCTGCTTAGCTTTACACGCTCAGACAAGCTGAGCCAGCGTGAGCCACAGGCAGGTCTACCTGACCCACAGGCCTGTCCCCTTGTCATAAGAACATGCTGGATCAGATCAAGGGTCCATCTTGTCCAGCATTCTGTTCACACAGTGGCCAAGCATCTGCCCGTGGGAAACCCACAAGCAGGACATGAGTGCAACAGCACCCTCCCACTCATGTTACCCAGCAACTAGAGTACATAGGCCTACTGCCTCTGATACTGGAGGTAATATATAGCCATCATGACTAGTAGTAATAGATATACTAATTCATGAGGGACAAGGCTAATCCCCCTTTAAAGCCCTCGAGATTGGTGGCCATCACTACATTTTGCAGTAGTGAATTTAACTATGTGCTGTGTGAAGAAGTGCTTCCTTTTATCTGCTGTTGACTTCAGGTGAACGCAGATTGCACCCATTCTCCCTTGCTGACTACACCTATGTTCCAGAGGGATAGCTATGTTAATCTGTTACAGCAAACCACAAAGAAGGGCTGTAAGGCATGCAAAAAACTTCCCAGATTTATTGTAGCATGAGCTTCATGCACTAGAGTTCACTTTATCAGATGCAGGAAGTGTTATCCTCAGTTGCCAGATAGCCACACACACACACACACACACACACACACACGTATATATAAAAATGGGCCAAAAGGCCATGAGGTGCAAGAGGTGACACTTCTTTGACACTTCTG
Organism: Shinisaurus crocodilurus; assembly: GCA_021292165.1. Taxonomy (NCBI): domain Eukaryota; kingdom Metazoa; phylum Chordata; class Lepidosauria; order Squamata; family Shinisauridae; genus Shinisaurus; species Shinisaurus crocodilurus. The sequence goes on from CM037876.1 coordinate 33,893,035, forward strand.
TGCAGATCTCAGATGTATACAGCACAGTGACCATTCAAAGGAACAGTAATTGGTGATATAACACACCCTTCCTAGCTTTGCTTTGCTATTTTAACACTTATAGTGAGAAAGAGAACCTTGGTCTTGATTAGATCCTACATGAAGGGAATTAAATTTGATGATAAACTCTAGTTGAAACACCGGTAATGCCTGAAATCCCCTTTTGAGATTGTACATTTGAAACACATTTGTTAAACTATAAGGCCTGTGAAAAATGGGTGACCTCTCCTGTTTGAAAGTTGTCCCTGCTTTTCTGTTTTCCCCCCATTGTATTGTCCTCAAAATCTACATGGAGGGTGACATTCTTGTATATAAAACTATTGCAGTTGATCTTTTGCCACTGCAAAAGCAGGTATAGATGAGAAGAGCTGCATAGCACGTACAATACAATTGTTTTAGTAAAAGCCAGGGGAAAGCAGCATTGATTCCCGAACTCATGGACATGAGAATCCAAAATTGCTCAGAGTTGCCATTAATGTGATTTCCACTGTGAAACCGGAAAGAAGCAGAGCGGCTGCTCATTCGGGGGGCAACATAATGGCAACAAAGGAAGCCAAAATTACTTTTCTGAATTCCCTCTCACTGCAGTTATAATTGGGCACCCCAAGGTACTCAGTTCTCAGTGACAATGCTCGCCACTCACATCTGCCATCTTATATCGCCGAACTGACAGCCCAGGCAAGTTTAGAATTGGTTTGTTATTAATGTGGTCAATGGAAAATTGTAATGACGGCCTGCAAAATCCTCTATGGATCCCTGGGAAATATGCCTCAAAAAAGAACAAGATTTGCCTTTGCTGTCTTGGCAGTGACAAAGTCAGATGGCAAATTAGTTTGTGCCTGACTTCTAATGATGCCACCTATCGTCCTTTACTGGACCACCTGGAAGTCGAGTTCACCAGAATTAGGTTCTTGCCGGCAAAGCACTAACTCAGTACAAGAGTGCTAATTCCTGACTGCAATGGAAGTTGAATGCAGAGAGACTGGCCTGCAGCACAGAATATCCACATGGCGCCCAGCCATTTAAAACTAACTGTAAAAAAAAGATACTGAACAAAACATTCCATTGTGCAAAAAACCCCCCCACAACATCTATGGGTCTCCTGCGTCAGCGAATTGTCCTGATTAAAATATCTGCAATGCCTTCCAGAGACTGAAGCACATAAGGGGAAGGATGCTTTAAGATCTCTTTGCCAACTCAACAGGCAAACTCAACTGGGAGGTTGCAAACTACAAAGGACCAACTTGACTCACGTCTTAGATTGCTAGCACGTGCTCCCCTGAAAAATGCTTTCTGTTTTTTTCACTGCAGATTTAACTATGCGCTTACTACATGGTCAAAGTAATTTTATGAAGCATTTAAGCTTTGTTTACTGAAGAATAAGGAATGACAGAAATAATTGGGAGAAGAATTTAAAGCAATAACAAAGCTCCACAATGTAGATATTGAGGCCTATGTAGTTTTCTGAGGATATTGGGAGTAGTACAAGCATTAGAGTTTTGACACCAGATATTTGTTAGGAATAGCATAAACCAGGGGTGCTGACCCTCTTTCAGCCTGAGGGCTAAATCCCTTTTGGAGAAACTCTTGGGAGATGCATTCCAATGGTGGGTGATGCCAAAGGCAAGGGGGACATGGCCAAAACACCAAACATACCAGCACAGTTTAGCCTAAAGCTCTCACTGCCAGTAACCAAGTCTTAGGAGAGGCATTTCAACCTTTCAGAATGAGGGGGGGGGGGAGTGCCCAAAAAGCTGGGAAATCACCAGGGAAATCACCAATGATCAATGGTCATTGGAAAGGGGGCGTGGCCAGGGGAAGGGGTGTGGTCACCCGGGGAACTGGATTGGGACTCCAGGAGGGCTGGATTTGTCCCACGGGCCTCAGGTTCTGTGCCCCTGCTCTAAAATAAGACTGCTGCAACAAAATTGTTACTAGTCTGTTTAGCTCTTTGTAACTTTCATCACCTGAGGAATTTGGCAGTAAGAGCTTTAAGCTAAAATATGCTTGTATTTTTGGTATTTGAGGCCCTGCCCCTTTTGCTTTTGGCCCAACACACTACTACAATGCGGCCCCCGAGAGCTTCTCTAAAATGGAATTTGGCCCTCAGACTGAAAGGTTCTCCACCCGTTTGAATGTCTGACAAATACGACTTTCTCCACAGTGGCTTCCCAGTTACTGCTAAGATGATGTCTCCATTCTTCAGAGATGATCTCAACTTTTCATATGCAGAACTAATACTACTTCTGTGTCTTAGACAGGCTGATGATATTGGTCAAGTTATACTTACAACAAAAGCCTCCAACACTCAGCTCTCTGGATTCTCTCTCTTCATGAATTGTTTCATCAACTTTCCAACTATCCTTCACCAATATTCTACAGTCTGAGGGCCAAACTACATGTTACACACTTACTGCATAGTGTGCGTGCGGCATTACCTTCTTTTCCTCCCTTTGCTGCAGTCTGGTGAAACGGCGTGAGCCATAAAATGCATCATATGAAATCAGTTGATTTTTTTTTTTCTTCCCCAAGCCCAGGATACTCACCTCCATTATGTCCATTGACTCCAGCTGAGTAAGGCACATGTTCACACAACTGCATGCAGATGAACATCCATATCACATTGCTCATATGGGCCCCATTGAAATTGGTATGCACACCCCCATCTGGGGCTACTAGTCCTGCCCAATACCAACCACCAGAGCTGAATCGGGGACTTTGGACTACTCCCAGTGCAACTACTCTACATATGCATGGAGCAAGAAAATGGTGCACTTGATAAGACAGCTTGGAAACTTCAGCTGGTGGAGAATGCAGCCGCCCAAGTGTTGGTGGGTGTGAGTAGGTCAGATCATACAGTAATACCTTGGATTGCAAGCATAATTCGTTCCGGAACCGTGCTTGTAATCCAAAACACTCTTATATCAAAGCGAATCTCTGGCAGGCGAGCGGTCACATCCCTACCTTGTATTGCAAGACATTGCTTATCAAGTCAAAATTTATTTAAAAAATTTGCTTGTCTTGCAAAACGCTCTCAGACCAACTTACTTGCAATCCAAGCTATTACTGTATATCACCTACTGTGCCAGCTGCACTGGTTACCAGTGTGTTTCCGAGCCCAATCTAAAGTGCTGGTTTTGACCTTTAAAGCCTTACAGGGTTTGGTACCAAATTACTCAAAAGACCACCTTCACCCATATGAGCCTGCCTGCACTTTAAGAGCAGTAACAGAGGTCTCCTTGTAGGCCCCTTCCAACTCTGTGATCTATCAACCTTCCTTTGAGGGCAATTAGGTGAGTGAGGGCCTTTTCTGCAGTGGCCCCACACCTCTGGAACAGGTTACCATTGAGGGTTTGTTAGGCTCCGGTATTAAAGGCTCTGAAACCCTACTTGTTTACTCTTGCCTTCCCCTGATTGTGTTTTGTTGTTGCTTTTTAGACTGTTGTTTTTATTAAATTGTAGCAGTCTATTTTATTGTTGTAAATTGTCTTGAAGTCTGAAAGGCAGACTAGAAATATTTTAAATAAATAAATAAATGTTAGCCAAATCTTTTTACGTGGGAGAACAGAAGGCTAGGCTTTTTAAAATACTTGTCCGACGCTCAGAATTGCAGGCCAACACATACCAGTACATCATTACTGAACATATCATGGGATGTCTTGTGGTCATCTCTCAACCTGTTCAGCTTACGTTATTCATCCATATAAAATAGAAAAATGGCCAGTAAATTATTTCTTCCAAGTCTTTCCTGTCTCATTTAAAATTTCTTTCTGTAAATGTTGTCAATGGACAGAACATTAACTGTGAGAAGTCTACCTGATTTTACTGCTGATTTAATGCGGAACACTTTTCATGTACTTCAGTCAGAACCACACAAGCACTGGTAGGGATGGACTGTTTCTTATCAGCGAGGTCCTTCTTAGAGCCAAATCTGTATTGGAATTAGTATCATACTCTGACCTGAACCGAATCAGAAGTCTCTATAGGAACATACTTCTGAACTTCAGGCTATCTAAACAAAACTGCACACTCAAGCAAGTTTGCAAAATGGTTTATCTGTTTGCTTTCCCTGTTGTAACAAAACAAAACAAAACCTGAAGTGCTGGGCTTCACACAACAGCCCACATGTATCTACTCTGAGCCCTATTAAGTCTGATGGGCTAGATTCAAGCACATCCTCATTCTCCCATGGAAATCAGTAGGACTTGAAATTACGACAATGACTGGATGGTGCCTTATACATTGTATTCAGGCTTAAGTCATACTGTTGAAACCAATGGGACGGAAGTCCCATTGATTTCAATGGGTCTACTCTGACTTAAGTTTGGATACAACCCTCTGTTTTGGACATTTTTTTCACCTTCACAAATGTAGCAAAAGCATCACACAAACATACATTACTTCTACTTTTTATACCAGATATTAACATTGATTTTGAACTCAACTGTGAGGTTGTGCAATCCAAAATTTATTGCAGAACTGATTCAAAATTCATTAATTATTCCCACATTTATGTTCTTAGCCACTGTATGAACTATGGATGGTGGATGAGAGCGAACAAGAGGTGATGCTGGTTGGTAATTCTGACTCCAGAGAGGTACCGTAGGTACTGACTAGGTTCAAAGACAGAAACAGGAGGAGATAAGCATCCAAATGGAACAGAAAAAAGGAGATAACTAGGTTCTCAGGATGCAAAAATCTTTATTAAAGGAGCCCGACGCGTTTCGGCCTGTGTATTTTTCAAGGCCTTCCTCAAGGGGCTGTGAATATTATGTGTTGTCCTAACCATGTTAAGTTAATTTAATGTATGTATTTTGAATATTCACAGCCCCTTGAGGAAGGCCTTGAAAAATAAACAGGCCGAAACGCGTCGGGCTCCTTTAATAAAGATTTTTGCATCCTGAGAACCTAGTTATCTCCTTTTTTCCACTGACTAGGTTCACACAACACGATATGCCATGGCGGTTTATGAATAAGCATATATGTCAGAATGTATTGTTAAAAAGGTGTAACCTGTATTTGCTGTAAAGGAAGGTAAGAATTGTTAATAGATTGTTATTTTGTTTAGATGCTTCATTCTTATACAGTATTGGCAATCGTGGTTGAGATTCCAAATATAAGAATGAACTTCCCAAGGGGGAAGGTGTGATGAATGGGTTAACAGTTAGCTTTGCCAGGCAGAGTAGATGCGCCCAACAACCTATCGGGGCTCGCCTGGAGAGGGTTCTGATGGGAGGGGAAGCTCTATGTATATATGTGCCTGTGTGTGTGAGAGGAGTTTTAGTTGAGGGTTTAGGGTTTAGAGTGTTAGAGAAAAGGAGTTGTACCTGTTTAGATAAATGTTTACTTAAAAAAATAAACACCACTATAACCAGCCCTGGTATTTTGAGAGTTAATCTCCCACAGATAGATTGTCCGCTCGGGTTTGTCTGATGAGAGAGGGAAATCTTGTGACAGAGAGGGAACTGATGCCCTGGAGCAACATATCTCAGCCACGGGGTTAGTGAGTGTGAACTAACAGCCAGGTGGTAGGGAGAGAAATAAAATTTAAATAACCGGCCACGTTATCGTCACAAGAATATTTTGTAAGAATAGATTGTAAGCCTGCGGGCAGGGACTGTATTATTAATTGTTGTAAACCGCCCAGAGAGCTTCGGCTATTGGGCGGTATAAAAATGAAATAAAAATAAATAAATAAATGTTGTCTGAACCCAGCAGCATGCCTTGTTAACCACGCACAAGCCACACTGGCTGGGTTCCGACAACACAAGTTACCCCTGGTTTATAAGCCACCATGGCTTATTGTGTTGTGTGAACCCAGTGTTTACTGATGACAGTAGTTTATAAGCATGATTTGTCAAAGAGGTACTAATCTACAAAGATGTCAAAGAGGTACTAATCTACCACAAATAGCTTTGGGAGGGGTGGTGGTAACAAGCTGCAATCTTATACCCCCTTACCCAGGAATAAGCCCCATTGACTTCAATGAGACTCAGTTCTGAGTAGACATGAAAATACAGCATCCTATGTTATTCATGGAGCATAGAACCGTTGGTTGCAACCTGCCAATATGGCCATAAATGCATTCTCTATCCTCAGAAATGGCGTGACTCAGTTTAGATGAGCCTTTCCCAACCTGGTACCTTCCAGATGTGTTGGACTACAACTCCCATGATCCCAGCCAGTATGGTCAATGGCTGATGAGGGGAGTTGTAGTTCAATACAGCTGAAGAGCACCAGGCTGGGGAAGGCTGGTTTAAATAATGTTGAACAAAGTCTTGTGCTCACCATTGCATATCAATTGGAAGTTTTAACCATGGCTCATCTACCAGAAAACCATGGTTTAGAACAGCTTGTCTGAGTTCATCTTCTATCTTCTCAGCAATGGCCTCCATAGGCAAGGAAACAGCCATAATCATGCTTGTTTTCAGTTATCATGTAAAGCCACAGTTTACAAACCCATTTCAAACGATGGTTTCTGATTCTAGCTTGCCAGCCAACTTCAGCCATTCAGACATTACACCAAACCATAGTTAACATTCTTCAAGCATTGTCTGAATAGAGCTCTCCCCCCCCCAATTCCTGACAACCAGACAATCCTTCTTGCACTGGCATACCAAGAAACCCACAACAATGGTTCATTCTCTAAAAAGAGGGCCAGGAAGCATCTTGCACTTGTTAGTGGGTTATGATTACTATTTGATGGCAGAGGGGAGAAAACATACTTTGGGTAACAGTTAAAAATTTCACACATACACAAAGAGGAAAATCTTAAAAATCACTTTTATTTACATGATAGAAGGTTTGCTTGTGCACAAAGATTTTCCTAATCTAGTCAGTGGTAACTTCGCTTGTATATCTTCAGTGAAGTGTGTGTGTGCATGTATGCACACGTGTGTGAGAGAGAAGAAGATGAAGTAGTTAGAAGACTTCACAGTCTGCAATCAGCCAATGCTAGCAATCACTGGCCAAGAAAATGCCAGTTATCGACTAAAAGAAAAGAGAACAAATATTATTCACCAGAAGTAACTAAAAGAATATTCATAACACCCATCATTGCTGTCCTCTAAGTATAAATCAATATGCATAAAGAATCCTGCCAACATTGTGCTATGCTATTTTGTGATGCCGCTCCACTAAAAACAACAACAACCAAATAATGCATGTCCAGCAGTTACCACCCCTTACAAGAAAAAGTAAAAGAAAGCTTGGATAAGAACTTAGGTACAGTACATAAAACGTGCTACAGGACATTTTGAATTCCATACAAGAAAAAGGATCCATTTGCTTTCTGCTTCCTCAGTCAAGTCACAGAAATAAGACCACAGGGGACAAATTAATCCACAACCAACATTTCAATGAAAACTAAAGGCCAAGCTACGCATGATGCTACAAGTGTATCTTGCTTTTTTAAAATTTCATACAGCAGCTGCTTTCAAACTCAGTTTACTTTTATAGGATATGGGCAAGAACTCTGTAGCAGCTCTTACCTTCTTTGGAAACAGAACAGTCTTCCACAGGTGGTGGAGCCTACAAAAAGAAGAGACACTTTATTTTTATTTATTACTTAGAAGCATCAGTTTGTGTGGTGCTATACAGAACACGAAATGGGAAGTTTACAATCTAACCAGGGGAAGAGTATTTTAGTAATTCAGTTACATGTACTCAGGTTTAGTTCCAGTAAGTCAGGCTTCCCCAACCTGACTGGGGATGATGGGACTTGTAGTCCTACACTCCTGGAGGCCACAAGGTTGGGGAAGGCTGCAGCAGGGCATGGGAAGTAAGGGATTGTGCCAAAGGCTTGACAAACTGGGGTTTTGAGGATGGATCTGAAAGGGAGGGAGAGAGAGAGACAGAGAAGTGCCGTTATGTAGGTGATCTGGGAAGGAGTTCCAAGCATACAGGGCAGCAAGCGAGAAAGGGCAGAGCCTTTTGAGGGAACAGGAGAGCTTCAGACAGCTGAGGCTGATGGAACTGAGGAGAAAAGATCACAGGCAGTGATTTATTGGGATACAAGAGCTACTTCCAACTGGCTCAAGGGCTTGTCCTCTCCCAGTAGGGATTCTTTTTATTATTATTCTTTTTTCTTTGAACAGCAAACTCCCATGCCATATCAAACTCTGCTTTTTATAACTCCTCCCAATTTCAAAAGTCTTTTGCATGGGGGGGGTGGCTGTTCAAACACACACAGTTCAAAGCCTCCACCCCACCTTAGGCATAGAAAAAACTAGCTGCATGGTTCTTTGGGTGCTGGATTTGTTTGTCCTGAACCTTTGGGACAAAGTGGGCTACAGTAGCTAAATTTAAAAAAAAATAAATCACAAAAGATTAAAATTAAAAGTCAGCACTGAAAGGACACTGAGCCCAAGCAAATTCAGAGTCACTTGTGAACATGCATTGGACCAGCCTTCCCCTACCTGATGTTGCGGACTACAGATGTTTTGACTACAACTCCTACAGATGTTTTGACTACAACATTATTCCTGACCATTGGCCATGCTGGCTGGGGCTGATGAGAGTTGTAGTCCAAAGCATCTGGAGAGCACCATGTTGGGGAGAGCACCATGTTGGCCACAATCTCCTGTGATAAAAATGGGGAAAGATGCATCACTAAGAGCTTGGCTCTTAAAGAGAAAGCAGAGGTCTCATTTGTGTGTATACAACTGCCGTGACTCAAGGTATAAAACAGGCACTTTAGTCCATTAATAGTTAAAAATCAGATTTCTAAACAGCTGGGAACACTCCATAAAAACAACAAATCGATGCAATCATTGCAGCTGGCAAAGCAGGTTATAAACGGATCAGAATTTGGGGTTTCATTTTTAGGATGTAAGCAGGCATTGATATTTTTAGTTCCTTTGCTTAAGTTTGTGTCTGTGTGTGTTGTTGTTGTTGTTGTTGTTTTTAAAAAATGCAACATTCGGCTGGACCAAAAAGAACCATTTAAAAATATTTCTCTCTTTGTCTCTCTTTCTCACGCAGGCGCAGGCAATTTTCTCTTTCCCTGCAAGATGCATTTAATTACACAAAGCAGTAAATAAAGTGTGCGCTTGGTGATTAGAGTATACTGCTGCTAGTCAATGAGTTCTGAGTGCTGGGTGGTAACTCATGGCAACAGGGGAGACAAACAAACACACACACACACACACACACACACACATCGTAGGCTAGATACAAATTTTCCACAGCGCTATTATTCAGGATCCAAAGGGGAGTGTGTGTGTGTGAATCCAGCATTAGGAGCATTTGCTAAAATAAGTGAATGTGAGAAAATGCAGTTACTATCCTGCATTTAAAAGATTGCTAATGGGGGTTTCATTGCTCTCCACCTCGGCCCCACGTCTACTCCTCTCTCTCTCTCTCTCTCACACACACTCACACACACACACACACACACACACACGCCCAGACACTCCAAGACCACGAGCCATCTGTGTTCTCCCTTTAATTTCCAAGCCTGGCCTTCTCTTTGTTTTACACACTGGATTACAACGGCGCAATTGTCGATCGCCTCTGTGCACATTTAAGAAGAAGAAGAAAAGTAACAGAATTTCCCTTACAGATTGCACAATAGATTGGATATCCTCTTCATTACAGCAATATGGACTGGTATCCACCAGGAAGTTGGTGCTGAAAACAGAATACAATTACCAGCAACTGGGGGGGGACGGGACAGGGGACAACACACACTATGACAAGTCCTATGACAGGGCACTTAAATAAGGAAGGGATCCAAGAAGCTGCTTGATACAGAGTCGGACCATCATCTACGTCAGGACTGTCTACATCAGGGATGGAGAACTTCTGGCCCATGGAGGCTTGGGCTCCCTCCATGGGCCCTGCACATTCCCCAAGCCCCACCACCGGCCTAGAGGCTACCCGGGGCTTGGGGAGGAGATGGGGAGAGGAATCTCCTTGTTATCTCGAATCTGTGATCGGAGATAACGAGATTACCCTGTGCGCCACTCCATCTTCCATGTGATGTCATCTGGGAGCAACCAGCAACCAACCTATTTTCTCTTCCCTCTCTAATGACACATCCTAGTTAAGTTAGATCCCGCTACGGACAAGGGAGGGAAGGTTTCCCCGCCCCTGTGCTCCTGTTCTTAGATAAAGTCAAAATTCACAGTGCAATTCTATGCACGCCTGCTTAGAAATAAGCCCCATTGAGTTCAGTAGGGGGTTACCCCCAGGTAAATGTGTATAGGATTGCATTTAGGGATAGGCAATCTGGTGCCCTCCAGATGTTTTGGACTACAACTCTCATCAGCCGTTGCCAGCAAGGCCAATGGTCAGGGAGCTGTAGTCCAAAACGTCTGGAGGGTACCAGGTTGCCTAACCCTAGAACAACCCTATGCATGTCTAGTCAGATGTACATACCATTAAGTTCAATAAAGGTGCAATCCTATGCAAGCTTAGACAGAAAAAAGGGCTACAACTCCCAGCATGCCCCAGCCAGCTATGCTGTTGTAACCTTATATCCACTTACCTGGGACTAGGCTCCATGGAACTCACTGGCTCACTTCTGAGTAGACATGCATAAGATTGCATTTCAACCTTTTCTTGTTTCGAAACGACTGAGCATTTCTAAATGGTAACCCATGTCCTCTTACTACCAATCTAGAATGAGCAAAGTCAACAACACCAAGACATCCTCAAGAAAATTCAAGGTTATCATTCTTGTACAAGCAGATTAGAGGCAAATTTATTTTTGGAGCCGTTACTGAAGTTTAATTACCGAGTAATCCACAGGGCTCATGTAGTCATTTATACACACACACACACACACACACACACATTAAGAAAAATTACTAACAAAAGGCAGCATGCAGAAGAGATCTTTGGGAACAGAAGTGCTACCATCACAATAAAAGCCATCCAAGACAATTTAACATTAATTCACACCGGATTTGGACAGAGCAATGTAAACTGGACGCTTACCATTTTATGGCTCCGCCATCAGCCTTTTTGTGAACCAAAGCTTTCCAGTATTCATGGGTGGACTTGATGATTTCAAGAGCAAATGCCTATTTAAAAGGTGAAACAGAAATGTGATTCCCACCCCACTCTTTAAAAAAGAATCATTGTGACATGTTATGATTTGCAAAACTTAAGGAGAACTTCAGGGACACTCAGATTAAAACTATACATTCAGCAATACCTTGGAACTTCCAAAAATTCAACTGCTAAACCATTCCTAACCTAACCTAACCCCACATTTTTTATTTTTTTTTAAAGAAAGATGTAACCTCCCAAAAACTAGTTCTAAGATCATTCAGGAAGCTTCCAATTGCTGATTTACACACAGCCATGTGTGGCAGGGGAGACCAAGAATAACAATACACATTTCGCAGCAAGGAAACCACAGAAGCACTGCTATCTTCCATGTAGGCCATGGGAACTAAGCCATATTTGGGGATAGAGTAACCTTTTTAGTATTCCCAGAACCATTTTGAGAAGCCACTCCGAGCCAGTTCAAAGAGAGAACTAAGGAATTTAGTTCATGCTTTGGCTCCACTTTAGGCAAAGCTTTTCTGCATATGGTTAATTTTTAAATGCCAGCTGTACTGGCTGCAGCACTCAAAATCTCACTAAAACAGTTGGAAAGTGTCTGATTATGGTCAGTAGAGGAGCTTGGAATGCAGCCGGGGCAAAAAGCATTTTCCCAAGGATCTGGGCGGGGGGAGACAATCAAGAACGTTGGATGCACTTTAGGAAAAGCAACAGAAGAAAGCTTTCACCAGAAACAAGGAACCAATCTGGGGATCATGGGCACCACAAAGCTGAGGTGCTTTTCTTCCAGAGAGAAGTTACATGTACCTTAAGATTGTATGATGTTTCCCACAAACCAAGGATGGGAAAGACATGGCCCTCTAGATGTTGTTGGACTACAACTCCCACCATCCCTCACCCTTGGCTATGCTGGCTAGGGCTGATAGGAGTTACAAGTCCACCAACAACTGGGGGTGCCACTGGTTCTCCTCCACCCCGCCATAAATCTATATGGTGCACAGGATGCAGTTTTCAAAAATAATCTGACACACCCCCAGAGACAGTTGACACACACAACACAAAGCCTGCGTCCTCATCGGCAGCACTTGATGAGCTTGTTCTAACAAGCAGCCCCCCTGTTAATGCTACAGTGATGTTAGCCCCAAACTAGAAATAGGAGTGCCATCACTGTACAAATGTCCATCTGGTAACTCCTTTGAAAAGCACATCAGGCATTTTACTAACAACAAACGCCAGAGACATAGGTTCTATGCACAGGAGAGGAAGTAAGCACTTCCTTCAAGAACCATTTTTTTAAAAAAAATGCTCTCCTAATAATACTGGGTTGGATCCAGACTAAGTTACGCATGCTTTAGCCCCATTTAAATCAATGTGCCTTAAGTTAGCAATCACTAACTTGTCTCATTGATTTCAATGGGACTAAAATGTGACTACCTGAGTCTGGATCCAACCCACTGGGAATCCAAACCCAACACATTATTTCGCCAGGGTACATATTTCGACAAGAACCATCAGTACGTTTGCTGTCTCCAATGAAGAGATTCTTCACCTTGTCTTTAAATGTGCCATTAAGAGCAAATTGATTTTCCGGCTTCCCATCTGGAACTTTATATAATCTGAACCAGTCAACCGTAGCTTCGAGATAACCCGGTTTGAACTCCCTGACATCATCAATGTCTGTAATGAATTAGAAAAGAGATATACCACACACAAGTTACTGTTATATACCAATTTGCCCCCAAGCCAGTAGTTAAATGTACATGCAGGGTGCCTCCAATCTGCCCATAAGGTGGGAAATCAAGGGTCTTTAGTAAACACTGAGTGGCGGTAAATAACGGCTTTGGGCAGAGGAGCTAGACCAGGAGGCTTGTGGATTCCACATGACTTTGGGCAGCAGCAGTGTCAGCACCAATCGGAGGCCAAGGCAAGGGATGCCGATAGGGCTTCGGTATGGAAAACTGTGGGCGACACAGTAGCCATTGTAATCGGCCACAGCACCGCAATGTGGAAGGCAACAGGAAACCACCACATTATATTTTCCAAGTATACTCGTCATGACTGAACAGAAATATCTAAAGACTGTTTAGTCATGATGACATCCAACCTCCAGTAGGGGACGAACGAGGAGGAGAAGAAACGCTCTTCATAAGCAGAAAACATTCCATTCACTTCAGCAAGTGCATGGAGGTTTCCCTGAAGCTGAAGTGAATGGGCGGGTTCGTACATCACGGCAACCCACTGGGGCAATTCTGCAAACATCCCACAGTGACCTCGACAGATGATCAGGCTCACCATGGGTTGTTTGCTCCTCTCCTTCCCGCTCAGTCCTCCAGGTGGTATCGGTCACACCCCACCCCTCAATAGGGCCTCAAGCTTGCCCTCCTTATTGGGATCTTTGGGTGTGCTTATGTAAGGTTGGGGTTTTTTCCCCCACTAACCCTTACCCTTCTCACACTGCCTTTGGGATGGCTAATCCCTACCTAATACCTCTTTGACCAGTACAATAAGTACAGCTTCCACACAGGCTGTTTCAAATAACAAAGAAAAGTTTATTTTTAAATGCAACAAGTTCTGGAAATAAGTTTTATGTGTAAGTTTCAGTTAATCCTAAAGTAATGTAGTACCAATCCTCCTTCAACAACTGTTCCCAATATCAATCCCTGCACTCACTAGCTAACAATCCTAATATAATCGCTCAACTCTCTCAAACATCTCAAAACTTCCCGCCTGAACAGCACCGCCCACTGTTTATATAACGCAGGTTCTACCCCCCCTTTTCACTCTCTCAGCCAATCATGTCACATATGTAAATACACCCTTCTTCCTGCCCATCCTTTCTCACTCACCCAGATATAGCAGGAATACATACTTAAGATTAATACACAAACACATTATACTTACCACCTATACACTTTAAATTTATACCCAAATAACATAACATCACAGGATCCCACGGGAAAGCGCAGGAAGACTGAGTTGTCTCTCCCTGCCCGCCATGATTCCAAGCCGTTTTTGGCTCGCCATGGCTTTTTTGGGGGGGCGGATGTTTATTTACCGTATTTATTTAGGAGATTGGAAAAGCCGGCGCGCTGGATCATTCTCCTTATAGTAAAGCACAACAATTGGATAGTGGTGGTGAGATCTCACCTGTCAGGCAGGGCAGAACTAGGCAGCTATGCTTCAGCGGCCAAGCACTGGATCACACCAAAAAGGAGGAAGAGGATATCTCAACGGTGCACAAAAATAAAGGTTTCATTGGCCCAACACATATCCAAACATACTTCCTGAAGGGCACTTAAAAAGCACACCAGTGCTCTCCATAACCAAATGGATCGAGCCAGCCACAGCGCTGTAGGTCACTGCTCACAACAGTACAGCTAAAGCCAACCTAAAGGAACAGACTTCTAGTTATACTGCAGGAAGTTCAAGTTAAGTGTGTTGACTTGGCATGGAGGCTCACTAGAACAAAGTACAGTAATACCTTGGATTGCAAGTAACTTGGTCTGAGAGCGTTTTGCAAGACAAGCAAAAGAAATTTAAAAATTTTGACTTGATAAACGAGCAAGGTCTTGCAAGACAAGTGTGTTGAAGGATCCTCTTGAGCTATAATGCGTAAAGCATTTCTTTTACTGAGCAGTAGTTGCCATAAATATTTGGCACAGGTTTGCCCATACAGTAATACCTTGGATTGCAAGCATAATTTGTTCCGGAACCATGCTTGTAAACCAAAACACTCTTATATCAAAGCGAGTCTCTGGCGGGCATGAGCGGGGCCAATTTCGGCCCTCTACGCCCGCTCGAGGCGAGTGGTTACATCCCTACCATGCTTGAGGAAGCAACGCAAACCTAGTAGTGTGTTTGTTCACAGGAGCTGTGACTGGCCCGGACTCTATGGCAAGCACACAAGTGCCTCAAACTAGGGATGTGTGAGGAATCCAATAAAGGGGTAAAAATCCATCGGATTTTCACAATTCAGCCCCCTGGATTCCAGTTTGTCAGCCCCACACTGGCACTGACTCGCTATAATGCAATTCAAGCCAGCTCGCGGACTTCCATTTCTAAGATGGCCCGTGATTTGCTCATTTTTTAAAACAACAGCTAAGGAGATTTGCGCAAATCATGCAATTTGCACAAATTGAACTAGTGTGATTTGTACAAATTAGAAGCCGAAAACATCATTCTAGCACGATTTGCGCAAATCACGCTAGAATAGTTTTTGGCTTCAGATTTGTGCAAATTATGCTAGTCCAATTTGTGCAAATTTCACAAATTTCCTTAGCTTTAAAAAATATATATGCAAAAAACAAAACAAAAAAACCCAACCAACTCAGCCCGCTTCCAGTCATCAGATTGGAAGCGAGCAGTAAATCCATTGAGCTCAAACGAGCTGGATTTCCCAGCACTGGCACATCCCTACCTCAAACATGATAGTAGACACTTATAATCCATAATGGAGCACATGCTTTGTATGTTCAGTCCCTGGCACCTCCAGTTAAAAGGATCTCTGGCAGGATGGCTGGTGAGGCCAATCCCTACCAGTCACCCAAGACATCTGGTGTCCTCCAGATGATTTGGACTACAATTCCTATTTGTCCCAATCAGCATGGCCAACAGTCACAAGACGACTGGAAGTGTAGCCCTCCAAAACAGCTGCAGAGCACCAGGTTGAGGAAGACAGGAGTAGGCGCTGCTCACATAGATGGGCCAATGGCGTGACCAGGCATGAGGCAGCATCCACCATTTCTGTTTAATTCAGACTTCCCCAACATGGTGCCCTCCACATGTGTTGGACTACAACTCCGAGCATCCCCCAGCCAGACATACTTTTTATTTATTTATTTATTTATTATTTGCATTTATTTATCACCCATCTGGCCGGCAAACCAGCCACCCTGGCCGATGTACATAAGATAAAAACAGAATAAAATACATTAAAATAGTATAAAATTTTAAAATCTTAGCCCACCCCATATACTGGCTGGGGGATGCTGGAAGTTGTAGTCCAACACACCTAGAGGGCACCAGGCTGGGGAAGGCTGATTTAAGGCATGAAGTAGCTTTAAACCACTGGAAGATGACTCCCAATTCTAGTGGGAACCAATTTGTACATACCGTAATCACTTTTTCCATCCAACAGATGCATGCCCCCCACCCTCCTCCTCCTCCTCCTCCACTCCCAAAGCTAACACATCTGATTTGTAGCAAGCATTCTAAAAAGGGCTGTGGGAAGAGGACACATGTTTTTAATGACAACTTATAAACATTTGCAGGAAGCAGCAGCTTCAGTCCATATAAAGGCATTTGCTGTGTTTTTGCAACGGGGGGGGGGGGGGGGGATCTTGCAAACATAAATAAAGTTGTTTATGCTGAATGTTTCCCCAAATTCACGACAAAGCATCCATAAACCTCAGTTGTTACTCTGCATATAAAAACACACACCCCTATTAATGCAGAGAAGCAATACAGTGGGCAAGCAGGAGGGTTATTGGCTCTGGTTTCTCTGTTGGAAAACTGATTACATATATCAAAAGAGAAAAAATGAACGAACAAACAAACAAACAAATAAATAAATAAATAAAGGCTTGTTTATCACTCTTTTGTTCCCCTCTTCCTCCAAGGAGCTCAGGATAGCATATATGGCAGTGGGGGGGGGGACATGTGGCCCTCCAGATGTTGTTGGGACTGCAGCTCCCACCAGCCCTAGCCAGCACAATGGTGAGGGAGGATGGGAGTTGTAGGCCAAAACATCTGGAGGGCCAAAAGTTGCCCACCCCCACACTACACCATGTTGGGCCTTGACAAGCCATCAACCCTAGCCAAGAAAGAATCTTATTACCTCCATTTGTGTTTATAAAGAAATGTTTGAGGGTGTTCGTTAGGAAAAGATGGGGGAAAGAGGTTAACATCCCACCTCCCACAGCAATTGCTCCTTTCTTCCAAAAACAATTCTGCGTCTTCCCTCATGAGGGAAATGAATCCACTTTAGTCTTACAGCTGCTTCAAAGGTGCAGGAGGCACCCAGTATAGTCTTCCACTCAGTTTTACGACCTCAGAATGCCTCTAGGGACTGGTTTCTAGCCTAGACCTCTCCTTGACACGAGGACATTCTGGGGCTGGGCACTTGGCTTCTTTGAATGCCGCCCCCGCCCCAACCTCAACATACCGTATGAGGGAACTGGACCATGGGCCTGCCTGAATGATCATAGAATCATAGAAAAGTAGAGTTGGAAGGGGCCTACCAGGCCATCGAGTCCAACCCCCTGCTCAATGCAGGAATCCAGGTCAAAGCATCCCTGACAGATGGCTGTCCAGCTGCACCTTGAATGCCTCCAGAGTGGGAGAGCCCACCACCTCCCTAGGTAGTTGGTTCCATTGTCTTATTGCTCTGACAGTCAGGATTTTTTTCCTGATGTTTAGGTGGAATCTGGGTTCCTGTAACTTGAGCCCATTATTCCGTGTCCTGCAAACTGGGATGATCAAGAAGAGATACTGGCCCTCCTCTAATTCGCAGGGTACCAAAGGTCCACAAAAAAACAGCCAGTCATTTGCGATCCGTCATCCCAACACTGCATCGGTCAGCTTTCCCCAACCTGGTGCCGACCAGATGTGTCGGACTAATATCTGGAGGGCACCAGGTTGGGGAAGGCTGCTGTAGGTAATGAGCACCCAAAACTCTTGAAGAAGCAAGATGAGCTGAGGATGCTCAGAGGCTTCTCTACAAGATGCCAGGCACCCTCTTGGGCGGTGGTCTGAGAGCTCTCATCAGTAAGAGACGTACAGCTACAACTGCCGAGTGGCAGCTTTCTCAGCACTCAAGAGCAACTAGGCAGGGATCCAACTTAGACAAGCATTTCATTCAAAGAAAATTAAGCCGTGAATAAAAAGTGGAGAGGAATTCAGCACGGACTGGCCAGGTATTTATCCCCCCCCCCCCAAAAATAAAAGCCTTTGCAAGCCCCTGTACTTGTAGGAATAAGTCAGAAACCCAAGACGGGAACTTTTCGGCAATTCTGCTGCAAGATGTATACACTTAAAGAAAAAAAGCGGTGTGTGTGTGTTACTTTGCGCATGCTAAAACGCATGCATTTGTTTTACTTAATTCTTTGAACTCTGTGCCCTTTTGACAGCTAAAAGACTGCAATTACAACACTGGGAGGATAAACACTCACCTCCTATAATGCAATGGATTGAGGACCTTACAACACTTTCAGTATTTGAACAGGTGGCGTATAGATGCTCCCTTCGAATGGATACTTATTTGGATATCTGGACCACTTTGATTGAAGCTTATGTATAAATAATAATAATAATAATAATAATAATAATAATGCTGTATTTTCATGCGTTTCATATGTATACACTGCTATGAATATATACAAATCTATGTGTGTACATTAAAAAGAGTAATAGAAAAAGAAAAAAATATTCAAACTCTGCATACGTTGGAATACCCTGTGCATTGGATAAACCAAAAAAAGGGACAAAATATCCTCCACATGTTACTCAAAACGTTTACTGATTGGCGAGAATTCAAGCCAGTTTGAATGCTGTCCCACTGACATGTTTATAATTAACCTTACACGTGCTCCAGAGCTGCTTAGGATTCTAGATTCAACGCCCTACAACTCCCAGCATATTACATTGCTGTGAACAGACATAATGATGTCTGTTTCGGCCCTAGGTTGGGTAGCAATATAATCCGTAGGTTAAATATTCATTGCGTAAAACAGTATTTCCTATTATCTGTCCTGGATCTCCCATCAAATCAGCTTCATTGGGATGATCCTGGGTTCCCACATTATGAGAGGGAGAATGAAAGACTTTTCTCTGTCTACTTTCTCCATACCTTGTATAATTCTCAATCCTGTCCCCCTGCCCTTACCCACCCTATTTCTAAGCCAAAAGACAAGATGCAGGACTGAGGTTACAAGACATGAGAGTAGGGAAGAGATATGGGTAAAGCATCCTACTTATTGGGCCCAGTCTTCAGCGAGGCTGTAAACCCGTTAGGGCTGCACTACTTCAGATTGCAAGTGGGGCCCAACAAGACTGAATGCTTGCCAATACCAAAAAGAAAAAAGGGGGGGGAGCCACCCTTCACACAGAAAACTCTGTCAGGGAGTAAAATCCTGCCTGTGAGGATTTTGCTCTGTACACAGAAATCTTTCATGTCACGGAGGCAGCTGACCTAGTCTCTGACCTTTCTAGTCAGCTAGTTTTCTGCATGGAAGTGGGAAGGTTGTATGTAGGAGCATTCAGTCTTGTGGGCGCCCCACCTGCAATCTGAAGTGGTACAGCCCTGACAGGCTTAGCACAGTGAGAACTAGGCCATGCAGTGCCCTGAACCCTAGTCATTTAGAAGGCCAGTAAATTAGGAAGTGATCAAGATGCAAAAGTGTAGCAGGAAGGGTTTCCTCCTCAACACAGCCTCCCCAGTATTACTAGGGCAACCTGCCCCAACCTGGGACCCGTCTGATGTGTTGGACTACAACACCCATAATCACAAGGCTGCACAGACAATTGCCATGCTGCCTGGGGATGATGGCAGTTGTAGTTCAACCTATCAAGAGGGCACCGGGGAACGCTGTAGTAGGAGAACTGAGCCTTTTCTAAAAAGTATTTCACCACACCCAATTTTCCTGCCAATTTTACATTGCATTTTTAAACTGAAGAGTCAAACCATTAGGAAGATACATATATTTCATGCTTTGGCTGACAATTTCTTTCAAGGGGCTGGCATGAATAATCTTTTGTAGCTTCCCATGTGCACAGACTCATTTCTTTTTCAGTTGAGAAGTTACCCACCTGGCTAACTATATATAAACACACAAAATACCCAGAAACAAACTTAATACCCACTAGTGCTGCAAGAAGTCCCTCTTAACAACTCCAAATCAAATTTCTTAAGATCAGGCATGGTCTCCACTTCATTTCCCTGTGTGAACATGGCAAAATCATTTGCTTTTATAATAGCATTTGGGTCTCCTGAATTTCAAGCTGTGCCAAGAAACATGAGATCTGGGGCACCAAGTTTGTTGGACTACCGTTCCTGGGAATTTAACAGTCGTAGAGCTAAAACTTTTGGGACCTTTGGAAGAGCTAACAAGCATGCCTGTACTACTGCAAACATGCAGGTATAAAGTTTACATGAACAGAAAGTAACGGCAGAGCTGACCAGCAGAAGTGAGGGGAAATGGGCAACCCAACAAAATTAGAAGGACAGGCTTATATTTTATACGCACAAGACATTTAAGAAAAACAAACACATTCCAGACTTCTTATGCCATCATAGAGGAAAGCCATGCATATGACCAATATGGCCCTAGGACTGGAAAGCAGAAGGGAAGCATACTCTGGCTTCTGCCATTAGTCAGGGGGCCGCCTAGGCACACTGGGAGGCTGCACCCCCTCCTTCCCGGGAATAACATCAAGCCAGGGGGGGGACCAACCTGGCCCATCTAGTGGGACCAGGGAGCTCGCGTCCCCCTCCCTGCCAGAAAGAACATTCAGCTCCAACTGACAGGTGCCCTGGGGAAGCAAGGGGAAAGAATGTTCTCTGGCCCATCCATCAGCCAAAGGAGCAAGAGCCACCAGCAAGGGAAGGTCAGCCTGGCCCGAAGTGCTTTTGAATGCTCGGGTGTAGCTCGTCACTTTCTTCCGGCCTTGAAAAACTGATCTCTTCCTTGCCCTTCCACTCCTCTTCCCTTCCCTTCTGTGTCTTGTCATCTGAGTTTGTAAACCTGATGGCAGGGCCTGTCTCACATTTTTGTATCAATGTGAGACAATCATTGCCAGAAAAGCAGTAAATAAATAAACAAACAAATTCAAACCACTGAGAAACTCCAGTACTCTTGCAAGTTTCCCTGCCTTAGTGTAAAGACCATACGTGTGCTCTCCAGCAAATATACTCAAGATGGGAACCCATACTCTCTTTCCTTTTTACTCCCTTCTCCCCCATGTGCTCAAGTCAGATGTCACTCTAACATAGTCTATGCATAGCAGGGATACACAGACACTAAATTATGTGCTGCTGAAGAGCCCACACCTCTGCCACACTGAAACATAGGATGGACTACGATGCCACCCTATCTCAGATCCCAAGCGGGGCAATGGAAAAAAACAGACTTTCCGTTGGAGAGTGAACAGATGTGCCAAGTGGAGGAGGGAGAAGCTGGTAAGGGAACATGGTCAAGAAGGAAGAGGGGGCGAATCCTGGTGGAAACCAGCATGCTCAAATGAAGCACTTGGCCCTTTGAAAGCAAATAAAATCCATGCTGATCAGTTGCTTTGGATTCACAGCAAGAGTGGGATTCTGAAGCCAGACAGCCTTGAAGGTAGGGTGAAGACCAGCCTAGCATTGGATTGGGCCTGACAGATTCTCCTAAGAGTGTCTGCTCATTCCGCCAACTCAGTGAAGGAAGTCAAGCTGGCCTGGAACCTCTCCAGACCTACTCCCAAAATTACAGAAGACAATAAAGGTCAGAGCTCCCTCTCCCAACAACTAGGGTTACATTGGAGCATTTTATTCTTCTGTACACAGTGCAGCTTTGGGTTATGCACCTACATTACTCCTTCCTTCCCCTTAACCAGTGTGGTGACCTGGTGTGGCATAGTGGTGGTGGTGGTGGTGGTTAATAATAATAATAATAATAATAATAATAATAATAATAATAGATGATGATGATAATAAATGAATGCCTTAGGGCGCAATCCTACTATGCATGTTTAGACCGAAAAAAGTTCTACAACTCCCAGCATGCCACACTGGCTGGGGCATGCTGGGAGTTGTAGGACTTTTTTCGGTCTAAACATGCACAGGATTGCGCTTTTAGTCGCCTCTCTCTTTAAAAAGACTCAGGTGACTTACAATAAAATCATTAAAATGTACAAAATATAAAATAGCTACAAACAATTTCCATTAAAATACCAAAACATAATAAAACGACTAAAACATCAGTACAGACCAGAACCACTGATGCATAAAAAGCCCATCATATGGCTTCAAATGGTTTGAGTGTTGGACTTGGGGAGACCCAGATTCAGGTCCCCACATGGCCATGAAGCTCACTGGGTGATTTGGGGCCAGTCACTGACTCTCAGACTAACCAACCTCACAGGGTTGTTGTGAAGATAGATGTATGCCGTCTTGGGCTCCTTGGTGGAAAAGGCGGGTTATAAACATAACTAATAACTAATAAATAAATTAACCGCTTGGAGCAAGTGACTTTCAGGCTGAACAGAGTAAGCACACGGGTAGACAAGCTGGTGCCTCCCAGATGTTTTGGACTACAATTCCCAGAATCCCTTACCACTGGCCATGCTGGCTGGGGCTTATGAGAGCTTCAGTCCAAGACATCTGGAGGGCACCAAGTTGCCTACCTCTGGAGTAAGGATACATGCCTAGGATGTCCACAAACCTAGGGGGGGGGCCGCCCCGCCTCTCAGCGGCGGCGCCCCCCCCGCCGCTCGATCCTCGAGCCGGCCGCAACGGGACCCCAATTCTACGTATTTTCTGTAGAAACCAGGGCAAAAGGGCTGAACAACAGGGCTCGCTGCAGAGAGGCGAGTGGGCACCGGGACCCGATAAGGCCCGCTCGCCTCTTGCGGGCGTGAGCAGGGCCGATTTCAGCCCACTACGCCTGCTCGAGGCGAGCGGTTACATCCCTATATAATGCCCCAAAGAGACACCTATGACAATAATAAGGTGGATATTACGTAAATCAGGAGTCACTGAATTAAAGACTAGTTAACAATTCTACATTACGCATTCAAGTGCCTTCAACCCCAGGAACACATGAAGCTCTGCCTTATGCTGAGTCAGGCCCTTGGTCCATCTAGCCCAATACAGTCAACACTGACTGGCAGCAGCCCTCCAGGGCTTCAGGCGGGACTTTTCACCCCAGCCCTACCTGGAGATGCCGGAGATCGAACATGGGACCTTCTACATGCAAAACACATGCTCAACCACTGAGCTACAACCTCTCCCAAAAAACCCTGCAAAGCACTATATCTACACAGTAAACCTAATCAAATTTTGAATTCTTTCATTGTTATGGCACCACAATGCCCTACAAATTGTCGCTTTGTGTGCAAGCTGAAGATGCTCTGTTCACTATCTTTAACACCCTTCAAAAGCACCACACCTCTCCAAAGTGGCTAAAGGAGAAAACCATGAAACAGATTTATGCTTGTAGACTGGGCAAAATGGACTATTCAATGGGGGGGGGGGGAGGAAAATGCTTACCATGGATTTTCTGTGACTCTGGATCATCCACACTGATAGCAATGACCTTCCAGTCAGTTTCTCCCTCATCAATAAGACCTAGAAGCCCAAGGACCTTCACCTGGACAACATCACCAAGCGAGCGGACCTTAAAGCAAAGAAGATGGCCCTCAGAATCAGAAAGGCAGTGGAAACAGCTACGACCCACTTTATAACCCTGCTACTTATTTTGCTGCCAGGAAGGACAAATGTATTTTATGTTTCATATCTGCTGGCTTGCAGAAATAAGGTTGAAATAGAACAAACAGCGAAATATTTTGCTGCAGCTATTAAGATGAGGTCACAATTAATTCAGGGCCGTTAGCAAATGTTATTGGGAGATAAATGGTAAGGGCACTGTTTTTTTACGTTGTGTATATGTATGTTTTTATTAATCCTTTCAGTGTGTACTCATACTCTCTTTTGTTGTTTTAGGGCACAATGCTATGGCCTCCCAACATTGTGATGTGGGACAAGGTGCTTGCAGCAATGCGACCCACCACGTGTCCTTTTGATCCTTGCCCCTCTTGGCTCATAAAAGTTAGCTGAGGGGATTTAGCTGGGTGGGTCAAGGGAGTGGTAAATGCTGCTCTATGTGAAGGGGCGGTTCCTGCTGTCCTTAAGGAGGCAGTAGTGCAACCACTGCAGAAAAAACCCACTCTGGACCCAATGGTATTTGGTAACTATCAGCCAGCTGCAAATACCCCTTTCTTAGGGAAGGTTTTTGAGAGGGTCGTGGCGAAGCAACTGCAGGCACTCTTGGAGGATACTGATTATCTCTAGACCCATTCCAGTCTGGGTTTCGGCCTGGTTATGGGACTGAATCAGCCTTGGTCACCCTGATGGATGACCTTTATCGAGTGAAGGATAGTGGGAGTGATACCGTTAATTCTACTCGATCTCTCAAGAGGCTTTCGATACCATTGACCACGGTATCCTCCTGGATCGACTCCGTGGGTTGGGCATTAGAGGCACTGTGTTACAGTGGTTTCGGTCCTACCTGCGGGGCTGATTTCAGAGTGTAAGATTGGATGACTATTCCTCTGACCCTTGGCAATTGCACTATGGGGTTCCGCAGGGTACCATCTTGTCCCCAATGTTGTTTAACATCTATACAAAGCCATTAGGGGATTTGGAGCCAAGTGCCATCAGTATGTAGATGCCACA
This sequence comes from Shinisaurus crocodilurus, assembly GCA_021292165.1. Classification (NCBI taxonomy): domain Eukaryota; kingdom Metazoa; phylum Chordata; class Lepidosauria; order Squamata; family Shinisauridae; genus Shinisaurus; species Shinisaurus crocodilurus. The sequence continues at coordinate 33,917,516 of CM037876.1, forward strand.
CAGCTCTATATACTTGTGACAACTGAATCAGGAGAGGCTGTGCAAGTCCTGGATCAGTGCCTGAACTCAGTGATGGGCTGGATGAGGGCCAATAAACTGAGGCTGAATCCTGGCAAGATGGAAGCTCTGTGGGTGAGTGGTTCCCAAGTCTGGGAGATAGGCTCTTTGTCTGTTCTGGATGCGGTTGCACTCCCTTGGAAAGATCAGGTTTGTAGTCTGGGGGTACTCCTAGATCCATCATTGTCACTGGAGTCCCAAGTGACTGCAGCAGCTCAGAGTGCCTTTTACCATCTTCGATTGGTTCACCAGCTACGGCCTATCCTAGACAGGGATAGCTTGGCCACAGTGATACAGGCACTAGTAACCTCAAGACTGGATTGCTGCAATGAGCTCTATGTGGGGCTGCCCTTAAGGCTGCTCCTGAAGCTGGAGCTAGTGCAGAATGCAGCAGCTTGGCTATTGTCAGGAGCTGCCCCTTTTCAGCATGCAATTCCTTTGCTGAAGGAACTGCACTGGCTACCTATTCACTACCAGGTCATGTTTAAGGTTCTGGTACTTGGGTACAAAGGCCAAAACAACTTGGGACCAGGTTACCTGAGAGCGCCTCCTCCCATACCAACCTGCCCGGTCACTGAGGTCATCAGATGGCATGCTCCTGGTGGTTCTGCATGGACCTTTGGCCCAATTGGAAGTCCACCAGGAGAAGAGCCTTCAGAGTGGTGGCTCCATTTCATTGTGCTGCTTTTGGCGCCTGCTGAAGACCTCCTAGTTCCGGGAAGCCTTCTCTGCTCTTATTTCATAGATTTCATAGATCATAGAGTTGGAAGGAGCCTACAAGGCTTCTTCAACCACCAATGTAATTTTAGTTTGTTTTCAATGTATTGTTTTTGTTTCTTTTATCTGTTTTTATCTTTTTATTGTTCGCCACTCTGGAATCAGCTCGATGTGAAGTGGTATACAAATACTGTAAATCATAATAATAATCATAATCATAATAATCATAATAATCGTGGTGGTGGTGGTGGTGGTGGTCTGGTGGACCACAGGATTATTCGGAGTCCCAGCTCCGAGGTCCTGTGAGCTCAGAGCTGGGACTCCGAACACCAAGCCCCCCCCCCCCCCCCGGCAGCTGGTGTGGAAAGAACTATACAGGCCTGTGGCTCATGCTGGCTCAGCTTGTCTGAGTGTGGAAAGCTAAGCAGGGTCAGGCCTGGTTATTACTTGGATGGGAGACCCCTCCTCTAGTTTCCTGCACTGGGCAGGGGGTTGGACTCAATGGCCTTGTAGGCCCCTTCCGACTCTATGATCTTATGAATCTATGAAAACTGCGCCAGATGCCCCTCCGAGGTCAGAAACAAGCCTCAGGGAGGGCTAAAGGGCCGTGCTGGGGGGCGGGGGTGGGAGGGGGCTCAGGCCAACAGCTGATGCTGTATCCAAGCAGCCCCCCAGCCTCCTTCCCTCCCCCTCTGTGGTGTTTCATCTAGATGGCTGAAAATTTAAGTCTTTTCTCTCCCTTCTGAAGTTCATTCCTCTTCCTATGCCTTCCCTCCCACAAGAAACAGACCTAATTTATCATTAAAAACAAACAAACCCTCAATCCTATTTTTCTGTTCTCTTCCTCAGCATCATTCCCTCTAATAGCAAACTCATGTGGTAAGTGCCAACAGGACTGGAGTGAAAAAGGAGGCCACTGAGAAACAAGAGGGAAATATCAGCATGCTTGGGGGAACTCCGAGGTTTGCAGAAGTACAAACACACTTGCAAAAACCCTAAGAGGGTAAAAAAAAATTTTTTACCCCAAACAGCTCAATGAGAATTGAGAATTCAGAGTGTCAGTAATAACTGAAAAACGGTAAAGTGTGTGTGTGTGTGTGTGTGAGAGAGAGAGAGAGAGAGAGAGAGAGAGAGGGCGAGAGAGAGAATACGAAAATGCCCTACTGGAGCTCCTTGCAGTTTACAGAATCCTGGAGGAGGGCATGGTTGGCTGGCACCCTGAACAGGAACACTCCAGCTAGGAGGCAAGGATATACTGCAACATTTTGTTACAGGTCCCACTTGTTTAAACAAATGCTGTGCTTTGATCCATATCTTCCAGGCAGACCCCTGCAGGCTATTTTCATAGGCTAATATTAGGAAACAGAACTGCTGAAACATTAAATTAACCTCTAGAATAAGTCTCACTTAAGACAGACCTGGGAACCAATTTCACAGACATCAATGGGATCGTTGTCACCACAGCATCCTGTGCTATAATCTTTATGACTGGGATCTTCCCAAGTCTGTTGAAAGATAAAGAAAAATAGAAGAACTACTAAAAGTTAAGCTCTGGTTATCATTGTTTGCCTTCTTAGTAACCTGTACAGATCATCGACATTCTGATAACAAAGGGCCAGGCTACTGGCATGCACTAGATTTAATTGTTGGTGACTATAAACACCCTTGAGATAGCAGTATACTAGTGTCATCATCTTGTAGTGCAGCCTTCCCCAAACTGGTGCCCTCCAGATGTTTTGGACTTCAACTCCCATCAGCCACAGCCCTCATGGCCAAAGGTCAGGAAAGCTGGGAGTCATAATCCAACAGATCTGGAAGGCACCAGGTTGGGAAGGCTGGGGTAGTGCTTGCTGAGTGTGTTGTGACGGATTCTCAGAAAGTGGCTGCCACGGGAAGGGATTGCCCATTCACAAAATGGCTACCATGATGAGGGCACGGCTGGTTACAAAATACAATTTCCCAGAAGGCCAACTGGAGAGGCTAAAAGAAAAGCAACATGCCCAAGTACCTAGTTACAAGGCAGAGGTGGAGTCTGCGCTACAAAACCACTCCTTTGAACCCAAATCACGATGGAACTGGAGGGCAGCCCTTTGTTTTGCAGCATGCCAGCTTCCCAGTTAATATATTTTTAATTTAATTTAAAGAAATCTTAAGCAATAAAATAAAAATCAGGCAGGCCCCAAGAGAAGTGCCCGTGGGCATCACGTTGGACACCCCAGGGTCAGAGAGCATTGGACCTAGGACTAGAGACTTAGGTTCAAAATCCCCACCCACCATAAACGCCTATCTCATAGGGGTATTGTGAAGATAAAATGAGGGTGGGATACATGATGCCCTGAGCTCCTTGGAGAAAGAGTGGGATAAAAATATAATAAGTAAAACGAAATATTGGTGCTAAGGAACTGGCCCTTATGATGCACAAGAGGCCAGGAGCTGCCCCAGCTCCCCATTTTATGCCCTTCCTGATCTGCCAAAAGCTTTGTCTACAACACAGATGCATCATGCAGAAGCACCCTGGACTACCGCCATAGCCCAAAGACAGGACACGGGGCCATGTTATTCCAAAGGATCTCCCCTTGAGCCTGAACCCGGATCTTCGAACTTGGTAAAGCGTAATAATGGGGTGCATTATTTTTCCGGAATCCACTTTTAAATACAGATTCTTCTTAAAATGTATGCACAAAATGTCTATATAATTGTCTCACCAGTCCCACTTCCCAATTCCTGCTGAATGCTGTTCTGTATTCATAAAATAACACAGGATTTACGAGGGGAATTTGCTGAGAGGACAGAAAAGCTTTCAAGATTCTGACAGACAGGGCAAAAAATATACGTTACCTGAGGGAAGGCCCCGTAATTCCAAATATAGCCCTTATGGGGAAAGATATTTGCCACGTATCGCAGCTTGCCTTCCTTTACATCTTGCTTAATGGGATTCAACGGCTCCTTTGTGGCTAGCTGAACATGTTGCAAAACAGAAAGCGGGGGCCGAGGGGGGAGGAGGGAAGAAGATTACTATAAAATGGCTCAACTGATTATTCCCGTAACAAACACATCGACAAAGCTTCAAGCTTTATAATTAAAAAAGGGAGAGAGAGAGAATACGTAAGGCATTTGTAAGATGGCAGAACTATAAAGTATCTCTCTCCCCCCCCCCCCAAATTATTCCTTCGACATTCAGGTCCAAAGTAGATGCGACGTTATGCAAAATGGGATCTGGCACTCCCACTGCAACTGGAAACCACTGGCACAATGCAAGTCACGCTTCCTCAGTAGCATCAGCATTTCTATTGAGCTCTTCTGTGTAATGCTGCTCTACAGTTTTCACAAGCACCTATTGGAGAGTACCTGTGATGTCATTGATGACAGGAGACTCAAGAGGTGTGATCAAAGGACACCCTCCGCATGTGCATCCAAAGCACAGAGGGGGGAGTACAGGACCCCCAACATCTGTGCATTCAGTGTGATGTTTTGAAAGAGGAACCCAAGCATGTGCAACTGTAGCATGTTGGCTCTTCCCTTCAAAGGTTGCACAGAATGCAAAGATGGTGGAACATGGCCAGAAGGGCATGCAAAACTGGAGGCAGGGCCAACAGGCAGTCCCCCTCCTCCCACCATATGTAGGGTACATGTGTAAAGGGAGATGAGTCGTTGGGGAAAAAAATAAGAACCAGGTTAGGGAACGGAGTAGCTTGGAAGAGGGCATGGCTGGCTGGCTGACTGACTGACACCCTGGACAAACTCCATGCTGCAACATTTTGTTACAGGTTCCACTTATTCCCCTAATAGTGAACTAGGTGGTCATATGTCTATGGGTTTAGAAGCAAAAGAGGGCCAGCCAGCCAAAAATAAGGTAGAAGGGACACATATATGGGGGACACCTTAGCCCAGCATTCCCCAACCTGGTGCCCTCCAGATGTTTTGGACTATAGCTCCCAGAGTTCCTGGCCACTGGCTATGCTTGGCTGGGCATGATGGGAGTCAAAATCCAAAACAACTGGAGGGAAGGAGATTGGGGAAGGCTGCTCTCAGCCATTCTGAAATCTACAAGTTTGTGAACTAAGAGAAAATCACAACTGACAACAAACCGAACAAAACTGTCTGACAAGAATCTGAGAGATTATAAAAAGCTGATGGCAGCTGAGCCTAGAAAAGAGTGGGGTCTAAAGAAACCAGAAGATAGGCAGGCTATAGCCCAATCCAGGAGTTCAATTCAGGTAGGAATTAAACAGGTGAAGAGAAGGAGCGCTCCAGTCCCGCCCTGCCCGCGTTGCTGTTGCCCTCTGCTCACAGAAACTCACCAACCTGTCTTGTGTGGAGAGCCTTCAAGGATACAGGAGGCTCTCCTCTTCAGACCATCACCTTCCACATGTAGAGGGAGACGGAAACATGCGATGAGGGGAACACTCCTTCTCCTCACGCATTTAATTCCTGCCCGAATTGAATGCCTGAATAGGCCTTTGTGAGAGTTTACCAATCGAGTCTATGGCTGAGAGCAGTTGAGGTACAAAATATGTCCATTGAGAACAAAAAGAAAATGGAAGGCACAGGAAGAGATGGAATTAACCTGCTTAGGCCCCTGACAACTTGTAGCATCCAGAAGGCGGGCACGGTTGCCTGGCCAGAACCCTGAGCAGGAGTACCACTGTTAGGAGGCAAGGATACACTGCAAGAGCCAGTGTGGCGTAGTGGTTAGAGTGTTGGACTGGCGAGACCCGGGTTCTAGTCCCCACTAGTCCATGAAGCTCACTGGGTGACTTTGGGCCAGTCACTGACTCTCAGCCTAACCTACCTCACAGGGTTGTTGTGAGGATAAAATGGAGAGGAGGAAGACTATATAAGCCACCTTGGGTTCCTCGCAACAGGAAAAAAGCAGGATACAACTGCAATAATAAATAAATAAATAAAAATGTTTTTTGCAAGTCCCATTTGCATTATTTATTTATTTGCATGCTGCTTTAAGAGCTTTGGCTATAAGTTTTTAAAGTTACCTCCATTTTAGCATTTGTCCAGCGAGGCACTTCTACAATCATGTTAAGTACAACCTGAAAAGAAAAAAGGGGAACAAATGAGAATGCAATGCAAAACAAAACATTCATACATCGGAGTATGACATAACCAAGGTTATTATCCTCTTCACACCCAGAGGAGACATAATGCTGGGCCCCTGCTAGCAATGGCAGACAAAATGGGAACCAGCATGACGAATGTGTGCTTGCAGGTCTGGCGTCAAGGGTAGGCATGGTCAGGCATCTGCCGAGGGCCCACACCCCAGCAGGGGCCCACTGGCAGGAGTCCCCTGCTGTTGCTCCTCCTCTTCACCACTGAAACCCACTTATAGATTCCATAGATCATAGAGTTGGAAGGAGCCTACCAGGCTATTGAGTCCAACCCCCTGCTCAGTGCAGGAAACAAGAGGAAGGCTCTCCCATCCAAGTAATAACCAGGCCTGACCCTGCTTAGCTTTCCACGCTCAGACAAGCTGAGCCAGCGTGAGCCACAGGCATGTTCACCTGCCTCTCGCTCTGGCCCAGGCAACGATGGTGGTGAGAGGGAGGAGCAGTAGATGCCACTGCTACTTGCTCACGGACTCTCTGCAAGTGGTAGCAATGATGAGAAAGAGAGGGAAGAGCAAGAGCAGCTGGTGACAATGGTGGTGAGAAGGGAGACCCATGTGGGAGCCGTCCCACTGAGAGTGTCTTGCCCAATGCCCATGGGCCCTCAAAAACTGAAGCCAGCACTGTGTGCTTGCTCCACACAGCCCCTCCCCTTCCCACGGCAAATTCCACCCTCCCTAACCATGGTTCACTGGCAAATATGAGTCACCTGCAGACACAGGTGAGGTTTACATATGCAGTAGGATGAATGCTGAGCTGGTACCATTATAGACTGTAGGTGGGGTACCATATTTGAATGCTCTTCTGCATTTAAAAAAAAATCCCTGTAAAATAGAAAAGTAGCCCATAAAGGAGAAAGGTGGCTGCCCTTCATTAAGAAATGTGCTTCCTAAAGAAGCCTACCAAATCTATAAAGTGGCTATGGCATGGGCTTTGGGGCATCCTAAATACATGAACAATTTTTTTAAAAACAAACAAACCACTGATTGGAATCATCACATATCTTCTATCTCAATTCCCAGACCACCACATTTTCTCCAACCTTACCAATTAATTATTCTTCAGTATGGTAATCGGTAAAAGCTTTCCAAAACCAGTTAATATAGGCTGACATCATCCATCTCTTATACTGAACTCAAAGCCACCATTGAGTAAAGAAGCACACAACTGTTGGGGGTTTATGGCTGCGATAAGGAGGAGGATAACAAGGCCTTGATATAAACTCACTAGCCATTTCAGAAGAACAGGGTATAACATTTACTCAACAGTGGCTTTGAGTTCAGAATGTGAGAGCGAAAGAAAAACAATATTTATGGATGATGTCCGCTTGAACCTTGCCTGTTTGTAATGCTCACCTTTTTAACAGGCCTGGAGCGGTGGTTTACAACTTCGCTATTAAGTTCGGAATTGATTGCAAGCTTCTGAACATGCACTGTTCTGCAAGGCTGGTTATGCAGCTCATAATTACAGCTATGAACCATCGGCCAACAAAGATTTGTTAACCCATTTGAAGCTGTGGTTTCTCATCCTGTTTTCAAGGAAATCTCGGTTAATCTTAATCATGGTTCACATCAGTGCCAATGAAGTGCTGAACCAGGCTTGCAAACAGGAATTTTAACAGCTTGTTGGGATGGCCTAGAAATTATTCCTATTCTCAAGGAAAGAGGCAATTTAAAAGCCTGCAAGTTGACTGCAATTATGGGATAAGGGGAGAACATGTTGAAGAGAAGGGTGGGAGTGTGCATTCCCAAGGCTAGCTCCCACTTTGATAACCAGGTTTAGCAGGGCACTAATGTCAGGGCTGAGTTAGCATGAAACCAGAAGCTTTGTGGTAATGACAAGGGGGCAGACCAGGCAGGGAGGGTCATTGCTGAGGAACCCATGGTCCTAGGGCATGGTCTGAAGGCACATGAGGCAGCCACCTTGCTGAAGCTGAACAGGTCTAGTCAGTGCTTAGAAGAGAGACCACCTGGGAACTGCATGTAGCCACCTTGCGTTGATGGAACTGAATGGAACGGTGGAAGAAAGGTGGGATATCAACGTAATGAATGAATAAATAAACCCCTTCAAAACAGGCCAGGGCCAGGGACACTGTTGCTCAGCTGGGCCTGGGAAGATGTCCCAGACCGAACAGGAAGCTTTTTATAGCTTTTCCCGTCTAGGAGGGCCAAGACAGGGGTGTCGAATCTCTTTCAGCCTGAGAGCCTAATTCAGTTTTGGAGAAGCTCTCAGGCGGCTGCATTCCAATGGTTGGCAGGGCCAAAGGTGAAAGGGACAGAGCCAAAATACCAGCATATTTTAGCGTCAAAGTCTTCCTGCCAGTAACTGAGCCTTACGAAAGGCATTTCAGCCTTTTAGAATGGGGGGGGGGGGGAATCGCAAAAGCCGGAAAACCACCAAACCATCGGCGGTCAGGAGAAAGTGGGTGGGGCCGGAGGAGGAGGGGGTGGGGCCATCTAGGGACCCCCCAGAGGGCTAGACTGGGATTTCAGGTGGGCTAGATTTGGCCACAGGCTTGAGGTTCGACACCCCTGACCCAGCGGCTAGCCTGGGTGGGCAGAGCCAGCCCATAGCCGGAGAATGCTTCACTTCCAGGAACCAGAAGATGCTTTAGCCAGAATTCTGATGGCTCACTACAAGAGGCAGCCACAGCCAGACGCACGGGCCCCCGCTTCTGGCACTGGTGGCTCCAGACACGACGTTAAGTCACCTGCATCATCCCTCAACATTACAAGAAGAGCACAAGTTTACATTGAGAAACTCAGGGTGCATCTAACTTTCCATCTGCACCAATTCAAAAGAGATTTGATCGGTTCTGCAGTCTGTTTTCAGAGATCCCAAAAAAAGAACACAGGCTAGTACTGTAGACAAACTAGATCAGGGAAGAGCACGGGCAACTAATTTGTTGCAGGAAGCATTATGTCAGAAAGACAAAGATGTTCACTGAAAAAACTTTCCCTAAATAGAACTGGGCCACGCAATTCATAAGCGTGACCAAGAACTAGGCACATTCAGTCTTAAGGATTTGCATCTGCAGTTCACAATCGCCTCTTCCAGACACGAGCCGAACAGCGTTATCAAAGCCAGCTTTTGTGAACTGGATGAAGTCTTGATTTGTGGTCGGGCACGTGGAGCAAAATACAAACGGGAAAAGCTTAACTGTCTTCAGTGAATCCTCCCCCACCCACCCAAGATATAATTTCATACAGGCTGTAAAACAGGGGTGATGAACTTCTTTCAGTCCAAGGGCCAAATTCAGTTTTGGAGAAACTCTCAGGGGGCACATTCCAGTGGCGGGTGGGACTGAAAGCAAAACTGGGCAGGGATAAACTACCAAATATACCAGCATATTTTAGCTGAAAGCCCTTACTGCCAAATACCTACTACACCTTAGGAGAGACATTTCAACCTCTTTGAATGGGGAAAAAACTGCACAAAAGCCGGTATCCACCAAGAGGATGGTGCTCAGGGGAAAGGAGCATGACCACCTGGGGAACCCCTGGAGGGCCAGACTGAGACCCCAGGCGGGTCAGATACTGGCCCCAGGCATGAGGCTCTACACTCCTGCTTTAAAAGAAGACTGTAGGACGGAACTCGGGAGTGGAAAACTGAGCAATGTTTCTTGAAAGGAGGTACACACCACAGACATTCATAGAGAGCATCCGAGCCACTGATGCCTTCACAAAAACAAATGTTCTGAGTGCAGGGGTGGGGAGGGAAGAGGAGAGTCAAACTGGACAGGTGGGGGGGGATAAACAAACACACAACTCAGTTCATAAAAAGATTGTGGCATCCACTCACATTAGCCCTTATCATATGTTACAGTAGGGGTCTCCAATGCTGCGCCTGCGGGCACCTCCAATGGCACTCATAAAGGGGTCCCCAACGTGATGCCCATGGGCACCCAAAACAGTATTTTTTAAAATTTAAAATCCATTTTTTAAATATATGTACATGGATTTGTATGAAACGCATACAACTTTCTAGCAATTATACATAGGCTTCATTCAACAAAAGCAGACCAAAAGCAGACATCTCTATGCCACCTGTTCATATACCAAAAGTGTTGTAAGGTCCTCAATCCATTGCATTATAGGAGGTGAGTGTTTATCTTTCCAATTTTGTAATATCAGTCTTTTAGTTGTCAGAAGGGAGCAGAGAATCCATTTACCCTTCCATTTGTTAATTTCCATGGAACAGGTAAATAATTTAAAAGAACATGGACATCAGTGAATATTAAAGACTGTTCCAATACAAAATGTAGTATCTGTGTAATAACCTCCTCCCAAAAAGAAGCAACTACTGGACATTTCCAAAATGTATGTTCAAAAGAAGCATTAGCTGTATTGTGCCAGCAGCAATTAGCTGAATTAGATGATTCCTTATTAAAGAGATGTCCAAAAGACACAAAACAAAAGTTTTTGCTGAATAAGATGCAGCCTAAGATCCATAGGCACGACAGGTAGATGCCAAAGCGGTGATCCACTGATAAGGCATTTTGTGGTGGAGCCAGCAGCAGTTTCTCAAATTCCCAAATGCACCCATTGGTCCAAAAAGGTTGGGGACCCCTGCATCACAGGGCCGGTACCAACCAACACACATTGTGGGAGGTTGGAGATAGAACAGCATCAAAGTGGTAGGTGCCTCGGCCGATCTATGCATACTCATTAGAACATGTGAGACTAGCCCTTGAGCATGCAGCTTCTATGTACAGAGGGCCCTCCCCACATTGTCACAAATCCTGCCTTTGCAGGTTCTCCCTGCCACTTTCTTCCTGTCTAGTTAGTTGTACTCCAGCAACTTTGACTGTCCTAGAAAATGCTCTATGAAACTTTCTAAATCCTGCCACAGATGTGCCATGGGGTGACAAGGAGCCACTATATTTCTGCTGGTCCTACCCAAACACTCATCACTTAACAATGTTTGCCATGGACAACAGGAACCCTATTAGCACAAACCTCCCTGATTGGATTTTCAGAAGCCTGCCTCTTTAGATAACTGGTCCATATCATCAAGGTGTATACTTCTTGCCCTTTCCTGGATGTTTTTCTTGTTAAAAAATTCAGAACTAAGCCTCCACCAATAAGTTTAGTTTTCCCTTTCTAGCTCTCTTCCTGAAGACAGCTAGAGGACACACACAACTAAAGCTTTTCCAGGCACAAGGGTAGTCCAAGAAACGTGTGCTTGATAGGATCACAGAGTTGGAAGGGGCCTACAAGGCCATCGAGTCCAACCCCTCCTGCTCAGTGCAGGAAACTAGAGGAGGGGTCTCCCATCCAAGTAATAACCAGGCCTGAGCCTGCTTAGCTTTCCACACTCAGACAAGCTGAGCCAGCATGAGCAACAGGCCTGTATATCAAGGACCCATTGAAAAACCAAGTACAACAATTTTAGAAGCTAGGTAACTAAAGCAAGTATGTGCCTTGCCCTATTTACCATCCTGGGACAAAGAAAGTATGTTTTTTCAACAAAAATTTGAAATACCTTATTGAATGCCTTGCAATTCAGATTTCCTAACAAACAATAAAGAGACATCCTGAAAACATTCCTTTGAAGGGCAGAGTTGAAATAAATAATAAAGAATGTTTGATTTCATTCTTGCAATTTGATTTAAATCTATGTCATAAGCCACTCTGGTTTCTATTTAAAGAAGAGCAGGGTAGATCTCTTTTACAATTCACAATTGAAGAGCATTGCAAGCAGAAGACAGTGACTTTTAACCTATTTTATGTGGCAAGATAGGGGTGGGCAATCCGGCAAATCATGGCTGTTATGTATCTTACGCCATTTTCTACGTAAACAACGTAGCGCCAGGAACCCGGAAGTCGCTTCCCCGCCTCGGCTCGTGAGAACACGAGTGGAGCTGGGGAAGCAGGTAGGGCGAGCGGAGCTCGGGGGTCAAGCCCGGCAAGTTCTACGGACTTCCACCCCCCAATCAAGCTCCGCACAAATCCCTACGGCAAGACAATAATCAATTGGCTCATTTTATTTCTTTATTACATTTCCACAGCGGAAGCTTTCTGGACGGTTCACAACAATTAAAAACATAAAATGCAACGTAAGATACAGACAACTGACAGCACATTTGTATCTGGCTGCACCAGATCCTTATGCTGCTGCCCTATTTGAAAGACATGCATCCTGTGTGCGCACAGGCAGTTATTGTAAGAATACTGATATGAATCCTTAGAAATGTGTAGACATGTTTTCCTCCTAGCCCTGCCCATTTAAAAAAATAATAATCTGGTGAAAATTGTGCTACTGAAGAATTGCGCCCACGGCAAACGAAAAAGATTCAGGCATGCTTCCAAGAAAGCATGCTTTATATTTTCTGTTATAAGGACATACTACAAGCACATCTAGAAATCTTAACATTCAGCATTCACATTTAGAAACCTTGGCTTTTGAGACGTGAATGGTCCTTTCTGTTTCTTCCACTGATCTCTCAACAGGAATGGCTCATTTCCAATCCCATGTCATAAACAAACAGTTCAAGCTTAAAGTCGGAAGAAGCGACTGAACGGCAATTCCAACACATGGCCTCTCTCTGGAGTCATCTGGCTCTATGGCACAGCAAGCAACTAAGCCATTTGTATTGACCTTGGGTTAACAACTAGTCTTTCCAGAGGGTCACTTTTGGAAAGGGAGCAGTCTGGTAGGCCAGCAGCTAAGTATGTATCAACCTGCCTGTGAGCTAAAATCATCACAGAAGGAGGCTCTTCTATTCCATATACAAGGGAAGTACAGTACATTTACCCTCTACAAAGGAGAGGGCCTCCTCTGTGGTGGCACCTCCCATGGGAGATACGCCTGGCGCCATCACTGTACTCTTTTTGTTGCCAGGCAAAACCATTTTTACTTTATTTTCCCAAGCATTTTAGATTGGAATGTTTTGCCATTTGGAAAGAGTGTTTATACCTCTCAATCATACTGTATTTTTGTTTAGGTTTCATGCTATTTTTAATTGTATCAAATCTCTGATGTCTGTATATACTTCCCTGAAATCCGTTTTTGGATGAAGGTGCAGCCTGTACAATTTTAACAGAGCAATCCTATGGCTTCTCAGACAGTGTCTGCGGAACCGTGGGATGATGTACCGTCGATTCCTCCCCCTGAGACCACAGACACAGCTCCGACCTCATGGGCAGGAATCCAACAATGGAATCTTCTGCCCCTGACCCCTAGGGGGCAGAAGCGGTGGTGGCTTCTGTTCTGAGGATGCAACAGCATCCTTGGAAGAGGTCAGGAGAGGGAGAAGAGCGGGCAGGATAGTGGGCAGGGATGGCAGGGAAGAGGAGAGGCCTGGATCCACTTGATCCAAGAGCCTCTCTGTCTCCACCCACTGGAAGTTAAGTCAGCTAGACAGGCTATTAGCTACCGGGCCATGTTCAAGGTTCGGCTGTTGACATACAAAGCCCTAAAACAACTTGGGACCAGGATACCTAGCAGACCGCCTTCCCCTATATACACACAGCCGACCTTTGAGATCTTCTCTTAAAATGTTTCACAGACTGCAGAGAGATACCAAAAGCTAAGTACTAGCTGAATGTCTAGCACAGGGTTCTCCAACCTTGGGTCCCCAAATGTTGCTGGCCTACAGCTCCCAGCATATCCAGCCAGCATGGCTAATGGCAAGGGATTCTGGGAGCTGTAGTTCGGCAACATCTGGGAACCCATGGTTGGAGAGCCCTGGTCTAGCAGTTTACATTTCAGAAAGATACCAAACGATGAAGAAAACATGGATTTATTTATTTTTGCCCACCTAAAGGAGAAACAATAAGAGTATCCAAGAGCTTTCAACCTCTGGCATTTGTATCTTGAAACATTTGCCTACTGAAATATGAAATAGGGCACAATCCAGTTGAGACGCCCATAAGCCCCCGAACTCAGAGGATTATACGCATCCTATGAAGAGAGGAATGAATGGCGGAGGCGATCTGTGGCTCCACGCTCCTCCTGCTCTGCATTTTCGCTGGGGGGCTTCGGGGGGGGAGGCTGAAGCAGCATCAGGGTACCTCATATCCTGGTCACCCTAATCTACTCCCCTCCCCAGCTGCTTTAACCCCTCTCCGAGGTCACTTTTCCAACCTCGGAGAGAAGCCTGGCGCAGTTCTTTCTGCACCAGTTGCAAGAGGGATGGGGAATCGGAGCTATAGTCCCCAGCTCCGAGGTCAGAGTGCTGTCTCCAACCTCGGAGCAGGGAATCCGAACGATCCTTATGGCCCCGCAGATGACATCTAGGGGCCCTCGGCTCATTCCCTCAAACGTTCATCTAGAGTGGTGGCAGGAACGATTACAGGCTTTGGGGAAGTTTTGGCATTTTCAACTGGGAACCAGCAATGCGTGCAAGGCAAAAAACCCAAACGAGCCACGCATGACCCCCCAGACTTTTTATACAGCTATTTTCTTCAACCCTGGTTGGAGTGCAAGGAACTGGACGCGCCAGAGGCCAGTCAGTCAGCTGCTCTTCGTTTTTAAAAGAAATCCCCCCCTTACCCACCTTCCCCCCCCCCCCGATCAAAACAAGTAGAGCACAATGAATAATCTCAAGAAAAAGCTCTGTGATCCTACCTCACTTCCACTGGCCTTTGATCTCTTTGCTGGGATCTCCTTAACCTGTACAGGAAATATAAAAATCACTGCATACCTGATGCTTATTCATAAATCTAAAATATGATTCCAAGTAAGAAGGTGGCTTAATTAAAAACTATCAAACACAGGCATCAAGCTCAAACCAGAGAAAATTAAGGCCACAGTCCTTTCCACACTGACTAGGGAGTAAGCTCCACTGAACCTGGCAGAATGCACTTGTAAGTATTTACCCACAAGATTGGGTTATATATGTGTTTAATTCCCAACTGAAATTAAGCAGCTACGCCCACAAGTCCTACCCATTTTAGTGAAATATATACCCCAATCCTATACACATTTACACAGGAGATAAACTGCACTGAGTTCAATGGAATTTACTCTCAAATAAGTGTGCACAGGACATTTACCTTTCTCTGACTAACACCTTCTTAACTGGTTCAAAGATTCCATTCATGACAAGTATAAATGGAAAGAGTCTCCCTGTGTTGGAACCATTAATATTCTGCAGTGATTACATGTTCATATTTTTGCCCTGGGAATGTGATTGGAGGGTGGTATAGCATTTAATTTCTATCCCACCTTTGCACCAAAAAAAATGGCACTCAAGGCAGCTAACAATAAAATCTAGATCAGTGTTCTCCAACCTTGGGTCCCCAGACGTTTTTGGCCTACAACTCCCAGCATGCCCCAGGGAGTTGTAGGCCAAAAACATCTGGGGACCCAAGGTTGGAGAACACTGATCTAGATGAACAAAATCTTAATTAAAACGCAGCATAAAAACAAACAAATTAAAAAGTCAACTGAGAAGATACTAAAAGCAAAGCAGACTGAGCGAGAAGAGTAAAAGGGTTCCTGCTGATTCCTCAGGGTCTGTCCTAGATGGAAATATGCAGCTGCCTCCTACTCATGTACACAGGAAGTTGGCTTATACCAAGTCAAACCATTGGTACATCTAACTTAGCATTGTCTATTCTGACTGGCAGCAGCTCTCCGGGATTCTTTCCTAGCCTACCTGGAGATGCCGTGGATTGAACCTGGAACCTTCTGTATGCAAAGCATTTGCTTTGTCACTGAGCTAAAGTCCATCCTGAATTGGACTATTCCACCACTGAGCCCAGTATTGTCCAGTCAGACTAGCAGCAGTCCTCCAGGTGCCAGGGGGTGAACTTGGTGATGTCTGCATAGAATGCTCTCCAGCTAAGCAAGCATATTAGGACCCACACAAAGCAGCAATGCTATTCAAGCTGGACCCTTTCACTGCTCTCTTGCTAGCAGTCTGAAATTGGGGGCTGGTTTCCCACTCAGGGATGGGTTGGCTGCATCACATACGTTTATGGGCCGTGTTGATCTTCACATTGCAATTTTTAACTTATTTTATTTTTATTTATTTAAAACTATGATTAATAAATATTTAATCATTTTAAAGTATTATTTAAATATTTATTTTATTTGAAATTATTTATTTTATTTATTATTTTAAGGGTAGAACCCTTAATCATGTTGATTGCTGTACTACCTTGGGTTTTTTGTGAAGAGAGAGGGACAGAAGGCACACCACTCTACCTTCTAGAATAGGCAGTTTGGTGGACCACCTAGTACCTGCTGGTTACTGGGATTCTTGCAAATAGTGCTAGACTAAGGGCACAATTCTATCGATTGCGCCCTTAATGCACGTAAGCCCCAAAACTTGGAGGCTTACGAGCATCCAATGCAGAGCGTGAGGAGAGGTGGAAGCGATCTCCATCTCACCACACCTCCCGCTCTGCATTTCAGCTAGTTGGTCATTTTCAACCATCTACCTGAGGTGCATAGGAGTGAGAGGGAAGGAGGCAGGAGCGCCATCAGGATGGCTCATATCTTGGTGGCACCAGTTTCCTCCCTTTCCCCCCAAATACCCCACTTACCCCAGATGATGTCTAGGGGCCATAGGATCACTCTCCCCATGAACCTTTGGCACCAGCAAGGCACTTCTTTTGTTCCAAAGACTGAGTACATTCTCAGGCAGTTAAGGCAAAGCTAACGTGTGTTCTGAACATTCCCTCTTGCTTTGCGCATCAGTGGGCCATGAGGATTTTAATTTTAAATAGTAGGTTTCACAAGACTGACATTAGCCCAGCTTTGGTCAATATAACCCACCAGCTCAAGCTTCTTTCAACCCTGACAGCAGAACACATGAAAGCACAGTAACCATACACTGGGTTGAGGTTTTCTTCAGTAAGTGGACCCTGGTTCTTCAGACCTCTACAAGTTTGAGACGATCGCTCAGAAGTTACCCAACCCAATTTTTGAAACTCAATGAGATATGATGGCTTGAGATGTGGATGAAATCACCCTTAACTGTAATTATCTTTAATAACCATAAAAAATGATGACTATAATACTAGGAAGCTAAAAGTGTAAGACCAACCCTTAACAGACCTTATCTTCCAGCAACTTGAACAAATAAGAGTGTTACGGACATAATTACCTCATCTGATCCAGCAAACAGAGGAATGTCATGGAATGGGGAAATGTATTTTCCGTTTGAATTTTCTACAAGATTAAACAAAAAATGTTTTGAGCGCACACATAAGAAAGGGTATACATTTCACGTGCTTGCATATATCTCTAAAGTACAAAGGAATTTGCAGTTATATGAGAAGCCAGTGTAGCATAGTGGTGAGAGTGTTGGACTGGGACTCCGGAGATCCAGGTTCTAGTCCCCGCTCGGCCATGAAACTCACTGGGTGACTTTGGGCCAGTCACTGACTCTCAGCCTAACCTACCTCACAGGGTTGTTGTGAGGATAAAATGGAGAGAGGAGGAGGAGGATTATGTAAGCCGCCTTGGGTTCCTTGCAGGAAGAAAGGCGGGGTATAAATATAATAAATAAATAAAGGACTATAAACGCTGTTTGTTTAGTTAGAATATACACAGTGGCTGCGTATGGATAATCATATCTTTCCCCCCATCTCAACACCATGATTTTTATAGAGACGAAGGATACAATCCTATGCATGTTTAGACAAAAATGTCCTACAACTCCCAGCATGCTCCAGACAGCATTGCTGGCTGGGGCATGCTGGGAGTTGTAGGACATTTTTCTGTCTAAGCATGCATAGGATTGCACCCTAATTCAGCGTTCCCCAACCTGGTGCCCTCCAGATGTTGGATGATGACTCCCAGCATTCCCCAGGCTAAAGGATTCTGGGAGGGCACCAGGGTTGGGGAAGGTTTTTTTATTTTAAAAAAAACTTAATTCATTCAATTAATTTCCTAGATAATTATGTAAAAGCAACTAAGGGTGCAATCCTATGCATCTTTAGACAGAAAAAAGTCCTACAACTCCCAGCATGCCCCAGCCAGCCGGGACTTTTAATGTGCCATTAAAAGATACCTCCAAAATAACAATGTAAGGCACAATCCTATGCTAGTTTAGACAGAAAAAAGGCCTACAACTCCCAGCATGCCCCAGCCAGGAGAAACATGCAGGAGATTGTACCCTAACAGAACCTACTGTAGCCATCTGCAGACACTACTAGATTGAAAGCGTGACGGGGCCACGGGCTCAGTCTGGCCCTGCCCTTTCACCCCCAACCTCCCCATGTTGCCTCGGAAGGTCTGGAGTGACTTTAATCACTTCCACCTGGACACAGTTACAGCACTCCTTGCGACTGGAAACACTGATTGTGCCGAGGGCTGTAACTGCCTCCGAGAAGTGGCTGCAGTCCCCCTTCGGACACAGTTTTGGCCCTCACGTGTGTGGGCAAATACCTGCAGAGCGCCTTTGCCTGACTAGTAACCAATGTTGGAACTTGTTCATACACGGCCATTTCAAGGATCAGCATGCAGCCTATGTGCACCAGTTGCTGGGGAACTGCGAGCGAGACCGACGGTGCTGTGGCACTCATGTCCTGCTTTTGGGGTTCCCACAGGCCGCTCGGTGGCCACTGAGTGAACAGCATGCCTGGACAAGATCCAGCATGGCTCTTCTTATGTACACCAACAGCAAAAGCACAAGGGTACTATAGCACTTACATTCCATTTTCAGGAATGTGCTAATATTTAACATGCTGTGCTCTTATGCAGCTATATTTCAACAGAAAGTATGCAGGAGAGTTTCACATAAACATACGATACGAGGCTGCCTTGCCCACCCAGCCCAGTGCTGCCTACTATCACTGGCAACAGTTCTTCAAGGCCTCTGTTGGGGGCTTTCTCGCTACTGGCCAGTATAGAAATGTAATAAAAATGAAATTGTGCCCATATTTTTAACCATTGGCATATCTGCTGTGTACATTTTGCACATCTGCTGTGCAACAACCGGTACCTAGCATAGACACTGCAATGGTGAGGAAAGTGGGCATTCGAATGTGTACTCTTAAGCCTCAATTCTGTGCCTACTTACTTGAGAGCAAGGCCCACTGAATAAATTCTGAACAAACATACGAAGGACAGAGCATCTGCCAAAGGATTTTACTCACAAACCAAGGTAATAACTTGATTAGTGTTAGAACTTACAATACAGTGGCACCCTTCAACTTCCAAGCTATAAGCAGGGTTTCTGCATTTTCATGTACACATACCGGGAACAATGATGTACACACAGCAAAATACATACAAGGCAATCCTCCTACAGCTTCCAAGCAATTCCCTACTGAGAGATGCCAGTCCTGTCTGAAGCTACCCCAAAATGTCACATAATGCTTTCACCTCACCCCTATGCAAGGGCAGGCAGATGGCAGATCAGGATCTACTGCTAGATTTCTGGGTGATTTATAGTACATAAGAAAAGCCATACTGGATCAGACTGAAAGGCACACGCAGCTGAGCATTCCCTTTGCCACTATAAGCACTTGTTCAATGCAGGACCACTAAAGTAACTGGAAATGGTACTACAAGAACAGCCATGCTGGATCAGTGAAAAGGCCCATCCAGCTGCATTCTGTTCCCAAAGTGGCCAACTAGATGCCTATGGGAAGCCCGCAAGCAGGATATGAATGCAATAGCACCTTCCCATTCACGTTCCCCAATAACTGGTATACAGAGGCAAGCTACTACCAATACTGGAGGTAATATAGAGCCATCAGGATTAGTAACCATCAGGATTAGTAACCTCCAAGAATTTCTCTAATCCTCTTTTAAAGCCAGCCAAGTAGGCAATTCCATGGTTTATGCGCTGTGTGAAGTACTTCCTTTTAGCTGTCCTGAATCTCCCGCCACTCAGCTTCATGGGATGGTTGCAGGTTCTATTTTCTAGGGAGAAAAAACTTCTCTTTCTCCACTTTCTGCACACTTCATACTTTTATAGACCTCTACCATGTCTCCCCTTACTTGCCTTTTTCCTAAACTAAACAGCCACAAATGCTGTAAGCTTTCCTCAGAGGAGAGTTTCTCAAAGCCCCTTGATCATTTTGGTTACCCCTTTCTGCACCTTTTCCAACTCTACGAGTATCTTTTTTGCGGCAAAGGTTTCTGACTCCTAAATGGTTTATAAATAGCCAACTCACAATGGGTCACCACCACCATCACCTAATTTAGGCTGCTGAAACAAAGAAAGTTTACAGTAACCAGGGGTGGATTTTTGTCCCTAGGCTCAGAGGCAGTTCTCTCATTCCATGTGTCCATCTTTTGCACCTGGCTCTGGTTGGTGAATCTTTGGATTCTAGTAAAATGCAAAGTAAATTCAACAGTTTGGGAAGCCAGTGTGGCGTAGTGGTTAGAGTGTTGGACTGGGGCTCAGGAGACCCAGGTTCTAGTCCCCATTCAGCCATAAAGCTCACTGGGTGACTTTGGGGCCAGTTACAGACTCGCAGCCTAAGTCCTACCCCAAAGGGTTGCTGTGAGGATAACATGGAGAGGAGAAGGAGGATTATGTAAATCACCTTGGGTTCCAGGATGCTAAAATTGGCCTTGACTCGATTTACAGGGATGCAGGATTATCACACATTAGGATCCAGACCCTGGAGTTAGACAGAAATATCTATGCAAAGTGGCTCCCCTGTAGGAAACCGGCGCTGAGAACAGCCAGCCCACACACAGAGAAATCGAGAATTAAATCGTAAAGTGTCCAGGCAAGGTTAGATTACTGCCTGCACATCCATCATCTGCCTAGGTAGCTCTGTCTACATGCCCGAAAAGGGGGGGCCACCCCAGACAGGCCGCTGCTAAAAATACACAAGGGCGGACTAGCCCGACCTTTGCAACCATCCAGGGAGGCATGCCTTGACGTTCTAATATTACCATATTCAGAAAGAGGAGGGTCCTCCCTAAGCCCCGCCCTAGAACGCCATGTAACAAAGTAACGCGCCCAAGTCTAGCCGCCCGCCGCGTTCCAATTCCAAAAGGCATGCCCGGGCGCTCGCCGGCGGCGGCCGCTGCCGCTGCGCACCTGGCTCCTCGGGGGCTACGACTTACTGAAGTAGAGGCGGTAATCCGGGGAGTGGAGCTGGCCCCGCAGCTCCGTGCTGTAGCCGGCCATGAATCCGCCGTGCCAGCGGCAGCCCAGCACGGCCCACGGCTGCGGAAGGCTCGCCGGCGTCCTTCTCCCGCAGGAAGCGCGGCCGCGCTGAGCCGCCGAAGGCAGCCGCAGCAGCCAACCCAAAGCGGAGCCCGTACGCATGCTGATGCCTTCCGCTGCTCCGGGCGGCCCCTCCTCCTGCGCGGCGGGTGGAGCTCGAGCATGCTCAGCAAAAACCCCTGAAGCTGCAGCCCTGCGATTGCTCTCCGCGTTGTTTGCTTCCCGATCAGGCGGGAGAAAAATGGGCAGAGATTCAAAAGCCGGCCATCCGAAACGGGCCCGGCGGGTTTCTACAGATGCCTCTCGAAAGCCCACAAACGCCCCATGAGGGAAATAGCTCTCTCCTGTTGTACCGCAGCGACTGGTTTTCAGAGACATTTTGCCTCCGATTCTGAAAGTACTTGTAGTATATAGCAGCCATCATAACTAGTAGCCTTTGATTTTGCAGTCCCAGTGATTTAAAAGAAAAAGGTTGACGTAAAGCTGGGGTGGGGAAATGCGTGTGAATTTCACCAAAAGGAGAATTTCCACTGGGCGCAGCTTCCGTAACAAGCGCCCCAGGCTGCAATCCATGCTGTATACACGGATGGGAGTAAGTCCCCACTGAAGCTTTTCACAGCAAGTAGATAAATGCTGCCAGCTGCTAATTGCTGCAAATTAAACACGGTCGGTATAGAGGTCAGTTGAAAAATTGGTAACCATAACTATCAGAAAAGCAAGTAATAGAGCCAGTGTGGTGTAGTAGTTCCAGCGTTGGGCTGGGACTCTGGAGATCCAAGTTCTAGTCCCCACTCGCTGACTCTCAGCCTAATCTACCTTGCAGGGTTGTTGTGAGGATAAAATGGAAAGGATTATGTAAGCTGCCTTGGGATCCTTGCAGGAAAAAAGATGGGATATAAATATAATAAATAATATTGTGGACCACAAGTAGATTTAACACTTCTTCAAGAGGAGATGTGGAAATTCCTATTGCTCTTTTGCACTCGTCCATTAGTTTTACATTTACAAATGTTTAATCCCATTAGTAAAAACCAAAGGAGAATAGTCAAGAGAACCAGTCAGACCAGTTCAAAACTAGATCATCAGTGCTTGGATGGGTGACCGCCTGAGCTGCCCACGTCTGTTCTCCTGCATTGAGCAGTGGGTTGGACTCGATGGGCTTATAGGCCCCTTCCAACTCTACTATTCTGATTCTAATCCTGGTCAGGAGTCTCCCAAAATGTTTCTGAAAGTATTCGGTGGTTTGTGGCCCTTATCTCATGGAAAAACTTGTTGGCTCACACCTGCTGAATGGATAGGATGTGATGCTTACTTGATGTATAATATGCCCAGATCATGTGGTTCAGGTTTGAGTCTTCTCTCTGCAAACAGGATGGAACAAATCAATGTTTGAACCAGGAAGGTTAGAAGTAAAAATAATAAAGACTGTACAGCAATAAAATATGTGAAGCAAAAGATTGCTAAATACTATTGTGAGACAATGAACAATATTGTGGTTTCCTGTGGGGACTGAAAGTGTGGACAAGAAGCAGGGTTTATGTCAGGATTTAATGGCATTTAAGAGATTTAATGGCATGATGGGGCATTTATGTCAGCTGCTTTTAACAGGTCTAGTTATACTAAAATCATTCTAGCTGTTAAATTGTTTTTAAAATTTTGCATATTGGAAAAAATAGGTTGTTGTGGCGGTTTATATGCTTTTTTAATTGTATTTGTGCACTGTTCTATGAATTGTGAACAAGGGCTTCGGCTATTGGGCAGCATAGAAATAAAGTTAAATAAATAAATGTATTTCAGTGGGACACCCTCTCCCCAATGTAATAACATAAAAAAGTTTTGCAAGCTCTGCTAATAAGTTCTTAATTATTTCCATTAATTTCCATTAATTAATTCCATTAATTTCTTGAGGTCATTTGGCTCTCTGTCTCAAAAACATAAAACTCATCCCTTTCATTTCTCGACTGCTTATCTTGGAAATCTGGTCACCTTCTCCCTATGTACACATAACACGCTCATCTTCTGTATATGTATAAACTCAAACTCCCTTTTTACTGAAGCAAGAAAAACATGCATTAGTTCTTCCTGGGATTACAGAATTCTCTCCTCTGCAAAGTCTTAAGGTAACATAAATAAGTTCATTAAATCAAATCTTTCACATAAACCTTTCAGCATAACATGCAGTTAGCAGTGGCTTTAAGCAATCAGTTCACCAGTGAAGATTTGCTTCTAAATACCAGCTTTCTTTACTCAGAACACCTGTAGAGCCTCATCAGGCGATCACTCGTGACCGAGTAAGATTGTCTTCCGGGATAAAAGGAGGAAATTCTAAAGAAGATTGTGTAGACTCTAGCGATGGGTCCGTAAGTGACTGTGGAGGCCAATTCTAGATCCACACAGCTTCCCACAGTGAGGACACAGGTTACCAGATAGAAGATGGTCCTGTAAAGGATTCATTTGATGTGCTTTTCGCTTAGCATGTTTCTCCCTTTCACCTTGCACTCGGGCTTCTTCAAAGTCCATGGAACCTTTGTGAAAGGCCAACCTCCATTTAGATCGTTCATGGGCCAGAGCTTCCCAGTTTTCGATGTTTATATTGCATTTTTTTAGATTAGCCTTATGAACATCTTTAAACCTCTTATATTGACCACCGATATTCCGCTTTCCATCCTTGAGTTGGGAGTAAAGTAACTGCTTTGGGAGGCGGCAGTCAGGCATTCGAACAACATGACCGGTCCACTGAAGTTGGCGTTGAAGGATCATTTTTTCAATGCTAGTAGTCTTTGCTTCTTCCAGTACACTGACATTTGTTCGCCTATCTTCCCAAGTAATTTGCAGGATTTTCCGGAGGCAACGTTGATGAAACCTTTCAAGGAGGTGGAAGTGACGTTTATAGATAGTCCATGTTTCGCAGGCATACAATAAAGTTGGTAATACAATGGCTTCATAAACCAGTGTTTTGGTCTTCTTACACTAGAGCCCCTTCCACCACGTATTGTGAGTGCCAGCATTTATGCGAAATGCATTTCCCACTGTTGAGGCACAGCACAGTTTCCACTGTGTTGAAAATGTGATCTTGTGTCACACAAATGTGACTGCAGGAGAAGTAGGAGGAGTTGGAAATGTGATGTGTGCAGAAATGGCCCTTTAAGTTTCATTTGTTTTATTTTTTAGATCCATTAAGCTTATGTGCATGTTTGCTGGAGCGAAGGAGTGTGGAGATTTAGAAAATAATCCACAGCTCCTTCCCCAAAATCAAAGCAAACTCCCCTCTCTCATGCTGACTTTTGCAGGAGTAAGCACCATTGAAGACAATGTGATTTACTTCTGAGCAGACATGTATATCTGCACTTTCAGCTAGTTGTTCCTCACCTAGCACTTGAAGCAATGTGAGAGATTTGTGTTACCGGTATTCAGATTCACACCTCCGCACCTGTGCCTTAGCAAATAGTTTTTTTAAAAAAGCCCAATAGGACACATCTTCTTTGCAGTGTCACTCCCCCCCCCCAGCCTGCCACCTCGCCACCCTTCCTCCCCCCAGAACAGTACCACAAGTTTAGCACACAAATATATACCGTGGAAAAAGTGCATCATATTAAAAAGTCGTGATATAACTGGTCTGAAGAAATCCAGGATATAATGGCAGAAAGCGTGAGGAGGTTGGTTTGGGGTGTGTGTCATTTATTTATTTAATACATTTTTATATCGCCCAATAGCCGAAGCTTTCTGGGCAGTTTACAACAGTTAAAATCATAAAATACAATATAAAATTTAAAACCACAGATTAAAAACAAACAGCAGAGCTAGCAGCAGCAGTTACAATAATGGAATTAAAAACAACTACAAGATTAAGATGATTAAAATGCCTGGGAGAACAGAAAGGTCTTCACCTGGTGCCGGAAAGAAAACAAAGTAGGCGCCAGGCGAACCTATTTGGGGAGCTCATTCCATAACCGGGGTGCCACAGCAGAAAAGGCCCCTCCTGGTAGCCACCTGCCTCACCTCCTTTGGCAGGGGCTCTCAGAGAAGGACCGCTGATGTAGCTCTTAGTGTCCGGGCAGGTACATATGGGAGGAGACGATCCTTCAGATACCCTGGCCCCAAGCCGTTTAGGGCTTTAAATGTTAGCACCAGCACTTTGAATCGGGCCTGGAAACAGACTGGCAGCCAGTGCAGATGAGAAAATACTGGCATAATATGTTCTCGTCAGCCAGTCCCGGTTAATAATCTCGCTGCCCTATTTTGGACCAGCTGAAGTTTCCGGACTGTTTTCAAAGGCAGCCCCACGTATAACGCATTGCAGTAATCCAAACGAGAGGTTACCAGAGCGTGGATAACTGTAGCTAGGCTATCTCTGTCCAGATAAGGACATAGTTGGTATATCAGCCTAAGCTGATAAAAGATGCTCCGTGCCACCAAGTTGACCTGTGCCTCGAGTGACAGTTGGGGATCCAAGAGCACCCCCAAACTATGAACCTGATCCTTCAGGGGGAGTGCAACCCCATCCAGAATTGGTGTCGTGACACACTAGTGAATCAGGCGCTACAAAGCCAGTAAAAATCCTTAGTGTGGATCCCACTTTGGATGGATGTTGCTGACAAGTACTAAACTTGCACCTAAGAGTAGCTGCTAGAATACCAGCTTTTGGGCTCTCATGCCTAGGGTGGCCCTAAAAACAAAAACAGAGCAAAATACTAGTGTTGTCAACTTTTGGACTGTCCCTGGCCAGTGTCTCCTTAACAGAATTTTTATCTACACCAAGTGACAGGTAATAATTCTTCGCTCTATGCCTTGAATAACCTCAGCTGCTGATTTCTGCATATTATATCAGTTAAGGGACAAGAACCGGCCTGGCAGGTTTTTTTGTTTTGCTTTTAAATTTCTGGCCAGCTGGTAACTTTGGCCAGTTGGTAACCCACAGAGGGTCTAAAAGACATGCAGGGTAGGGGCAACCTTCCCAAACAGCCCTCCTGCTTCTATATAACTGTGGAGGACCAGCAACCGGGTCCTCTGCGTGAGTTCAGCGCTTAACGGGTTAACCGGCACTGAGCTACAGCCAGCTTAAGCAATTGAAATTGACTAGGAGGTTTGCGTAGCAAAAGGAAACTCCAGAGCCTTTGTATGACCATATAAGGTGTTTATTTACTACAAGTTAAATGGAGCAGGAACTAATAGCTTTCTAGGAATACTACCACGTCAACATGACCTGACGTGACCTCCGAGTTTTATCAATGAAATGGTTCCCAGGCTAGCGTATTGTGGAAACAGTTACCTGAGCTCCAAGACTCTACGCTGGTTGGTTTCCCGCCTGGCTCCGGGTCTGCCTGGCCTGGGGAAGAGAACAGCTTCGCCCAGCCACCGCTGGGGGACGAACTTGATGATGTGACCCGTGTTCCCAACAACCCCCCAAGAGGCGAGCGAGGGGTTTTCTACCCCACCTTTCCCGCTCTCCCGCCCCCTGCCTGTCAGGTGGGCTTATCCCTGCCCCCTGTGTGTCAGGTGGGCTTATTCCTGCCCGGGAAGAGATGGCGTATCCTGGTCTTGGGTGTACTGTACAGCTCATAGTGGCTGCCCTGCTTGCTTGATGGTCCGCAATTCTCCTTTGTGGATTCCGACCGAGGGCTTCCTTGTTGGTATGCAGGCTTCGGCTGGCAGAGCCAGCACCTCCAGTCCCCCTCCCACCCCCCCCACCCACCCCCCGGGGATGGATTAGGCAGACAGAGCTTGGCAGGGGAAATGTGTGTGTGCGTGTTCAGGTTCCTTCTACAGTTGGGCTTTCTCCACAGTAACAAATCCTGAAATTTTCTAAGTTTTTGATACTAGACTTGGATGCTGGTCTGAAAAATACACAGAACTGATCAAAGTTAAGATTTCCAACGTGATCTAGATGGGCAAGCCATGCAAGGAAACGGCGGAGAGGTCATTTGCTCCCTCTACCAGGCTCACTGCCCTGCTATGAGAAGCCACTCTGAACACTTATTTTTGCCTGATGAACATTGGAGGTGTGGTCATTTCTGAATTAATACGCTTTGATTGTTCACAAGCAACATGCAGGTGACATTTTTATTCCTTTGGTTATCTACATTTCTTTTTGTTGCATTCACCTTGGGTCTATTCTTATCTTTCCATTGTAACTGGGGATAAATTATATAACAGGCCATAGGTGCAATGTCCAAAGTTCTCAGAAAGACAATCATGTGGTTTTTATCACCACCTACTTCCACTTCAGTGAGCTCTGCCACAGTAACTTAGCTGCAACCTGATGGCTCCTTAGAAAGGGCTCACTGATAAATGCTATCTTTAAAGTCTGCCTCCTGCAAAGCTCTAGAAGTTGGGGGGGACGGGACAGTTGAAATGTTTACTTCCTTTCCCATTCATTAACCAAAGATGTCCCAGCATCTTCAGCTGGCAATGATTTCAATCTTTTGGTAAAGTCACCAAGGGCTGTGTAATTAAATTGCAAAGGACATTCATCAACAACCAAAGTGGGGGAAGGACTCAGGCCACCTTGATAATAGACACACAGGACACACTCTACATAAGGCTCCAGATTCAATCTTTGGCATCTCCCATTAGAGGAACTCAAGTAGCCCGCCTGAGACTCCGGGAGATAACATAAGGGCATAGAAACAGTCCTCTTGGATCAGACCAAAGTCCTACCTAGTCCAGCATTCTGTTTTTCGCTGTGGCCAGTCAGATGCCTCTGGGCAGCCACAAGGGGGACAGGAGAACTATAGCCTTCTCCCACTGCTGTCTCCCAGCAACTGGTATTCAGAGAGATGCTGCCTCTGATCCTGGAGGTAGCATCATCATCATCAGGCGATCACTCGTGACCGAGTAAGATTGTCTTCCAGGATTTAAAAAAAACAACAAAAAATTACAAAAAGGAGATTTTAAAAGGAGGAAATTCTAAAGAAAATTGTGTAGACTCTAGCGATGGGTCCGTAAGTGACTGTGGAGGCCAATTCTAGATCCAGACAGCTTCCCACAGTGAGGACACAGGTTACCAGATGGAAGATGGTCCTGTAAAGGATTCGTTTGACGTGCTTTTCGCCTAGCACGTTTCTCCCTTTCACCTTGCACTCGGGCTTCTTCAAAGTCCATAGAACCTTTGTGAGAGGCCAACCTCCATTTAGATCGTTCATGGGCCAGAGCTTCCCAGTTTTCGATGTTTATATTGCATTTTTTTAGATTAGCCTTATGAACATCTTTAAACCGTTTATATTGACCACCGATATTCCGCTTTCCATCCTTGAGATGGGAGTAAAGTAGCTGCTTTGGGAGATGGCAGTCAGACATTCAAACAACATGACCGGTCCACTGAAGTTGGTGTTGAAGGATCATTTTTTCAATGCTAGTAGTCTTTGCTTCTTCCAGTACACTGACATTTGTTCGCCTATCTTCCCAAGTAATTTGCAGGATTTTTCGGAGGCAACGTTGATGAAATCTTTCAAGGAGTTGGAAATGATGTTTATAGATAGTCCATGTTTCGCAGGCATACAATAAGGTTGGCAATACGATGGCTTCATAAACCAGTGTTTTGGTCTTCTTACAAATATTCCGATCCTCGAACACTCTATGTTTCATTCGAGAAAACACAGCACTTGCGGAGCTCAAACGATGCTGGATTTCACTGTCGATGTTAGCTGTTTTTTTAAGGCCACAAGGGCCATTTATGGACCAAAAACCTATGGTACAAACCCTTTACAATCAAAAGATGGCACCAAACTCTTAAAAGACAAAGAGTCTATTGCACTGCGCTGGAAAGAGCATTATTATGACCTTTTAAATCGTAAATCTAAGGTGGATAATGAGATTTTTTCGCAAATCCCGCAAAAACAAATTGGAGGTAGCATATAGTTATCATGACTAGTAGCTATCGATGGCTTCATCCGTTTGTTTCAATGGATCACGTTGGGGCAATATAAGTTGCAGGACCCCCAATCCAGATTGGGACCCCATTGAGGGGCAAAGAGCTAAAGCCCCTTCTCCCTTGTCCCATGCTGGGGTCCCAATCCAGATTGGGTCCATTGCGCTTATGTTAGAGTGAAAAAAAGGCAGCAGCTACATCTTAAAAGGGACGTGTAATTTGGTTCTTGCACATCTTTTTTCCAAACGAAAGGACACCTAATGTTGTAATGTTTCCTTTTGTTGTAATAGCGGGGAGTCGCTCCAACCCCCTGATAACTTTGCCCTTTTCTGCACCTTTCCCAGCTCTACAAGATTGATTCCAGGTCAGTTTTAGCAGTACTGTGCTGAGTCAAACAGTTGGTCTGATGTGATGCTCTGTCCTTGAAGCCCTGGTGATTATTCCTTGGCCGCGCTGATCAGCAATGTAATGTCCTATGTATTAACTATGCATGCTGAAGGCAAATGCTGTTGATTCAAAAAGGGGGAGAGGGTGATTGACAAGCTTTGCTGACCATCCCACACAGAAGTCTGAAGGTACATAATGCTGCAATCATGGGGTTTTCAAGGCGGTCTCCCATGCAGGCACTGACCAGACACAGACCTGCTTAGCTTGAGTCTGATCAGTGATCACCTGAGAACCCTATCAGCTTACTGCCTTGATTTCCATTATGGAAAAAAGGCTGCTTATAGATATAAGAAATAAAATGACTATAGTGACTCAGCTAGTGCTTTTTTACAGTTAACATTTTGACTATATTTAAGAGAAAGCCTTTGAACCTTGCTGTGAATTCCGTACCGCTCCCCCACAAAATGCCATGCACCGATGATGACAGGGAGTTAGTTACAAAGAACAAGGAGGAACATTTAGTTTACTTAGCAGTTCCAGAGGCATGATAACACCTTTGGTACAGTCATGAATTGGAGATGCAGACAAAGATTAGTACTGACCACAGAACAATAACCTCTGATATGCTTCTAACATTGTTGCTTGGGAACACAGTACCAATATTTTCCATGTGGAGATCAGCACCTGTTCCCTCACTATCATATGAAAAAGCTACCATAGATAGATAGATGGATGAAAATGCATATGAACATTAACATTAGTGGGACTCCAATTAACATAAGGATAGTGGTGCTTGCTTATTGTGTAGGGAAATACATGGTTTACGTTCTCACTCTGAAATATGCCTTCTGCTGAAGCTAGTTGCCACATATTTCAGGATATGTCATCTTAGATTTTAAATAATTCGCTGAGCGAAGTGGCATGTCAGCCCTTTTATCATCCTTGCTCCAAAGGCAAACATCCACTACATCAGATGTTTTTAAGTATCCCATCAGTCAACTCTCATCTGTATCCACTCAAATGCCTATTCTCTTCGCAAATGGAACATTTAATCATCTGGGTAAGATTCGTCTTTGGACATTTTGGCACATGGGCACTTCAAATCCCCGCTCAGCCATGAAGCTTATAGGGCAGTGTTCTCCAACCTTGGGTCCCCAGATGTTTTTGGCTTACAACTCCCAGCATGCCCCAGCAGGGACCCAAGGTTGGAGAACACTGTTATAGGGTGATGTGGCCAGCTCAGGAAACTGTTTTTAGGTGTTATGAAAGGGCAGCACATTGTTAGAAATGTAATTTATTGCTCTCTTTTTTATTAATGCCAGAGAGTAGGGAAAGGTGGGTGTGGGATTTTCTGCCACGGGTGGCAAAATAACTTGACATGCCTCGAGAGGAGTGCACACCTTGCCTTGTGGGGAAGGGGGAGCATTTGCTGCTCCATCTCAGGCAGGGAAAGATCTTCCACCAGCCCTGAAAAGAATGAATGAACTTCTACCTCGATTTGTCAATGAAGTCCCTTAAACATGACAATGGAGATTCCATCATCTTGCTCAGGGGTCAACTAGCCATCAAGTGGAAATATCTTCAGTCTCCACCCACTTCACCTAAAGGGGAAGATATGCAAACCTAAAGGGGTTTGTTTTTTTGCAGAGATATTTTTTTTTAAGCGGCTTATTACATAAAAATAAATTAATGGAAAAAGTAAATAAGAAAAAACTACAAGAGCACAGACCCATCTTCATAAATGGGGCTAGCGAGGGAAAGCAGCCCTTGGTGCTATGCTGTACAATGTGCTGCAAGTCTCTCAGGTAACAGGTGTCTGGTTCCCCAGTCAGTGTGCTAAAGGGATGACTTCATAGGGGTGGAGCCCTGCTAGGCTGTAGAGGTGGCAGTCAGGTGAGCCAGGTAAGAAGTGAACTTCATGCAGTTCTTTGAACAAGACAGCTGATCAGTGCAAGAAGCTGTTCCGCTCACCCAAGCAACAAGCCGGCACAACACGCCACCAGCTTTGCTTTTCTGTTCTTTTTCTCCCAAGCAAGTGGGGCAAGAAAGGGATTCTCCCCCACACACACACACACCTCTTGCCTGGAAATGGAAACCAGAGATCCAGCTGGGAAAGAAAATACAGGGGCCAAGAAGAAGAACTTGACCTTTTTAAGGCACAGGCTATACATGTTGGAGAGGAGGAAGACCGACACAGTGGTGGAAAGTAATATTTCTGGGGACCACAACAGCTCTGGGACATTGAGGAGGAGTCAGTCTGACAGGAGTGAATACAGCCAGAAATTGCAAGGTAAAGTGGGGGGGGGGGGGAGGATGAAGCTGGTTTCCTAATTATTAGTTTAATTATCTCAAAACAATATATTATACCAAATTTTGCGTGGTGGTAGAAGGAATGATACAAATTGGTGGATGGTCTTCAAAACTCTAAACACTGGTAAAAGGGGGAGAGAAGCATTATTCTAGAATAGCTATTAAGCGTATCCACTTTTAATTTTTTTTTTTTAAAGAGCTCTCTCTAACTAGGGCCACTAAGACAGAAGGGACCTGGAAGGGGAACTAGTCCATCTCTTCACATTGAGGGGAGGTATGTCATTAAATATAGTTTAACAATATAACGGTAATACTGTCCCTACTGTAATATTTCACTGGGAGCAAAGTGTCTCACACACACACACACACACACACACACCGTATTTAAAACGTGTATTGTAATATACAGACATTGTGCGGTGGGCTGCATGCAAAATCAAATAATAGGAAAAGACCTGGGGAATGTTTGTCTTGGGGGGGGTACTGCTTTGGTTATTCTCTTGTTTGGATCTGTGATCTGAGACAGCATTCATATTCCACCCCCCATGCCCTTGAGGCCAGAAATAAGTACAATGACATTTTGTCTTATATATTCCCTTTGGGGGGGGGGGGAAGCATGTTTTGTTATCACTTGTGCAAACTGCAGTCTCCAATGCTACGTCCTCTAAAGGTGTCCCAGTGATTTCAGCAGAACTCTGTTCGTGCACATAAAGCAAAAGAAGTCTTAAGTATAACTGCAACGGTAGAAGATTTGAATGTGTGTGTGTGTGTGTGTATGATTTGAGAGAGAGAGAGATCAAATCATACACACACACACATATATATATATATATGAAGATAGATAGAGTATATCTTCTGTTAAAAATGACTTTCCTAATCCTCTATAACAGGGCTAGGCTCTATAATAATCTGGTTCTGTGCATGTTTACTTAGATGAAAGGCCCACTAAGGGCACAGTCCTGTGCATGTTTAGACAGGGGAAAAAAGGCCTATAGATCCCAGCATGCCCCAGCCGCCCATACTGGCTGGGGCATGCTGGGAGTTACAGGCCTTTTTTCTGTCTAAACATGCAGAGGATTGTGCCTTAAGTTCAGTAGGACTTATTCCCAAGTAAGTGTGTAGAAGATTGAAGACAAAATGGTTTAAGTAACTACAGTCTCTGTCATTTCCGTTCACCTTGCTTGAGGAATGTAGTCTGTAATACTAGAAGGTCATACTGAACAGGTTTGGTTACGCTGCCCTAAAGGCATGCCCCATAGGCTTTTCCCCCCAGTGAGAACTAGATCTCTATAGCAAACAATAGTGTGTGCTGTTCTCCGCACCCCCCCCCCCCCCGCCTTTTTAAAGGACGCAGTAAACCCTGCATTTCCTTATATGCAAAGGCTACCTGGCAGAACAGTTCAGCTCTACGGAACATTCCTGTAACACAGAGAGGAACACCACATGTGTGAATTGCTCCGTTTCTTAATGCTATACAGTCATGCCTTGGATTGAGAGCATAATTCGTTCCGGAAACGTGCTTGTAATCCAAAACACTCTTATATCAAAACGAAATCCCCTGAAAAAAATTTGTAGAGATTTTTAATTTAAGCTGTACTACAGTACTTGTATTGCAAGACGTCGCTTGTATATCAAGTAAAAAATAAATAAATAAATATTTAAAAATTTGCTTGTCTTGCAAAATGCTCTCAAACCAAGTTACTTGCAATCCAAGGTATTACTGTACTCTACCAACAGAACAAGACTGAGTGATTTATATCATATCATACCCACCCCCACCCCCATATCTATTCAATAATTGCAGTACGTATTTTCCCGTCATATAATCTTGTTCCTGGTGCAGACTCAGGATGCACCAAAGTTTATGTAACATAAGTAGCCTACATCAGTAAGGTGAAACAATTTCTTCATACAGTTCTCAGTTTGGCATCCATCTTGGAACCACACCCAAAAGCCCAGGCCTGGAGCATGCTCTGCTCCAACTTCTCTTCTTTTTTTTAAAAAAAACTTTTTTTAACCCTATAAAAACAAAAACAAACAACACAAAACATAAAACGATAATTAACAATTAACAAAACAAAATTTGACTTCCAAATTTTTCTACAGCAAATATAAGTAACAGATAGTTTCTCTAATTGGTAATCAAAACAGAAAAGTCCTCTTTTTTCTATTGTCACAAATTTCTCTTCTTATTATTCTTTTTTCTATTGTCACCAATTCATCTTATTATTATTCCACAAAACCACAGATAAACAAATCATTTTTTCTCAGCTCCAACTTTTCTAAAAGAAACACTTCTGCCTTTTTACCACTAGCTGCCAATGACATAAACATATACAGTATTACACTCCTCCCCCATTATTATTATTATTATTATTATTATTATTATTATTATTATTATTATTATTATTTTCATTTTCTATACCGCCCAATAGCTGAAGCTCTCTTGTTATAATTTACAACAATTATAAAATACAATATAAAATACAAACAATAAAAACATTGACAAAATTTCATTGGACATTTAAAGCTATTTTAGTTTATACTACCAACATATAGGCAATAAGAACAAACAGAAAATGAAAATGCAGAAAACAAATTAATATGGGAATATACTGAACTAGTGTAGGTACATGAGTCTTAACCTACAAAGTCATTCGTTTTTACCAATTCAGCCACTCCCTGGTCTTGGGGTTTCTCTTTGAACGGTGTAGAGTAACTGCAAGTGTTCCTGGTTCACCCACAGGTGTCACTGGATGTTCTGTCTCCGAAAGTATTTCATCAGGTGACACAACTAAGGCAGTAGTGTGATCTGATGCAGGGATTGTGGTCCTGTCAGTCTCTCTGGTTGTAGCAAGTGAACGGTTACACACCAATTTGCTCTTCCACCTCAACCTGTGGATCTTCTGCTGGAATCTCTTCTCCGTAGTTCAAACACACCTGATTATGATGTTGCTGAATACACCTGCCATCTGGCAATCCATCACCCGTGAAAGAGAACCTTCCTGTGCTATGATACGACCTGACAGCCAACGAGGTCCATTCCCAAAATTGAGGGCATAAACTCGGTTACCTACCACTAGTTTCCTTGGTGCTGCTTTTAAGTCATACTAGAATTTTTGTGCTTCCTGCTTCTCACGCACTTTAGTAGCCTCATCAGGGAGCAGAGTGTTCAGGTGTGTTCGTAATTTCCTGTCCATTAGCAGTTCCACTGGTGATTTCCCTGTGGTGGAGTGTGGTGTGACACGATACTGGAAAAGGAACCTGGCCAACTTAGTCTCTAAGATACCACATGCCATTTTTTAAAGTCCGTCTTTCAAGGGCTGTACAGTTCTGCTAGGCCGTTGAAGCTGGGTGATGTGGTGTAATTCTTGCATGCTTGATGTTATTTTTCTCCAAGAATTTTTGGAAAATTGCACCTGTAAACTGAGGCCCATTATCACTTACCACCACCTCTGGCAATCCAAAAGCAGAAAAAGAAAGGCAGAGCTTATCGACAGTAGCTTCAGTGGTAGCGGATTACATTATGTGAACTTCAAACCATTTGGAATATGCATCTGTTATTATTAAGAACATTCCCCCCATAAATGGACCAGCATAATCTATGTGAAGTCTGGCCCAGGATCGTTGTAGCCATTCCAATGGGTGTAAGGGTGCTTTTGGAGGAGCATGGCAAGTAGATTGACAAGCACCACACTGCTGCGCTACTGTCTCAATCTGTTGGTCTATCCCTGGCCACCACACATAACTACATGCTAGCCCCTACATCTGTAAAATATCAGGATGTGCTTCATGCAACAACTTTAGCACAGCAGACCAACTCCCTGGTGGTACAATCTATCCAAGAACCCAATAATAAACATCTATCCTGGATACTCAAGGACTCTCTGTGCTAAAAACAGGGCTGCAAATCTGTGCCCCCCCCCCCTGCAGTCCATCCATTTGTGACCATTCTTCGCACTCTAGAGGACAGAGGATCTTGGTCAGCCTCCCATTTAATCTTTGCTGCATCTAAAATTTAGGGATGTGGACATCAGTTCAATAAGAAGAATGGTTTCAGTAGGCTGGGGTGCTGACTGTGGGCTATCAGATAGTGGAAGTCTGCTAAGGGCATCAGCATTACTCATGGCATGACCTGGTTTATATTCAAATTTGTAGTCATAAGCAGATAATGTCAAGGCCCATCTCTGGATTCTAGCAGATGTCATTGAGGGCACTGCCTTGTTCTCTCCAAGAAGACCCTGAAGGGTTTATTATCCAATATTATGATAAAACATTGCTATATAGATATGAATGGAATTTCTTTACCCCCAGAACTACTGCTAACCCTTCATGTTCTAGCTGGGAATAGTTCCCCCCCCCCCCCCCGCTGGAGGCAGTGATCTTAATGCAAAACTAATGGGGTGCTCTGATCCATCAGGCATCCGGTGTGCTAACACTGCTCCCACTCCATATGGAGAGGCATCACAAGATAAAAGGAGTTCTTTACGGCTATCATAATGAATAAGGAACATGGATGACTTCAACAAATTCTTTGCTGCTGCAAAAGCTGTTACCTGTTCTTCATGCCAATGGAATCTTACCCCTTTTTGTAAAAGCTTATATAACGCTGTCAGTACTGTTGCCAACTTGGGTAAGAATTTGCCATAATAATCTAACAACCCCAAAGACTTACGTTCTGACACTGACTTTGGTGCAGGTGTCTCAGTAATGGCACGTACCTTCTCTTCCACAGGATGCCCACCGGCTGCATAGAATCATAGAATCATAGAAAAGTAGAGTTGGAAGGGGCCCACAAGGCCATCGAGTCCAACCCCCTGCTCAATGCAGGAATCTAGGTCAAAGCATCTCTGACAGATGTCTGTCCAGCTGCACCTTGAATGCCTCCAGAGTGGGAGAGCCCACCACCTCCCTAGGTAGTTGATTCCATTGTCTTATTGCTCTGACAGTCAGGAAATTTTTCCTGATGTTTAGGTGGAATCTAGGTTCCTGTAACTTGAGCCCATTATTCCGTGTCCTGCAAACTGGGATGACCGAGAAGAGATCTTTGCCCTCCTCTGTGTGACATCCCTTCAAATACTGGAAGAGTGCGATCATATCTCCCCTCAGTCTCCTCTTCTGAAGGCTAAACATGCCCAGTTCTTTCAGTCTCTCCTCATAGGGCCTTGTTTCCAGTCCCTTTATCATCCTTGTTGCCCTCCTCTGAACCCTCTCCAGTTTGTCTATGTCCTTCTTAAAGTGAGGTGCCCAGAACTGGACGCAGTACTCAAGATGAGGCCTAACCAGTGCCGAGTAAAGGGGAATTATCACTTCCCGCGATTTGGAAGCTATACTTCTATTAATACAGCCCAAAATTGCATTTGCCTTCTTTGCAGCCACATCGCATTGCTGGCTCATATTCAGTTTGTGATCTACCACAATTCCAAGATCCTTCTCACTTGTAGTATTGTTGAGCCAAGTGTCCCCCATTCTGTAACTCTGCATTTGGTTTCCTCTCCCTAGGTGCAGCACTTGGCATTTATCCCTATTAAATTTCATTCTGTTGTTTTCGGCCCAGCGCTCCAGCCTATCGAGGTCACTTTGAATTTTGTTTCTGTCTTCCAGAGTATTAGCTGTTCCACCCAACTTTGTGTCATCTGCAAATTTGATAAGCATTCCCTGTACCTCCTCATCCAAGTCATTAATAAAAATGTTGAAGAGCACCGGGCCCAGGACCGAGCCCTGTGGTACCCCGCTCGTTACCTCTCCCCAGTTTGAGAAGGAACCATTGATAAGCACTCTTTGAGTCCGATTCTTTAGCCAATTGTGGATCCACCTGATAGTTGTTCCATCTAGCCCACTCTTAGCTAGCTTACTAATCAGGATATCATGAGGCACTTTGTCGAAAGCTTTGCTGAAGTCCAGGTATATAATGTCCACAGCATTCCCACAGTCCACAAGGGAGGTTACCCGATCAAAAAATGAGATCAGATTAGTCTGACAGGATTTGTTCTTGACAAATCCATGCTGGCTTCTAGTAATCACTGCATTGTTTTCAAGGTGCTTGCAGACTGACTTCTTTATAATCTGCTCAAAAATCTTCCCGGGGATTGATGTCAGACTGACTGGCCTATAGTTCCCAGGTTCCTCCTTCTTGCCCTTTTTGAAGATGGGAACAACATTTGCCCTCCTCCAGTCGTCTGGCACTTCACCTGTCCTCCATGATTTCTCAAAGATAATAGACAGTGGTTCTGAGAGTTCTTCTGCCAGTTCCTTTATTACTCTAGGATGCAGCTCATCAGGCCCTGGAGATTTAAACTCGTTCAGAGTAATCAGGTGCTCCTTGACCATTTGCCTATCAATCTCAAGCTGCAATTCTGCCCCTTCAGTCTGCACTTCAGGTTTGCCAGGGGGGTCATAGACCCTCTTTTGGGAGAAGACCGAGCCGAAGTAGGAATTGAACACTTCTGCCTTTTCTTTGTCTTCTGTTATCAATTTGCCATCCTCATTGCGTAGTTGAACCACCAGTTCTTTCTTCTGTCTTTTACTGTGCATGTATCTGAAGAAAGCTTTTTTGTTGCTTTTAGCATTCCTCGCTAACCTTAGCTCATTCTCAGCTTTAGCCTTCCTGACACTATTCCTGCAGTTCTGTGCTACCTGCCTGTACTCTTCCCCTGTAGCCTGTCCTTCCTTCCACTTCCTATACGTGTCCTTTTTTGTTTTCAGGTCATCTTTGAGTTTATTGTGAAGCCACATTGGCTTCTTCTGTTGCCCTCTGCCTTTTCTCCTTGTGGGAATTGTTTGCAATTGTGCCTTTAAAATTTCCTTTTTTAAAAACTCCCACCCCTCCTGGGCTCCCTTTCTCGTGAGAGTCACTTGCCATGGGATCTTACTAATCATTGTTCTGAGTTTGTTAAAATTGGCTTTCCTAAAATCCAGGGTACGTGTTTGGCTACACTCAGCTTTTGCTTCTGTTAGAATCAAGAACTCAAGTATAACATGGTCACTTTCCCCCAGAGTTCCCGAAACTGCCACTTTATCCACTAACTCGTCTCTGTTGGTTAGAATCAGGTCAAGGATAGCCGATCCTCTAGTTCCTTCCTCCACTTTCTGTAGGAGGAAGTTATCAGCAGCACAGCTCAGGAATTTCTTGGAGGGGCCATGTTTGGCTGAATAAGTCTCCCAACAGATATCAGGGAAATTGAAGTCCCCCATTACTACCACATCGTGCCTCCTTGAAACAATGGCAATTTGCTTTTCAAATTGTCCCAGATACACAACTTCTGGGGCTTGAAAAGTGCATTATTCCTTCTTGAGGTACATGCCCGCTGATGACAGTTTTGACAGCACTCGATCTAGATTGTGCAAATGTGCTGCCTCTGTTTCACCTGTAATCAGAATGTCATCAAGGTACACGCAAACATGTTGCATACCCTGGGACAAATTTCCATAGCCCTTTCAAAGATCCTAGGGGGCACAGAAACACCAGAAGGGAGCCAGGTATAATGAAACAGTCCTTTTGGAGTATTTGTTACATACTGTTTAGAACTTTCCTCAAGAGGAATGTGAAGGTATGCATCACTAAAGTCCATTTTTGAAAAAGTTTTTCCTCCGGCAAAAGTAGCATATGAATCTTCAATTCTAGGAATTGGGTATGTGTCCAGCTTTGCTACACGGTTTACAGTAACTTTATAGTCTCCATAAATCCTTATACAGGAATACCTTGGATTGCAAGTAACTTGGTTTGAGAGCGTTTTGCAAGACAAGCAAATTTTTAAATATATATATATATATATTTTACTTGATATACAAGTGACGTCTTGCAATACAAGTACTGTAGTACGACTTAAATTAAAAATCCCTGTACAAATTTGGGGGGGGGGGCATTTCGTTTTGATATAAGAGTGTTTTGGATTACAAGCACGTTTCCGGAACGAATTATGCTCTCAATCCAAGGCATGACTGTAATCCCATTTTCCAGCCAAAAGAGACTGATGTATCCAGTTTATCTTTGACGCCAGTGTAACATGAGTAGCCCACACCAGTGACATGAAACAATAAACTGGTTTATTTCTTCATACAGTTCTCAGTTCAGGCATCCATCTTGGAACCACACCCAAAAACGCAGGCCTGGAGCATGCTCAGTTCCAACTTTTCTAAAAGAAACACTTTTGCCTTTTTACCACTAGGTGGCAACAACATAAACACATATGTCTACAGTTTACCTGCTAGTTGGCCTGGCCCAATTTGCATGGTAACTACATTTTACCATTTTTGCCTAGCATGCTACTGAAATTTTGTCATGTTGTAAATATACAACTTAATGCTAATACTAATGATAATAAAATGCAGCATTTTATATAGAGCTTCCATTGTTCAAAGAGCAACCCCTATAATTAGGGTGGCCAGGTGAAAAATAGCTGTTTGGAAGAGGGAATATTAACAGCTGTTTGGAAGAGGGAATTTCAGTGGGTGTAGCTTGCATGACAAGCTACACCTGCTGAAATGTCCTCTTCTATACAGGCTCCGCCCAAGACATTTTGCTGCCTGAGGCAAAGGTCAGGAATGCTGGGAGTTACATAAGAAGAGCCAAGCTGGATCAGACCATGGGTCCATCTAGTCCAGCATTCTGTTCACACAGTGGTCAACCAGCTGCCCATAGGATCCCACGAGCAAGACATGAGTGCAACTGCATCCTCCCGCCCATGTTCCCCAGCAACTGGTGTACATAAGCATACTGCCTGTGATACTGGAGGTTGCTTATAGCCATGAGGACTAGTAGCCACTGAAGGCTTCCAACATTGGGGTGAATGGGATTGTGATGTTCTAGGGGTCCCCTGTAAGGCTCTGGCCCCAGAGGTCACTTGGTAAGTCACTCAGCCTGGAGTTGAAGTCCAACATCACTGGAGAGGTACTTTCTGCCCACCCCTGGTTTAAGGGGTTCAGCATATTCCATATAAGACACACAGCTCTGTCCTCTAACATAGGGGAAAGCAACCCGGTGCCTTCCAGATGTGTTGGACTTCAACTCCCATCACCCCTGACCATTGGCCATACTGGATGGGGCTGATGGGAGTTGTGATCCAAAACATCGGGAGGGCACCTGGTTGCTTACCCCTGCTCTAACACCTCCTTGTGCCTGCTTGCTCACCTGCCTGCTGCCCACTCGAACAAATGCTGCCGTGCAGCAGTACCAGCGTGCATTGTGTGAACAGAGCGGTGCATGCGCATGTGCGATGCCTGCTGGAGTTCATGGCTTGAGTTGGCTGCCTCTCTGTCAGTTCCCTTGGCCAACAGTGCTGTCCGTGCCATGTTGGGAGGAGGTGAGCCGAGGACAGCAACAAGCAAGCATCATCGCTGCTGGGGCACAGGCTCAGGAGGATGGGAATGGCCAGGAAACTCGGGAAGAATGCTTGGGATGGGGGGGGGGCTGATGCCACCTCCACAGCATCTGCTGCCTGGGATGGATGCTGCACTCCTGATTGTTAATGGAAGCACAGCCCGGTTTTCGAATTAGGCCATTTAAGGTAGATTTCAAAGTGCTGTTGAAGCTTAAATAAGACCCAGCCGACAGCCCTGAATTCCACAAAGGCTGAGGCTTTCCCCAACCTGGTGCCCTCTAGATCTTTTGGATTCCAAGGTTCCTGACCATTAGCCATGCTGGCTGGGGTTGATGGGTGTTGAAATCCAAAATATCTGGAGGTCGCCAGGTCAATGAAGGCTGGTATGAATTTAATTTATAAGACGGGCAAATGTTTTAACTTCCGTG
Organism: Shinisaurus crocodilurus; assembly: GCA_021292165.1. Classification (NCBI taxonomy): domain Eukaryota; kingdom Metazoa; phylum Chordata; class Lepidosauria; order Squamata; family Shinisauridae; genus Shinisaurus; species Shinisaurus crocodilurus. The sequence goes on from CM037876.1 coordinate 33,958,810, forward strand.
GAAGGTCATATCAAAAGGTTAATGCAATCCTATGTGTGTTTACTCTGGAGCAAGTGCTATTGAGTTGAATGGGCCTTACACCACTGTGTGTTTAGGAAAGAGCAATTGGTCTATTAAACAGCCCTAATGATAATGCTTAGAAAAGCCTAACTAATGCATTTATGCTAGTGTTGTTGGTTATTTGACATCTTAGGAATATAGGGAACTGCCCATGGGTTCATCTAGTCCAGTATTGTGGACACTGACTGGCAGGGACCCTGCAGGGTTTCAGGCAGGAGTTTTTCCAGTGCTACCTGGAAATGCCGGGGATTGAACCTGGGACCTTCTACGTGCAAAGTAGGTGCTCTACCCTCTGAGCTACAGTCTAGATCCTGATTGTTTCATTGAAAGACAGCTATCTGATGGAAGCCAAAAAGGTGGAACAACATTGCAGTTCAGTTCATCTTTGGTTCACATTTCTGTACACTTTACGACGATGACCCTTATTAAGACCTTCGGAAGCTTAAGCAGTCCCTGAATACCCACTCCTATGTTATAAATGAGCAATCAAAGACACAAAGGTAGGGAGTTACAGATCCTGTTTATCTTCTGATCTATCTGACCACTTTGGGGTAGGTGGGATAGCAGCTTGAGGGGGGCAATTCTTACCTGAAAAACATCTGTAGTGGAAAGGATTACCCTCAGAGGCTGCTTTTAGTTTAAAAAAAAGAAAAATAGATAACATAACTGCAAGCAACTCTGTGACACGAGTCAGCCTTAATTTTGTGGACAGAGCAAGAGGGTTTTTAAAAATTATCTATTTCATTATTTTCAACTTGAAAATTCGCCATTAAAATAGACCTCCAAAAATAACAACAATTTAAGGCGCATTTCGATGCATGAAATCTATGAAATCTATAAGTTTAGTCAGAAAACTTATGGCTTTTCTGGGGCATGCTGGGAGTTGTAGGCCTTTTTTTCTGTCGAAACTAGTGTAGGACTGTGCCCTTAATGTTCCAATAGTGCCCCTTTAGTATATGCGTTCTGATCATCGATATGCGAGTCCCACCCAGGACATTATTACATATTATTTATTTGTGATATATCACCAACAGCATCCATGGCTGTTCACAGAGTAACATGAGCAAAAGACTGGCCCCAGTTTTGTGGCGCTTATGGTGGCTTGGCCTATGATGCCCCTTGTGTGAAGGGTCAATGATTTTCACCAATTCCTTCTTCCACCTCCGTAGCTGCTCAAACCGTCTTACATGCCATTCCGGAGAATCTTCCAGTTTGAGTCAGGAATCACTTTTCACGGGCAGGTGATGGTCTGTAGTAGGAAAGTAAGTAGGAATGCCCTTGTTGCATGGAACATAATAGCTGGTTCTTTGGATCCAGGCAATGCAGATTATACAGCCGGCATCCAATTATTTTATTTTAGAAAGGCAGGCATGTACAACCTGTGTTGTACTGGCAAAAGCCTCATAATAAAAATGGTTCCTTACTTCACATCACCAGAACCACCACTACCTCCCTCCTCATGATGATAATTATATTGAAAATTCTCATAATACCCCACCCTTGCTCCCAAAAGAGCACAGAGTGTCTTAGGATATCAAGAAAACAACTACCAGTAAAACAATAAAATCCGATTATTGCAATGAAACACGTCAAAGTACAACAATAATAAGCTAACCTAAAAACACCGAAACCAACAAGTCTGGAGCCAAATGCTTTTGTAAATAAAAGGGTATTTGACTCACTTTTACAAGTACCGTATTCACTGTTGCACCTTTCCTGAGAGGGAGTTCCACAAACAGAATGGGAGGGGAACTCTGAGAATGCCCTATCTCGCATCCTCATCTCATTTATGGGTGGGCAGGGGGCAGTGATCAGGGCATCTCCTGCAGATCGAAGGGCCCTAGTTCGCTGATAATGGGGGAGGCACTTCCCTCTATGAAGTCACATAGAACAGGCATCATTAACATCTTCCGAGGATCCCATTTTTGTAATACAGTGTTGGTAATTATAGCACTCATGCAAGACCAGCTCCATATTGCATCTTCCCTCTTCCCCAATAAATGTCAGAAAAAGCTCTGAAAACTGGCATGGTATCTGTGGAGTATCCCTTATTTTAGAAGGTTGTTGTCTGAGAATGTTGACCCATATGGGGCTACATTTCATTAGAATTTCTGAAATCCCTTTTTAATGCTTCATAAAAGCTGCAGACATGTGTCAAACATGGTGTACATTTGACAAGTTAGCGAGGCTTAAGTGGATGAGCAACTTAGGCTGGCACTGAATTCACTGAAAAATAAAATCATAGGGTATATATGCAACCCATCAGAGAGCAGCTTTCCTCCCTAAGCTAATGTTTGCATAGGGCAAGATCTTTTCCTCATAGCCCTTGTAGACAGATACTGATCATTCCTTATTGGTTACCATTCATTAAGTCCAAACTTCCTTTAACTCGGAGGTTCTCCCTGCAGGTTAGTAACATTATATTTACAATACCTTTCCATGATTGCTTAATGTTCCACTGCATTGTGCATATATAGCCCATTGGAGAAGCTGGTTTGTTTCTTGATCGAATCAAGTTACAAATAGGAGTACAACAGTCTGTAATATTCCAGGCACACAAGCGGAAAAGGAGCAGATAGGTAAATAATGTCTTCCACAGACCTTTATTTATTTCCTTTTCATGTTAACATTTCTGTTCAGATTTCACAGTTTCCTTTGGGTAATATAGGTTAATTCAGTTGATTGGTGTTTTCAATATCCTAAAAGAATTGGGCCAAATTTTTCACAGACTACCAAGAGCCAACCCAGCGAGCCATCAAATCAAGTCAGATCTCCTAAGAAGTATCTAATGGGTCAAATGCATTGAGTGAAATGATTAATAATACTGTTGTATTGCAAAACAATATGCGATGGCTAATCAAACTGATTTTGAAATACAGCTGGGTACGTTCATACAAATTGTACTACTGTATATGATAAATTTGAATCTGGTGCAACGGTGGAGCGTGGTATGACAGGTCAGGTCGGTGGAACTCGTATAAGGGGGCTCCACTGACCTGTCCCAATCAAGAAATGAGTGTTTCCACTCATTTCAGGGCTTCCTCTGGGAAGCACTAAATCTCTGTTGTGCAAGAGGTGGGTCCCACTCACGCAATGGAATTGGCAGGACCCACCACTTGTGCCAACAGAATCTGTGGGTCACAAGAAAAATCGGGGGTGGCATAAGCACCTGTTGGATTTCACCCTTTGAATTGGAAGCCAGTGGAGTTCTTTCAACACAAGTGAGCTACATTCAACACAGGAGAGCTTAGGTTCCCAACAAGTGGTCCTAATTTGTACCCTCGCGTAGCTCCATTTTGTACTAACTGCCGTTTCTCTCCAAAGGCTGCCCATGTATAATACATTGCAGTAGTCCAATCGGGAGGCTATCAGGGCATGAATAATAGTGGCCAGACCCGTCTTCCCCAACCTGGTCTCTTCCAGATGTTTTGGACTACAATTCCCAGCACTCCTGACTATTGGCCATGCTGGCTGGGGCTTATGAGAGTTGAAGTCAAAACATCTGGAGGGCATCAGGTTGGGCAGACTATCTCTGTCCATGAGGCACCACATGACTCACCAGCCTCTGTTGGAAGGCTCTCTGTGCTACTCAAGCCACCTAGGCCTCTAGTGCACAGGGCCGGCGCTACCGCTAGGCAAACTAGGCGGTTGCCTAGGGCGCGTGGCTGAAGAGGGCGCAGTAACGCTGCGCTCCTCTTCGCTGCCACCGCCGGGCCACCTCGCCGCCGCCGGGCCGCCCCCCCGGCCCCCCCCGACCCCCCCCCCGCCACCTACCTTCTCCACGCCGCTTCCGGAGCCCCGCCCGTGCTGTTTTGGCGGGAGGAACCAGGGCAACAGGGCTTAAACAGCCCTGTTGCCCTGGTTTCCCCAGCCAAAAACAGAGCGCGGGGGTCCCGTCGCGTCACTTCCTTGGAGGAGGAGGAGGAGGCGGCAGCGGCCAGGGCGGAGGGAAGGTAGGTGGCGGGGGTCCGGCGGCTGCGGGGGGGTGGTTTGCTCCGGAGCCCCCCCACGGCACGAGAGGGGGGCGCTAAATATAATATCGCCTAGGGCGCCAAACTGCCCTGCACCGGTCCTGCTAGTGCAGTGTTCCCCAACCTTGGGTCCCCAGATGTTTTTGGCCTACAACTCCCAGCATGCCCCAGCCAGCTGGCTGGGGCATGCTGGGAGTTGTAGGCCAAAAACATCTGGGGACCCAAGGTTGGGGAACACTGCTCTAGTGACTGGTATGATTGCATAAGCATCCCCAGACTGCAAATATGATCCTTTAGGGGGGAGCGCAACAAGCCTATCTAGAACAGGTTGAACACCACCTCCTTGGAGCAGATGAACCAGCAACAAACAGTAACTCTCTCTTTTCACTGTTGAGCTTGTTGGGATCTCAGTTGAGATAAGAAATGAGTTTGTTGTTCAGAACTAATCAGTTAGGAGTGTTTGGATGCAGTGGAGGCTCCTGCAATGGGAGCTTTGGGGCTCGACGACCTTTAAATTCCTCCCAACAGTTCTATGATTCTTTGAAAGTGGTAAACACAGATGTCTGGCAAACATTCACATCATAGAAAGAGGCTTGCTTAGCTGGTATCAACCCACAAGCATATGAGAAAAGTGCGGTTATCTCAGTACAGGTATCTAGGTATATTTGCAGTTGAACGTTGGTAACTTTTTACTATCTTTTTCATCCTGGTTCGCACGGAATGGCAATTTCTGGGTTGCTTTGGAAATGCTGCAAAATGCACCCCATAGATTTCAGAAAGAATAATGCTTGCAGAATTTGTACAGCGATCCATTTATTGTGCATTGAGTTTAGAAATCACACAATGGGGGGAGAAAATGCACTTCTGAATCCACCAGAAACAATTCATAGTGAGGATATTTTTCTTTCACCCTGCGTTCATTTTCTCCTTTCATTGGGCTCTTTCAACACCCCGGAGAGCACTCACACACTATGATTAAAATAATCTAAAGTCAGGGAATTGAAATCAGATCTTTGCTGTAACAGTTAGACGGCTTTTTAATATCTATTGCAAAAAGTCACTCACTGAAAAGCAAAATCCGGTGACTTGAGTTTTGGATTACCTAATCAGAAATATATCACTAGACCTGATAGCAGCATAGCAATCTCAGATTCTCTGGCTCTTCATGCAAGGCCAGGGACTATTGTATTGCTTCTGTTCAAACACACTGAAAATCTAGGGAGAAACTTATTCTTAGAGGGGGGGGGGGAGCAAAGGTAACCGTATTGATCATAAGAAAAATGTCAAAATCCATGAGGCTGTAATGCCTTTCTTAGGCCAGCGAAAAGATTTATCAACAACAACATGCTGGGAGTTGCAGGCCTTTTTTAAATGTCTAAACTTGCATAGGATTGTGTCTTAAATGTTGAAGTCACAATGCCTGCAAATCCAAACTAGTTATCCCTAGGTGTAGCGTGGAAGGAGGAGTCTGCAGGTCATGTGATAGTTACAGGTGGGCTCTGCTGCTCCTGGTTATACTAGGAAGGAAGGAAGGAGAGAAGGATATGTTGCATCCTCCATTTTGGGGGAATGTATAGTCCAGCTATTCTCAAGAGTGTTTTCCCTCTGGTCAAAGCACACAGGCTTAATTCTAAATTCTTAGAGCTTGCTTATACTGAGAAAAATACTCTGAGAATGAATATTTTCCATTGCATTTTATTGAGACTGGAGTCAAGATGGTTGGGAGGCACATGGTAGCTACTTAGCCAGTGTTACATCTGTACAGGTCGTATCTCTGAACCACGGTTGAGAAATCAGGAGTGGGCTGATCGGTCATATGCTACCTCACCCCCACCTCCATGAAACTCCCTACCTTTCCCACCCTGCCCCCCATCAGCCTTAACTATGGTTACAATTCCATCAGCAATTATGTTAATCATGGTTAATGCTAACCAGTTTCCTTCTTAACCAGGGCTTGCTGATATATTTGAAGCCCTGGTTCAAAGAGAACCCTAGTTATGATGCATTAACCATGGTTAATGTTGGCATGTATATAATAGGACTTAACCATGGTTAAGGCCTGCAGGGAAGGGAAGGGGGATTTGTATATGGGTGGGTGTGAAGGACCGCCGCCGGTCCTCTTCCACGAGTTCAGGAGTTAACGGGTTAACCAGCATGCTTTAAAACTCCCATTCACAGCTCCTGGGTTATTTAAGGTCAACTGCACTGGACTAGCACTGAATCTGAAGTCACCGTAGCAGGCAATCAACTGTTGTTTATAACAAGTTTAATTGAGCAAAGCAGGTCAGGGAGATAAGGAATTCACAGTTAATAAAAACAGTTGAAGCGTGAAACCGCAATACACAATGGAAGGCGACGAGGCTTGCAAGAGCACAGTCAGAATATCATACGAAATACAAGAGTCTAAGCGTATCCTATCTAACATTGAAGAACCTACCTAGGCTGTTGCTAGAAATTCAGCCGGACTTAAAGTATACTACCAAGCCGCCCGCTTGGGGTTGAGTTCCCTGGGCTCGCCTTAGCCGATGGCCCATTCCGTGCAGTCCTGCACCTTGTTCCCAACAACCTCTACAGAGCCCGGGTTGTTCTTTTTACACCCTCCCTCACCCCCTCCTCTCACTTCCACCCCCTCCCTCTGGTGACAGGATGAACTGGTTTTACTCAGCATGGGTTGTGGAGGAACTTGGTGCCTCACGGGTGCTTGAGGGTGCTTTAGGGTATTCTGCAGCTCTTTGAGACTGCAGGATGTGTCCCATTGAGGTAGATGCAAATGTGTCCGTGCTGAGTCTCTCTGCCCACAGAGATTATGCAGGTAACTGGGCGAAGTATGTGGTCGGTCAGACTTTTGTCTCCACAGTGGGGCTAGAGTGAACTGCACATAATCCAGCAGTTCACTCCTGATCTTTTAGCTATGTTGAAGTGATTACCCGTAAACATTTATTGCACTGTGCCTGCAAGACTACAACCATGTCAGGAAGTGGTCATCGGGGGCCTCCAATCATGCTTAAGCCCAGCATTACCACCTTTCTGCCTATCCAGAATTCCAAGTAGTTGTGTGGTGGTGGTGGTGGTGTAGCGTGGAGCTTACCTGTATGGCTACAAGTGCCTGATTCAAGGCACCAAATGGTGAATTTTCAGCTGCCAGCCAGCAGAAGACAGAGGTACATAAGAAGCTGCCTTATACTGGAGTCAGACCATTGGTCCATCTTTCCCAGTATCTTTGACACCAAGAGCTTCTCTACACAAGGCATTTAGTATGCCGGCCAGATGGGCGATTAATAAATGTAAATAACAAACAAATAAATAAATAAATAGTATGCGCCTGTGATTCCTCCCTCATGGTAGTTTGCAGGTGCTTTTCACGATGTCATCTTCCAGGGCCTCTTCCATGCTTTACGAGCATTTCCGTGGCTTTTTTTTTTTAGACTGAGGAAAGTTTGGTATTGTTTAAAAATGGCACGATGAAACACTTGTGTATTTATGCAATTCCATTGTACCACAGCGCCACCTTGTGGCTGTGTAATGGAATATATAGAAAGGCAGAGAAAGAAAACCCACGGAAAACACACACGTGTAAAAGAGCTGATCTTAATCCTGCAAAGAGGCCAGAAGCAGAAGCCTCAGTAAAGTGGTGGGTTAAAAGCCTCATGTAGAGAAGCCACAAGTCAAACTGCACTACCTCGAAGACCTTCTTCTCCCATATGAGCCTGCCCAGGTTTTAAGATCGTCAGGGGAGGCCCTTTTCTTGGTTTCGCATCCTCAGAGGCATGTTTGATGGCAACGCGAGAGAGTGAGGGCCTTCTTAGTGGCTGCTCCCAGGCTCTAGAGCTCCTGAGAGAAGCTAGGTTGGTCTCTGCTGTCCTTCCACTGGCAGGCAAAGACATTTTTATTCAAACAGGCCCTTGGCATGTAAGCTGGTCTGCTGGGTTGGGTAGTGTTTTTATTCTTTTGCTGTTGTGTTTTTCTAACAGTGTTTTGAACGTATCCATTTTTAAAATTGTTAGTTCCTACAATTGTCAGCCTCCTGGAGCCCCATTTTCTTGGTGGAAAGGTGGGGTACAATTCAAATCAATCAATAAACCACTCCATTTGGATTTCCATGACAGGTGCCAGCCATGCTGCTTTCAAAAGAAACTGGGAGTTTGACTTAATACCCATGCATCTTTCAACACATATTTTCACATGTTAAATATCACAGTATGGTGTGTGTTTTTTGTTTTTAAAACTTTGCACGCTTGAAAGGCTTATCTGAATCCTTGAATGGAAGACCCCCTTCTCCTCCCGCTGACTAATTCTTCCAGTGGAAAGACTGGAAAATCTGCAGGAGGGTCTCTCTCTCTCTCTCTCTCTCTCTCCTGGCTGTAGACCCTCCCCCAGCCTGTCCCTCCAGTGCCCCCCCTCCAGACACACCCACCCGTCCTGCGAGCTGATTCCACCCAGTCGCTGCAGGACCTGGAGCTGCACAGCTTGCCAAACCCCAAAAGCATTCCCCTGCCCCTTTCTGCTCGCTCAGAGACCCCTTTACACCTGTGGAGGTAAGTGTAGAGATTTTTCCCTGCCTGGCTTTCCCCGTTGAGAAATGGTTACCTTTTTTATTTTTTTACTACTGTTGTTATTCTGATCCTTTATTCTTTCTCCCAGAGACGACTTCTTTGCAAAGGACACAGGAGGTAGCTCCTTTGGCAATGTCGTCCCTTGGGGAGAGTCTGGCAGGCAGCGTAACCCGACGCCTCCAAGGACAAGCAAACCTCGCTCCCATTGTATTGCGTAATGGCACTGAGCCAAAGCCATGCTTCCCCTCCCCCCCCCCGCCCCACTGACCCTGCTGGGGATGCAAATGTCAAAACTGAGAGAGGGGGCCCGCCTTGGCTTTGGGATTATGCGCTCGGTGACATTCATCCCACTTTCACGCCATAACTATTTCAGCAATGCTGATCATGCCCGTCTTACGACACACAAGCGCTCGACTGAACACAGAGTTCATAAGTTCTGCTAGTTAGAAAACAAGTGCATTATCTAGATAGCCAGGGTGTGATACTCACTCTCTATATGTAACGAAGGGGGAGGCTCGGCTCCCTTATAGGAGATAAATATGACTGCTCATAGCGGATTTGGCATCTGCGTCTGTCTGACTGATTCTATGTTACTTCTGAAGCCTTTCTTCGCCCAGCCCCACAAACATCTTAAAACTGTTTTAGTTCCCAATCATAAGCTGCCTTTCATGCCATTTTCTTGGTAGAAGGGCAGAGTACAAACCAATCAATAATAAACACAATAATATAATACCGGGGGCGGGGGGGGGGGAAGCGTGATAATTGATCACACTAACTCCCTTCAGCATCAGATCCAGCATACTGGATCCAAAAGACTGGAATACAGTTGATTAATTGGGTTGTTTTTGATTTGCACAATATAAAATTGGAGCCTTCGTTTGTGGAAATTTTTCCCCTGTTAGTGCTTTTCATTAACATCGTTTTTTGTTGAACTGGAGAGCCAGTGTGGAATAATGGTTAGAGTGGCCTTCCCCAGCCGGTTGCCTTCTCGATGTGTTGGACTGCAACTCCCATCATTCCCAGCATGCAGGCTGGGAGTTGTAGTCCAACACATCTGGAGGGCAACAGGTTGGGGAAGGCTGGGTTAGAGTGATGGACTTGCCCTGCAGAGATCTGGGGGTCCAAATCCCCACTTAGCCATGTAGTTCACAGGGTGGCTTTGGGCCAGTCATTATCTCTTAGACTGAGCTACCCCACAGGGTTGTTGTGATGATAAAATGGGGGGGAGAACATGTATGTTGCCTTCAGCTCCTTTGAAGAAAGGCAGGATATAAATGTAATAAATAAATAAATATAAAGAAAATAAATAGAAGAGATGGATATGGTGCATTATAACAGAAAACTATGGTTAATTAACCCAGGAAATCTTCTGTCACAGCATGCCGAAAAAGCGGAGGAGTAAAGAGGTGGTGTGGGGATGCAGTGCACAGGCACGAGATTTGTGCATGTCTTGCCTTATTAAGTTGCGACATATATGACCGAACTGCATCAATATGGGCCAGTTCGAATGTAATGCGAGCAGGAGTGAGTGAGCGCATGGCCTCTGGTATGCTCCTCCCTTCCGATTTTAATCAGCAACCTACAAATGGTCCATTTGTAGGTTGTGAGCATGATATGTGAACCTGGGCCACTGGGTTGTTTAGGGGCTAAATAACTCAGCGGTTAACCCTACAACAGACCATGGGTTAACAGTTGAGTTGTTTTACCTGGAAACAACCCACCACTCCCCATTTATGCAGCACGCTCACAACCTGTGAATGGGCCAATCATAGGTTGTTGATTAAAAGCAGAAGTGAGGATTGTGCTGGAGGTAGCACGCTTGCTCGCTCCTGCTCATGTCCAGCAAATCGTGGGTTAATTAATTAACTCACATTTTACCATTACATGAGAACCAGGTTATGTCAGTAGTTGCCAGGGCTTGAACTGGGAGTATTTGGGGTTTTGTGCGTGGCTTGCATGTGTGTTGCAGCCTCTGCATAGGCTCTGAACTGATCCCTCCTCCCCAGGCTGGCTAATGGATCCTCCTGGACAGGAAGGAATATATAGGCCAGTTAAAGAGATAAAATGGAGAGGAGGAGGATTATGTAAGCCGCCTTGGGTTCATTGCAGGAAAAAAGGCTGGGTATAAATATAATAAATAAATTAAATAGGGCTTCCTGTTCTAGTTAAGCAACAAGGTCTTCCTGAACTCTGGTGTGTTCCAGTATCCTTTGGCTGTTCTTCAGTCCTGACTACTGGCTTGTCCCATGGTTCCTGGATCACCTCCGACTGCTTTCCACAGCAGCCCATCCCGGATAGTCCAGTTCTTCATAGGTGGATGGGAACAAGATGCTTCTATGGATTCTGCCAGCTCCCCTGAGGAATTTTAGACAGCTGGTCCAGGATCAAAAGCACTGTGAATTGAACCCAAAGGATCTTTCTACTGTATTTTTCTGGAATGCAGTCATCACCTTCTAACCTGGCAAGCAATGGACACATCAGCCCCTTGGTGGGTCAAAATGAATACAGCAACAAGAGACTTGTTCAACTAATTGTATGCATGTGTATCTAGTAACATTGTTTTATCTTAACTATTAAATGCAGAGTTGGAGAACAGGTCCCTGATCCCTAATGATCATTAGAGCCTCTTATTAGTCAAGGTAGAAATTCAAGTGGCAATGACGACAAACAAAACTCACCCTTTGTCCTGCTTTGGCTGAAGCAGACTCTGAGTGAAGGGCCATCCAAAAAGCAAGGTAATAATGAAACAGGGAAATGTCCAAGCAAAAAGGTTTCAGTCCAGTGGAGATCAGGCTAAGGCAGAAGTGGTCAAGGTAGCAGTCAGAGGTCAAAGCACAGTTAAGCAGTCAGCTACATTGGATCAGGCTAAGGCAAGAGTGGTCAAGATAGCAGGTAATGGTCAAAACACAGGTAGGTAGTCAGCTTCATTACACAGTCCAGAAGCAGAGTAAAGCAGAAGTCCAAGGGTCAGGAGCACAGAGCATCAGTCACAGGACAAGGTAAAATCCACTGAAGCTGAAAGTACAGTGTTGTTTCCAGCACTAACTAGGCAGACACTGAAGGCTTTTATTGCCAGAGCCTGCTGAGCCCCACCTAGGGCTCAGCTGCAGTGCATTAGAGCTCTCCGGCCAGAACCCTACTTATGAGGAGTCACTTTCTCCTGAGCAGTCCTTCTTTGCAAGTAAGCACTTTACAGGAGTCCTACTGGGCTGTCTCTTGAAGCAACAATGCTCCTGGGGACCAGGCAGTTGTTCAGCTTCTGTCTCAGAGGCAGTATCCCCCTCCCCATGACAGGGATGGACCTGCAGACATCTCCCCTGAGGGCCCAGGCTCTTCCTGGTCTGGTGACAGTGGCTGATCTGGGATCATCCCAGTTTCTGGGAACTCTAGCTTTTCCTCTGAGGAGGATTCCTCCAGTGGGGGCATGACACCCTTAATAGCTTAGCCATCATTTAACACATGAGTTGTTAGTCCATAACTATCTTGCTATTTCATCATCATCATCATTATTATTATTATTTTACAGAAAAGATGGCACCACAAGCAGGGTCCTCAGGACCAGTTGGTTCACCACTGGAAACTGAAGAACAGCTAAAGAGGCGGATGATGGCCAAGAGGCAAAAAATCATTGCAGAAATGGTTCAGACCGAAAAAGACTATCTCAATGATCTGGAACTGTGCATCAGAATAGTGGTTGAGCCCTTGAGAAGAAGACAGGTAAGGAAGTTCTGGGTCAGCTGGCAGGGGCAGGTAGATGTTCCTGACAAGAAATATCAGTTCAGTGTCTCTCTGCCCATCACCAATCAGAAATAACTGCTGAAATGACATGAAAGGACTTCCTGTGTTCCCATGGTTTTAGTTCTCCATAGACATCTGAACACTGCGTACAGAATTCCTGATAGCAAGAACACCAATATGGTTGTCCTAAAGAAAGTCGGTAACACCAGGGTCCTTACACACTGAACTTGAATGGCTTAATAGCTTTGATTCATGTGGGAGAAATACAACAGATTTGGTCCAAGGGGGGGGGAACCTTTGCCCCCACACTCCACTATTTCTAATGAGCAAAATCCAATGTAAGTCCTACTTAGAGCAGACCAATTCATTTCAATGGGTCTATTCTAAGTAGGACTTATGTTGGATTTTACCCAATAGCTTTTTTTATTTATTTTATTTATTATATTTATACCCCGCCTTTTTTCCTGCAAGGAACCCAAGGCGGCTTACATAATCCTCCTCCTCCTCCTCTCCATTTTATCCTCACAACAACCCTGTGAGGTAGGTTAGGCTGAGAGTCAGTGACTGGCCCAAAGTCACCCAGTGAGTTTCATGGCCGAGTGGGGAATAGAACCTGGATCTCCCGACTCCCAGTCCAACACTCTCACCACTACGCCACGCTGCCTCTTCTTCCTTGTGTAAATAATAAGGCCAAATCTTTAGTGCTGTATGCTGGAAAACATTAACAAATTACAATTGTAATGGCCACATGATCCCAACATTTCTAATACAGTCCTCCTAGGCTTTGTTCATACATGCATGGGTATCACTTGATCTCTTAGAAGTAAGTGCCATTGGGTGGCTTACGCTGGCTCAGCTTGTCTGAGCATAGAAAGCTAAGCAGGGTCAAGTGTACATATGAAAAGTGTACAGATGTAAAATTATGCAGATGCTCACACCCTGCACTGCCACTGTATATCCACCTCTTACAGATAGGTGGTACAACAATTCGTCATCTAGCCTCCTTCAAGATAGATGAACTAATACTCGCATTTCCAGACTCACCTCCTTCTGAGGTTTAGGATATTGTCAGCACTTGGCGATAAGCAGTCAAGGCAGAACTAAACTTAAGTATCTCTAGGATTAGGGGCCAGTGTTATTTAGAAAGGGGTTCTGTAGTCTAGGAGCTTTTCTAGATGTGGCTGATGAACCTGCTGTTTCTACTTCCAGTTTCGTTGCAGAATTAAGATATTTACCTTTCCGTACTTTCCACTACAGAACCTCTCTGTGGCGCTGTGGTATAATGGAATAATGCAATTACACTAGTAGGGATTAGTGTGTTTTGCTTTCACAAAAAAATACTGGATTTTCCTGGCTCCAAAACCACCCATGAAATTGCTTTTAAAAAACAGAAGTGAAACTGGATGGTGACGTCATCTAAAGCACCTGTAAACAACCGTGAGTGAGGAATTATGAGCACACAATAAAGCCTCATGTAGAAAATCTCTAGGGCCACTCACCACATAGGCCAGCAAGTTCCTCATTCAGGTTTTGGCTGGCGCTGACAGTTTTGTGGACAATATAATCCTTTCCAACATGACCAGCTTCTTCCTAAAGTTACTGTACTGCTCAGATAAAGTCACTATGGCTGTATGAATGGTACGTATCTATGGGAAAATACTTTGCAGAGAAGCAAAATGTGTCCCAGGAGATTGTGCTTTAGACAGCGAAGCTAATGGAAGTGCTTACTACAAGTATATTTTCATGCAGATTTTACTTTGCCATTCTGTTGTGCAGCAGAGATTTCAAAGGTGCCTGGCTACTATTTAGACAGTACACACGCTGTTTTTTTTCCTGAGCCATCAAGGCAAAGCCCTGTTGGGAACCATGGCATACTCTGTGGGCAGCAGCTTTCCCCTGCTGGTGTATAACAGGTGTGACAGACAAATTGCAACTTGTCAATGATCTGCACCACAACTGCACTCTTCTATCACCACAACTGCACTCTTCTGTCATACCCCACCTTGATGCATATGCAGATAGTAGCCTCTACTATGTCACAATACAAACAAACCTCTTCCTTGCCACAATTTTTACTAATTACCCGTATATACTCAAGTACAGGTCGGCCCTAATTTCACCCCCCAAAACTGGGAAAACTTATTGCCCCCAGTATAAGTCTAGGGTGGGAAATGTATGAGGGGAGACTCCCGCCGCCACCCCCAGACACCCCCCGCCACCGTACCTGCACCCGCCGCCACTGAAGCCCCACCCCCGTACCTGCACCCGCTGCCGCCGAAGCCCCGCCACTGCCAAAGCCCCCCCAGGACCCCCGCCGCCACCGCCAGGCACCGCCAGGCACCCCCCTCCACCCCCAGGACCCCTGCCGCCACCCCCAGACACCCCCACGCCACGCTGTTCCTCTCCGCTCGCTCTTTAAAATTATTTTCCTCCCCCCCCATACCTTTGTCAGCGGCGGCTCGCTCTGCTGGCGCCTTGCGTGCTGCCATGCCGGCTCCTAGGCAGGGAAGCGGCACAGCAGCGCGAGGCGCCCGTAGAGCGAGTGGCTGGGCTGCGTCTCCCTGGCAGGGAGACATGTGGAGCCACTCCGCTGTTCCTCTCCGCTCGCTCTTAAAAATTATTTTCCTCCCCCCCCATACCTTTACCAGCAGCCGCTTCGTTCCCGGGAGCCGGCATGGCAGCGCGCGAGGCAACCGCTCTTCCTCTCCGCTCGCTCTTAAAAATTATTTTCCTCCCCCCCCATACCTTTACCAGCAGCCGCTCGCTCTGCGGTCGCCTCGCGCGCTGCCATGCTGCTTCGTTCCCGGGAGCAGGAAGTGATGCCCGTCGCGGCCCTGGAAGTGATGCCCGTCGCGGCCCGGAAGCGACGAGGGCGGCGCCGGCAGCGCCGCGAGCCTCCGCTTACAAAAACAAAGGTAGGGGAATGGCGGAGCAGCTCCACGTGGGTCCCTGGCAGAGAGACGCGGCCTGGCCACTCGCTCTGCGGTTGCCTCGCGCGCTGCCATGCCGGCTCCCGGGAACGAAGCGGCTGCTGGTAAAGGTATGGGGGGGGAGGAAAATAATTTTTAAGAGCGAGCGGAGAGGAACAGCGGTTGCCTCGCGCGCTGCCATGCCGGCTCCCGGGAACGAAGCGGCTGCTGGTAAAGGTATGGGGGGGGGGAAATAATTTTTAAGAGCGAGCGGAGAGGAACAGCGTGGCGTGGGGGTGTCTGGGGGTGGCAGCAGGGGTCCTGGGGGTGGAGGGGGGTGCCTGGCGGTGCCTGGCGGTGGCAGCGGGGGTCCTGGGGGAGCGCTGACCCACTTATAAGTCGAGGGGGCATTTTTCAGCACAAAAAATGTGCTGAAAAACTAGACGTATATTTGAGTATATACGGTAGTTGCTCTCCCCTATAAGGAGAGGAAGCACTGTTTAAAATGCCAACACCATAGCCATTTATTTATTTATTACATTTATACCCCTCCTTTTTTCCTGCAAGGAACTCAAGGCAGCTTACATATTCCTCCTCCTCCTCTCCATTTTATCCTCACAACAACCTTGTGAGGTAGGTTAGGCTGAGAGGCAGTGACTGGCCCAAAGTCACCCAGTGAGTTTCATGGCCGAGTGGGGACTAGAACCCGGATCTCCCAAGTCCCAGTCCAACACTCTTACCACTACGCCACACTGGCTCTCTCATCTGAGTCGGTGCAAAGTACAGTAATACCTTGGATTGCAAGCATAATTCGTTCCGGAACCAAGCTTGTAATCCAAAACACTCTTATATCAAAGCGAGTCTCTGGCGAGCATGAGCAGGGCCGATTTCGGCCTGCTACGCCCGCTCAAGGCGAGCAGTTACACCCCTATCAAGACCTTGCTCGTTTATGAAGTCAAATTTTTAAAAAAATGTTTGCTTGTCTTGCAAAACGCTCTCAGACCAAGTTATTACTGTAACACACTGACCCTTAACTGAAGTGATGGAATCAGGATTAAGGCCGCCACCACATTTGTCATATACCCAACGTCAATTGAGGGTGCAGTCAGGGCCGGCGCTACCGCTAGGCCAACTAGGTGGTTGCCTAGGGCGCGCGGCCGAAGAGGATCCGTGGAGGCCGGCAGCGGGGTGCGCGCGGGGCCGGCGTGGCTGGCGGGCGCTCCAATGGGCAGGCGCCGCGTCTGGGCTGGAGGCGCCGCGGAAGGAGGCTCAGCGCCGCACAGCACTGAGGCAGCGAGCGAGCAGAGCTCGATCCTGATCCGTGGAGGCCGGCAGCGGCGAGGAGAGCCAGCCAGCCCTCGCCAGACGCCCTCGACGGGCATCTCCTCCAGCCGCGGGTGCGTTCCCGGCTCCGCTCCCGGATCGCTCGGCGTGGGGTGGGGGCCTCCCGCCCTCACTCGCGGCTCTTCTGCCGGGCCGGCGCGGCTGCCGAGCGCCACGCGGGGCACCTGCCTCCCTTCCGGCCGCCGCCGCCGCAGGAGTTGCCTCGGCCGGGCCGTGGTCGACTGGCTGGAGCGCCGCGGCTCCCCAGCCCAAAGGGCGGCGCGTCCACTCCTGCGGGCGGGCGGTGGTGGGCGCGAGGCGAGGGTCGCCCACCCAGCCGATATCCTCGCTCGCTCGCCCGCCGCTGCGCCTCCACCCACCCTCCGCCCTCCCGCTCGCTCGCTGCCGCTGCGCCTCCCACCGCCATCGCCACCCCCCCCAACCCCCCCGTCACCCCCAACCCCCCCCATCACCTACCTTCGTCGCGGGCAAAAAACAGCGCGGGGGTCGCGTCGCGTCACTTCAGGAGCAGCAGCCGCAGCAGCAGCCGCCGCCGCAGTCAGGGCGGGGGGGGGGGAAGGTAGGTGCAGGTTTTTTTTTTTTTTTGCTTTGGAGAGGGGGGGGCGCTAAATAGTTTTTCGCCTGGGGCGCCAAACTGCCCTGCACCGGTCCTGGGTGCAGTCCAATGAGGCTGCCCGTAACCCTCCAAACTCAGCAGATTACGGGCATCCTATGCAAGGTGGGAGGAGCTATATGGCTGATTTCTGACATCTAACTGCGGAGCTTTGGAGCAGGAGGGAAGGAGGAGGCTGAGGTGGCGCCAGGATACGTTGTATCTTGATGGTGTCAGTCTCCTCCCCTCCCCGCCCCCTAAGCTCCTTCTCCGAGGTTGCTCTTCCAACCTCAGAGACGCAGCCAGCATGGTTCTTTCCACGCCGGCTGTAGGGGGCGGGGAATCATAGAATCATAGAATCATAGAAAAGTAGAGTTGGAAGGGGCCTACAAGGCCATCGAGTCCAACCCCCTGCTCAATGCAGGAATCCAGGTCAAAGCATATCTGACAGATGTCTGTCCAGCTGCACCTTGAATGCCTCCAGACTGGGAGAGCCCACCACCTCCCTAGGTAGTTGATTCCATTGTCTTATTGCTCTGACAGTCAGGAAATTTTTCCTGATGTTTAGGTGGAATCTGGGTTCCTGTAATTTGAGCCCATTATTCCGTGTCCTGCAAACTGGGATGAACGAGAAGAGATCTTTGCCCTCCTCTGTGTGACATCCCTTCAAATACTGGAAGAGTGCGATCATATCTCCCCTCAGTCTCCTCTTCTGAAGGCTAAACATGCCCAGTTCTTTCAGTCTCTCCTCATAGGGCCTTGTTTCCAGGGCACTCCAAGCACGGATCCCCCAGCTCGAAGGTCAGAACTGTTTTCCACTCTCAGAGCTGGGAATCTGAACGATCCTTTGGCCCTCTAGATGCAGTCTAGGGGCCATAGCATTGCTCTGATTCATAGATTTCATAGATCATAGAGTTGGAAGGGGCCTACAAGGCCATCGGGTCCAACCCCCCTGCTCAATGCAGGAGACTAGAGGAGGGGTCTCCCATCCAAGTAACAAGCAGGCCTGACCCTGCTTAGCTTTCCACACTCAGACAAGCTGAGCCGGCATGAGCCACAGGCCTGTTGAGTTAACTATTCTGCGATAGTCCAAAATTATCCTTAATTCGGCCTACCATTGCAAATATTTTAATTCCCATGTAAAAGACCATGCTTTACATAAAGGGCAAAAGCTTAGTAGAAAAGTAATGAGGCCTGCAATTCCATACACACTTCCCTGGGAGTACAGTATGTCCCATTGAACTCAGTGGTGTTTATTTCTGAATAAATATGCATAGGACTGTGCTGTTGGGGGGGGGGGTACAGTTCATTTGATAGTTGTATATATTGCTTTTGCTTTTAAAGTACACCCAGACTTAGGATGCCAAAGATGAATAATTTTTAAAAATCTATTAAGGTTGTTCCTAAAATGAAAAACTGAATGGAGTTGACGCTGCTTTGAAGTTCCTAATGGACCCAAAATGTTAAGGGTGTGTGTGTGTGTGTGTGTGTGTCTATAATCAAAGATTACCTCTACTGGTAATTATTACAGTATATTGTTCCAGTTAATATAACTTGCAATTTGATTCCTTAGTACTGTTTTCTGTAAGTGGCTGGGTAAATACACAGTTCTGTTACTAATGAATACTAATGGCTAAGGCCTATGTGAAAGGACTCACCTATCTGCCAAAATCAACACTGTTGTTAACTTCACACATTACTCCCTGCTGGGTATTCTAAGATTTCCACAGACTGACTCATTGTGCCTTCATCTTACAAGGAAGCAGCACATATACCAAATAAAGGTGGGTTTTAAACATCCAAAGGATCCTATTTTTACTGGACAGGAACTGTGCCAACCAAGTATGTACCTGTGATTTGGCTTACAGATTATAGTGATATTTTTTTTCTTATTACAAATCTTTTAAATACTGTATTACTCAGACATGATTGCTTTGATTTTATTCTCTGCATTTTAATTTTCATGAAAGAGATACGTTTGTCGGCTATGTGAATATAATCTCTATATCTGTCAAAAGGATTGTGGATGTATGTTTTTAAAGGAGGTGGCCATTAAAGAATTGAATAATCAGTCAAATCATTCTCTCTCTCACACACACACCATTATTCCCTTTGGTTTTACATTCTTGATGTCTGGCAAAAGTGGAAGCGAAAATTAAGGTGCGGAAAGGCCCTTAACTTGCAGGTTCCTCAATATGCAGTTATAATATATAATAAGATTCCACTTCTAGGTGCATCCCAGAAGAAATAGTGAAGAGATAAATAGCTGTTCTAGGCATGTGATCAAGCATCCTCCCATGAACTGCACCAGCCCCAATGCATCCATTTTTCTTTTTAACCTGCAAATGCAGCTTTTGTTCTAAGATTTATAAAAGGGAACTGTTGACATGGCATGTTAGGGAGCAAAACCATGTGGGGGTGGGTGGGATTGGCAAGTCAATGTAGCAGGGGGTGAGGTGGGGGGAGATCAGCAACAAACGGCATCCCCTTGTTGTCCTGCCAGTTGCTGCCCAATGTTTGTGTTTCATCCAGATTGCTCGGCTTGATGTGGACGGATTATTTAGCAACGTCGAATCAGTCCACCAAATATCAACCAAACTGCTGTCGTCGCTGGAAGACGCAACGGCGGATGTGGAGCCAGCCATGCAAGTAATCGGTATGTTTGCGATTTTCGTTGAGCTCTACAAAGCTGCATGGAATAATGATAATGCAATAAAACGCCCACTTGCCCCCATCCCAAGCAGACACTTCCCCCCCCTCCCCTTCAAGCTGCCATTTCCTTCAGTAAGTAAATGCAGGCCGGAGAAGACACAATTGCCCTTTCACCGGAACCAGGCTCATAATCATGGTGCCAGCCATGAATTCATGCCATGTGGAAGGGAGCATTCCTACACATGCTAGAGATACAGGGACTAAAATCTCTTCCTTAGATACGTCTTAATTGACATTGTATAAAAGAAATTATTTACCCTGTGTGTTCTGGTAAGTGCTAGAGAAAGAATAAAAAAACTCTGGTTTTTATATTTTCATTGGCAAAGCAGCCAGGCATTATCCCTGTAGCCTTCTTTTTACACCAAGCGCAACCTAATTTTCATGTGTAAATATCTCTCCCAATCCATTTTTTTTAAGACTAGGGTCTTTTCATCTTGCTCAGCAACATCTTTTTCTCCCTGCTCCCCTCCCTTTTTTATTTTTTCAGCTTAACATCTAGCCCAGTTAAGAGTTTCTATGAACTCAGAAGCTTAACTTCTTTGTGAGCTTTGACTTGGTCCTAATAAAGGTATTACCCTACTGGTTTTATGAAGATTTTTTCCCCCTAATGGAACAAACATGGCTACCTGATTTTTTTATTTTATTTTTTTATTTTTGAGTCCTTTCCTAAACCCTTGTTTAGAAAACAACAACCCCCAAAACCAAAAACATTGTGGATGCAGCTCTGTCATTCCATCAAGTTGAATATCCTACCTTCAGTAGTAGCTTATTAGAAGTGGAAGGCGTCTCCTTTTTCTTCCCTACCTCTTACCTGCCTTTGGTGCCAGGACAAGAACGAGCAAGCACTTCCATATAAACTTTCACATTTAGAAAAAGCTTGTGCTGTCTTGGTATATCTTCAGGATGCAAGTGAGGAATTACAGGTTTAAATCTTACCCCTTTTTAAAAAAAGTTCCTTGTACATAGAAAACTAGCACAGCAGATAGTATGCTAGAAGTGTGCTTGCTTTCTACAGGCAGGGAGTTTGTTTGTTTTTAAATGTGGGGACATTAGATGATCCTTGTAAAGAAGCCCTGCAAGAAAAGTTAATATTTATTTATTTATTAAATGTATACCCCTCCTTTTTTCCTGAAAGGAACCCAAGGCGGCTTACATAATCCTCCTCCTCCTCCTCTCCGTTTTATCCTCACAACAACCCTGTGAGGTAGGTTAGGCTGAGAGGCAGTGACTGGCCCAAAGTCACCCAGTGAGTTTCATGGCCAAGCAGGGACTAGAACTCGGATCTCCCGAGTCCCAGTCCAGCACTCTCACCACTACGCCAAAAATCATTAGCAGGCTAAGAGGCTGGCTGGGGCATGCTGGGAGTGGTAGGCCAAAAACATCTGGGGACCCAAGGTTGGGCTAGATGATCTCCAGGATCCCTTCCAACTCTGGGATTCTACGTGATGCTGTCTCAGGGCTTGGGGGCTGCATGTGCACGTGTGTGCGCGCACACGCACACGCACACACACACCATACACATCTCAGCCATCCTGATACAGAGTGCTCTTTCCTTGCTGGTATCAGTGGTGAGAAAAGAGTCCTCTGTGTCAGGATCTCTGGGGAGGGGGTGGAGAGAAGGCTAGCAATCAGCCTGGCGGCATTCAGAAGGGGGAGCTCGGGGCACAATTAAGGCCTTGTGGGCCACGGGTTGTGCACTTCTGTGCTAGAACTCAGAAAGACTCACTATGACACCCCCGGTTTGGGAACAGCAAAGGAGGAGAAATTCCTGTCCAGCTACAGCTAATTATTAGTGCTGTGCCAAAAATTTCTCCCACATTTTTTTTTTACCATTCTCATTTAATTTGATAGAAAAGACATTCATAAAAAACATCAGAAGCCGCCTTATCCTGAGTCAGACCATTGGTCCACCTAGCCCACTATTGCTCTCCAGGGTTTCAGGCAGGAGTCTTTCCCAGCTGTACCTGGAGATGCTGAGGATTGAACCTGTGACCTTCAGCACGCAAAGCAGGTGCAGACCTTCCCTAGTCAGCGCTGAAGAAAATTTTGGAGACATTCTCATGGGTTGCGGTTGGGTTTTGTGGAGAAAGCCAACCTAAGCCCCCTGCCTGACACACACACACTCACCAAGGAGGGGGGAAGGAGACCCGGGGGGGGGGGGGAGACAGCCAGTCTCCACAGATGACAAAAGGGACAAACAACATCTGCATAGAATCACCCAAGGGGGGAAGGCAAGAAGCATCCCCAGGTTTGTCAATGCGCTCGCATATCAGCCCCATCTACATAAGACTTGAATACCTCTCCAGAGCAGACACTTCGGCACCCCTAAGAAATGGCCACTCAACACCATAGGATGGGACCATTAAGCAAGTAGCTTCAAAGGGACCCCATCCCACGGGGGAGGGTGTCACCCCACCTGACCCAAAAGGCCGCCCCTCAGGGAGGGTGTCAACCCACCTGATCACGGAGGGAGGGGCTACCTGAAACACCAAGGTATAAAACACTGGGTTGTTGGACCTGATCAACAATCTTGCCCCATGCCTGGGGTAAGAGAACGAAGGATCGGCAACCCCGGGTAGCCACACCCGGCACGCTCCAGCTAGCTGAAATCACTGGTCGCTTGGGTTGACCGGACCCCCGGGAAACCAAGCTGAAATCACTCACAAGCTGCTTGGGTAGACCGGGCCTCCGCCGGGAACCCAGCTAGCCGCTTGGGTAGACCGGGCCTCCGCCGGGAACCCAGCTAGCCGCTTGGGTAGACCGGGCCTCCACCGGGAACCCAACTAGCCGCTTGGGTAGACCGGGCCTCCGCCGGGAACCCAACTAGCAGCGTGCGGTTGACCGGGCCTCTGCCGGGACCCGAGCTGAACTAACTAGCTGAGAGCCCTGAAATCACGGTGTCCTTAAGACTTCTTGCTTGCTACTTTGTACCGTACTGATAAGCTGTATTGCTGGCGTGTGTCTGGGTTTGTGAAGGTAATGTTGTAAATAAACTTGTTTTCTAAAAGATACTTCTGTGGCTATAAGTTATCCCTTTGTTCTAGGCTAAGGGTGATAGTCGCTGGGGATCTCGGAGAAGGCCGCCCCAGGACTTGCTACCCCCTTAGCATTGAACCCATGCAGAAGACCAGGTTGTCGGTCTTCCACTTGGTGGCAGCGGTGGGATAACTTATTAGCCCAGAATATCTCCCAGACCCAAAGTAGCAAGAGCCTAAGGATCACCATGGGCGACCCAGAGCCTGACAGAGCGACTGGGAGAGCCGAGCCACAACGGTCCCTGCCCGCAACCCCCATCACCCCGGGGTTGGCGGCGCTGATCCGGCAGACGGAGCTGCAGAGGGAGCTGCTGGCGAGTCTGGCCCAGGGTGCCCGACCCAGGGGCCGCCCTATCCCCGTTCAGACAGATGGGAGAGAGGATGTGGTGACCGAGGACCCCGCTCCTCTGGAGCCCCTGGAGCCCCTGGAGCTTCCCTCGGAATGGATGGCCCACGAGCGGGAGAGGATGGCCCACGAGCGCGAAATGATCCGATGCAGATAGAGTTGGCCAAGCTGCAGCTCGAGGCAGGGAAAACTCCCCCGACTGTCCCCACCGCTCCTCCCCCTCCGTCGTGGGACCGCAAGGCGTTCCCCTACTACAAGCCAGGGCAGGATGTCCTGATGTTCTTCTCCATTTTCGAAACAGCGTGCCAGGAGCAGCGGGTCCCCGACAACTTGCGGTTGTCCGCCCTGCGAACCCAGGTCAGTGGGGACCTGGCCGACCTCCTCGGGGCTCATCTGCAGAAGACCCCGGCGAGCTATGAGGCGTTCAAGGCAGCGGCCAGGCAACACTTCGCCCTCACCGCCGAACATTGCCGGCGGAGATTTCGAGAGGGTAGACCTTCCCCCGGGACCACCCATGTGGCATGGGCAGCCCAGGTGATGCACGTCTGCGAGTCCTGGGTGGAGGCTTCCCGGGCCTCCACCCTGAAGGAAGTTGTCGAGCTGATCGCCATAGAGCAGTTCTTCACCACCATCCCGAAGGAGCTGGCTGCTGTCGTGAGGGATCAGAAGCCCCGTACCTGTGAGGTGGCGGGGATCATGGCCGACGAGATGGGGCTATACCGGACGGCCCCATCCACCATGGGAAGTTCCGCAGCCGTGGCCGAGAAGAAACCAGAGCCGGAGAAAAGCCTGCCCCGACGGCGCAGGGAGGCCCCTCGGGCCAAGGAGAACCAAAACCCTCGGTCTGGGGCGTGCTTCCACTGTAGCGAGATGAGACACCTGCGGCAGGATTGCCCCAAGCTCCAGCCCAAGAACCGGGATGCCCGTCCCTCGCCGGGGAAAGTAGGACGCGTCGCGGGTGCTGCAGCCGCTCAGGACGACGACAGCGACGACGAGCGACGGTCGGTCCTCTCCCTCCATGCAAGCATCCCCGAGGATCGCGGCACCGAAGAAGATCTCCAAGAGTGGGATCTCTACTGTCCCGGACCCCGTGCATCGCTGTATCGCATCGCCTCCCCAGACCAGCTGAGATAGAGCCTCAAGCAATTCTGTGAGTCCATCTATATCAATAATGTTCCCCGGGTGGGGTATAGAGACACTGGGGCAGATGTAACGGCTCTGCCCCGGGACCGCGTAGAAAGGTCCCAACTTTTGTCAGGACGTACATGTACGATCAAACCCTATAACTCCCCCGACATCACCGTCCCCATCGCCCGGGTCCGGATCAAGTACCAAGAGTGAGAAAGAGAGATGGACGTAATCATCCATCGCCAAAAAGAGTGGGGCATCATCATCGGGAACAACCTCGCATTCCGGGTGGCCAAAGTTAAGATGGGGGTCGTCACCCAGGGACAGGCAAGGCGAGGGGGACCGCCCGTAACCGCACTGGTCCCAAAGCCTAAGCCCGTGCCCCCACCACCACCCGGGGTGACCCCATCCCCTGCAAGGCACTCCGGGGAGAACCAGGCCATAGCAGAGCCCCCGAAGAACAAAGGGTTTGCCCAGATGCCTAAAGACTTTGAGACTCAAGCCCAATTCAAAGAAGCCCAGCGGCTAGACCCTTCCTTGCAAGAGTGTCGCGATCTGGCCAACCAAGACCCCAGGGTATCCCTTGCCACTGAAAGATTTGTCTAGGACAATAGAACTTTGTACTGAGAGTTCAAGCCAAAGGGGGAAGTAGCACCAGAGCGCAAGCAAAGGCAACTGGTGGTTCCCCGACGGTACCGCCGCGCCGTGCTGCACCTCGCCCATGACGTGGCATGGGGAAGACACCTGGGGCAGAAGCGGACCCAAGGTCGAATCACAGAGGGGTTCTACTGGCCCATGATCGCCTCCGACATTAAAGCTTACTGTCGGTCCTGCGATGTGTGCCAGCGGGTGGGACACAATCGCGATCACCCAAGAGCTCCCCTTCAGCCTTTTCCGGTGGTGGGGATCCCTTTTGAACAGATTGCTATAGACATAGTGGGTCCCCTGAACCCGCCCACCAAGACGGAGAAGAAGTTTGTACTGACGGTAGTGGACTTTGCCACCCACTACGCGGAGGCTTTTGCGCTAGCCTCCATCTCTGCAGCCAGCCTGGCTAAGACTCTGCTCTCTCTCTTTGCCCCCTTAGGAATGCCCAGCACGGTCGTGTCAGACTGCGGCACCGGGTTCATGTCTAAACTGTTCCAAAAAATGTGGGACCTGGGGGGGGGGGGGTTGACCATGTAACTTCGGTGCCTTACCACCACGAGACCAACAGACTGGTTGAACGCTTCAACCAGACTTTGGGGGAAATGATCCGGGCGTACGCTAGCCGTCACCCGGGAACTTGAGACCAAGCCCTACCCTACCTCCTCTTTGCCTACCGAGATGCTCCGCAGGAAAGCCTCGGGTTTTCCCCGAATGAACTGATGTTTAGCAGAGAACTACGGGGGGCCTTGGCTTTGTTGCGGGAAGAGTGGGAGGGGGCTGCCGGCAGTTCGCCCGTGCCGGTTCACACTTTTCTGCGGCGGCTACGGGACACCCTCCACAGCGTTCGAGAAGCCGCCCAACAGCATCTGAAGGCAGCCCAGCAGCGGCAAAAAGAGCTGTATGATAAAACCGCAGTAGCCCGGACTTTTGAGGTGAGTGATAAAGTGTTGGTTATGCGCACCCTCAAAACGGACAAGCTGTGTCTTAAGTGAGAAGGTCCAGAGACTGTAGTTGAGAAACTTAAACCAGTCAACTACAAAATGCTCTTTGCCGAGACTCCTGAAAAATGTAAAGTGTTTCATGTGAATATGTTGAAATTGCATGTAGACCAGAGTGCGAGAGTGGGCTGTGTGAAAGAACATAATGATAAAGATTTCGCTGGTGAAGATCTGTTGAGAGAATGGGGGGATGGCGGAGGGATAGAGAAAATTTCACTGCCACCCGCCCTGTCCGAGGCTCAGCGGGAGCAAATGAAGCGGGTGCTGGATGAATTTGAGACCATGTTCTCAGACCGCCCCGGGCGGACCCCACTCATCCAGCACGCCATTCAAACGGGTGACAGCCCCCCTCTGCAATCTCTGCCATACCAGGCGGTGGGACCCCACGCTCAGATCATTGCAGAAGAAGTCAAAGCCATGTTAGACCTAGGGGTGATCGTTCCTAGTTCTAGCCCATGGTCCTCCCCGATTGTCCTGGTGGCCAAAAAAGATGGGGGGGTGCGGTTCTGTGTAGACTATCAGAAAATCAATAAAGTGACCGTCCCTGACCCCTACCCCATCCCCAACATAGATGTCTTGCTAGAATAGCTAGGGAGGGCCAAGTACATTACCACCCTAGACCTCACCAAGGGCTACTAGCAAGTCCCGCTGGACGCAGATGCTGCTCTCAAGTCTGCCTTTGTCACACACCTGGGTTTGTTCCAGTTCACCACTCTTCCCTTCAGAGTCTAGAACGGTCCGGCAACCTTTCAGAGGCTGGTGAATAGAATGCTGAACGAGTTGGGAGAATTTGCCTGTGCCTATCTAGACAACATAGCTATCTTTAGCTCCACTTGAGAACAGCATCTGCAGCGTGTCCGACAGGTCTTCCAGCAGATCCGGGACGCTAGGTTGACAGTGAAAGCA
Organism: Shinisaurus crocodilurus; assembly: GCA_021292165.1. Lineage (NCBI taxonomy): Eukaryota > Metazoa > Chordata > Lepidosauria > Squamata > Shinisauridae > Shinisaurus > Shinisaurus crocodilurus. The sequence continues at coordinate 33,985,750 of CM037876.1, forward strand.
AAGAAGTGCCAGGTGGGGCTAGGAGAAGTCGAGTACCTTAGACATCGGGTCGGAGGGGGGAGCATCAAACCCATAGAAGCTAAGATCGAGTCGGTTCAAAAATGGCCCCAACCCGCAACCAAAAAACAGGTGCAGGCTTTTCTAGGACTTGCAGGGTACTATCAGAAGTTTGTGCCACACTTCAGTCAGTTAACAGTCCCTCTGACTGATCTTTGTAAGAAGCGCCAACTGAACAAGGTCCAGTAGACCGCGGCTTGCCAGACCGCTTTCGACAAGTTAAAAGCCTGCCTCACGGCAGCTCCCATTCTGCAAGCCCCAGACTTCGAATCCCCCTTCGTTCTACAGACAGATGCCTCTGAGGCTGGGATGGGGGCGGTGTTATTACAAGAGAAAGTAAGAGAAGGGCTGCGCCCCGTTGCCTACCTGAGCAAGAAACTCCTGTCCAGAGAACGTAGTCTTGGCACCATTGAGAAAGAGTGCCTGGCCGTGGTGTGGGCCATCACCAAGTTGCACCCCTACCTCTGGGAGAGACGGTTCCGCCTGCAGACCGACCATTCCCCCCTGTGCTAGTTAGATAGAGTCAAGGGCAACAACCAAAAACTCCTACAGTGGAGTCTGGCGTTCCAAGACTTTGACTTCGAAATTGAGCACATCAAGGGTAAAGACAATGTCTTGGCTGATGCACTCTCCCGAGCTTTCTCAAGTGATGGGCAAGTCGATGAGAAATTGGGGTGTGGGACCCCAATGCCATCTTTTCCCCTGGGGGGAGATGTGGAGAAAGCCAACCTAAGCCCCCTGCCTGACACACACACACTCACCAAGGAGGGGGGAAGGAGACCCGGGGGGGGGGGAGACAGCCAGTCTCCACAGATGACAAAAGGGACAAACAACATCTGCATAGAATCACCCAAGGGGGGAAGGCAAGAAGCATCCCCAGGTTTGTCAATGCGCTCGCATATCAGCCCCATCTACATAAGACTTGAATACCTCTCCAGAGCAGACACTTCGGCACCCCTAAGAAATGGCCACTCAACACCATAGGATGGGACCATTAAGCAAGTAGCTTCAAAGGGACCCCATCCCACGCGGGAGGGCGTCACCCCACCTGACCCAAAAGGCCGCCCCTCAGGGAGGGTGTCAACCCACCTGATCACGGAGGGAGGGGCTACCTGAAACACCAAGGTATAAAACACCCTGCGCAAGGGAACTGGGTTGTTAGACCTGATCAACAATCTTGCCCCATGCCTGGGGTAAGAGAACGAAAGATCGGCAACCCCGGGTAGCCACACCCGGCACGCTCCAGCTAGCTGAAATCACTGGTCGCTTGGGTTGACCGGACCCCCGGGAAACCAAGCTGAAATCACTCACAAGCTGCTTGGGTAGACCGGGCCTCCGCCGGGAACCCAGCTAGCCGCTTGGGTAGACCGGGCCTCCGCCGGGAACCCAGCTAGCCGCTTGGGTAGACCGGGCCTCCGCCGGGAACCCAACTAGCAGCGTGCGGTTGACCGGGCCTCTGCCGGGACCCGAGCTGAACTAACTAGCTGAGAGCCCTGAAATGTCCTTAAGTGTCCTTAAGACTTCTTGCTTGCTACTTTGTACCGTACTGATAAGCTGTATTGCTGGCATGTGTCTGAGTTTGTGAAGGTAATGTTGTAAATAAACTTGTTTTCTAAAAGATACTTCTGTGGCTATAAGTTATCCCTTTGTTCTAGGCTAAGGGTGATAGTCGCTGGGGATCTCAGAGAAGGCCGCCCCAGGACTCGCTACCCCCTTAGCATTGAACCCACGCAGAAGACCAGGTTGTCGGTCTTCCACTGGTTTCTTGTGTTTACCTTACTCAGGAGGTGGCCAGGGAGTGTGTGCAAGTATCCTGTTTACATTGTACAATAATCTATCTGGCAACTTGTACCCTTATTGGCTTCCCACACTTCAATCAAAAGTGCAGGCAGCCTGGGAGGCTGCAGAGCAATGGACAGATGTGTAACAGACATCTAACGCACACAGCACCCTCGGCTGCCTTGCAGGGATTAGGTAAGCTCAAAAATGCCACAAAAATAAATTATAAAACACCCTGAGAATGAGGCAGAAAAACTTTCTGGAAATTGGAGGACAAATTTTGGGACACCACTAGTTCTAGCTCTTCCTAGAAGCTAGACACCACACTGCCCCCATCACACCTGCATTATGGTGGATGCAAAATGGGGCCAGCCTGCCAACACAGTTGATGCTGCAGCCACTTGCAGTGGCAACACAAAACACTGCAGAGCCCTTACAAGAAAGAAAGAAGCTGTGCTACAAACCCTGCCAATGGTGAGCCCTACTTGTGAGAAACCTTTGAGAATTCCTCCACCCCCTGGAGAAATTCAGGAAAATTGTCCCCTCAATTTCTCTGCCCACAAACAGGGTGAAGAATTTCGAGGGGCCATTTGTGAACAGGTCTGCCAATTATACAATAGAATTGCTTCTTGAGACATTCATTGTGCACTCGTGATTCCTCACTCATGGTAGTTTGCAGGTGTTTTACACGATGTCGTCGCTTTCTGAGCATTTCCGCAGCCTTGTTTAGAGCGAGCAAAGTGCAGTATTATCTAAAAATGGCAGAATGAACGGCAATGAAAAGGTTGTGTATTTTCACAATTCTGCTCTACCGCAGCACCAGCTTGTGGTTGTGTAATGGAACATATATAGAAAGGCGGAGAAAGAAAAACCTCAGGGGGAAAAAACCACATGTGTCAAGGGCTGATCTTAATCCCGCAAAGAATCCAGAAGCAAAAGCCTGAGTAAAGTGGGTCATTGAAAGTCTTTGTGTAGAGATAGAGAAGTCCTAAAAGCTTCTGATGTGGGGTTTTTTGTTTTGTTTTTAAAGACAAAGCAAGTAACATGCTGGTCAGACATCTGGCAGAGATGCTTTGACCTGGATTCCTGCATTGAGCAGGGGGTTGGACTCGATGGCCTTGTAGGCCCCTTCCAACTCTACTTTTCTATGATTCTATGATTCTATGAGTGGTTGAGAGAGGGAAACAGCTCTCTCTCTCTCTGTGTTGCTGAAATATAAAGGACATGGCCCCATTAAACCATATCCATATGCATATACCTTTAATGAAAGCTGCACATTTAGCCTGTTGTCAATTGAGTTCACCTCTCTGGACTTGGCATTCATCTCAGTCATTAGGCACACAAAGGAAAATCAGAGGGTGAATTGTTTTGCCCCCAAGTTAGCCAGAGGCCCAAGGAAATACACTGTGGAGACGTGCTGCTTCTCTGAAGAGACGTGCTGCTTCTCTGAAGAAAGTAATATTCTTTGCAAGCCTATGTGCAGCTGATATCTCAGATGAGGCCATGTTTACTACTATTACTAAACTGCACCAACACCTAATGGGAAATATTTACATTCTGTCAGGAAACTTTTCTCACAGAGACAAAAAGTAGGACTACCCTTTCTTTCTTTTCTCTCTCCTTCTCCTGTGCCTTTAACAGCAGCCTTGCGTGCAAAAGCAAGTGTTTTCTGTGTGTCAGACACCGAAGGAGGAGAGGAAAGCACACATTTCCCCCCCAGAAGTACAAAAAGGAAGCACAATTCACTCTGATGTCCTCTTTTGCACTTCCTCATAACACTCAAAAGTTTTCCAGAGGCACGGGAAGGGGAAGAGACACAAATATTTTTTAATATGGGGTCTGATCTTTCTGTAAGTTCCTAATACAAAAACTGCTACGATTTCTAAAGATTAAAACAACACATGCACACACAATTGCTACGGTTATTCCTATATGGGGGGGGGGGGAGTGAAAAGCATCGATTTTGTTTGAAAACCAGGCATGTGGGGAGTGTGCACCTTGCTTAGAGGAAGAAGTAGACCCCCAGAAACCTCCCGGGAGCGCAATTCCGCTTGTAAACAAAGTGGTCACTCCCTGCACACCTTCTTTTCAAGCAAAATAATCGGGGGGGGGGGTTGTATGTGCAGCAGCAAATTCAGCAACGGCAGCAGTGGCAGGAGAGGGGAGCTGCACTGGTGACAGCAGCAAAAAAAAAGCAATGATTTTGCTTGAAAAGAAGGTGTGCGGGGAGTGACCACTTTGTTTACAAGCGGAATTGTGCTCCTGGGAGGTTTCTGGGAGCCCAATTCACATTCCAAGCAAGGTCTGCACTCCCCACGTGCCTGGTTTCCTTTTCTTTTTTCCAGTATAGGAACAAAAACTGTAGCAATTTTGTGTGTGTGTGCGTGTGCGCTTAAAAAAAACCTTTAGGAATTTTAGCAATTTTTGTATTAGGAACTTACCGAAAGATCAGACCCATATTAAAAATATTTGCATCTCTTCCCCTCCCCCCCACCCCCTGCCTCTGGAGCACTTTGCGTGTTATGAGGAAGTGCAAAAGAGGATATGGGACTGAGTTGTGCTTCCTTTTTGCACTTCTGGGGTAAATGACTGCGTTCCTCTCCTCCTTCAATGTCTGTGTGTCAACCTCTGACACACAGAAAACACTTGCTTAATTTTGCATGCAAGGCTGCTGTTAAAGGCACAGGAGAAGTGGGTTCTGGGAGGGAGGGGGCAATGTGGCTCATACTAACAAATCACACAGTTATGAAATTTAAAAGGGAAGCAGTGGCATTCTTGGCTTCATGCAATATTTCACAACTGAATATGCCCCCCCCCCCAAAGGAGGTCAGTTGGACTGGACAGCCCTTCAAATAACAGACTGTCATGATAGCCCTTTAAATAGAGAACTGTCCTCTTTGAAGTAGCACACATGGCCACAGTAAAAGAGGGTGCCCAATAGATCTCCCTGAGAAGCACCACTGTTGAGAAGGCCCTGTCTTTTGTACCTGCCCATCTGATCTCACAAGTAGACAGGACAAATTGGAGGGCTTCCTTCCGAGGTCAACCATAAAAGTCAGGCAGGTTCATGTCTTTGGAGAGGTCCTTAAAGTATCTGACAATGAGTCTTGTTTTTCGGCTTTTGTTTTTGCTTTCCACTTTAACAGGGCAAGTGTTTTTGCAGATTAAAGACCTACTAGAAGATGCATATAAAACCTACTGTTACCACCATGATGATGCCCACACCCTGCTGGAATCCTACGAAAAGGATGAAGAACTGAAGCAACATATAAGAGACTGCCTAGCAGTCCTTAAAGTAAGAACTTTTCAAGGGACTATTTCCAGCACTTGCTCATTGCCCAGTATGAGAGACCTTAAACGAAATATTTCCTATAAATCCAGCATTTTATGAGGCTTACTAGGAGTGCGTGCTTATGCTGCTTTCCCGGAAACATGAATATATTTCTCTGTTGTGAGATCCAAACTGGAAAGAATCTACAAGATGCCATCAGGGCAGGCTTTCTAGGGCGCTTGCTTCAGGGGAGTGCCATCTTAAACCCCAGCATTCCATCTTCTTAATGGACTGAATACATCTGTAACTAATTTAAATTATCACCATAATAAAATCCTTAAACCCCAGTATGTAAAATTGTCCGTAAGTATATCGGGGCTTTTTTTCTTTCTTTCCCAAAAGCCTGTTTCGTTATGGCCCTTCACATTATGTACTGCTTTTCCAGGAAGTTATAGGACCAGATTTATGTAAAGCTTTTGGCTTCTGTATTTAGCCGAAAAGAGTCTAGAGGATCTGCAAAGAAATCTTTTTAGCAAGTTGCCTAGGTAAATGTGGTCCAAGGATGCAGAAGACTAAGCCTGGCCTTTGCAAGGGAATAATGCTTGGAAGTTAGCACTCTTTGCTACCCAAGCTTAAGCATGTCTACTCAGAAGTAAGCTCCACTGAACTGGTTTGGACATAATGCTAAACCATAGTTTAGCGTTATGAGAATGAGCCTAAGCGAGCTTTGAGTTCATGGCTGCAAGGAAGGTTTTGAGAGCTTACACTTCTTTTTTAGATTTACTGCAGCTTGCTGTGTTGTTCAGACATGAAAAACTGTGCTTATGGTTTGTTGAAGTAACCCATCTTCAAACTGTTGGAATATGCGATGAGAAGATGTCAACTCTGCAGGGAGGGTTTTTTAAGTTGACTGCCCAGTAAAGGGCTAAGATAGACTGTTATAGTCTAATTAAAGTGCAAAGGTAGAAACCAAGCTTCTCTGAGAAGTCAGGGGGCAGGGTTCAGTGGAGCAAACCACTTGATTGAATCAGGGGAGGAAATGCTGGACATTGCCTAGCAACAGGTTAGAATTCCATTCTACCACTACTCTGACAATTAGATTATTCCTACAGTTAACAGACTTAACTGATGCTTGCTAGGGTTTAGCAAGGAGACTTGTCCTGTGTTTTCCTTACATCACAGGATAAGTAACATTTAAGAAACTGCATTTAATAATTCTGCAACCATCAAGCTTAAAGTATCTGAGTAATCCTATGTTACTGTTATTTACTTTAAAAGCATCTACTTTGGAAATAAGCCTGTGTGCGCATGTGTTTGTCTGGGTGAAGTCTGCTGCTGCTATTGTGCTCTGCCATCACAAACCATAGTTTAAGCAGCTGGCTTGTTTCAACAAATTATAGTTAAGATTAATCACAGTTTAGAGTTTTGATGTAACGCTAAACTATGATTAATCTAAAACGGAAGTGAAAACATCCAGTGTCCTAATCGCAGCTGCACTGGAGGACCAAAGTGGGAGAGAGCCTCAGGTGTGCTGAGGCTTACCCCTGTATCACTAAACCATGGTTTAGTATTATGTGCAAACCAGGCCACTGAGTTTAATGTATGCAGAGTCAGGATTAGGCTGTTAATATAGATTTTCTACAGTGAATGCTAACTACCTTTTTTCTATTTGCAGAAAGATATACGAAAAGGGGTAAGTACCATATTTCTTTTATTACATTTTTATCCTGTCCTTCATCAAAGGAGCTGAGGGCTGCATATATAGCTTGCTCCTATCATTTTATCCTCACAATAACCCTGTGAGGTAGATTAAGTTGAGAAAGAGAGAGGGCCTGAATGGCTCAATGTCACGCAGATATGGTTGAATGGGGATTTGAATGTGGGTCTTCCTGGTCAAAGTCCAACACTCTAACCACTTCACTATACCAGGGCTCACAGCCCTGTTTTGTTTTTAAAATGCAAAGCAACATGTTGTATAAAAGACCTGTTAAAAAAATAAAATGCTTAATATTGGAAAGCTATCTGAATTTTTTTCTGGTGGTGGTGCATTACCGGTACTTTAGTCAAGTGAAGCAGTTAAGTTGTTGCAATGGCATAAAAATGCAGGGTATATCTGAAACAATACAGACATTATTTAAGCCTTATTTAAGCCTTACATTTCCCCATCTCTGATTGCACTACGGAAAGACCGCCCCAGACTTTGAAATCATCTGGATTTGGGGGCTGCTTGGTCTGCTTCTCAAATTTTCGCGAGATGGCCATTATTCTCTCTTGCCGCAATCAAGCAACTGGGGCATGCATACAGTGAAACAATTTCTGCATCTGTATCCTGAGGTGGTAGAGGAGCTACACAGGCTGCATGTGCATAGCACTCTCTAGGTCAGGGCTCTCCAACCTTGGGTTCCCAGATGTTTTTGGCCTATAACTCCCAGCATGCCCCAGCCAGCAATGCATAGCAATGCATGTGTGAATGTCTCACATCACATGTGAGGATCACTATCTGGCAGGGTGGGGCACAAACCTGACATTCTTCCCCAAACATGTCCCACCACTTGAAGACACATACACATGCACACGATTGATGTGACTGCCAGTCCGCGAGGGCTATTTGTGTGCACAATTAATCAGGCCCACGTTCAGGGACTGTGTAACTAATGTGTCTGTTAGTCTGTCTTTCCTTTCCACTCTTTCTCTAGCATACATGTCCACACACAAACTTCTATCACTGTTCTTGCTTTCCAATCCCAGGGTAACATTGCAATGATCGGTGTGCGCCGTTTTGAGATCTAGAGGATCTTATAACACCCTTATAAATAGTCCTTAAAATTGTGAGCAACACTTTTAAATTCGCCAAACTCAACTTGAGCATAATCTGTATAATTTTATGAGATGGTGAACGCCTTCTGTAATCTCTTCTATAACTAGTTCCACGATTTAGGGCCAGTTCATAGAGCAGGGCTCTCCAACCTTGGGTCCCCAGATGTTGCTGGCCTACAGCTCCCAGCATACCCAACCAGCATGGCTAATGGTAAGGGATTCTGGGAGCTGTAGTCCAGCAACATCTGGGGACCCAAAGTTGGAGAGCCCTGTCATAGAGGGTCCTGGTATGTATCATCTTGTTACAGGCCTGTAGCTCATGCTGGCTCTGCTTGTCTGGGTGTGGAAAGCTAAGCAGTGTTAGGCCTGGTTATTACTTGGATGGGAGACCCCTCCTCTAGTTTCCTGCATTGAGCAGGGGGTTGGACTTGATGGCCTTGTAAGCCCCTTCCAACTCTATGATCTATGAATCTTCCCATGATGTGGTACAGGAGTAAGTCTCCAGTTGCTACAGATCCCTTATTTTGTGTAGAATGTCATCTGTGACCCAGAATATGGGCATTCCATCCACACCTTTTAAATATATATAATAGATGAATCGTACATAGCAATGCATGTGTGAATGTCTCACATCACATGTGAGGATCACTATCTGGCAGGGTGGGGCACAAACCTGACATTCTTCCCCAAACATGTCCCACCACTTGAAGACACATACACATGCACATATACACACTGGGGAACTGGTTATGCTGAAATCTTTCAACTTAATTCAGGTTAAGTTGATAAGAAAACCAGTTGAGGCTCAAGTATTCTGACTTAATAGGAGCATGTTGCAAGTTTATAGTATTGTGTTCATTTATGTGGGTGCAGGTCCCACTGATTTTAATAGGACACATTACTTCACCCAGGATTGCAATTTTAGAAAAGAAAAGAGAAAGGTTTGAAGACAACTTGAGTGGCATGGAGAAAAATATAATCTTCAACAGGCAAGAGACAAGATTACAGAGAGGACAGTTGCCAAAAATAAATTTTTAAAAAAGCATTGAGATTTAGCTATTTTTTTATTTTGCCTGAAATATTTAATTATGCACCAATAGAATTTGATCCAATAATAAACCTTGCCTAACTTAGATCAAAGGATTGGTAGCGATATTGTAGGAGTGCTTACAGAATCCAGCTTGACCTTATTTTGCTCTGGATTTCCTGGTTCCTAGAAAATGTCTTCTGGAGTAGAACTTGGCTGGCTAGAATCCAATTTTGTCCGGAATCTGGCTTCAAGATGGCTGCTTCCTTGACTCCCACTATGCAGTTCAATGGAGAATCAATGGCTCCATTTAATTGTATAGGGAGACTGAAAGAGTATTTGGCTCTGAAAACCACTGTTGGGGTGTGGGTGGGGCGTTGTGGAAACATAACCTTCTCCTGTTGAAGACCATTGGGACCATTGGGACAATGAAGACCATTGGGACCATTGGGACAAGAGGGCTTCAGCAGGGGGTTGCTGTTTGCCCTCCAACAGGGTTCCCAGCCTTTTAAATCTATTCTGACATTCCAGAATCTAGATTTGCAACTGGAATTCTACCAAAGCGGAACCTACTAGATACCAGCATCCTACAGCAATTATGGAACAGGGCTGTTCCATTCCGCTCACCCTAACTGCATTGGTCCATTGAACAAGAAACACAGAAGCAAGCGGACAGATGATGAGTTTATTTTTAGCTTGACCAGCTAGCATTTAAAATGTTGGAAATAGCTTTTGACACATCCTCATCAGGCTGACATTTGGGTGGGGGGAAGAATATATTGTAGTGCTGATCAGTACAAAGATGGGATAAACTAGGTCATGTAGGTGAGTGTTCCTGGGATCAACAAGGCTATGACTGTCTATTTAAAAAACATTTAAAAGATGGGAGAATAATCTGACAATGATAAAGAGGTTGTGCTTATGGAAACAATAGAAAATCTGCTCTTTTGTATGTATAAAAGGGGGAAAGAGAGCTTGTGCATGTGTGTGTGAGAATAGCACAGATGTGCTGCAAATTGCTTGTGCTGCATTTCCACAAATTAATGTGCACTTATCACCTTCAAAAATAGATGCCATAAACTGTGAGTTGCACGCAGAATGTAAATTGGTCAATAATTCATAAGCAATTACCTTTCAGAGGTCAGTTTGCAGATAGCCCTGTTATAAGGGGATGCGCGAAACCTTCCAGCATGCATGACCCTGGCACAATAACAGCCCCTGTTCTTGTGGAAACCCTAATGAGCATTTCTGCATGTGGATTTTTGCACTGGAAAGAAACACCTGTCTACAAGACATTTAAGCTTTGCAGTATCCCTTTCTCCTGGCTGTACACTGAGCCTGTAACTCATGGCAAAGACAGTATGTTGGTGATTAGCAGAATAAATACCTCTGTGAGATTCTGTGAATAATTTTGACAGTCTCTCTCTCTCTCTCTCACACACACACACACAGCTATGATGAAATGAGAATTCTTCTGAGGATAGTTTTTGCATTTTGGTTTAAACAGGGAAATGTATCGTACTGTATTATGAGGTAGCAGCTCCCCCAAGCTGTCAAGTCAAGTTGGCTGGTTAATTCTGTGCCCAAACAACTTATCTCAGTTCAGTGCATGGCTGAATTAACTTCTGCTAGCTGTGCTGTACCATTAGTCGCCACCTAGAATTGTTCCCTAAACTATTAGAATGTGCCAGAGAGCATCCCTCTCTGTGAAGAGGTGTCAAGCTCCTGGCTGCCCCATATCAGGGGATACTTCTCGGAGGAGGAGGAGGACGAGGACGAGGACGAGGAGGACGAGGATTCCACAGCAGTCTTCACTCCCATAGAAGATGTGAGGCAGCTTGAGGAGTCCTGTCATCTGGGGTCCCAAAAAACCCCTTTGACCCCATCCCAAGTCAGGAACCTGCCATGGTTCCTGACTCCCCTCCCTTGACCAGAGCACTGGTGGCAGAAAACCAGTTGGGAGACTGAGGGCCGGTTCGCACGACCCAGGCTGCGGGCGGGGGAGGCACCACGGGGACGTCCGCGGGGTCCGGCAGGGCGCCGCCGCAGACGACCTGCGCCCCATGCGCGTGGGTGGACCCCGCAGTCCCCGCACCGCAGTGCGGGCCTCCCGGCGCTAGGGGGCAGGGCCCCGGGATGCCCAGAGGGGTCGTTTGCCCCTATAGGCTGGAGCGGCGGCAGCTCCAGCCACTCTGGGCTGCCGCCTCTGTGCGGACCCCGTGGGATGGCCGCCCACTGTTCGCACGGCACGGTGGCCACGCGCGGTAGGGGCTTACCCCTCTACTGCCCATGGTCACTTTGCGTGCGTCCCGTGCACGGCTGTCCCACAGGGGCACCCCCAGTCGGCGTTTACAGTACACGGGAACCACGGGGGACTTCTGCTCCCCCATGGTTCCTGTGTTGTGTGAACAAGCCCTGAGAGTCATAATTGGGAGTGCCCATCTGGCTGCCAGAAGGATCCACTCAGGAGCAAGGGAAGGAGGAGGTAAAAGTCCCAGCAGCAGACAGTGAATGGGTTCAGGCAACACTATAACCCACACTCAAGGGTTGAGTATGGGTTGAGTGTGGGTTGTTGTTGAAACATGGGTTATCGTGTTGTCTGGACCCAGCTGCACTAACAAGCCATGGCTTGTTAATCACGAACAACCCATGAAGAGAACCCACAGTTTGTTGTTGGGTTGTGAACTGTGGGTTGTTCTCCATGGCTTGTTACCTCAGACAACACGATTAAACCCACGTTTCAAGGACAACCCACACTCAACCCTTGAGTGTGGGTTATCATGTTGTCTGAACCCAGCCAATGAGGAAGCAGTCCCAGCTGCAACTGCTGGACCAGGAAAAGAGGTTGCTGACAGCCAGTATATAAGTCCCGTCCAAGACCTTTGCTGGCTTAGCAGCTCCCATTAAGCTCCTTCACTGGGTTCCTTTAAAATTATTCACCGCTCAGAACGTGTTTGCACTTTCTGTTTCACATAAAAAAGGGAGCAAAAGTCATGTCCCCAGCTGTGGCAAAGTTTAAAATACAGGCAGCCTAAGGAAAATAGTCTTGTACTGTATCACTCACTACAGGTGGGAGTCTCATGATTGAATGCCACCTAGGTAATATAGATTGTGTGTGTGTGTGTCCCTCCCTGTACATAAAAAAATATTCCCAAGCAGCGACTAGCTGTCAGGAAGAAGAGTTCTAAGCCAGCCTTGTAAATAAGCCCACAAACATTACTAGCCTGCAAAAATGTTTTACTAGCCTCCTGAGGAATGGTGGAGGAGGATTCTTTCTGCAACAGTCCTGTGCGTTTCTATGCTGACTATGGGAGATGGGTGGGATTCACTTCTCTGCTAGCCTGCCTGCTTGCTTTCTATACTGGGCAAAGAAGAAGGATGGAGTAACCAATCCCTTCTCTGCTACCCCACACTTCCTTGTCACCTAGGCAACCAGGTGCTTAAATGCAAGGCTGTTCTAGACCTAGCCTTCTCCCTGACAGGCTAATTTTCTGCATGTGGGACAGCCTTCTCCAACCTGGTGTAGATGTAGATGAACTACAACATCAGATGTAGATGGACTACAACTCTCATAATGCCTTACCGTTGGCCAGGCTGGCAGAGGAAGATGTGAGTTGAAGTCCAAAAGGTTTGGAGGGGCACCGGGTTCGGGAGGCTGGTGTAGGATTTTCATTCTTCTGGTTCTTCAACTGCGGTGTGTAGTGGTACCTACAGTCTTGTCACATGGTGAGCTGTAGGCAGATTGTCTATGTCAATGTCTACGCTGGCTGGGGCATGCTGGGAGTTGTAGGCCAAAAACATCTGGGGACCCAAGGTTGGAGAACACTGGTCTATGTAGATCCTGGACACCAACAGAGACTTTTTTCTTTTGTTAAATGTTAACTCTGTTACTGTATTTTAAATCTTTGCGTTGCTGCTAGGTTTTACTTTGGTTTTATTTTTCTACCTTATACTGTAGCTTTAAACTTTTAAACTTTTACAGTGTATCTTATGTTGCATTTTATGGCTTTAATTGTTGTCAACTTCCCAGAGAGCTTCTGCTATTGGGCAGTATAGAAATGTAATAAATAAATAAATAAATCCTTCACCCATGGGGGAGCGGAAATTTCAGGAAGCAAACAGTAGGGGGGAAGGTTTACGGTAATTCTCCCCTCCCAATCCGTGATGATCCCAGTCCAAATCAGAGCTGTTTGTACTTATACCAGGGTAAAGAAAAATCTAACACTCCGCTACATCCTATGCTATTAGCGTAATGTGTAGTTTGGTTCTTAATGGGACAAGGGAACCAAAGCTTGTTCAAAGTATCAGCCCATATGGATGCTGGCTGAAGAAAGTCAGTGACCTGGTTTGCACATCATGGCCGCAATTCCTGGGTTGTTTAATGCAGGTATTGCCAGGGATGAGTGAAGCGACGAATGTGCTGCTTGTCATTTCCGCTTTTAATTAACAACCCAGGGATTGGCTAAACAATCCAGAGTGAACCCAACAATTGCCTGTGGGTTGTTGTTGGGTTATCTCTGGGCTGTACAACCCAGGCATGCACATCAGGAGGTCCTGGGTTGTTAATTTAAAGAGGAAACAATGATTTGCAGCGTTCGTCACCGCAATTCCTGAGTTAAAGAACCCAAGAATTGCTGCCGAGACGTGCAAACTGGGTCAGTAAGTGTGTGGGAATATGGAACTATATAAAGAGAAGATTTCAAATGATGTCTTGATTAGTTGGGTTTTTCATAAACCAGCAATTCTATTATTGTCATTCCATTTTGCATCCTGCCCTTCCGTTAAGTTGCTCAGCCGACATACATGGGGTTCTCCCATATTGCAGTTGTGCCAACTTGGCGGGGGAGGGGAGGCAGTGTGTCTGTTGTTATTCTGTGTATGACTTCGTTCTGTTGCCTGCCATCTGTAGAGGGAGTGGATGCCGTTAGAATTAAGCCAGCTGCGTTAATTTGAGCATAAAGGAGCAGCAGTGATTTGCGATGAGATTAGCGTAGCTACTTCTGGCCCTAGGATTTTTAACAAAACTCACGTGAAGACACTACGGCTGAAGAAGCATTGCAAATGAATTATCAACTTAATTTTCTGCACAATGGATGTCACAAGTTGTTACACATCTCTTTTAACCTCCTCCGCGAGACTGCTCTCTCTAGGGCTACGGTGTAATGCTAAAGGATGTGTGTTAAGATCGCAACTAATCTAAGGAGAGTGGTTATCGCTGGGTAATCTGACTGGGCAGAATTAGATGGGCTGAACTTGGTAGCATTTAATGTCCCAGGGAGTCATTATCTCCTGGCAAACCTACTACTGTATCTTTCAAACCATATTGCTAGATTGTGTCATGCAGGAATACAAGCAGAGGGCTGTTGATCACTTGGGCAGCTATCCAAAGCGCAACTGAAGATGGATGCGGAGACACTTGGAGTCTACGTGGCCCCATTAAAGATTTGCATTCATGGGGGGTTTCTGTGACAACCAATAATAATTTCAAGTTTAAAAACAAAATCAGTTCTGCTGCAAAAACAGAGTTTTATATTTGGTGCAGCACCAAGCAGGGAAAAGGAATACAGTCACCAGCCCTTGAAGAAATATGATGATGTTGTTGTTGTTGTTATTATTATTATTTATAATTATTATTGGTGGAGTTCAACAGTGGAGCCCCAGGAGCAATCCTTTGAATCTAATGTGTACAGCTAGTGTGTGTGCTTACAAGTCCCCTCGCCCCAAACAATACCACCCATACATGATATCAGGTGAACCCCTGCCACTCCGATCATAATGCAGTCCAGACTATGAGCTTCTCTACATGAGACATTTAACCCGGCGCTTCACCAAGGCTTCTTCTTCCGTTTTCTTTGTGGAAGTAAGCACATTATTCATGAGGGTTTTTTCTGGGGGTTTTCTTTCTCCTTCCTTCCTATGTGTGCTCTACGTTTATTGCATTTTAATGAATTGTTGTAAACTGCCCAGAAAGCTTCGGCTATTGGGTGGTATAGAAATGAAATAAATATTACACAACCACAAGGTGGCACTGCAATCTAGCACAGTTCCAGAAATACATGGGCTTTTTTTGGCGCAATAGCTAAAAGATAGCTGATTATCCGCATTCTAAAAAAATAGTGCGAAAATGGCTGCAAAAGATGGGAGAGGCCCTGCAGGACGACATCATTGTGTAAAGCCCCCACAAACTACTGTGAATAAAGAATCACAAGCACACACTAAATACCTCGTGTAGAGAAGTCTTATAACTTCGCGACAATGAGGAGGCAGGCAATAACCTTCATGCAGAGCTGATAACTCAAGAAACTGAACCAAGCTACGAATTATAGGCATTATGTAGGAAATATGCAGACACGTTAGCCCTCGTCAAGCATTTGCTGAAGAGGGCTTTCCTGTCACTGTGGAGGGCGGTCCTAGTTTCCCCTCCCCATCCCATGGAACTCCCCCTTTTCTCCCTCTCTGAGGTTGATTTCCTGACCTCGGAGAGGCAGCCAGTGTGGTTCTTTCCATGCCAGCTGCAAGGGGAAGGGGAGGGAGATTGGAGCACGAATTCCCAGCTCTGAGGTCGGCGCTCTGTCTCCGACCTCAGATCTGGGAATCCAAGTTATCCTATGGTCCCCTCAGGTGATGTCTATAGGCCATAGGCTTGCTCTCTTAATTGTAAAGAATATTTAGCACTTTTAATATTGGGATATATCTTCACCTATGGATGCTAGTGGCCAGGGTGCTAACATTGCTCAGATGTTATGATTGCAATACTAAGAGGATTTCTTGTTCCCACAGAATGAGAAATAGATGGAGGACTTTATGTATTTATTACATTTCCATGCCACCCAATAGCCGAAGCTCTCTGGATGGTTCACAACAATTAAAACCATAAAATACAGTGTAATTGTTTAAAAGTTTAAAACTACAGTATAAAATAGAAGTAAAAGCCAAAGTGAAACCTAGCAGCAGTACAAAGATTTAAAATATAGTAACAGTGCCATCCGAACTTGGAGGATTATGTTGGTGCTGTTCGGTGCTGGGAGATTTATAATCCAATCTGTGTGCTAACAGATGCCTGGAATTCCACACAGAGACCTTAACAGATCTCACCCCCCTGCACAGCGTGCAGTGTCAGATCCAGCTTCACCAGCCCAGCCTGCCCTTGTAATGACACTTGCTTCCAGCTTCCCCTTTGCAGATTAATCCATGGAGTCAGGAAACACTCTGGAACACCACAGGTTCTAATACTACCTGTTTATTTAACTATCAAGTAAAGTTCTACAGAGTATACATTTCCTAGTTATAGTCCATGTGCAGAGTATAAATGCATAGCAAGCATTAAGTCCAGTGGAGTAAGTTGAGCTTCACTCCACCTCAGCAAAGGCGTTACATTGTTGCAGGAACAAAGGAAAAGAACAAAAAGAAGAAAATCTTCCCCTTAAAATGGCTCCTGACTGAACAAGTTAGCACGTCATCAGAACATACAAACCATGTGACTAGCTCGTTTCATTCCCTTCCCAGATATCAGGTTCCCATGCGAGAATAGACCCTGTGTAGACACTACAGACCTGTTTACAGAGCCACACTGTACCTTCCATGTGTAAACAATGTACTGCAGCTGGTAAAGTGATACATATCTGAGGAGAAAAGAGCCTTTGGGGGTTCCCACATGCACACTCACACACACCTCATGTGTGAACTGGCTGGAGGCTGGGGTGTGTGGGGTGTGCATAGTTCCTCTAGAATGGATGGCGCCTGGAAGTCCGGAAAAGCCAGGCTAAAAGCTTTCAAGTGCAAATGTCATGAGTTCCCCTCCCTGCCTGGCCAGGTGAAGTGCATCATGATTGGCTGAAGGCAGCAGAGCTACAGGAAGGAGAGGGGGAGGGGAAAAGGTATATTCCCAAAGTGTAGCCTTTGTGTCTTTGTCCGTCATGTGGTTGCTGGCTGTGGAGCAATGGCAGCAAGCCAAGGAGAGGCCCAAGCCTTCGGGGGGGGCCCCCTCAGGATTCGACCCCAGGTAGCTCCTGGTGAAATTAGCTGAATGAGGGCTCTGGTAAAGGCAAGCCTTGTGGGAGGCTACCCATCTCGGACCTTCGGGTAGGTGTGGTAATCCCCCCCGGGCAGCAAGGCTGTGCTGGATCTAACCCTGGAAGAGAACTGACCCCCAGGTAACAGAGTTGTGGGCCTGGGAGATATTAAAGAAGTAGGTTTTGTTATTTTGCAGCTTTACTGTGTACCAAAGTGTCTCTCTCTAATTTTGTGTGCTTCTCTCATTTCCCTATTCTTGTTGTAAAATGCTACCAGAATAAACCTTTCTTGGTTTTACCCCACATGGGTTTTGTAATCGCTCTGCTTGGTTCATTAACTAAATCCAGGTTACAGTCAGAAAGGCAAGTCCCTGAACAGAGATTCAAGTAGGATTGCAGACAGCTGAGGCTGGCAATCTGGTACCTTGAGATCTCTGGGGGTCTTGGGTCCTTTGGGGTAGGAAAGGGTGGGGGTGTGGCGGGTCAGCCAGCCCCCCCTTCCTCCACAATATCACAACAGATTATGGGCATCCAATCGAGCATGGGAGGAACATGGAGGCAAGGATTGCCTCCACGCTTCCCTCCCCCTCAAAAGACATAGACGGCTGATTTTGGCTGTCTATGTCTTTTGCCCCTGCTTGCAAGGGCGGGCTGAGGATACATCTTTTCCAGGCGGAGCCTCACTCCTCCCCGCCCCGCCCCCTGGAATGATCCCACAGTGCTGGCTCCAAAGTCGCACTTGCAACTTCGGAGCCGCCGCCGCTAGCAAGGAAAGGACCTAGCTGGCTGCACAGGCAGAAAGAGGGTGCTCCAACTTCGGAGCCCCAGCACCGACATCGGAGCGCTTTTAAAACAGGATTTAAAACAACAGAGACCGAAAGTCTAAATTTTGTAGACGTTACTACAAACTACAGCAGACAGGATAAATAAGAGCTCTTGCTGGACATGGAGTCCAAATCTGTTTAATCTTTCCACAAAGGCTTAAAAGATTTGGTGTTTCATAGTCCTTTTATTGATGTGTCTATATTATTAAATACAACTCCTTGAGGATTTTTTAAAAAAAAGATATATTTCTTCCATTCATTTTTTTTCCAGTCGATCATTTCAATAATTTTGGACAAATCTCCAAAAGTTTTATGTTTAGAGGCTGCTGTTTTCAAGCCTCTTATTCCTCACAAGCGTCTTTAAAGTCAATGGGACTACACCAGGCTATTAATTTATTAGTTAATTAATTGGACTCATGCTCATCATTTCAGATTGGCTTCCAAAATAGCTTACAGTTCAGAAGATAGAACATAAGGAAGTGTGTGCATGCACTCATGCGCTTGTATGTACTGTGGAGAGAGGAGGATGGGTGATGTTTGCATCTCATTGTCCCAGCTTCATGTTCTTCTTTCTTGCATTTTTAGTGGCTCTTGCCATAGCCTGCTTGGCTAACTTCTGTGTATTTTTTTGTAACTAAAGCCAACTGCTGAATCTTAAGAATAGCCACAGTCAGTATTCTGATGACTGCAGAGTTGTACATGTCTGCTATTTCTTCATGAAGGAAAACTTCACCAACTACTGCAGCATTGGTTAGGGCATTGTGGAACATGAGAAGCTGGCCCTACCCAATGCTGGAGATGATGGTGAGGGGAGCATCTTACGTGTTAGTCCACTTTTTCGTTCCCAACCTTCCAGCTCTGGTGGTTGCTAGCTGCTGGACCATATCCCCACCCTTCAACCCTCTGCCAGAGTGTAAAAGCTTCCCTCACTTAAGTACGACCCAGCAGAAACAAACCAGAAGTACAGATGACCTTCAGCAATAGGGTCCAGTAATTGTTAGGGCCTGATGGAACACAAGGGACTTGGGTACCATAGTAGTCATGTTCTTTACTTTCTTAATCTTTTGAGTGTAATTGAGGTGTCCATTTCAGCTGCTGTTTAAAAACAAATGAATGCAATAACAACCTAGTGTAGAAAACAGGTACTGCATTGGTTCCAGAAAATTAATTGTTGTCTAGAAGATTGGGAACTGAGTCAATATTCCATTTAGGATTGCCAACTAACCGTTTTTGTTTTTTTTAAAAAAAGGCCTATTCTGCTCTTGTACCTTTAACTGCAGCTTCATCTGCAGAAATCAGGAGGCGAAGCTTTTCAAGGTGTGGAGAGATGCATTGTCTGCTGCTAATGCCTGCTGGTTGAGCTACTGTTAAAGGCACAGAAGCAGAAGACGGTCCAAAAGCTGGCAACACCATTTCCAGCCTGATCGTATAAGCGTCTATACTGGTACAAGAGCTTAAAGATCCTGGTTGCGTGGCAGAGGTATACTTTGTACCTGTGCAGTAGCATCAGACTTGAACCTCCGCATAACTGCTAGTACTTGCTGTTCTGTCTGTGGATCAGATGATTCCATGTACAGCATCCTAAGGGCCCATTTGAGCAGCCTAGGAGCCTATTTCTCAAAAGAGCCCTGGACCCCTGACCTTTAAAAAATATTAAGGGGGCTTAAATGGCAAGTGAAACAGAACTAGACAGTTGTTTATACCAGCTAAGACTCATTTATGAGAGTGGACTGTTCATAACATCAAATAGCTGCAAGCATTAGCCACAAAGCAGATCAATCAATAAAGAATGTAATGCATTAGCCAACAGCAGGTATACCTGCAGTTATAATGACCCAACAGTTATGCTAACAGTTGTTTGTTTTTCCAGAAGCTCTTTCGCCAACCAAACCTGTTACAGTAAAAGGAATCGTTTAATGTATTGTGGATTTGTTATGGAGGGTGCTATTAATACATTCTTCCTCTTCCCCACTTTCAGGAACTCATTTGTTTACTCAACATCGCTTTGTTTAAATTTCAGGGGGAAACCAAATCTACTAGACATGGGATCTCTAATGATCAAACCAATACAGCGTGTGATGAAATATCCTTTGTTGCTATGTGAGCTCTTGAACGCAACTCCCCTGTCCCACCCAGACCACAAAGCACTGCAGGATGCCTTGGTTGCTGTGAAAGCCATGAATATGAATATCAATGAACTTAAGAGAAGAAAGGATTTAGGTAGGAGAAAGTCAACAATATGGGGGAACTGTGGGGGAGGGCTATTGCCTTCAGGCGCTGTCTTTATGACAGGGGTAGGCAACCTGGTGCTCGGGCACATGTTTTGGACTGCAACTCCCCATCAGCCCAGCCAACCTGGCCAGTGGTCAGGGATAATGAGAGTTGTAGTCCAAAAACGTCTGGAGGGCACTGGGTTGCCTACCACTGCTTTATGGGCTTCCCAGAAGCATCTGGTTGGCCACTGTGGAAGACAGAATGCTGGACTAGATGGACCTTAGGCCTGGTCCAGCAGGGAACATCTGCAGAGGCAGCAGCAACCATGCCAGGAAAGCTATTTGTAAAACGGGCCTTACTTCACATAGTGGGATTAAATTGGATTCAGTCTATGTTAGTTCCATTTAGCATGATTGTCAGAGGGGTGTTTTTTTTCCATAGAGACAAAGCCCTCGGAAAGAAAGGTAAATGTGCTATCATCCTTTTGAGGATGGCCAAAACTCAGCAGACTGTAAGGCTTAGGCTGGTATCCAGAGAACCTTTTCTAAGAGCTATAAACTCTTAGCTGTCTTATGTAGGTATTCTGCCTCTGTATACGTATGGAGTTTCCTTTTGGCTATCACAGATAACCACCATTATTCTTCAAAAGCAGCAGAGGACTTTTCATCGGTTTCTTCATAGATGAGGAATAATTAAATCCCTGAACCAAACATTATATTTGGTTCCCATCCCACTCATCTTATCTAGTGAGAAGAGGACTGAAATATTAAATTTGCTTCAGGTCCGCTGTTCGGTGCTTGCATTTGCTTAAGGCATATAATAAAGTTAGGTGCTTTTCTTTTTCTGTTTGAGCTTCTCCCTGGCAGGCTCACTAGGGGTTTAGCTTGCAAAGGCTTGGAAATTATTCTAGCACACAGGATTATACATCCTGCAATAAACAGCATCAATGGTGCTACTGCAAACAACAGGAGCAATTAGAGAGATGGATTTTTAAAAGCTTATATGACCATAAGGATTTTCATCATCTCTGCTATTTTCATAAGTACAGCCAGTAGTAACCTCAGTCTCTCTGGTCTCTTGTGTCTTTAAAGAAAAGTAGGGCTGGATTGGTGCCCTGTAAAAGCAAAGTGTTATGATTGGTGTGTGATTTGTCTAATTGCAGTGCTGAAGTATAAGAAGAATGATGAAGATGAATCTCTGAAAGAGAAGTTTTCAAGACTAAATATTCACTCGATTAGTAAGAAGTCCAAGAGAGTCACTGGCCACTTGAAAATGCTAACTGGAGGAGAACCACAGGTATCCAGTTGTCTAGTGTTTTGATCTACAGAGGATTTTGAAAAAACTAAATGGCCAGCATACGATGCATGCTGATCCACAAGAATCTAAATTCTGTGCTCAGTAATAATCAAATGAATCCAGTTTGCCAATATGTAGTCCTTATTTATTCTCTTGATTGCTTGCTGCTGATATGTGCTGCCTTTCTGCCAAAGCATGTAAGCTGCTTTACGTTTCATGATACACTGGCTTACAATCTAAGAGATATGATACGAAAGGAAAAAGAAACGAGGAGGAAAGAGGAAAAATAAGTCCATTCAGGGCACCAATTCTTTTATACTATCATATAATGAAGGGCTGTTTTGGATGATACCTGAACATTGTAATCTGGCCCTACGCCTGGGGCTGCCACACCAGTGCCACATCTCCGCGTGGGATGGCAAACCTAATTACAGCCCACGTGCATAAAATCCTACACGCTTAGGCCAAAATTGCATGGTCAATTCAAAGACAGAATCTGGGACTAAATTGTGCAATTTGGCCTTCAAATCATAATACGGACATGCGTGGCTAGCAGAGGTGGGGCCAGTCTGCTGGACCATGCATAGGGTTGGATCAATGTTATATAATAGGTGGAATGGTCACTGCAGAAGATGGTTCAAGAAGGGGAGTAGCCAAGCGACAGTTGGTCTCAGCCAAGCCGATAACAGGTTCTCATGGTCTCGCCTCTCCCTCTGCTGAAGCTAGATGCAGTGGCTGCTGATGGAGGCAGTTCTGGAAGGGGCCCCAAAATGCAGCTGATCTAACCTCTCCCTCTGAAGCAGCTAGACAGAATGGCTACAGATAGAGAACAGCTTGTTTGCATAGTTAGTTCGAATGACAAGATTTAGGTGTTAGCAGAGCCTGGATCTTGGGAAATATGGAGGTGGTGGAACTGAAGAATATGGGCCAGTCACCGACTCTCAGCCTAACCTATCTCACAGGGTTGTGGTGAGGATAAAATGGAGAGGTGGAGGAGGATTATGTAAGCCGCCTTGGGTTCCTTGCAGGAAGAAAGGCGGGGTATAAATATAATAAATAAATAAATTACGTACTATGTTAAATGAGTCGCACATACTGTAGGTCAGTGGAGGCCGGTGACCCCAGTGTCAGTGGGGCAGTGTATCCATGCCGGGTTGCAGTGTGAACTTTTAAGAGGCTATCCATGCTGCTTAACCTATTTGGGGATAGGGGGTGGGGTTCAGCGCCATGGATAGCTCCTTAAAAGTTCAGACTAAAACCCAGAGTGGATACACAGCCCCACTCACATTTGCACCACCAACCTCCACTGACATAGGTGATCCCATTCACTCATCTTGCTTCAGAGCAGTTTGTACATACGGACCAAATATGGGGGAGGGGCCGTAGCTCAGTGGTAGAGCACCCGCTTTGCATGCAGAAGGTCCCAGGTTCAGTCCTCGTCATCTCCAGGTAGGGCTAAGACGGAATCCTGCCTGAAACCCTGGAGAGCCGTTGCCAATCAGTGTTGACATTACTGGGCTAGATGCAGGGCCGGCGCTACCGCTAGGCAGACCCAGGCAGCTGCCTAGGGCACGTGGCGGAAGGGGGCGCAGAAATGCTGCGCTCCTTCCTCGCTGCCGGCGCACTCCTGCCCCGCCTCGCCGACAAAGACACCGGTCCTGCAACCACCAGGTCTGTGCGGGGGGGGGGGATTGCGGGCGCCGGGCGGGCTCACGGTCGCGCTCAGCTTTCCTCAGCGCCCGGAGCTAGGCCGGGTCAGGAGCGCGCGCGGCGGTGGCGGCGACCGGTAGGCAGCGGGGAAAGCGGCTGCTGGAGGAGGAGGCCGGCGGGGGGGGGGCGCTGGGCAAGCAGGCATTTCCCGGCTGCTTTGCTCCGGAGCCCTCCCCCCCCTGCACGAGAGGGGGGGGCGCTAAATATAAGCCAGCCTAGGGCGCCAAACTGTCCTGCACCGGTTCTGGCTAGATGGACCAATGACCTGACTCCATATAAGGCAGCTTCCTATGTTCTGAAGTTACAATCAAACAATCAAGATCTGGACTGTAATTCAGAGGACAGAGCACCTGCTTTGCATTCAGAAGGGCCCAGGTTCAATCCCCGGCATCTCCAGGTAGGGCTGCAAAAACTCCTGCCTGAAATCTTGGAGAGCCGCTGCCAGTTAGTGTTGACAGTACTGGGCTAGATGGACCAACGGTCTGATTCAGTATAAGGCAGCTTATTATGTTCCTAAGTATTTCTCAAATTCAAGTGAGTTAGAAACTTAGGGAGTGTTTTTTTTTTTTAGTGAAGATATTCTTTATATTCCAGTTTTCTGAGTCTGCGATTGCTCCACACAAAATAGGCACAGCGATCAAGATGTCCTTGAAATTCTTTTCTTTGTTGTCAGGCCCTTTCTCATAAGCAATGTGGTGGCGGTGCTGAGCCCTGTAGCTTTCACCAAAACCAGTGCTTCGTGTTGGCACAGGTTGCAGTGACTGTGGAATACACGCCATTCTGTTTACTGTGTTTGACTTCTTAAATATCAGCATGCTGGTTATTAAGGGCAATGTGGTTTCCTTTCAAGGCAAATTGCTTTTAATGCAAACACAAATGAGACTAGCGGCCCAGCAAAGAGAAATCCCATGTTTCTCTTGGTTGGTACTATCCCTTCCATTGGATAGGCAGCGGCAGGTTTTTGTGCTTATGACCGAGTTCATAACATGTGCTGGAGGTGGTAAAATGGGGCTTCAGGGGAGATCACTGCAGCATGCAGGTGCTGTAACCCCCCAAGCCTCGCTGTCACACCCTTGGGCCCGGCACCTGCAATCGCACTTGTCCATATGATAGGACTGCCGATGCAGGCTTGAACCTACATCTTCAGAAGATATTCATCATCATGACGGGAGAGAACTTGAAACAGAGGCAGAGTTAGGGGGCAGCCTACTAGGGCTGGAGCCCTGTATCTTTCATTTGGAGCCCCGAATCTCTGGGAGGCCATCTGCCCCACCACCCTGCTGTCCATGGGCACTTGCCGAAATAAAGGTACAGGGCTGCCAATGATCTCTGTTGCATCTGATCCCCCTGGAGTAGCTGGCTTTTTTTGCCCACATGTGCGTCACCTCCTGCTGCTCCCCCCTTGAATCTTTCTGCCTGAGCTTTTTTCTGAAGTCAAATGCCCTCCTCTCCCCTGTCCATATCCCTTTTTACAAAAAGGATTGTCCTTAGGAGACAGGGTCCTTTGCAGACACACACAGAGAGACTTTAAATTAGAGCATATGTACATTAGTGTGAGCAAATCTATGCATTTCTTTTGTCCTGTGGGCCAGAGCCATGGATCTTTTTGGTAGCTAGCACTGCACTGCCCCTGACTTGAAACTGAAAGCAGAGCATGCAACATCCATTCTGATTCCTCAGCACAGCATGGCTCCCTCGTTTGTGGATTGATAAAGCCCTTGCCCACCTCCCACTCCCAATATGTTTCGTGAAGACAGAGGCAGAAGCCTATGCAGCTTCTGTGCCAGTCCTTATCAGCTGTGCAGACTGATGGTGACTGTGTGATCTTAAACAGCCCTTACATGCTAATACAATAAGCCCAGTTCTCCAGAATGAGGGCTTTTTGGATGAGCCATGTGTTTCTTTCCTTGCCTTCCAAACAATCTGCAAATTATTTAATATGTTAAAAAGAACAGCCAAATCCTAACTACCCCACGGCAACGTGCACAGAATTCTGCCACCAGCTACAATGATACGTTCTTTATTGTGAAGAGTATTTATTTTTATTCAGGCAGGAAGATCTCTCTGTTTTGGTGTTCCTTTTTGTAAACACTTTTCAAACTCAAATAGTTCTTGTTTTGGTGGGGTGGGGGAGTGAGGGGATGATGTTTTTGAGAATGCCTGAGCATCCTTTCTCCCTTTAATCAGGGGTTCTCAGTGCCCTCATTTCCAATCTTTGACATCTGCAACAACTCCTTCAGCATTAAACGAGAAGACCAGATAAGGCATATCCAAGGTTGTTTTCCCCCACCCCTCTCTTCTACACAAAGAAAGAGAACTGGAGCAAATAAAAATATCAATCCCTTTTTACAAACCAGAACAAGTATGGGTCAGCCACCGAAAAAACAGGAGTCTCAAACTTGGCACACATATTAACTCTGCAGATGTACAGTAATGAGCATAGGGACAAACAAACGTACAATATAAAATGATGCATTGCTCATGCACATTTTTATTCAAGATAAGAGAAGATAATAAACGTGTGAGTGTAGTAAAATAAACTCCATACTTCTTTAATATGCTGCTGCAGATCCCTCTATCAGGCAATTTCTATCCATCCTCTTAGAGGGTTGTGGGGTTGTTGGTTTTTTTGTCTGTTAATGCTTTTAAGAATTGCATTTGTTAGCATGTGTATTCCAAGCATGCATCCAAACCAGGTGTGTGTGTGTGTGTGTGTGTTCTGCTGCAGAAAGGGCTAACAATCCACACTGTGTTCTGTGAGCTGTCATTGTTTGCATTCCACTTCCTGCTTTTTAATACTGGTCTGGAGTCAGACTGACATTTTGCACTGCCCCGTTCTTGTGGGATGTCTCTCCTTCACTTTACACCTCCTGCACTATCACATCACAGCCTTATATTTATGTATGTATGAGATTTTTGTTCCTCCATTCTATACGAAGTATCCAAGTTGGCTAGCAACATGAAAGGAACTTAATACGACATCATAAAAATCTATAAGCATTAAGCTGAGACAGCAGTAAAAATTGAGATCAGTATAACAACAAAGCATAAGAGAAGCAGTTCTAAAAAGCAGCACCTGTAAAAGCCTGTTGAAAATGGTATAACTTTGCTGCTCATCAAAAGGTAAACAGCAGTGGGGCCAGGAAGGCTTCCTTTGCCAGGGCGTTCCAGTGTCTTGCTGCCATCACAGAAAAGGCCCTGTTCCTCATGTCCATTCACTGTATTTCAGATGGGAGGGGCATAAGGAGCTGTAAGTTGTATCAGTAGATATAAGGCAAATTTGTGGGTGGAAGATTATCATCTATCCATCCATCCATTTACACAAACACACAGTGCATCTTAAATTCATCAGCTAAATCATTTTTTACAGAAGATACACCTGGTTGCTTCATGTACTCATCTCAAGGTCCCACACTACTCCCCCCCCCCCGGTGAGCACAAACCCATTTACACACACACACACACACACACACACACGCCTGCAAGGATCACTGGGGGATGAGGTTAAAGCCTCCCCACAGAGTGATCCCTGCAGGCAAGATTGCTGTTTCACTGCTGCTAGTAGCATTTGGGGAAACAACCATCTTGATCAGGTCTGCTGGGAGAGGATTGTAGGAGAGGCAAGGTTAAAAATCGCTTTCCCCACTGCCCAGCAATCCTGATTCCTCACTGCTATTAGTGATCTTGCCTGCACAGATCACTGGTGGGGGGTGAGGTTAAAGCCCCTCCCCCCCCACGCCACCAATCCTGATCAAGATTGCTATACCGCTTAGGGATTTTAGTATACTTAACGGTATATAAATACTACAAATAAATAAAATTGCTAGTTCCCTACTGCTAATGATGGCTGATGAGCTATGCAGTGGGGAAAAGCTGGCTGGGCTCACTGGGGCTCTGTGGGCCGTAAGAAGAGCAGCTCAGGGCCACAGGTTGCCCATCTGTGCAATAAACCACAGTTAGGACTAATGATGGTTTGTCCAGTTTTGGATGAAAAAACAAACCGTGATTAGTTAAAAACAGAAGCAAAAGCTTACGACCACCTTGCAGCCGTGCCAGAGGAGGAGAAGGGAAGGGATGAGCGTGTGCGCCTGAAGCTTGCACATGTTTTGCTCACCGCATCATGAAGATACTCCTGTAGTTTCAACGGAAGGAATACAGAGGCACTTTATTCCAGTGGAGGCCGGTGGCTCCAATGTCAGTGGGGCAGTGTATCCACTCTGGGTTTTAGCCTGAACTGTTAAGGAGCTATCCACAGCGCTGAACCCCATCCCCAAAGTAGGTTCAGAACCATGGATAGCTCATTTAAAGTTCAGCCTGAAACCCAGAGTGGATACACCAGTGTTCTCCAACCTTGGGTCCCCAGATGTTTTTGGCCTACAACTCCCAGCATGCCCCAGCCAGCTATGCTGGCTGGGGCATGCTGGGAGTTCTAGGCCAAAAATATCTGGGGACCCAAGGTTGGAGAACACTGGGATACACTGACATTGGAACCACTGGACACTGCTGCTTTCTTCGATATGTCTACTAGCATTAAGACTGCTTCACCTATTACCAAAGAGCGTTTTCTAATCCTAACCATAACATTGCATCATGTATTTTAGGTGAAAGATGAAACTTTTAATAAGGAGGAGAAGTTATTCAGAAGTTTAGAAAAGACGGTCAAACTATGTGTGAAGAATATTTCCTTGTCTCTACAGCATCTGGAGGTGAGTGTTCTGTAGCACTGCTAAAAAAAAAAAAAGCCACTTGCTACTCACAAGTCGCAGCAAATATTGACTGCTTCTGAGTGAGTATGAAACTTGATCTGAAGTCTGAATCTTCTGGCTGGGACGTTTTAATGTTCTCTCCTTGCATCTCCTGTGATTTATTCATTTTTAAATCCAAATTTCAAAATTTCAAATACCCATATGAATTCTCATGTCACAGAACGATAGGATGATTAGGTCTCAGTTAGTGTGACTGCTGGCAGAGAGATCTTTCTAGGGCTTTATGCATCTATGGCCTGGTGCGGACTGTGATGCAGAATTCATTGTGGAGTGAGAACATCAGACACAAGCCGCGGCGCTTAAGTGTTTAATTAGGAAGTACTCATTTCTTACCAAAAAAAATAAAAATACTGCAGGATCCAGGGCAAAACCTCTCTAAGTATAAACAAGCAAATTAGCACATAAGTGGAAGAGGTTGTTACAATGTCTTCCCCTACCGTGATCATTTTTTACTTGCAGGGAGCTTCTTTTTGTGGAGGCATATTAAAACATGTGATCCTCTACTTCCGGGGTAGGCAATGTGGTGTCTGCTGGTGCAGAAAACTGGGTCTGAGGGAGTTGTTTTGTGTGTTGGGGCTCAGACCCCACTTCAGCCTTGTACTCATTATTTTGGGTAGGCTACTTCT
This sequence comes from Shinisaurus crocodilurus, assembly GCA_021292165.1. NCBI lineage: Eukaryota > Metazoa > Chordata > Lepidosauria > Squamata > Shinisauridae > Shinisaurus > Shinisaurus crocodilurus. The sequence goes on from CM037876.1 coordinate 34,014,149, forward strand.
CGTTTGTGACTAGTCATGCCTCCCATGACTACCATTTTGTGGTGGTGCCCAGGACAGTTTCTCAAATTGCCAGATGTGTGCCATGGGCCCTGCCCTATTTGGAGTCTGAAAGGGCATAGCCCACTGTTGGCCTTCATTCTTGCCTCATTCTAGCCCTATTTATGGCACTGCCCAGCCCCTAGGCTAACCCTCCCCTTCACATTTCGAGTGTGGGAGGTCCGAAAAGCAAACCCTACTTGGGAACAGCTGCTTGCAAATCTGGGGTCCATGCCATCAGGAGTCCATGCAATCAAGATCACTGAACATGCAGAAGTTGGGGCGGGGCTAGCCCAGGGATGCAATGTTGGGGAGGTGCCTACTGTAACACAAGTGCCCTACACATCACTATCATGTGAATAGGGCTTCTGTTGCATGTATACACCAGGCCAAACAGACTTTTCCTAGCTTAGTACACACACATGCACACACACCACTGTATGGGACAAGGAACAACCTAGCAGCTTGTTCTATTCCTTATATGACTATGCTCTTCTAAGTACCATTGCACAAAGTGGCACACGTTTTTGGGGTGGGAACACATGTGCGTTTAACATTCTTGTCTTTTGCCCATTTCATTCTTTTCAGGACTCTACACTTCTGGCTGCACAAAGTGCAACTGAACTTCAAAATCTTCTACATGAGAGAGAAGATGAGGAAACCGGCTCTTCAGACATGTTGCTCAGTGTTGAAAACCCCAGTGAAGGATTTGTAAGTTCTTTAAATGTAGACAGATTTCAAAGGAGAGTTTGAAGATGCTGTGTTTCATTACACATTGCCAAAGTTCTACAACAAATCTAGCCAGGAGGGGAATAATGGGCTTTTTAGCCCAATTACCAGGAGTCCTGATTGTACTGCATATCAAAAATCCTGCTCTCCACACCAGAAGGAAGAAGAAACTTAGTCCTGGAAGACTAGGGTTGAGAGCCAGCATGGTGTAATGGGAAGAGCGTTGGACTTAAGACTAGGGAGACATTAGTTATCTCTCTACTGAACCACAAAGCTTACTGGTGAGCTTGGGCCAGTCACGACTTTCAGCCTAACGTACCTCACAGGATTGGAGTAAAGCTAATAAGGAGGGAGGGGGGAAGATGTATGCCAGTCTGTGCTCTTTGGAAGAAGAACAGGGTTAAAATGTGGCAGACCTGTGGCTCCCTACCCCCAATATTCTCACAGGATCATCGTGAGGTAGGTTAGATTGGAAAACATGACTGGTCACTAATAAACTTTGCAGCTGAGCAGGGACTTAAACTCAGGATTTCCCAAATTAAGTCTAATTATAGGCCTGTGGCTTGCACTGGCTCAGGTTGTCTGAGTGTGGAAAGCTAAGCAGGGTCAGGCCTGGTTATTACTTGGATGGGAGACCCCTCCTCTAGTTTCCTGCTTTGAGCAGGGGGTTGGACTCGATGGCCTTGCAGGCTCCTTCCAACTCTATGATCTATGAAATCTATTGTATGTACCTTTCTGGAAATTACTTGTCCTGGCTAGGCTGAAAGGCCCAGGGAAAGCGGACTGCACAACTGCACTGGGCCAGTTCACACATGTGCCGGTGGTTAATAAGCCACAGGTGCAGCTTGTCATTATGTGTGAACACAGAGGGTGGGTGGGTGGCTGGGCTGGTTAAGAAATGCACACATGCAAACCTGGTTGCTGTCTGTTCTCGGTCATGCTAAGCACCTTGGAGAGCATACTGCAGGAAGTGCTAGCTGGACTCCCAGTGTGGCTGGCCAGATGGGCGATTAACAAATGTAATAAATAAATAAATAAAATAAATAAATAAGGAGCTGTTGTCCCAGCAAAAGGCTGTGGTCAACTGGGGCCTTAAGAAGGCTGACAGGGCCTGATCTTTCAGTGGCTCCACCTCTGTTGGATGCTGACAGTAGTTCTTAAAGGGCCAGTATCTGTTTCTGCAGTCTCTGCTCCTGCATGTCTAAGGGACAGGAGAAGTTGCAGCAGGGGAGTCATCCTCAGAGTCAGATAATAGGAAAGCAGCATCCTCCGTCTGGGCAGGTATCAGTTTTTTTGCAACATTTTAAAGTCTTATTTGAGACAAATCAGGTGTGCCATGGGTAGTTCCTGTGTTAGATCAGAGCTACATCCTACGATTCGTCCTTAGTTCCACACACATAAAATTGTGGTACAAGTCATGTCAGTTTCAATGAACAATTGTTGGGTGATGCTTCTTTGGTGTAAAGTATTCCTTGTTCTGGCTTTCTCCGCCCCCCCCCCCTTGTACACATCAAGGCAAATCAAGTAGACAAGATGGTGTTGACCCCACTGTCAGCATTACAGACCCTATTTATAGGCCCTCAGAAGCTTATTCAGAAGCGTTACGACAAACTGCTGGACTATAACAGCTACCACCAAAAGGCGGCGGGGGACGAGATGGATCTGGCCAAAAGAGAATACGAGGCTCTCAACGCCCAGCTTGTGGAGGAGCTCCAGAGGTTCAACAGGGCAGCAAAGAAGATTGTGACAAATTGCCTGTGTTGCCTCATCACCCTCCTGAGGGATATGATGTCATCAGCAATGAAATCTTTTTCCACTGGGGAATCCCTCATACCAGTGAGTAGACTGCCAGTACTTTCATGCTGAGTCGTGGATTATTATATTAAACTTCTTAGGTGCTCTACAGACAAACCCGTCTGTAGCCATACAATCATTAAAAAAAAAAAAAAAAAAAAGCAACAACAAACAATGAGAATTACATCCAATATATTAAATATAATCTTGGCTTCAGTAACCTTGGATGTTACATCTTGTTAAAATGGCTTGGTTTAGGCCCGTGGAGATTCCCTGTCTGTCCCATGGAGGCTTGGGCTTCTTCCCTTCCCATTCATCGGGAAAAGACTGGTGAGCATATGGTCCCATCTGGAGAAATCACTATGATATATGCTATATGCAACAATACTTTATAAAATATTTCTTGCTTTGCAAATTGATGGAAACTCCCTGACAATGTCCTTACCCCAAGATTTCAGTATTATTGGTTGGTTATTTATTTACTTATTACATTTATATCCCACCTTCCCTCCCCCCTCTTGCAAGGAACCCAAGGCAGCTTACATGATCCTCCTCCTCCTCTCCTTTTTATCCTCACAATAACCTTGAGAGGCTGAGAGTCAGTGACTGGCCCAAAGTCACCCATGGCCAAGTGGGGACTAGAACCTGGATCTCCTGAGTCCCAGTCCACCACCTTAACCACTGCATTATCACACTGGCTCTCAGTTCCAGCAGGGTAGCAGTGTTAGTCTGCCACCATGTTAGTCTTCCAACCAACCTGAGGCCCAAGCCATATAGTGCTTTAAAGTTAAGCACTAGTGTCTTGAATTGTGACTGGAAATGGATCAACAGTCATTGAAGCTGCTGAAGAAGTGACACGATGTGTTTACCTTCAGCCACTTCTGGTCAACTATCTAGCAGCAGTACTTTGGACCCATTGATGTGTTGGAGAAGTCTTCAAAGGTAGCTCCATGTACAATGGATTGCAGTAGTCCAATCTGGATGTTACCAGAGCATAAATCTCTGTCCAGAGATAATCCTGGATTATATTAAGACTACACTCCTATATGCACAGTTTCTTTGGAATAAGCCCCAAGAAACTCAATTAAACAGACATGGGCTGTTTAATTGGGGTGCCTGGTTTATTAAATGGGCTGCCTGGGTTATTAAATTATAGTGTGTTTGGAAGGTTTCCCCTGCCACACTGTCCCAGAAAATGACACAGCTCTTAGCATGTTCTTTCTTTCCTGTAGTATAGCTCTGCCAGTGTGTGGACAGTGCTCTCTAGTGGCATTAATTTTAAACTGGCTCAACCGGCTGGCCACCTAGATGGATGTTTTTGCCCCTGACCTTTGACTCCGCGTTTGTTGCTAGATAATAAGCCATTTTTAACATGCATATATTAAAATGAATTAATGTATGCAACTGAACAATGTTCAGTCCAGTCCCACCCTCCCTACACATGCACCTGCTAGGAGAGGTGGCAAATCTCAGTCGCATCTCACCTGCTGTGGGGTTTTGTAAAGGAGAGGAAGACAGCAAAGGAAATATTTATTTGGGAGAGTAATGGTGTCATATTGACACTGTCACCTCAAACACATGCATGTAAGACAGTGGCTGCGTTCAGTGCATAGCCTAGTGCATAGCTTGGCTATGCTGGTTAGGGATGATGGGAGTTGTAGGCCAAAACATCTGGAGGATACCAGGTTGGAGAACACTGATCTAATGAGACATGAACAAGCCTGACCTCCCCACAGACTTCAGTGCTCCCTGCGCCCCTCCCCTGGTGTGGCTGTGATGAGGAGTTTGGAAGCTTTCACTCCTGCTTAACCTTAACTGTGGTTAGTTGTAAACAAGCCAATTTCAAACTGTGGTTGATGAAGCTGGTTTGTTCAAATGAATCATAGTTAAGGTTACCCACAGTTTCAGGTTCATATGACACAGTGAGCTGTGGTTAAACAAAAGCAGAAGCTTCTAAACTCCTCCTTTTGGCCATGCAAGCAAGCAAACAAACAAACATTTTTTTATTACAGAGAATTTCTGTACCGCTTTTCTTTTTTAAAATAAGTAAATAAATCCCAAAGCGGTTTACAAAATAAAATTGTGATAAAATACAGTAGAACCAATAATTAAAACAATAAAACAATGATAAAAAGAATAAAATCTCATGAAAATAACCAGGGATAGTTGACTGTGCTAGCAGTCAGGGAAACACCTGGGCAAAGAAATGAGTCTTCAGTTGTTGATGAAAGCACTCCACACTAGGAGCCCACCTGATCTTAATGGGGAGATCATTCCACATGGTGGGTGCCACAGTTGAGAAGGCCCTCCTCCAAATGAACCTCAGTAGGCTGTGGTATAGTCAGCAAGGCTTCCCTCTCAGAACATAGAGACCAGGGCAGCCTATGTGAGAGAATGCACTCTCTCGGATAACCTGGTCCTGAGCTGATTAGGGCTCTATAAACCAGCAAAAACACCTTGAACATGGCTCAGTGGCTAATTGGCAGCCAGTACAGAGCTTTCAGAGCAGGAGTCATATGGGTGCAGTAGGAAGCTCCACTGAGCAATCTAGCCACCACATTCTGCACTAGCTACATACCCACAGGCTTGTGACTAATGATGTAATTCTGGAACCTCTGTTGGATTTGCAGCTGTCTTCTTCAAGTATCAGTGAAGTCCAATACCAAGTGCTTGAAGAAGTACAGAATCTGAATTTTGTCAAAGAAAACAACAGCATAACTTTTATCGAGAGAAAGCTGAGCTTTGAAAAAAAGAAACCCATCGCTCTCCAGGTTTGTAACATACCTTTGGCAATGAGAAGTCAATATATAGAAATGTCATTTTTACTGCCGGTGTGGTTAACTAGCTACAAGTTAACAACCTTTAAATTCAGTCCAGAGAAAACTAGACATCCTTAACTTCCCATGGAATCCCATTAATTTAGCTGGGCACTTTAAGCCCAAAATCCTACTATGTGCCCTTACTTAAGAGTAAGCCCCATTGGATTCAGTAGAAACTACTCCTGAGTAAAACATGCATAGGATTGGGCTGCATGATGATTTTGACGGTCTTAACTTTCTGTGGGTTGCTCTCTTTATATTTAGTCATAGCTGTCTACTTTTGGAATATGAATAAATATGCTATATATGTAAAATTGACAGTCATTTGTCTGGGAAAGAAAAAATTGAATCCTATTTATAAACTTTGAGGTAGGATCTTCAGATGGTGTAAGTGGAGCTGAGCCCTCAAAATGTCTTGACCTCCATGTAGTAGTTAGGGAATCATGTAGATCCACAGAATGGAGTTGTTCCTTGGAACAGCTCTCTTGAAGAATCGGACTATTCCAGAACATCTGTGAATTATTTGCGGTGAATTATTATGATCCTAAACACACATATGTTAGTATCCTGTGTTAGTCCTACTTAGAGTAGGCCCATTGAAATGAATGAGACTTAAATTTGTCACAACTAACTTGTCCCATTCATTTCAGTGGGTCTACTCTGAGTAGGGCCAATGTTGGATACTACCCATGAGTGGAGTCTGGCGGCTCCAATGTCAGCAGGGTTAGGCATCAGCTCCAGATTTTACTCCGAACTTTGAAGGAGCTATCCATAGTGCCTAAGCTATTTTGGGGATAGGGTTCAGCACAATGGACAGCTTCTTCAAAGTTCAGAGTAAAATCCAGAGCAGATACACAGCTGTGATCCTAAACAAGTTTACTCCAAAACAAGTTCCATTGATTTTAACAGGACTTGCTTCCAAGTAGATATGCATGGCAATACACTGTTATGTAGACGGCATTTCAATTAAAAATGACAGCATCTTACTGTACAGAAATGCTCTTACAGATGAGTTTACAAGGGAATTAGACAAATTCATGGACAAGTGGTTTACCAATGACTCTTAGCAATCAGGCTGTGTGGAACCTTCATGTGCAGGTGCATTACACCTCGGAACACCGGTTGCTGGATGGGAATGGGGCAGGGGGGTGCTATATCTCGTTATGCCCTGCTTGTAGTGTTCCTAGAGGCATCTGGTTGGTCACTGTGAGAAACAGAATATTGTACTAGGTCAGCCTTTCCCAACCTGGTGCCTTCCAGATATTTTGCACTTCAAATCTCATCCGCTCCAGCCAGCATGGCCAATGGCCAGGAATGCTGGGAGTTGTAGTCCAAAACATCTAGAGGGCACCAGGTTGGAGAAGGCTGGACTAGATGAATGTTTGGTCTGATCCGGCAGGGTTCTAATTGCAGGCTCATGTGGTCACCTGCAGCCTGATCCTGCACGTGTTTTCTTGGAAGTAACCCGCACAGTTCATTGAGGCTTAAGGCCAAAGTGGATGTGACATGGAGATCAGTCAACAGGATCTTCTACACACAGGAGGACCCTGACTCAGACTGGAATGCATTGCTGCGGGAGGCAAAAAAATATAAGTGCCTGTCTGTTTTCCTCCATGGGACAAATATCAGCTGGTGTGGGGGGTGGGTAAGCATTGTTAATCTAAAAAAGGCACAAGGGGAAGGGCGTCACCCCTCTTTCCCCAGCACCATGATTCCAATCTGAATTGGGTATCCCCTTCCCAGCTGTTACTAACGTTTTTGAAAAATGCATGGGATCCTGTTCTCCGATCTTCTATATCCCATCCTAGTCACAAGCAAATGGACATAGGATTGCATTCTTGGAGCCTTATGAAAATGAGCAGCATCCTATACCATTTCTTTCCAAAATGCATCTTGACGATCCACTCCACAGCCCTTGGCTATATCATTGTTGTCAGCTTGCCTTCATATTGTGAATATGTAACCTAAAGATATATTTTTCCACTAAACATCTATGTAGCGTTTCCTAATCTTCCGGTGTATTTTTTTTTTATTACACAGGAAGACTTTAAGTGCCTTTCATAGTGATAGCATGTGCGTGTTTTTTAAAAAAAATACTCCACGTGCTCAGATTTAGACAAGTCTGGTGCCTGCTTGTCCCATATCTGTAACTTGTCATATATAAAATAGCATAATCCATAGATTATGTCTCATGTCTGGCCTTGTGATGTGGGTTGTTAGACATCCCTGTCATTTTGGGGGATGACTTCAAAATGCTTTCTATTAATTGACACTGGGGAGGATAAGTGCATTAAGATGGGAGAAGCGGGAAAATTTCCTTTGCATGACTATTCATAGGAGACTAATCTTTCAGCCTTCAAAGTAAAAGGGGCAAACACAGGCACATTGGACCACTTGCTATGTACAACACATCTCTGTGCAGTTTGGTGATTTGTACACAGCTTGACCTGCGTGTGCAACAGTGTAGTCCATTCTGAGAATACACGCAGCAGGCGATTTGTGCAAAAAAAAAAAACTTGCTCACCTGAGTGGTTTGCTTACATGAGCAGCTTGAAATTCATGCGAGATCATGACTGCTTTTCCATGAAAAGAGCAATTGTTGCATGAGCAATTTCCACAAATTGGTGCAACTGAGGGCCAAACCAGACATAACGTTGAATGCATCTGTGCATTTAATGTGCACGTTTTTAAAAAAATGGTATGTATGTGCTGGTTGTGATAATTATTGGGATCAGGTCGCAGGTCGGGAAGGGACGTTGAACTAATTGGGAGATTTCCTTCCAATGCAAATATTAGCTTCAAAGGAGCTATTTTTGTGAGGACCACTGTAAGGAAGGAATGGGTTAAACTCCCCCTCGCTGCCTGCTACAATCCTGATAATTATCAGCCCAGTAGCTCTAATCTGTATTTTAAACAAATGTGCATGCTAAATATAAAGATGTATTTAACATCACTTCTAGTTTAGCCCTGGCTCTGTGTTGGCTTATTTCTCCTGCCTGGTTGGATTTCCCTAATTACCTTCACTGGCACAGCTTACTGTGTCATCTGGACTCAGGTGGCATGGTTTGTTCGTGAGGGCAGGGGCAGCAACCCTCAAATATCCCAACAACAGCCCATGGGTTATTTGAGGTTGCTGTCCCCTCAAACAAACCATGCCACCTGGGTTTGGATGACACGGCAAGCCATGCCCGAAAGGGTAATTTTGGGAAATCCAGATGACATGCGTGATGGGGTTAACAAGCCACTGTGGCTTCTTAACCACGCCGCAATCATGCGAACCGGCTCAGTATGTTAGATTTGAAAATGGGTGACCTGGATTCAAATCCCTGTTCAGATATGAATAATACTGACTTACCTAAGGGAGCGGGGCGGGCATTGGGAGGGTGGACAAGACAGGGGTTAGCCTTTGTGCAGAAAAGAGCGGCACGCGTAATAATAACAGTATATGCTTTTCTGTGACACTGCAATTGGAAGTCCATCTCCCAAGAGCTTTTGTTTTGTTTTCAGCCTGAATTTCCACGGCAGACTGAAAGCCACAGGTCAATGATACTGTCTACGTACAACTTGGATTTGCTGTACCAAGCCAAGCGCAAATGCAACGCCACGCAGGAGTTTGATATTGATCTCTATGAAGGAGAAGTGGTGGCTGTCGTGGAGCAGAAGGATCCTTTTGGGAGTACCAGCAGATGGCTCGTTGACACTGGAAGTAAGTCCTTGGCACAGTCAACACAACAGCCAACGCAAGAGCAGCTATCTGTTGGCTGCACCCGGTACCCACGGCTTCTTGTTTTTAGAATTTGGGGCAATGGATTACCTGCATGCTTCCTGAGAAATATGTATTTTAGACAGCTTGAGTCTTGATGTTAGTGTATTTAGAGGAGTTGATGGCAGGGAATTCATGCTAAATCTAGTTCACGTTTTGTTGATGGCATATAGCAGGCAGGGGTTTTAAACCTCAGACCTGTGGGCCAAATCCAGCCCTCTGGAGTTCCCTAGTTGGCCCCATCCCATTCATCCTGCTTGCCGAGTGTGTGGCGGCTTCCTGGCTTTTGTGCGGCTTCTTCCCCATTCCAAAAGGTTGAAATGCCTCTCCTAAGGCTTAGTTACTGGCGGTATGAAGCTAAAATATGCTGGTAATTTTGGCCCCGCCCCTGTTGCCTTTGGCTCCACCCACTACTGGAATGCGCCCCACCCCCAGATCTTATCCAAAATTGAATTTGGCCCTCAGACCCAAAGAGGTTGGACACCCCTGGCATCTACTGCTGCCCAACACACTGCGTCATGGTGATTTCTGGGCTGGATGACTGCTGTGCGCTCTATGTGAGTCTGCCTTTGAAAATGGTTCGGAAACTCCAGCTACTGCAAAATGCTGCTGCTCGCCTACTGACAGGTTAGAGTCAGCATAACTCATATATTACCTATTTTGAAACATCTGCACTGGCTGCCAATTAGTTCCTGGGCTGCATTCAAGGGCTGTTCTTGACCGTTAAAGCCCTACCTGGCCTGGGTCCTGATGATCTCAGGGAATGTCTCCAGCACAGCACTTAAGATCAAATTCCATCTCACATGGAGGCCAGACTGATGACGTCCCACTGCTTTGGAACATCCTCCTCTGGGAGCTTCGTATAGCTTCCTCCTTGATTTTCTTCTGAAGACAGGTCATGACTTCTTATTTCTTTCCCCAAGGAGCCCTTGAGATTAGCTAACTTTACAGTTGCCTGTTCTTTGCATTGATGATTTTGTATTGGTCTGGTTGGACTTTTTATCTTTGTATGCCGCTTTGGATTCTTAAAAATTAAAACCTTAAAATCAATCAATCATATCAGTACAAGATTACAGATCCCCAATTAAGCATGCATGTACTCGAAATATTACAGATGGCTTCTTTCCAAGCGTCTACACACCAAGTGGCAAACAGTCTTAGTAAACAGTCATATGTATTCCACCATAATTATAAATCACTGGAAAGAAACATCCATGTAGGAGAGAGACCCCAAAGAGGTGAATTCTCTGTGCGAGAAAAGCTGAAAAACTAGAGGGAGTTTATTTGAGACTTTCAGTGGCTAGGAAAAACACATTTTTTTGCTCTTTGCAGTCCTTGCCCATGGATCTCAGTCAAAATATCCTACTCCAGTCTATTGTTCTCATTTTTCCAGGAGTCCTACATATCCTTCTCTTGCTTGAACACTGCTATTACATTATTTTGCAATGAAGCTAGAATAAGAGTTATCCTTTGTGCCCACGTTCCCTGGGTTGTCGTCACAAAGCCTCAGAATAGCCGTGCTGTTTGCTAAGGGATCTTTCTCCCCTAGCCTGGAGATTGGCTTGTGTCGTGCAACCAAGTTTAGAATTCCATCCTGGTCTAATAGCACTGCAACCCAGGTCCCAGCTCCTGACTTCCCTCATAGTGAACAACCCTTGGGTTGTTCTAGGGTTATCCGAGGATTGTTTAACCCTGGCATAACCCACACTACCTGGGTTTGCATGACGCCATGGCGTGCATATCCAAAATTAACCCTCCTAGACCAGAAGACAGCAAATGTGAACTGGCACAGCAAACATGACACACTCTCTTAGACATCTTCTTTGGTTGCTTCCTCTGCAACCTTCTGGCAATGCTCCGCAAAGCTTGCAAGCAGTATTCTGGTTGGTCCAGTGAACAGGTCACGGTCCACATCACAAGTATTATTTATTTTAATTATTCCATTTTAATTATTTAAATTTCTTAGATATCTTTCTTGGAAAAAACCTCAAGGCATCTTACAGCAAAAATTAAAACAAAATTTCAAACAGCTAAAAACTATTAACAATAAAATATCACACCTTAATAAAACAGCTAAATTGAAAAGCCCATCATATGCTGTCAAATACCTGGGAATAGAGGAAAGTCATCAGGTGCTGAAAAAACAATAATGTTGGAAAGAACCAGGAGGACCTGGCTGGCTTAACCTAGCATGGGTGATGTCACCTTGCATAAGGATTTGCCACTGCCAATGAAGAACAAAGCAATTCCCAATGTGGCGGAGCTTACTAGGTCACAATTTTTGCCTGCTTTATATTATTTTCATAAGTTATCCTGCTTGCACTGGGTTTTTTGGGTTGCAGGATTCTGGTTTTTAATTTGCAGTAAATTAACGTTTTCATGAAGGGCAGGTGAAGTGAAAAAAATAATTCTTAAACTATCATGCTCATTGTCCCCCCCCCCCCATCCTCCCCATACCTAGTTTCGAAAGGCTATGTTTATTCCTCCTTCCTGAAACCCTACCATCCAGCAAAGGCACAAAAGGATGCCGGAGAAGCCAGTTTTTGCAATGGTGATTTTGATAACATCAGCCTTTTCGTCTCTTCGCGGCAACTGGAGGACAGCAGCACGAAACCTGCAGGACACAAGAGGAGCAGCAGCGGCTCTTCCTATAACAGCCTGTGTGAAAACACGTCTATTAACGGGACAGAAGTGGATAGCTTTTACGAAACAGATGACCAACATGTAAGTGTAATTTCTTGTCCTGGGGGGTTGGGGGAGAGGCTGTAACTCGGGGCCGGCATTGCCTGGCACCTGCTGAGGCCCTCATGCCTGCAGACCCCCCCCCCCCGAATCCCCTGCCCTCTCCTCCTCCTTGTCATGGATGCTCGTTCACCTGTCCAAGCATATAAGTAGTGACAAGAGCAAGGAGTAGCAGCCGCAGCCTCCATTTGACTTGCCTACTCCTCCTGAGCAGATTGGGCCCGGCGGGGGTGGGGGTGGGGGTGGGGGCGAGCCAGCAAATGGGCAGTGGTGACCGTGACAAGGAGGTGGACCCACTCAGGGCACCTTGCCTAAGCACTCTTTCCCCTCCCCCCACCTTCGAATCCGGGGTCAACCCTAGCTCTGCTGTTGCAGCAGTCTGCTTTTGATTTGAGGAAAACTGTAGCCCAGGGCGCTGAACCGCTTTCAGCCCAAGGGAATGAATTCCGTTTCAGAGAAGGTCTCAGGCCCGTAGCCAGCCTAATAGTTCACACACACACACCCGCTAAAACTGTAGGGGGGGGGGAGTTCATCTGGTTTGCCAGCCTTTTAAAGACAAAATTGTAAACTGTTTTTTAATTATTTGTTCATTAAAAAAAAAATGTGGGAGGGGGCCCCTCCAGCCCACCCCTGGTTACAGGCCCAGAGGGACTTGGGGGGCCAGATTCTAGTGGGGGGGGGGCCAAAGGCACAGCACCAAAACAGTAGCATCATAGAGTTGGAAGGGGCCTACAAGGCCATCGAGTCCAACGCCCTGCTCAGTGCAGGAAACTAGAGGAGGGTGTGGTAAGGAAGTTAAGCCACTACCTTGGTTCGTTTTCCAGCTGACTTATGGCCCAATAAATCAACCAGAGCGGGTAAAAAGAATTCTTTTATTCAAATACAGCGCTGTATGGTTCCACTCCAAAGCAGAGTGAGACAAATCCACCATTAGAAATACAAGCATTCTTATACTCTTTTTACAAGCGCCTTACTTTCGCGCATGCGTGTTAACAAATTCTACAAGGTGAGCTCATTCTTTCTTTCTACTGTGACATAATGATGTTTTTACAATACCTGGTCTCTCTTTCAAGCAGTAAATAACAGTTAATTGACCTGTGTATACTGAGGAGTTTTTAGGGAGTGAAAGGCATCTTTGAAGTAACTTCTCCTTATCTCAATACCAATTAACTGTTAGGAACTGGTTTACTTCAACAGTTCACAAGAAATCAAGAGGCCCCTTTGTATCAGCATTATGTGAGATAGAACTTTCTACACACAAAGTAGCATAGGATTTAATACAAGTAAAGCATAGGAAATATTTGTTGCAAGTTATGTGATTATATACCGTAGAAATCATATACTGAAATTATATTTTACCACATTCCCCTCTTTGATCCTAGTGGATAAATACACACTGAGGATCATTTCTAATTAACTAGCTTCTCTAGAGCAATACGAACTGAAGCTTCTTTTAGAGGTATTTGCATATACATTTGTGGTCGTACAGGACGAATCATTTGGAGAAGCCCTGGAATACACTGAATACAACAACAAAGAAAAATAATACAGAGTACACATAATCTTAAAACTAACAGACTTTTTTATAACCAGGACAGATTTCTTAGCCAAGAGGCTAACAAACTCTGGAGGTTTACACGTTCTGGGTGGTTGACTGAATGGAAAACTTGCACAGCTTCCCTCACCTTTTGCACTTCTCGTGCTACCTGTTCTGATTGATTTACATAAAAACAACATGTCTCACCCAACATGGCACATGTTCCTCCCAAGGCACCTGTCAATAGGTCTAAGGCACGACGATTTTGTAGTGTTACTGCAGCCACCTCATCTATTTCTTGCTGTAAATCTTGGAGGGCTTTATTTGTGGCATTAAAGGCCATCTCCAGTTCTGCTGAGATGTTCCGGATAGCTGCTTCCATTTCATATGTACCAAACCAAGGGAGCAAATATCGGAAGGTAGAGTGAAAGAAATCACCTACTGGCCCAAAGGAGTAACTTAGAGGGTTGGCACTACGCTTTGTGTGTGTAGGTATGATGCGATGGATGAAAGAGCCCAGATTCAGTACTTCAGACGCATTTATGCTTGGCCGAGTGTCAATGTCTGGTGCTAAGTACACTAGCCCACATCGCCCAACCCATGAAGGAGGCAAGCCTTTGTATGCTTTATTTCCACACAAAAAATATGTCCCCCCTCCAGTTAGTGCCAAATTTAAGTTACTGTCTTCCAGCCACCATTGGTTTCCGTCCCAATCGGCCACTTTGTCAGTGGCAACGGAAAACCAAGTGCCTAGACATCTTGAATCATGACCATGAAATCTTTGTGACCACTGAACTTGGTGTATAGCATCAAAACTGGTCTTAAAAGGTCGGTGTGGTACGGCCTGAGAACAATACCATTGCTTGGTCAGTTGCCATAGCAATGGAGGCTCATTACACCTGCACTCACTACAAGGTAGAGAGTGACTTAAAGACAAGTTTTTTGTTAGGAGACCTTGTTTCTTATCTATCCAGAAAACTTCTCCTCCCACTGTGAAGTTAGTCCAGGTTTCCTTTACTTCAAAATTTGTCCCATTATACCCTCCATCTGTCCCAGGGAACCTGTAACCTAGGAGGTTGGGGGACTGATCAGTGGAAGTGATGTGGAGTTCAGTTTTCCCATTGTAAGGCTGGATAGTTTGACTGTTCCAGTCAGTCTGTATGGTTAAGTTACAGTGCTGAAGAGGGACCCACCCCAGAATTGGGCCTGTGCCATTTATCCTTTCAAAGCAGATTGAAAAATTTCCCACCAGTCGAGTGATTGTGTACCATGGGGACCCTGGCTTAGAGGCTGGAAGTTTTACCCCCTCCCAACCATGGGTTCTGGGATCTTTATCCCAGAGACGATCTGGTTCCCATGTGGTGGTGTTTAACTTTAACCAAGTCTTTGTATCCACTGGGTGGGCCCAAATTTCAGCCCTTGCTTGAGGAGTTAGGTGTTGGCACACCCAGCAGTTCGACAAGTTGAAATTGGTTGCAATACTCCGCACTACCCCTAGGTAGGGGTGTCCTCCTTCTGCAAAGGTGTAAATCCAAAGGGAGAATATTAGGGCAACTGGAAAAATCATTTTCCTCGTGACAGTTTGAGCTTGAGGCCGTCCAAGTGAGACACAGTCCACCCAGTCTGTTGGTTGGAATTGTCCACTCCTGGAATCTCAGAGGTTTGGGCGGAGCTCCCTGGAAGTTGCCTGCTATCGTCTGCTTCTGGGGTTACCTTTTCCTGGTCAGTAACCCTGGCTGTGCTCCTGGTGATGTCATCTGCTTCTGGGGTTACCTTTTCCTGGTCAGTAACCCTGGCTGTGCTCCTGGTGATGTCATCTGCTTGCGTCTACTTCTGGCCCCCCTTCCTCCAGATTGGGGGGGCTGGATTCCGGAGGCGCAGCTCTGGCACAATGGGTGTAGTGGATCCACGGTATTTTCCTCTCGATTTTCAAGGCTGTCTGGCTCACGAGTAGGACGAGATATGGCCCTTCCCAAAGTCCTTCAAGGGGTTTTGCTGTCCACTTCCGCACGTAGACCCAATCTCCAGCTCTGAACCTGTGGGCGAAAACATCTAAAGGCAAAGTCTGTGAGTTTCCAACATGACGTCTTAACCTGTTAAACTGATGTTGGAGTTCTATAATGTAAGCCCGAAGGGCTTCATCACCTTCTAGGAGTGAAACATGTGGAACAACTGCGCCTCGCCCAACTGGGGGAGGCCTCCCAAAAAGGAGTTCATAAGGTGACAGCTTGAACCTGCGGTTGGGACTTGTTCGGACTGCCAGGAGAGCTAAAGGAAGGGCCTGGATCCAGGTGAGTCCTGCGTTCTTACACAGTTTAACAATCTTTCGCTTTAGTATTCCATTCATTCTTTCCACTTGGCCTGATGACTGAGGATGGTATGGAACATGTAGCTTCCACTCTATGCCCATGGTCTTTGCCACATATTGTATAATAGTTCCAATAAAGTGGGGGCCCCTGTCGGATTCCAAATGGGAGGGGATCCCAAATCTTGGCACAATGTCTCTGAGCAAATGTTTTCCCACTTCCATTGCAGTGGCCTTTCGACAAGGAAAAGCTTCTACCCATCTAGATAGTTGATCTACTAAAACAAGCAAATTTTGAAATCCTTGGCATTTTGGCATGTGAGCAAAGTCAATCTGTAGGGCTTCAAAAGGGAGTTGAACCCAGGGTCTCCCCCCTTCTGGCCCAGGAGCAGCTGCCTTAGCATTTAACTTCGCACAAACAGGACAAGCGGCAGTAATGGCTTTTGACACTTGATGTACTCCAGGAGCAAACCACACTCTGTTTATTGCTGCCGCCAGCCCGCTTATCCCTTGGTGTCCCTTTTGATGTTCCTCTAAGGCTACAATCCGAAGGCCAACACGCGGTAGAACTAGCTTCTCATCTGGTAAAGTCTAAAGTCTTTGTATTTTTCTTGCACCTACTTGTTCCCAGAGCCTTTTCTCTTCAGCAGGAGCGTTTTGCTGCCAATTTGATACGGCGTCTGGCAGAGAGGCGCTATTTGCTGCTTGCAGCATAGCTAAAGGGGGGGCTCCCCCCGCAGCTTTTGCTGCTCTGTCTGCCAGATCATTCCCTATGCTTACAGGATCTTTTTTATTTGTGTGTGGTTTGCAATGCAGGATTACCAACTTTCTCGGGGCATGGTATATTGTTTAAAAGCATTAATATCTCTGGCCCATTTGCCCTGTCTTGAGGCAGTAAGGAACCCTCTTTTTTTCCACATCTTCTTAAAATTCTCTACTTGGCATTTTTCTGTCCACGGCCCCTGTCTGCCTCCCTTGGGGGCAGAGGGGACAGTCCACATGCTTCCAAAACAATCATCTCTTTTCCCTTTTTCAAAAACTTTTTGGCTCCACACGTGGGTGAAGCTCTTGAATCTTCTGCCAAATGTGTGTGTGTGTGTGTGTGTGTGTTTTTCCTTCTGTGGAAAATAGTTAACAATTTCTTTTTGAGCTTATCTTGCACCAGCTGTAGTTTTTGAGAAAAAGCCCACCTTGATCAGGGGCAGACTTTTTCTGACCTTTTTTTCCACCTTAAAATCCTTGCAATTCGTGGCTGCTACTTTAAAATCTTTCCACCTCTCTAGTTGCTTTTGCCATATGAGAGAAAGCAAGCTCTCAATTGCATGACCAAAAGCAACAATCCCCCCCCAATCTTTGCTTACTTCAGAGATTCAGCACACCTACACACCCTTTTTTGAATGTTTTACAAACAGATATTACTAAAGGCTTATGTGAGCAAAAAATGGTTCTTTATACACTGTCCGAAATGGTTTGGGTCCTCTGTCAATCCTGGGGTTGAGGATTGCCACAGGAGGATTTCTTGTGTACTCAGAGGGACGTATTGATACGTCTGCCTGAGTTCTGTGCGGCCAGGGACTGCCTCCCACCCAGCCTGTATCACCTGCCCCTCCCCTCCTAGTTGCGGTGCAACTGCTGCCACTGGAGGAATATACTGGTGTCGTGTTGGTCAAGAGTGGATACAGACCAACTTGACGAGTAAGGTAGGGTGGGGGTTTATTTGCAAGAGGTGCAGTAGGTTTACCTCGGAAGGCTTGAGGTAGCCCTTCCGATATCCTACCTCTGTCCAAGCATACCAATAATCCAATTGTCCTGGGAATTTGTCCTCTAGGGCTACCCGAAGGTCCCTTAGGATCTGTTTTTCCCAGGACCCATTCTTGGGCCAAGTACTTCCCCCTATGCATGGCCATTCCTCAGTACAAAGAGTTTGCAACCGTGTTTTTGACAAAGTCTTACTTCTAGGTAAAGAGGCAAATTCTTGGAGCACTATTGCTAAAGGTGCCCCTTTTGGAACACTTTGATTCCCACCCATGATGTATTGTGGCACAGAATGCTTCTTTTATGATCTCCTCACTCTGGTGTGTGTGTAGTGCTTTTTGTTCAGTCCACACACAAACACACAACACTCACACGTCACTGGATCATGGGAGGGGGTTCAATCAGGCCCACTTGCTTTTGAAGCTCTGCCGGTCATTGGGTTTTACCCCTCGCAAACAGAGATCAGGGCGTCTTGACCTGATTTAGTCCCAGTGACTTATATACATTCTTCAGCAGGGAGATTTGGAAAGGGGGGGAGGGAGACCCTGTCTGGTGGAAGGGCGGTATTCAGCTTGTGGCCTAGGACCAGCCCTTATTCCATCAGCTCATAAATTCTAATAAATGGAGGAGAGAGAGAGATGTGGATCTGTCTGTATTAGTAACAGCTCATAAATCTAATAATGCGCGCACACACACCCATGCTTACTTTCCCTGCCTGTTCGGAAACCGAACAGTTTATGGTTCTAATGACACACGCACATTGACATTTTCACATGCACATGTATGCCACCCCTCTTTGAAGGTTTCCCTTTTTTTTAAATCCTATACCTTTCAATATTAATAACACAATGCAATAATAATAACACAATATCAATAACACAATGCAATAACCAAAACCCAGAGAAAAATGAAAAGGAGGTATTTCAGTTCAATTTTGCCCATATCCTAGGAGAACTGTTTGACAAGAGGCGTCCCTCTTGAAAAACCTGTTGTTCTCCAGTTTGGGAACCTTACTCCTGTCACCCTGCCCACTGCTTGGATTCACACAGAAGTTCCTGGTTCCCCCTAGTGACTGAACTCTGTCAGTCCACCTCCTAGGCGCCTTACCAGACCGGAATTCAGTTTACCCTTTTTAGACCGTCCTTAGCAGAATCCCGGACCAATCTCCCCTACAAAAAACCCATTGAGGTGAACTCACCAATTGCCGGCTGGGTAATTTGTCATGGAGAAAGAATGTCCAAAACTCTGGGCTGGAGGTCCCGGCCGAGTCGCCAAATTGTGGTAAGGAAGTTAAGCCACTTCCTTGGTTCGTTTTCCAGCTGACTTATGGCCCAATAAATCAACCAGAGCGGGTAAAAAGAATTCTTTTATTAAAATACAGCGCTGTATGGTTCCACTCCAAAGCAGAGTGAGACAAATCCACCATTAGAAATACAAGCATTCTTATACTCTTTTTACAAGCGCCTTACTTTCGCGCATGCGTGTTAACAAATTCTACAAGGTGAGCTCATTCTTTCTTTCTACTGTGACATAATGATGTTTTTACAATACCTGGTCTCTCTTTCAAGCAGTAAATAACAGTTAATTGACCTGTGTATACTGAGGAGTTTTTAGGGAGTGAAAGGCATCTTTGAAGTAACTTCTCCTTATCTCAATACCAATTAACTGTTAGGAACTGGTTTACTTCAACAGTTCACAAGAAATCAAGAGGCCCCTTTGTATCAGCATTATGTGAGATAGAACTTTCTACACACAAAGTAGCATAGGATTTAATACAAGTAAAGCATAGGAAATATTTGTTGCAAGTTATGTGATTATATACCGTAGAAATCATATACTGAAATTATATTTTACCACAAGGGGTCTTCCATCCAAGTAATAGCCAGGCCTGACCCTGCTTAGCTTTCCACACTCAGACAAGCTGAGCCAGCGTGAGCCACAGGCTAGTTTAGCTTACTGCCAGTAACAAAGCTTTAGGACAGGCATTTCAACCTTTTAGACTGGAAAAGAAACCACGCAAAAGCTGGGAAACTATCAAATGATCAGCAGTTGGTGGAAGGGGGCGGGCCATTTGGGGAGTCCAGATGTGGGCCTGGGGCTCAACACCCTTGCAGCAGTAGCCCTATGCAAGTGTCCTCCTCATGTACCAGGAGATCCCTGCCATATTGAATGTATTCATAGCAGCACCGATTAACCCCTGGGAAATTGGCCTAAGCAGCCTGTGTGAGTGAGCCAGTCAATGCGGTGAGCAGTTGTTGTTTTTTAAAAAAAAGTTTAGGTCCTTTGTGGAGCTGCTGGTATGCAGAAGTATTTCTTGACGGCTTTGGCAGGACGGGACAGAACATTCGGATTGCTTCTAATTTATAGGAGACAGTGATTTGGTGAGGCAGTGCTGCTCCTGGAAAAGCTTTGTGGAAAACATGGGATTTGGAGGATAAAGGAGAGGGTGTTGTTTGCCAGATTATGGGTTAGCGGATTGTGGCCAGAAAAGTGATGACCATCAATTATGAAAGAGCCTGCATTTTTACATTCCTCAAAGTCTAGTCTGATGGTAGAAGTGCATGAAAGAAGTAATGAACTAGACTTAATTGGCATGTTTCCATTACTGATGTTCAGCTGCTTATTACAGCTCCACAAATGGATTGAGTTCTATTTTACACCTGCATAGGATCCAAAGCATTTATCTAAGGCTATGACAGTTGCTAATGGAGTTGCATCCTAATACCTGATCTGGGTGCCCCTCGCTGTAACCTATTAATCTGATTGTGGCAAACAGAAGTTCAATTAACAGTCTTTGGGTGTTTACAACTCCCAGCTGGGAGTTGTAGGACTTTTTTGTCTAAACATGCATAGGATTGCACCTTTTGTTTGTTATTGCTTGACCAGCTTCTCTGTGTTGATATTGTTGGTTTTTCTTTCAATGTTCTATGTTTGAGATGGATTAGAAATGCCCCATTTGGCACACACTGCATGCTGAAGGTGTGACTAGGTTTGAAAATGTGTTTTCTGTTGTTTCCCCTTCCTAGACTTTCTATGCGGTTCATGCATTTCAAGCAAGGAGTCAGCAGGAACTCAGTCTTCAAGAGTACCAGCGAGTTCGAATCCTTCGTTTTTCTGATCTGAGTGGCAACAAAGAATGGTGGCTGGCTGAAGCAAAAGGGCAAAAAGGATATGTTCCAGCTAATTACCTTGGGAAGATGACATATGCATGAAATATTAGGAACCTCCAAAATATCGGAGCCAGAAGCTTTACTTTAGTTAGCATCAACCATGAATGCTCTTGTGACTTCAAAAGTACATTGATAAATCAAGAGCTTCCAAAATTGGGAGCTGAAGATCTTGTGAAGATATTTAAAGACAATTAAATTCTTGTGCAGATATTTTTAAAAAGACAACATAGTATCCAATGTTAGTCCTATGTGGAGTAGAGCCATTGAAATGAGTCTCGTTAGTCATAACTAACTTCTGTCCCATTCATTTCAATGGGTTTACTCTACATAGGACTAACATTGGATACTACGCAGTCTTGAAATGCTTGCATTTTCTTTATCCCCAAAATGTTGACATACTGGCCCACTAGGGATCTCCCCTAGCATATGGAGCAGACCTATTTCTGTTAGGCTGTAGCAGGCACTGTTGTTCTAGGATATTAGAGCACTAACTCAGCTATGAAGTTCATTGGATAATCTTTGCAAATCAGTGAGTTGGATCTAGAGAGGGGTGAGTGGAGCTCTGCTTATGCAATAGGGCTTTCTTGGCTCCTTCCCCTAGTCCCCTGCATCCCCCAAAAAGTGCTCCTGAGGGTTGATGGATCCTTGGGAATAGCGTGGCATGGGTGCTGAAGCAGGATGGGCTGCCTTGCACAAGAAGTACCTGTCTCTTCATGCAGTCTCTCAATTCAAGCCAAAATCCCTCAGCCTAACTGATTCATCTTGCAGCCTCTAAGAAATGTTAAAACCCAAGAAGATATAGTTACAGGTGAGGGGGGAATGGACATTCTTTAGGTCTTTTGCACTGGCTTTATTCTGATTCACAGCAGGACCCTTATTGTATTCAAAACCTTTTATGCTTGATGGAGGAATAATTAAGACTGTAATCCTATGCCCACTCACCTGGGAGTAAGCATCGTGGGACTTACTTATGCATAGACATGTATAGGATTGTGCTATAAGGCTTCACTCCTAAAAACACTTATGTGGGAATAATTTTCTGCCCTCAATCCTCTCTGGTTTTTCAAAGGCACATCCTCACTTGTGCACATCCTCCATTGTGGAATATAAAATTGAACAAATATGAAAGGGGGCAGAGGCAATGCACACCTAAGAAGTTCTCTCTGACTATTTTCAAGTCTTTCCTACCTTTCGTAAAACACAGAACCCCCCCACCCCACAACTCGCTGAATGAGTTTATTCCCAGTACATTAAGAACAGTAGAAAGCATGCGCGCGCACGCACACACACAGTCTTGCAGGTGCATATCATGCATTTAAGCTTTTGCAGTTTCTGTGACAAATAGAATGCTCACACCAGTGCCCATGCTGTGATAATAAAAGTCACAATGAGGTTGGCTTTGTAAATAATATTGTCCTTCGAATTAAGATATGGGGGTAGAATGAAATATGGTCTTGATGCTGCCCAGCTTTTGTTAGCCTTAATGGAGTTCATGATACTTAATTGGGATTATGCATAGAGTTGGCTCATCCCATCTGTTGTGCTATCTTTTGTTTATATAAACAGTTTGTAATGAAGAAAATTCAATTGCTGGAAGGATTTTCCCCCTTGCCTCACCCCAATTTTTTGGCATGCTTTACATTTCAAACCATGTTAAACCAGATCCCTCCTCCAGCACTAGCTGAATTGTGTGCAAAGGGCTGAATGTACACACTGATGAAGCTTTCTCATATTAGAACATGAGGTTAAGAAAAACAAGCCAGACAAGGATTTGATATGGTTTTAATTGTATTTATTATTTTATTTTGTGTGTGTTGCCTAGGAAGGATTTGTATCTTGAAAGGCAGAATATGAATGAGTATATCTAGGATACCAATGATTTTCAGATATTTGAGGTGTCTAAATATCATAATTTTTAAAGTCTCTGATTTTCAAAGCCCTAACCATATTTAAAGTGCTTAGCAGTGCAATCCAATGTGGCTGCCCATAACCCTCCGAACTCAGGAGGATTACGGGCATACAGTGGAAGGCGGAAGAACCATGAAGGCGAAGTTCACCTCTGCAATCAGATGGCCGATTTTGGCTGTCTAAGTCTTTCGCCCTGCCCCCGGAGCATGAGAAGCTGAGGCGCTGCCAGGATAGTACATATTGTGGTGGAGTCTTGTCTCCTCCCTGCCTCCTGGAATGCCCACAAATCTCTGGCTCTGAGGATGGTCTTCTGACCTCGGAGCCACAGCCGGCGTGGTTCTTTCTGCACTGGCTGCGAGGGCAGAGGGAGGGTGCTCCAAGGTCGGAGCTGGGACACCAACCCCTCCTATGGCTGTCTAGACTCTTGTCTAGTGGCCATAGGGTTGCACCCTAGGTGAAGCTGGCAACAAAGATCCATAAGCTAGGAAAAGCAATTCTACCTCTTCAGTGTCTTTGAGTTAAGGAAGAATAGAGAGAGATTTCTTCAAATTAAATTTTTTAACCTATCTAAAGAAAATGTTTTTTTTAAGACTTGGCTGCCAACCATTAACATCCTGGAGTCCAAAAAACATGTTTCTTATGTTTTCAGTATTCATTCTTAACATGGGTTTGCATATATCAGAAAGTAAAACTAGTTGAACATATTTATTTCTACACTAAAAAAGCAAAACAAATTCTAACTTTATCTAGAGTTCAGATTTTGTGGAGATTCCTGTAGATTTAAAAGTTGCAGAGAAGGGAAAATCCCACATGTGCAGTTTCTTTTGTCATTGTAGCAGATTACAAAGTCTGGGAAAACTCTAAACAAGCTCCCCTATGTAATACAAAGGCATAGGAGCCCCCTTGGAGTTTGGATCTGGTAACCTTAACACCAACAACCTAAGTAAGTGGGCTCATGGTAGGGCACGACTGCTCAATTTGTATTGAGGATCATGTTTGCGGGATTATAGGCCAGTATCCTATTCAGCACTAGTGCGAACGTAAATTGTGTTACACTAGAGATAGTTTACGCTAGTACAACATAATTTACATTAGCGCTAGTGCCAAATAGGATACTGCCCATAGTATTTTAGTTTATTTTGGAGAATTGAAACTCAAATTAATTGGACACGTGGGAGCCCCAATGAAGTGAACAGGAGCAATGCCAAGGCATAACTGTATTCCTATGCATTTCCCACTCACCTGAAAGGAGCTTTTGTAGCAGTATCTCGCAGATTGCACTGTAAGCCGCGCAATAATTTAAAATAGAGCAGATTGCTATCAAAATATTGTTATAGAGATTCACTTTTGCCTTTAGTAAACCAGTGTCTGTATACACTTTCTTATTCAGATGGCACATGAAAATATCTAGGCCAACTGCTAGATCTACTTATGCCTTCCAGTTTATATTACCATCTCTTTGTGTGATCTATTTTAATCCTAAAGAATGTCTTTGCATTCAAGAAGATTAATCAAAACACAAATAAAAGGCTTAGTTCTTTCCAGTGTAAATATTGTTGGGACAAAGCCATATGACTAGAGATTTATTACTGTGACTTTCAACTATAGCAATGTCGATGACTCAGAGGTAATATTTGCTTTTAAATTACTTAATAAAAATTTATTTTTACAAATATTTATGTCATCTAAATACTGTCCAATAATTATCCTAGCTGAACATTCTGTTATGGTCATGGATCTTGAAATCTGTCATCATAATCAAAATAAAACAGGTTTTCAGACCTTATGACAGCATCAACAACTATAATGTATGTTAAGGATTGAAATTAAAGGAATTTTTCAGAAAGCTCAGTACTACAATACATTCCCATGCTTGTCCCTGTTACATGCCTATTACATTCCACTGTTCAAATATCCTATTACATTCCACTGTTCAAATATCCTATCTAATTTACCCCACTACCATTTTATTCCTTAACCAATCTGACATAAGCAAAATATGAGATTATCTTCAAATAACTTATTTGGGAGGCAATCTACACACTTGTTACAATGAAACTAACGGTGCGATCCTAGGCAAGTTTAGACAGAAAAAAGGCCTCTAACTCCCAGCATGTGCCAGCCAGCTATGCTATGCACCTTAAATCCACTAAAATAAGAATAGGCTGCTGACTACTAATATATGAATGATTGTCTACCCTATGGTAGGCTTGCCCTGACATAGTAAAAATCATCAGAAACATATAGGAAGTGTGTCTGCTACATGCTCATATTTCAAGTGGGCACCCATGCAGCTGCTTGCATGTGTGAATGAAGACTTATAGTTGCACGTAATTGAAATGGGTACACCCCTCCCTCCTCAGGACAGCTACCTCATATTTATCTCCATATATCCATGCTCCGCTCATAACCATAGCAATGACAGCCCCTTCCCTCCTATATGAATATTCCTTGTGAGAAGTCACATTTCTATAAGGAGAAATAGTTTTAAGTCAATAAAGAAGTAACTAGTTATCAAATTTGTCCCTTCACCCAAATTATGGTAGCTTTATGCCATCTCTTGTTTAGGCTTCAGTTACTTGTATCTGCCTAAAACTAATGAAAAAAGTACTATAGGTGGCATTGTTTCAGTGATGGTTGTGTATTCTGCTGGTACAGTGCTAGTAGAACAGCAATTGCAATAATGAAGTTGCAATGATTTGTAAAAGCACTTGTGCAAGTGGAATCAAAGTACTGGGAATCAAAGTACTGAATGCGACACTTGCACAAGGATGAAAATGGGATTTCTTAAGTCATACAAGCTTTGCACTAGTGGAATTACATTGCTGGATACAATCCAGTAAGCCTAAAATATGTTGAGAATATTGTACTATCTGAAAAACCAACATAACACACACTGCTCAGGCTTAAATCACAGCTGCCATCACCAAATGAAGACATCAGTAGTGTACAGGTAAATTAGATAAACTTTATTACATTTTCTTCAACTGTGGCTAGAGTTTAAAGACATGTTTGTGCTTTGAAGACAAAAAAGTTCATTAGCAGCGCAATCCAATGTGGCTGTCTGTAACCCTCCGAACTCTGAGGATTACAGGCATCCTATTGAGGGCGGAAGGAGTGCAGAGGCAACCTTTGCAAAAGACAGCTGATTTCAGCCATCTAAGTCTTTTGCCCCAGAGCGCGAGGAGGACAGGCTGAGGCACCGCCAGGATACTACATATCATGGTGGAGCCTCTCTCCTCTCCCCACACAATGCCCACAAACCTCCAGCTCTGAGGTCGGCCTTCTGACCTCAGAGCCGCTGCCATCATGGTTCTTTCCACACTGGCTGCAAAGGTGGAGGGAGGGTGCTCTGAGCACAGAGTCCCAGCTCCGACCTTGGAGCGCATTTCCGAAGTTGGAGCTAGTACTCCGACCTCTCCTACGGCCAGCTGACTGTCAAGTGGCCACAGGATTGCGCCCTAGGTCTATTACTTCAAGTTAGTTCTATAACTTCTTTAATCTATTTTGAGCTGCTTTCTTCTTGACCCACCTTAACCTTTTTCTAGCATTCAGTTCTTGAGAAGCAGGACCTATCAAAGATAGGGGCTGATTGCCAGATTCTGCACTTGATTTACTGGTGCTGCACCCACTGCTGCCTGCTGTCCCACTGCTTCCATTTCCACCAGCAGACTGGCTGCTGCCTGGAGCTGAACTGCTTGGACTAGGAAGTCCTACTTTGCTTACATTGTCACTGCTAACTGAACGAAAAAGACCTGTTTTCCCCAATGTCTGAGGTGGCAGGGGCTTCAACTGAACAAGGCTTGTGCTACTGCTAGGAGATGCTATTTTTGACCCTAGCCCTGCTTTAGCTGTTGCCAACCCTGACAAACCCACAGGTTTCTGATTACTTGAGGCAGTGGCAGGCTTGCCACTGGTGCTCTGGGTTGTGGATCCCATCTTGGCTGTTGATGGACCTGCAGAGGATGTTTTTGCTGCAAATGCTGCCCACCCTGTAAGGCCACTGGTTGAGGAGGAGGAAACGTTGGCACTGGTAGAGTTACCGGAAATAGTTGCTGAAGTCTAAAATAAAACAGAAACAATCCCCACATTAGTTACAGCTGATCTTTTTGGGTACAGACCAGCATGAATAATGGGAAGGCCATAAATTTCACATTCTTGACATAATTAGAAGATAACTCAATAGAAACTAATATTTTATCCCAAGATACCTTGATTTTTTTAAAAAAGCAAATGAATAGAAGGCACAGATGCAGTTATCTCTTAAATCTCCAGACAAGGCAACACCAAAGTTTCCCCCTTTTCCCCTAAGAACTAAATAAGCACAATATGGCACAATAACCCCAAACACACATTTACAAATAGCAGACATTCTGGAGTGAACTTCAGCACTTATGAAGTGAAAAGAAGCCCAGCAGAGTCCAGTTATTCTGGTTGTCTTCTGCTATCTAGACTTGCTGCTAACAAGAAGGGTGAATTCCAAAAACAGACTTCAGTGAAAACACATAGAGTGGGGTGTGTGCATGTGTGCATGTTCTTTTTAAAAAGGATCTTCCCTACCTTTCCGTTTAATAGACAAGTACGGCTGACTGGCTATGTGCTACCACGTGTGAATTGTGCTTGCCCCAGCTTTTGATGGTTGTTCAGAAGATAATGACCAGGAAAAATCTAACCAAAAAATCCCCTCATCTGCACTGCAGGTCACTTGCTCAGCCTTTAGCTTTATCAACCAGGAATTGTGCTGCATGAGGCTCATTAAAGTTAATTGAAGCTGTGTAAGAGCATGGTAAAAAAATTTTAACAGGTCCCATCCATTTCAAAAGGCAACAGTAAAGATGAATTTGATGGATCATACCCTTTGTTTCTAATTATCTATGTTTTAAAACTAAGGATCGGCAAACTCCCCTCAGGCTGATTCAGAAATGGGGCACCAATTATACATATTAGGGAACTCTTGGGAAATTCCCATACACACACCCCAGGTCTAAACTGATCTGCAGTATTGCCTGCACTATAGATTGGTACAAATGTTTTGCTTAAAATCCTACATACTAATTTCATTTCAAACAAATAAGGATCTGTAAGTTTTCTGTGACTGGTGGGGAAACCCAGGGATGCCCCGAAGTTGTGGGGAAAATGAAATTCGTCTGCCCAAGCTCTGGAAAGCTTCTTAACAGAGATAGCCAATAGCAGATGTAAAGACTTTAATTAATGGGTTCACACAACACGACAACCAATACTCAAGGTTGGGTATGAGTTGAATGTGGGTTGTCATCGTTGAAACATGGGTTCTGTTGTGTGAACCTAGCCGCATTAACAACAATGCACAGTTCACAACCCAGCAACAAACCATGGATTTTCCCAATGGGCTGTTTGTGGTTTGTTTACTTTGTTAGCACAGCTGGGTTTAACAATCACCCACGGTTCAACAACCCATGGTTCAGCAACAACCCACATTCAACCCCGATGTTCATCTGACTGCCGTCTCCCAAAGCAGTTACTTTATTCCCAACTCAAGGATGGAAAGCGGAATATCGGTGGTCAATATAAGAGGTTTAAAGATGTTCATAAGGCTAATCTAAAAAAATGCAATATAAACATCGAAAACTGGGAAGCTCTGGCCCATGAACGATCTAAATGGAGGTTGGCCTCTCACAAAGTTTCCATGGACTTTGAAGAAGCCCGAGTGCAAGGCGAAAGGGAGAAACGTGCTAAGCAAAGCACGTCAAATGAACCCTTTACAGGACCATCTTCCATCTGGTAACCTGTGTCCTCACTGTGGGAAGCTTTGTGTGGATCTAGAATTGGCCTCCACAGTCACTTACGGACCCATCGCTAGAGTCTACACAATTTTCTTTAGAATTTCCTCCTTTAAAATTTTTCTTTTGTAAATTTTTTACCCTGGAAGACAATCTTACTCGGTCACGAGTGATCGCCTGATGATGATGACATTCATCCCCGAGTATGGATTGTCATTTATGTGAATCCCATCCATCTCTGCTAATTTTCCCTAGCTAGCCTATGTTTTCACCACCTCTTTAGCTGATAGTGCAAGGAAAGAAACAAAATAATAATCAATTTTAACTTTATTTTACTATATACCACTTTGAGGTGGGAAAGTGACTTATAAATGCCAAACAGACTTCTATCAGATGCCTCAGTGTTCAATGCAAATGCAAGGAAAACACTGAAAACCTTAGACACACATTATTCTTACAGCTTATCTAAGCCTAGAAAGAAATACAGACTTTTTTTTTAGAAATTGCCTCCAGCATACCATTTAAAAATTAAATACAAAATGATTTTTATAAAATACAAAAGATCAATTATGTGTTTTATTGAGGATTGGTATCTAAACAAGATATATATTCTATCATCCATTCAGAATGATGGACAAAATGGAATATGGAATAAAAGTACTTTTATTATGGATTCTAATTGTGGAGAAGGGAGAAGAGATCTGTGCAAGATACAGCAAAATAAGTTATTTTTTCTACATAACATTTTATATACAGCACCTTGACCTCTGTCCTCTTAAATGCTAGGAACGCTGGTGTAGTCTCCAACTTTAGCTTAATATCTGGTTTCTTTATCAGTGGATCTTTCACAGCTGGAGCTACTGAAACTACAGCAGGGCCCGGCTTCTGGGAAGGCTTCTGTGTTTTCTGAGCCTGTGTAAATTACATACACACTCCTACATTATCATTTTATATATGGAAACAATTTAAATCAAAATGAAAAACCTTAGCAATATCAAAGCAAAAAGCTATCTACTGAACATTCTAGTAGGTAGCACCAGGAAATGAGAATAAAGGAGTAGAGAAGGTATGGGGGAAGATTGAAACAAAGACGTGTGGAAATAAACATTTGAGAAGGAATACATGAAGTAGGTGCAGAGAATGGTAAAGAAAATGAAGAAAGAACAAGTGGGAAAGGTGGAAGCATTTAACCAAAGGAAACTGGAACTGGAAAACTAGCTTATGGTGGATTCTAATTGTTTTATTTTTCTTTTGGTATTGCAAAAATCACCATGTGGAAAGAAAAACAGGATCATATGAATTGGTTCTTAATGTGGAGAAACAAATGCAAGAAATAAGGGAATAAACTACTCATTCAAAGATGAAAACGCCATCCCGATACCTTAAAATACTGATGTTATCCAAATAATGCATTGTTGTCTGGTGCAAACACTTTTTTTGCTAACAGTTTTTTTAAAAGCTGACTAGGCCTTATTGCTGGTTTATCAGACACTGAGCTTGTTTTCATTCAACAATAACTCAGAATTGTTGTGAATTCTGGCTGATCAACAAAAGAGCTAGTGCATGTTGCCCAGTTGCTCCCTCCTGCCAGCAAGAGCAACTGAACAAACCAGGAAATATCCAGCACTGATTTGTTAAGTGTTACTTCCTGGATTGTCACTCTCCTAACAAGCTGGAATCTGAAGCCAGGTTGTTTTTGACTTCCAATTTCTGGCTTGCTTGGGAGTGAAAAATCAGGAATCCCATTTCGGATGCAATGCTAAACAATCCAGTGCAAGAGGTTTCCTGGTTTACTTAGCCTCTCCTGCTGGCATGAGGAGCCAAACGGGAATGATTGGGCAGCATATACAAGCATGCTGCTTGTAAATGATAAATCAGAATTCTCAGCAATTCTAGTTTACTGTTATGTGCAAAGCAGGCTGGTATCTTCTAAGCTAAATAAGATATGATTTTTAAAAAGTTACTTTAAGATCTTGTATTTTTTAATAATACTAAAATGCTCATTCTACTATCCAAATTTTATTATTTCAAGAATTGCAAGCCCTTCTACTTGGGAAATCAAGGAACAGCTCACATGAAAATAAAGGCCTGTCCCCAGAGAAAGGCAACCTCCCATCTTTTATAGGAGTTAAAGATACTTAATCTGGCCCAATATTTGTCACTCTTACTGAAATGATAATTTACAGAAAATACTGTAATTCATTCACGACTTAACTGCACAGAGTCGGGGATTAGATTTATCATAGATTTATTCAGCTGAGTTACTTCTTTCTATGATCACATTGCCTAACTTTTAAATTTGCTGTTGCCTGAATACCTTATCTTTGGTATAGGACATATGAAGATATAAAAATCAATACAACAGCAGCTAAAAACCACCAGCAGACTTCAAAAGGCATATATAACTATTAAGGAATTTTCTTATATCACAACAAATCAATACTGGGGGGGGGGGGGATGTACCCCATCAACCCTGCCTCCTCCAGCACTAAAACTACACACCTTTCTAATCTCTCCTTTTATTTAGTTAAGAAACCCTTACTTTAAATAGCTCAATTAATATCTCTCTGCAAGTATCAATAATTCTAGCAACAACATTCTTACCATTTTTTTCATTTGCCTGGTACATCGGGCACAATACCACACTAGGCGGGGATCATTCACTTCCTTGTCTGTTACTTGAGGCTTGTGGCAATCTTGGTGGTAGAGGTTATGACATTCCTGGCACTCTACTAACTGATTCCCAGAAGTAACTGTCATTTGCCTGCAAAGCACAAAGTATTCAATCCAAATTAACATCACTTCTTGAAACATAGCTTGGAGCTTTACAGAGTTGTCTCCAAATGTCTCTTCTCTATTATAGAGCCCTGTCCACGTGCATGGCCCTCCAGCAGAACTTCACAAGTTGGCCACAGCTCAGAGAAGCTTACAACAGTTTGAAACTGGTCACGAGGAATAGAAAACAAGGTGAGAAGGAAGAGTACAGGATATGTGTGGTGGGAGAAAAGTTCATGTCTTCCAACTCCACACATCAGGCACATTTGTCCCGCCTCTTGGCCCACAAGATGTGGACCCACTATGTGTAGCCTACACATGTTGAATTCAATGTGTGTAGCCTAAACCTCTTAAATAATATTCCACATACAACAGATTATGTCAACCTTCCCCAAGCTTGTGCCGGTGAAGTTTAAAACTTCAACTCAGCTAGCATGTCTGAAGGTCAGGAATGCATGGAATTGTAGTCCAAAACATTTGGAGGGCACCAGGTTGGGGAAGGCTGGACCATGCCGTTTGGACCTCTACACATAAAAAGCCTTATTCAAATGTTACACCCACACATGGATGTGTGGCCCTGAGACAGGCATCTCCTGGTATGTGAGATGGGAAGGCATGGTCCTGCCTGCCTCCTCACTCACAACTACATGTAGCCTCTGCTTGGGGAGAAAGTTATCCAAACTGTCAACACAATTGAGAGCAAATGTATCAAATTTAAAGAATGGGTCCAGTCAATTCAGAGAGCAGAACATATTGGAGTGATGAGAGTACAGCAAATAAGGTGATTTAGTTGGGGAAGAACTAAGAGCCAGATGTTACTGCAGGACGTGTAAAGATGTTCATGAAAAATCACAAAGAGACTTCAAAGAACAAGAAGTTTGCACCGGATGCAAAGGGGGAAAGAAAATATACAGAACTGAAAAGCAGTACAATAGTAATTTCTTATACAAAGTAGAATAATACTACCAGCAGTTTTTATCAAGGTAATCAAGGTGTGAAAACTGCAACTGTGACTACATCTAAATAATACAAACTGTGGCACAAATGCAGAGTTTCACAATGTTTTGCAGTTGATGCTGACCATGTCAGGTCCTTCACCTTACACAGCAACTAGGAATGTGTTAGTCTAGAAACAGGAACTGAAGAGACAGAAAAGGTTACTCGCACAGTTATGTCTTAAAGGCATGAACATGGGAGCAATGATAAGGATGTGTGGGCTTCTGTTGGAAAAATGTATAAATGACAATTTGGTGACTATATGTGAATGAAAACATGTCTTTGAGTTAGCCAAACACTATTTCCCTAATGACTACTACCTTTAGATGACAAATCAGGTTACTTAATTGCTAAGCTACTCCTGCACATATCCCCATGGTACAGGTACAGAGGTAACCATGGAAACTCTATTTGCAGATGGGTGGAGAAGAGAAATATGTGATTCCTTTTTTTAACAGGAAAATGAAGACTGAAAGTATTGTCCAGATGGCTTCGAGGAACATTTCATTTTTTTTTTAAGGTTGGCTAATTTGAAAATCAAATTAGATTCCCCACCCCCTAAAATCCTGGAGCATGCACTGTGTGATTCTAAGCAGGAATAAGAACCATTAATTTCAGTGGAATTTATTCCCGAACAAATGTGTTTAGGATTATACCCTTAGATTCAAAATATAGCAGATAGGTCTTTAAAAAATAAACTGGATCAGAAAATGTAAGTATCATCCAACTATGTTACACAAGAGAACATTCTAATTTCCATATTTTAAACACTATAAAGGATCACTGTGGCTAGATTAAAAAAACAAATAGAATATAAACACTTTGTCTGACAAGAATGCCAGATTTTGTTTTAAGCTGGTTTTGAAATGGAAAGTTGAAATAGTTCTGACTTTCTTTTTTTTAAAGGAAGATGAAATTTAACATATACATTATGGTTTATACCAGAATTCTCGTAAAGGTATGTACTTTATCACAGAGAATATTTTGGTTTTGAATATTTAATTACACTTTGAAGCTAAACAGTGGCTTAAAAACATTTGTTAAATACAACAGATCTTTTTAAGGTCTCCCAGCTGACTGCCATGGCGATTCTTATATTTTTACTAATTCTGCTGCTGCTAGTTCCATGCCTCTAGTTAGCATGGACACATATACAGTTAAATTCAACACTGTCTAGGCAGAGGCTATCCCCCTGTCACATTTACTCAAAAGCAGTCTCCCTGAAGTCAGTAAGGGTGAACTTCTGAAGTGAGTGGTTTGAAGGCTGAAACAAGAATTAGAGTCCTTATTAGGTGCAGTAAAGTAAGGGTGCAGTCCTCCCTGCTCTTCCCAATCTACATTTTCGCTAGACAGTCATTGTCGACTGGCAGAAGCTCCCTCCTGTTCCCCACTTCTGCTGCTGAAAGGCAGACCCTGCTGCTGCTGTGCGTCTCCTCTTCCCCAAGAAGGGCTTTGGTAGCCATGCAGTGGTGAGGTCTGCTGTGTATCCTTTTCCCACTGGGGAAGGGGGCATGTGGCAGACACCAGTCTGCACATCTCTTCCCAATGCAGGGCTCAGGGAGAAGGAGGCACACAGCAGCTTCACCCTGCACTCCTGCTGATGCAAGACATCGGCAGCAGCACGCGGGGAAGCCGATGACAGCCTTGCCAAGTGCCGCTTGGGCACTTGGCTGGCTGTCATCGTCCAGAACCTCTTGGACCGAGCGACAGCCCTTGTTTGGTGCTCTGGCCATGGGGCTCTGTGACTTTTTGGCTTGTAAGAGGGTTAGCATGTCGTCCAAGTTTGGATGACATGCTAACCCTACTAGGGTTTTTTAAACCCTAGAACAAGCCATGGCTTAAGCAGGGTGGTTAAAGAGACCCCTGACTAAGCCTTCCCAGGTTCCAATGACATGCTAAGCCTCAGTAGCAATTAACCTACTGAGGCTTAGTGTGTTGTGCAAACCTAGTCATAGGTTTCCTCTGTAAACCTAAGGCACCATGATATTAGTAGTTGTAGGGGACAGACCTTGGACCCAAAATATTTCATTTTATAATAAACTATAAATTTAAAAAATCTACAGTAATTTACTGCCATGCAATGTAACCTTGTTTCTGTGCATAGGATTGCAGCCTTAATTTGAAAAAGCTGAACTAAGACTACAATTTTATGTCCATTGGCTGCTAGTATGAAAACTGCTCATCTTCGTAATTTAAGGTCTTTGATATCATGAACATATTCATGATATCATGAAAAGCTAAGGGATCAAGATCTGTGCTTAATAGGAAAATTCACTGCTATTTAGAATTGGCAACATAATTATTAGTTGTGTTCTTCAAACTGTTGCAACTGCCAAATTTAGACAACTCACCGGCAAACAACACAAGCCAAACCCATCTCCATGGCAAAATCATCAGCACTCGTTTCTTCAAAACTAGAAAGGTCTGCCATGGACAAATCCTTGCTAGACTGCACTGTGATCGGAGAAGAAGGAGCCTCTGGCTTTTCTAGTCTTGGTTTCTTTGGAATGTCAACTCCTTCACTGATTTCCAGCTTTATCTATTAAACGATATACACATACAGAGCTGGTAAAAATGTGGAAGTTTTGGAAGCCAATCTAGAAGTGAAACACAGCAAATGCTACATTGCATATAGGAATGTTTATCAATGAATATAATATATTCCATATTCATTAATATAACCACATAGCTATACTCCCAATTACGTAGAACATGAGGGGCTATGAATGTTACAGGTGAGAGGTTCACTAATACTGAGAAACATATTCATGATCACTGCTAGGAACTGACATGTATTGGCAAATTAAAATCACAACGATTTGTTGTTTCTGAAAGCATCTAAAAGTACCACCTCTGGAGTTTTCTTCCAGCAAATTCACAGTTGTTTAATAATAATCTGACCTTCACCTGTTACAGACCTCAAGATTTAAAGACCATACATATTATTTGTATTTTGCAATTGTATCTCGTAAAATAATGTTCTGGATTAAATGTCTCAACAAGTTTCCAGACCTGTTAAAATGAATGTGATCCTTACTTAGTAATAATAAAATACTTTTTCTGACTTATTAGGAGCATGCTGTTTTTACAAGGACCTTGTATACTTGATACTAGTATGTAAGATAGTCCAGTATTCTTATCTCATACACTACAAATGGATCAGGGGGATGTTGAGGCTGAGAGGTAGCGGCTTGTCTAAGGGCACCCAAATGATTTTATGGCTGAGCTAAGATTTGAATCAAGGTTTCCAGGCCTATCATTCTTCCTCTTAACTTCCATGCTAGCACCAGCTAGATTTAATTACAGCCCTGCATTAAAAGGAAGCCCTGTTGTCAAGCAGTAAAAAACAAACAGTGGTGGGTAAAGTGAAATTGCAAGGGGAGGTGAAATAAACAAAGCCTAAGCAAAATTAACATGCTCCCTTATCAGCATGCAGCACTGAGAAGCAGCGAAGTAACTTGTAGACAAGGAAAAGGGCACCCTTTGAAAATTAAATGATCTGCACAGAGAAAAAAGCACACAACTCATAGTTTTGAGAGCAGAGAGCAATTAACGAAGTAACATATGGTGCAGATACAGCTAGCAGAGCAGAACACATTAGTACTCAAGGATTAATGCCACCCAAGAAGCAAAAAATAATGAGTCACAGTTTTCGCAAATATGCAACATTTAAAATCTCCCCAATAATGTTTTAAATGTAACACTGGGACTTACTTTATCAGCAGACCTCTTTTCCACCTCTTTTTTCACCTTTTCGGCTGTAATGGGCTTGCCATTATTGCTACCTGTAGGAAGGCCTGAAGAAGCCTTAGGTTCTTGCTTAACAGAAACTGGTTTTGCAATAGATACTTTGGGCTGATCTACTTCCTGAATAAAGCATAACAAGAATGTTACATTAAGGGTAACACTGTAGATAGTTGCTTCTTATGAGATCACAAAATTAAATAAACCCCATATTGCACAGGTGAAATAACTTAAAACATTATCCCCCATACTACTAAACAAAGGAAAGAGGGATGAAAGTTCTTTCAAAACGGGATTTCTGACAGGGACACATTCAGCCCTGAAATCTGTATACTGTATGTCTCTGTCAAAAAACACTGTTTAGTCCTGTCAAAAAACCCGTTTTAAAGAGAAGCCTATTTTTTTTTTTTTTTTTTGGACAGCTGTCAAAACTCTGCACTCCAGTAAATGGGGTGGCTCGCACTTTTCCACTTTCCTGAGCACCTAGTGTCCTCGGGAAAGGGTGGAAAAGGTGCAGGACACCGAGAACAGTCAGGTCCAAGCAAAAACAACAACAACAAAACCCTAGGGGATCTCGCCCCCTTTTTCAAGCAAAGATCTTCTCGTGGTTTTGCTTTCAGTTGAGAGCTCGCCATTTGATAGATGTCAAGTCAGCACAAACTAAAATATTAACCTATTTGTAGCCTTTCTTGGTCAATGTCCATGGTTGGTGCCTACCACACTTTGACAGCAGACCCTTCCCAGGACATTGACCAGGCACGGCTTTTCATTTCGGACCCTAGTAAGTGTGCAGGGAAAGTGCATAAGAAAAAAAAAACACCAATTACAATTTGAGCAAATTTCAAAACCAAACAAAAAAAACCCAACAATAATGTGCAAATTGCCACAATGGAAAAAAAATGCAGATCTGTGTACTGGCTCGACTCGGTACAAATCAAGTTGATGCCAGCAAGGAGAGGGAGGAATGGAACAAATTCTGGAGGGCCAAACTGGAAAAATCAGTTGGGTTTTCACCCCCGCAATGGAAAATGCAGTAATGCAGTAAATAACAGCAGCCTGTGCAAACACTCTTTGACAGTACCAGCAACACTTGCACTATAGAAACCAGTCTTCCTCTCTCCTTTCTGCTGCTCAGAGGTGGCAACTGAGAAGACCATTATGCATTCCTGGATGGGCCACAATTAATGGGATAAACGTCCTATTAGTATGTTTAGGGCTAAAACCTTAGTTATATTTATTATTTATTTAAAGCTATTTCTAAGCCGCTTTTTAGGGTCAAGTCCTCCCAAAGTAACATATACAAAGGAACGATCTAAGATACATCAGATACATTAGGTAAGAATACAATTATTACGGGAAGCTGCTCCAAGTCATACATGCCATTTACATTTTCAAGAAGAGTTAAATGATCCTGTTCCGAGGTCTCTCAGAGCAGGTAGAAAGAAAGAACTACCATCAAGTGGGAATTGTAACCAGGCTACATTGATCAGAAAAGTTAAGACAGGTCAAATAATAGCATGAAATCCTGTCTTGAAATGATAAAGCCATCTACTAAACTTGGATTATCTTAGGCTAGTCATACATCAATGTAGTGTATGAACTAAATTCCTTTGATTTTAGAGATAAGTTCCTATTCATAAAAGTTTAGCCTCTATGTATTATTCCCCCCCCCCACCAGTGATATAGATTGAGGACTTAAAACAAAAACAAATATGAGTGCATATAGTCATCATAAATATGAGCTAAGGTTTTTCCTCCTGCTTCTAAAATTCACAGCTATAATACAGAAATGACTGTACAATAACTAACAATACAATTGCTGCATTACAAATGAAAGGCTTAACAACGGCCAGTTTTGAAAAAAAAAGAGACTTTAATGACAGTAATCCCTCAAATTTGGCAGCTAAAGTACCGTATTTTTCGCCCCATAAGACGCACCGGAACATAAGACGCACTTACCCGTATGGTACCAAAAAAATAATAATTTTTTTTAATCAGCTGTTCCGCGGGAAATCAGCTGAGAGGCGGGGGCTTCCCCCGCCCTGCCCAGGAGTCCTCCGCTGTTCCCGACCAGCAGAGGAAAGTAATATATATATAAATATATATATATAAATTTTTTGTTTTACTGTATTCGCTCCATAGGACGCACAGACATTTCCACCTAGTTTTTTTTGGGGGGGAAGTGCGTCTTATAGAGCGAAAAATACGGTGATTTATAAAGTGATTTCTGGTGGCAGTGGACAGCAATATTTCATTTTGGAGGAAATATGGATCTGTTTAATCTTGAGAATTTTTTCCCTTTCTACTCAGTAAATCTGGATAGTCAACTCAACTCAAAATCTACTTATTACAGATACACTACCTCTCAAGCAGCTATAGCACATAGCTAGTTTAGCTGAAGAGAAATAAATGAAATTAGCCCCAATAGTCAGAGCTGATTTACAATGCAAACCTATACATACTTAACTGGAAGTGAAACCCATTGACGTCAATGGGGATTACTTCTAAATAGTCATGTACAGGATTGTGCTGTTAAACATCTAGATAGAGACATGATGCAGCTCTTCCTGGATACTACTTTTAAGACTGCAGGCAGGAGAATCATGTTCACATACTATTCCATATATGTAAATAGATTCTCACATATAGAAAGCCAGCATGTCATTGGAGAATAGGTTTAGTCCAGCTTTCTCCCCATTATGCTACCTTTTCATATACAGTAATACCTTGGATTACGAGCATAATCCGTTCCGGAGCCATACTCATAATCCAAAGTACTCGTACATCAAAGCGAGTTTCCCCATTAGAAATAATGGGAACTCAGATGATTCGTTCCACAACCATTTAATCACTGCTTTGCCGGCTCCCTGGCAGGGAGCCCCATGGAGGGCGCCGGCAAAGCAGTGATTAAATGGTTGTGGGGCTAATGGGGAAACTCACTTTGCTGGCTCCCAGGCTCCCGGCCTGGCCTGGCCTCCACTCGCTCTGCTAGCACCTTGCACACTGCCATGCCAGCTCCCGGGCAGGGAAGCGGCATGGCAGCGCAAGGCGCCCACAGAGTGAGCGGCCGCTGCATGTCTCCACGCATCTCCCTGCCAGGGAGCCGGCAAAACTGCTTTGCCGGCTCCCTGGCAGGGAGCCGCGTGGAGCCGCTCCCACCTCTCCCTACCTTTGCAAGTGGCAGCTGCAGCGTCTCCCTCCCTTTGCAAGCGGCAGCCGCCGCTTGCAAAGGGAGGGAGAGGTGAGAGCGGCTCCATGCGGCTCCCTGCCAGGGAGCCCTTTGCCGGCTCCCTGGCAGGGAGATGCGCCGCGGCCGCTCGCTCTGCGCTTGGCCTCCAGGGAAGCTCGGCCAGCCGGTGCAGCAGCACAAGGCGGCAGCCGAGCCCGGCCGTGCCGCGCCTCACCTCCAGGGAAGCCCCGTGGAGGCGAGTCACGGCGCGGCCGCTCGCTCAGCTGGCGCCTCGCATTTCTAGCATAAATTTACATCTCGCAACAGGAGCCACATGCGGCAGCAGCGGCTCGTGTTGCGAGACTTGCTCGTCTTTCAAATGTAAATTTATGCCAAATTTTTCCTCGTCTTACAAGAAACTCGTAAACCGGGTTACTCGTAATCCGAGATATTACTGTATAGGGAGTTACATCATTTCTTCTCAGGATCAAGTAGTGATTTCCCCTGCAAGTACAGTCATGCCTTGGATTGAGAGCATAATTTGTTCCGGAAATGTGCTTGTAATCCAAAACACTCTTATATCAAAACGAAATCCCCCCCAAAAAAATTTGTACAGAGATTTTTAATTTAAGCCGTACTACAGTACTTGTATTGCAAGACGTCACTTGTATTGCAAGACGTCACTTGTATATCAAGTAAAAAAAAATTAAATATTTAAAAATGTGCTTGTCTTGCAAAACGCTCTCAAACCAAGTTACTTGCAATCCAAGGTATTACTGTAGGTCTTTCAGTCAAACCAAAGTGGAAGAAATTATATTACTTTTCAGATAAATAGATGTTTTTAATTAGTTCAAAAAATTGTTCAATTTTGTGTTGAATGAATGGTTGGCTTTCATTTCATGTTTGTTCACATCAAAGAAGTTCTGTTGGTAAGTTTTGTTTTTATGGATTTTTACTGAATATGTTCTTATAGAATTTTATTGTATTCACTTTGTGTGGTCTTTATCTTGTATGCCACCTTAAAGGAGGCCTAAAAATAATTATAAGTAAATAAGTAAACAAATAGAAAGAAGAAATTGTTATATTCTTCAAAATCAACAACAGAAGAACAGATACGTCTTAAGGGGGAAACAGGCATTTCTAGAAGTCTCTCTCAACACAGATTAACAAACAGAAGGATGTTTATCAATTTAGAACCAGAATAAAGAACCAAATCCAGTGCAGAATTAACCACAAAATACCGTATGGATAAAGGGCTCTTCTCCTTCAACAGAAAAGCATAAGTGCTGTTCTGAAACAGAGCAGAGTATTTCCAGATTGTGTTTTTATGCCC
The DNA here is from genome assembly GCA_021292165.1 of Shinisaurus crocodilurus. NCBI lineage: Eukaryota > Metazoa > Chordata > Lepidosauria > Squamata > Shinisauridae > Shinisaurus > Shinisaurus crocodilurus. The sequence continues at coordinate 34,054,483 of CM037876.1, forward strand.
CAGCCAAGAGGAGATGAGCCAGGCCAATAACTCACTCATCTGTTACCACCCAAGTTAAGCAGCACTTCCCCAGTCACCAGCTTTTTACCAGGGAAGGAGCTGGTAATGATGCTGCTGACATTTATGCCACTACCCACCTTTTACAGTGGGGGTAGGCAACCTGTGTCCCTGCAGATGTTGTTGGTCTCCAACTCCGATCAACCCAAGCCAGCATGGCCCATGGCCAGGGAGGATGGGACCTGTTGTCCAGCAACTAACTAAATTAAGGTGCAGTAGCAATGTCAGCACCATTAAACTGGGCTTCTGGAGCATAGCTGAAACAATGCTAATTGAATGAAATAAAGCTAATTGGAACATTACACAAAAGTAATATAGACCTGTGGCTCACGTTAGCTCAGCTTGTCTGAGTGTGGAAAGCTAAGCAGGGTCAGGCCTGGTTTTACTTGGATGGGAGACCCCTCCTCTAGTTTCCTGCATTGAGCAGGGGGTTGGACTCGATGGCCTTGTAGGCTCCTTCCAACTCTATGATCTATGAATCTAGCTCTTGTTCCTGTGCTTTAATTTAAACACTCATAGCCCCACCACCTCCTCTGCCTCAATAGCCTTCTTGGGACACATTCTGCTCAACAGGCTACCAGCTGCCAACCTCTACTTTACACAGATTTCAATGATTCAGAATAGGATTCTAAGGCTTCTTAAGGAAGTAAGCCCATTCAATTCAGTGGGACTTACCTCTGAGTAAACATGTTTTGAATCAGGCTGTAAATGTACAGAGAAATGAAAATAAATACTGATGATTATACAAGTTTCTTTCAATTCTTAGGGTGCAATCCCTCACTGATCAGAAGCCCAGATTCCTATGCCCTGCTGGGCTGAAGCTGGCAGGGTGGGAGGAGTGGCGGAGGCGAACTTCTCCCCATCCTCCATCTGTGTTGATTTTTGCTAGACGGGCTTTTCAGCCTGTCTAGGGAGGGCACTTTGGAGGGGAAGGGAAGGAGGCTGGAGGAAGCTCTGGATAGCTTGTATTCTGGCCTCTCTGGTCTCCTCCCTTCCCCGCCCAGCAGAACGCCTCCTTTCCTCATCTTCCTCTTCGGTCGCTTTCCTGACCTTGGGAGGGCAGCTGGTGCAGTTCTTTCCATGCCAGCTGCAGGGGGGCAGGGGTGGATCTCCCACCCTCCCATCCAAGGTCAGAGTGCTGTCTCTGACCTTGGAAAGGTTTTCCAAGTCATCCTATGGTCCCTGGGACACTTGCCCAGGGACCATAGGATCGCTCTCTTAGTTGTTTTTTCTAATAAAGAGAAAGAACCCTAATTTCAGGTATTATATGAAGTATAAAATACTTCACACACTCAGTTCATTCATTCTAGTACCTTTTGTAATGGGCGATAGCTTGAGTCCATCCCTCTAGATAAAGATTCATCAAGCAGCGCTTTTAGTTTTTCAGCTGAATCTTTGCTCTTCGAATGCAGAAAGCCCAGAGCTTTCAAGAATATGGGATCAAGCTCCAAATTCACAGTAGCAGCCATAGCAGCATCTTTAAATGAAAATAAATAACAAGAAGGCAGAACTTTAAACAATCATATGTGTCACCTGTCAGCTAATTCTTGGCTAGTATGGAACAGTTTTTGGAAATTAATTAACCTGGGTCTGCTTTCATGTATTTAGAATATAGGTTACAAGGTTCTTGCACCCCATTTCTAGCATAATACCAATGAAGCAAGTTAGAGTGCTTCCAGACAAGGTGTTAGTCATGCAATTGCCCTGCCACATTCTTTCTTAGAAAATTTTTGGGAGGGGGAGCGATGCCTTCTCCAACTTGCTACTCTTGTGGGTTTTCCCATCACTTCTTTTTTTTTTTTTCTTTCTACAAAACATCCATTGCGGAAGATGAAATAGCTGTAAAAAAAATTGGAATGGGGACGCTAGTAGCCCTTCGTTTGAAAACTCCCTTAGACTAAAGTAAGAGCAGATACAGTTTGACTTTTGGAACGTATTTTCACATGGCACTTAAAGGCACACAGTATCGGGGCTAGTAATGTATCCCTAGGGAAGGTATGCCACAGAGCTGGCACCACCACACAGAAGGCCCTGCTCCTGGTAGACTTCCCTCCCACCAAACTTCAGTTAGTGAGGACATCCTGAGCAGGACCTCAAATGTTGAATGGAGTACACAAGTGGGTATATAGCAGCCTTTCCTAACCATAGGTCCCCAGATGACGTTGGACAATGTTGCCATGTAACATCACAAAAGTGGGCCTTCTCAGTAGCGCACCCACCCTTTGGAGCACCCTTCCCTGTGTGGTTCGGGAGGCATAACATGTGGCAAGTTTTAAATGCCTTCTGAAAACTTGTTTACACAAGCTGACACTGCTGTTTTACAGGTTTCTTTTGGTAAGTTGTAACTGTTTGTTATATTGTTATTATATATGTATTTTAACTGTGGTTTTTATTACTTCATATATAAACCACTTAGAGATATTATATTAAGCAATATACAAGTATTATAAAGAATAAATAAATATAACTCCCATCATCATTAACTGCACTGTTTAGCATAACAGCTAACTTTTTAAAATTTAAAAAGCTTCTAGACCCAAGTCTAGTTCCTCACATAAGTTTGAGAGCAGATTGCCTGATCACATTGAATAGACACTCCCTGTTCCTTGTAGCAAGCAGGATCGAGTCACGGATGGTCCTAGGCAGTGGACTCCTTATGTCCTGTTGAGAGATGCCTGAAGTTAATGCAAGTGGCCGGTTGGAGCAATGCTATGCTGCTAAACTTGCCCTGACAACAAGCTACTCTAACTTATGCCCTTGCTAACAAATGATACTGTAATGAAATTTTAAAAAAGTAAATTCCTACCTACAGAGTGGCATTCTTGCCTTCATGCAATATTTGACAATACTTCACTAATAATAGTAATAAACTGATAATATCCGACCAATTAACTGGCCAGTGTGCCAACCCTAAATAATACAGGACTAAAATCAGCAGTGGAATCATAACATTGGAAGGAACCTCAGATATCTAGTTCAATAATAGCGTGCAGATGGGTGGCCATCCAGCCTTTGCTTAAAACCCTCTAATGAAAGAGAGTCCACCATCTTCCAAGGCAGCCTGTCCCTGTACCACTGTTGAACAGCTAGTACCATCAGGAAGTTCTTCCTAATGTGTAATCCAAGTCCTTTCTCTTGTTATTTGAACCTGCCCCATCCTCTGGGGCAACAGAAAACAAATTTGCTCTATCATCTAGGTGAAAGCCCTTCAAATATTTGAAGCTGGTTACATTACCCCTTTGTCAAGGTTCTTCCTTTACCAGGACCCCTTGATCAGCTCCTGAAGATATTTTGCCTCTTTAAGAGCTCCTCCTGCCATCAGGATGCCAAGTCTCTGCCTTTTACCTTGTCTTCCCAGTAACATGGGATTAGACCTTAGGCGTGGTGTAACAGATACTCCAGAAAATCTGAGTTTAACAATAACAATTTACTTTGCAAAATTTTGTATGGTAATTTCTTAATTACTTAGGTTAGTTACACAAATAGAGCTGTAAGATTTCCAAAAGCATACAGAATAGAAATAAAGAAATAATGCTGCAGTTTCCTCCAACCTAGCTATGCTTTCACCTGTAGACCTTAGGATAGCTTCCCTTCCAGCCCAGCTCTCGCTGTTCTTCAGTTCTCTGTAATTCTCAGTCTCTCTCTCCACAGATCTCAGTCTCTCTCTCTCTACAGCTTCTCGGTCATTAACCGAAGTTCCCCACCACCAACCCCTTTATATACTCTCCCACAGAACTGGGAGGCTACCATCAGGTGACTGGGGAAATGAAACTTAACTCCATGAGGGGAAAATGAAACTCATGAATGCCCCTCCCATCAGGAGATACTTGGGCCTTCAGGCTTAAACCTTACTCAAGCCTGGGTAGGCCTCAATCCTTCACACCCTTCTTCAAGCTAAAGATACCCAGCTCCTTCTTCACAGGATTTAGCCTCCTCCATGTCCTTCACCATCTTTGCCACCCTCCTCTGGATACATTCCAGTTTGTCAATATCCTTCTTCAACTGTGGTGCCCAAAACTGGACACAGTACCATGTTGCAGTTTTCCAATGCCGAATTTAAATTAAAAATATTATTACATCAGGCGTGGCGAACTTGTGGCCCTCCGGATGCTTTGGCCTACAACTCCCATTATCCCTCACGGTTTGCTATGCTGGCTAGGGCTGAAGGAAGTTATAGGCTAAAACATCTGCAGGGCTACAAGTTGCCCACTCCTGGATTAGACAGATAGAAGGTGTTGTTGTGTAGCAGCTATGAGGCTGAGGTATGATAGGAAGGCCTGACTCAACTCGCAAGCCACTCACTCACTCTCTGCCTCCCATTTTGCAACATGGGCATAAAACCCCCAAGGTCTACCTTACAGGATTGTTGTAATGGATCACAAGTAATATATAACCTGCTCCTTCATTACAGGTGCTTAAGCAGAGGCTGGATGGCCACCAATCAGGGATAAGGATTTGGACTAGAAATTAGGAGTGGGCAACTTGTGGCTCTCCAGCTGTTTTAGCCTACAACTCCCATCAGCCCTTGTCAAGACAGCCAATAGTGAGGGATGATGGTAGTTGTAGGCCAAAACACCCGGAGGGCCAGAAATTGCTCACTCCAAGACTAAGATGATTTATGATTCTATATGTGAAGCACTGTCTAGTCTCTAAAAACCCTATATAAATACAACAAATTGTTTCTTTTTAAATTTGAAACATCTCTATTAACTGCCCTTCAACAGGTTTTCAGGGCAGTTTACTTTACCCGTTGTGGCTGCATTATCATCATCATCATCATTATTATTATGGAGAGCCATCGTGGTGTAGTGCTGGACTGGGACTCGGGAGACCCGAGTTCTAGTCCCCACTTGGCCATGAAGCTCACTGGGTGACTTTGGCCCAGTCACCGGGTCTCAACCTAACCTACCTCAGAGGGCTGTTGTGAGGATAAAACAGAGAGGAGGATTATGTAAGCCGCCTTGGGTTCCTTGCAGAAAATAAATAAATAAATAAATAAAATCTAATCAGACGGGCACAGACGGCTATCAATTTGCCACCTGACAAAAAAAAAGGGGGGGTGACCATACGGGAGAGGCGGAGCCTCCCCACCGCTGCCCTTCCACACACATGTCAAAATACCCTCACCCTCCCCGCCAGCCCCTGCTTTTTACCTCAGGTCAGTCGCTGACTGGGAAACCCCGTAGGGCTCTTCTCATCTCCCCGCCGAGCGTTGACGAGGAACCTCAGTCACCGCCCGGCAAATGCCCGCAGAATCTCGGGGCTTCTTCCGGGAGGTGCCCGTCGGCCGCGCTCGCTCGCGCGCTCGGGCAAATACCGGAAGCGACGAGCGGCAGCCATGACGGAGGAGAGGAAGAGGCGGAGCCTGGAATTTCAGCGGGGTGGCGACTGCTGGTGCTGCCGCCCGGTAGGAAATTGCTGGGTAAGCGCCGAATGGAGGGTCCGGTGGGAGCGGGAAAGGAAGAGAGAGAGCTGAATTGGTGCCGGGGCTCAAACTCCCGAATCCGTTTTCAACGCCGGGGCTCAACTATCCTGGAATACGTGGAGTGATAATACAGATAAAGGCGCCCCTGAGCATGTACAGAGTGTCTTTCAGCCACAATTAGTCCCCATTCCGACTAGTTTTTCGGAAGGGCCAGCTTTTTTAAAAAAAGTGGTGGGCTTGGAGGGTAATATAGTTCTGTGTGTCCGTGCATCTGCCCGGTTCCCCTTCAATCCGCAGCTATCTCGTACTTGCACCCAGCTACTCTCCAATTTTCAAAGGGTATCCCTGTTAGTCTATTGCAGCAAAAACAACAAAGAGTCTTGTGGCATTTTAGGGCGCAATCCTATGCGCGTCTGGGCAGAAATAAGCCCTACACTCCCAGCATTCCCCAGCCAGCATGATTGCCTAGGGACTGCTGGGAGTTGTAGGGCTTTTCCCTCTCTAAACATGCATAGGATTGCACCCTTGGTCCACTAAACTTGAGCTGCATGCATGCACCTTTTAAGTATAAAGGAACCATGAACTAGATGTGGCCTAGTTTTATGTTCTTCCTTCTTTTTTTATTTCTACCCACCTTTCAGTTCGAAGTTGCTTATATAAAAGAATAAATAAAATATAATTAATTTGAAGCTGTTTTAGTCTCCTCTTACACACAGCATTATTTAGAAGAGAAGAAGAGCCCTGCCGTATCCTGTTTCCCACCATGGCTAACAAGGCCTCTGGGAAGCCCTCAAGCAGGACTAGAGGACAATAGCCCTCTCCCACTGTTGTTCTCCAGCAACTGGTATTCAGAAACAGCATACTGTATAGCTGTTACAACTTGTAGTCATTAATAGATTGATTATCCATGAATTTGTCTAATTTTAAAATCATCTAAGCTAATAGCTATCACGTCCTGTGGATGTAATTTCCATAAGTTTATGCATTGTGTGAAGACCCCTCTCCACACCCCCTGTTGTGGCTGTTCCCATTCCCTTTCATCCTATCTCATTCTCCTAACAGAGATACTATTCTACACCTCTCATTTGCACATGCACAAATACATCAGGAAGAGGTCCATGATAGGGTAGGTGTAATCAGGTGGTATTTACACCTCCCCTCTGATATGTACAGCAGTTGCTGGGGAACATGGGTGGGAGGGTGTAGTTGCACTTGTCCTGCTTGTGGGATCCCGTGGGCAGTTGGTTGGCCACTGTGTGAACAGAATGCTGGACTAGATGGACCCAAGGTCTGATCCAGTATGGCTCTTAGGTTCTTATGATACTAGCTATTGGTATGTGGGGATGCAATACTGCGGTAGTGGCCAACCTTTTTGGCAAGTATGTCATAAGCTAGACCAAAGGATGCATAGTGCATATTTCAATACACTTTACAGGCCTTGGTTTGCTTTTCCTCTAGTTTACTGAATGGGGGAGCAAGGGGTGTCCTGTCCAAGGGTGTCAAAAAACCTAAAACCTTCCCCTCTGCTCTGGCTCCCTGTGATACCTTTGAGCACAAGTTGGCAAACCATGCAGTAATTACTGGCAATAGGTGCCAATGTTTCCTGTCTCACATTACAGTGACAAAACCTGTGTATGTGTATACAGAAACCTCTATGTGTAAAGTTGGCTTCTCAGCCATGTATCAACAGGCAGGGCTTTATAGTTAACCTTTTAGGGCGCAATCCTATGGGTTGCGCCCTTGATGCTTGTAAGTCCCTGAACTCGGAGGCTTATGAGCATCCTATGCAGGGTGGGAGGAGCAGTGGAGACAATCTTTGCCTCCCCCCCCCCCTGCATGTTTTGCTAGATGGCCTATTCTGCCCATCTAGCTGGGGCGCTTTAGAGGGGGAGAGAAGGAGGCTGGAGAGGCCTCAGGATAGCTTATACCAGTGTTCTCCAACCTTGGGTCCCCAGATGTTTTTCGCCGGGGCATGCTGGGGGTTGTAGGCCAAAAACATCTGGGGACCCAAGGTTGGAGAACACTGGCTTATACCCTGGCCTCTCCAGTTCCTTCCCTGTCCACTGAAACTACCCCTTTTCCTGAGTTCCCAAACTTGGAGAGTAGCTGGTGCAGTTCTTTCCATGCCAGCTGCGAGGGAGTGGGGACTGAAGCTCTGATTCCTCCTTCCGAGGTAGAGGTAGGAGTGCTGTCTGATCTCAGATCAGGGAATCTGAAATATCGTATGGCCCCTCAGACACTGTCAGGGACCATAGGATTGCTCCCTCTAAGACTTGGGTGCCTCAAAGCATGAAAAGTCAATATAGTTGTGGACCATGGAGTACTGGGTCTAAATTATAATGGATGAATGAGCTCTTAAGGATGCATGGTCATACCAAAAAGAGCCTAAAACTGTATTAAAATTCACAAGCATCCGTACCCCTCTTTTTTCTTTCCTTTTTTTTATAGAAAGGTTGTTACAACCTACCCAGGTGTTCTGAGTGAAAAAGATTTAATTGCCATCAGTCATCATCATCAGGCGATCACTCGTGACCGAGTAAGATTGTCTTCCGGGATAAAAGGAGGAAATTCTAAAGAAGATTGTGTAGACTCTAGCGATGGGTCCGTAAGTGACTGTGGAGGCCAATTCTAGATCCACACAGCTTCCCACAGTGAGGACACAGGTTACCAGATAGGAGATGGTCCTGTAAAGGATTCATTTGACGTGCTTTTCGCTTAGCACGTTTCTCCCTTTCACCTTGCACTCGGGCTTCTTCAAAGTCCATGGAACCTTTGTGAAAGGCCAACCTCCATTTAGATCGTTCATGGGCCAGAGCTTCCCAGTTTTCGATGTTTATATTGCATTTTTTTAGATTAGCCTTATGAACATCTTTAAACCTCTTATATTGACCACCGATATTCCGCTTTCCATTCTTGAGTTGGGAGTAAAGTAACTGCTTTGGGAGACGGTAGTCAGGCATTCGAACAACATGACCGGTCCACTGAAGTTGGCGTTGAAGGATCATTTTTTCAATGCTAGTAGTCTTTGCTTCTTCCAGTACACTGACATTTGTTCGTCTATCTTCCCAAGTAATTCGCAGGATTTTCCGGAGGCAACGTTGATGAAACCTTTCAAGGAGGTGGAAGTGACGTTTATAGATAGTCCATGTTTCGCAGGCATACAATAAAGTTGGTAATACAATGGCTTCATAAACCAGTGTTTTGGTCTTCTTACAAATATCCCGATCCTCGAACACTCTATGTTTCATTCGAGAAAATGCGGCACTTGCGGAGCTCAAACGATGCTGGATTTCACTGTCGATGTTAGCTGTAACAGAAAGATAGCTGCCAAGATAGAGAAAATGATCGACATTTTCCAGTATTGTCCCGCCAAGCTGGATAGATGGCATCACCAAAGGGTTAGCTTGCACTTGCTGATGAAGCACTTTGGTCTTTTTGATATTAAGTGAGAGGCCAAGTTTTCCGTATGCTTCTGCAAAAGCATTTAGGATAGTTTGGAGATCATCCTCTGAATGTGCGGAGACCACATTATCATCAGCATACTGAAGTTCCACAACGGAGGTTGTAATTACCTTACTTTTTGCTTTCAGCCTGCTGAGATTAAAAAGCTTTCCATCTGTTCGATATATAATTCCCACACCAGTGGGAAGTTTCCCCTTGACAAGATGTAAAACCATGGCGATGAAAATGGCAAATAATGTTGGGGCGATAACACATCCCTGTTTAACACCTGATCCCACTTTAAATGGAGCACCATGAGAGCCGTTGTTGTCCAAAACCGTTGCCGTCATGTTGTCATGGAGAAGTCGCAAGATATTCACAAATTTATTGGGGCATCCAATTTTCATAAGGATAGTCCAGAGAGCTGTACGGTCTACAGTATCAAAGGCCTTAGCCAAATCGATAAATGCCATATAAAGGGGTTGATTTTGCTCCCGGCATTTTTCTTGGAGCTGACGTGCAGTAAAAATCATGTCTACTGTCCCTCTAGAGGGGCGGAAACCATATTGAGTTTCAGGGAGGATCTCTTCTGAAATAGATAGAAGACGGTTTGCGAGAATCCTAGCAAATATTTTACCTGCGGTTGCTAAGAGAGAAATGCCCCGATAGTTTCCACAGTCTGTTCTATCACCCTTCTTAAAGAGGGTGATAATTATGGCATCCCTGAAGTCTTCTGGGATCTCTTCTCTTATCCAGATTTTTTCAATGAGCTTATGAAGATGTTGTACAAGTTCGGGGCCCCCTTCTTTAAAGATTTCAGCAGGAATCCCATCTGGTCCACTAGCTTTGTTGTTCTTCATTTGATTAATGGCTTTTTTTACTTCATCCAAAGTGGGGAGTATTGCAAGTTCCTCTTTAATTTGTTTTTGTGGGATTTGCGAAAAAATCTCATTATCCACCTTAGATTTACGATTTAAAAGGTCATAATAATGCTCTTTCCAACGCAGTGCAATAGACTCTTTGTCTTTTAAGAGTTTGGTGCCATCTTTTGATTGTAAAGGGTTTGTACCATAGGTTTTTGGTCCATAAATGGCCCTTGTGGCCTTAAAAAGCCCCGTGCATCATGAGATTCTGCAAGTTGTTGAATTTCCTCAGCTTTCTTTTTCCACCAAGCGTTCTTAAGTTCTCTTGTTCTTCTTTGGACCTCAGCCTTTGCGCTAGCGTAGGTTTTTTTCTTGGCAGCGCAGTTAATATCATTTTGCCATATTTGGAAGGCTTTCCTTTTTTGGTCAATTATATATTTAATCTCATTATCATTTTCATCAAACCAATCCTGATGTTTCTTAGTTTCATATCCAATAGTTTGTTCACAAGCTGCAGTAATGGAGGTTTTCAGCTTAGACCAATGGTCCTCAATGTTGTCAGGATGATGACAACCTACCCAGGTGTTCTGAGTGAAAAAGATTTAATTGCCATCAGTACAACCTGTATTGTAGAGGTTGACTCATTTTTTTGAATTCCAATTTAGGACCATGACAAATTATATCAGCATTTCTTGTCTGACGTTTTACAAAATCTGCTTTCTCTGCTTGCAATATAGGTTTTGTTAGTGAGAGGTATGTTCTTCTGATGTGGGTCAGCTGTTCGTGCACTGCTGCATTTTAAATAGTATTAAATGAATTTTAGATTGCGTATGTCATTTTAAAAATATAATAACAAGGACATTGTTCACAAAGAAAATAGCAGTGTTTGGTTTGAGGATGAGAACCTCTTGTTTGAGAGACCAGTTAAGCTGGAATAAAATACAAGAACCCTTTGAACATAGCAGGTGAGTTTGCATTGATCACTGCCATTTGCCTTGGATTGAATAAATACCTTTTTTCTAGATAAATATTTGAGGTAACGTCATTGAATTATTTGTTTCATGACAAGGCCTTTGATGGGTTTACTTTAAATTTGAGCATAATAGATAATGGTGAGACTGTGCTGAGCATGTTATCTTTCAGTTGCCACAATCTTCTATGGAAGTCAGCGATAAAAAACAAATAAATGACAGCACCAATCCTGGTGTACGCTAGTTTATGTAAGGCTGGATTTATGTATTACCCGTGAGTCTTTGAATGTGGAATTGTTGTTTTGTTTTGTTATTAACTGTTTATTAGACCTTTTCATTTTCTGGTAGAATACAAACTGTGAACCCTTCTCTCCTCTTGCCCCCCCAGTCCCATTCCCTCCCCTTTAGGTTTCCCCCTCCCTTCTTTGTATCATCCTGTATTTAAAGAGTAAAGGTTTCATGTATATAAGTAAAAATTGGATAAATAAATAGTTGCATAAAAGTTTTTTTTAAAACCATTTATTTATTTATTACATTACTATAGTGTCCATCAGCCAAAGTTCAGTGGGCTGTTTACAAAAATTAAATAAATAATAGGGAAAAAAATAAAAGGTTTGTGTCATGCACGTCTCTTTTCTGGCCTATGTTGGGTTTGTATATGGATCATATTATGCTGCATATAATTCAAGAAAACTCCCCCTATTAATTGGAATTTATTTTATTTTCGTAATTTGGTTTAACATACCTTTTCATGGGCAGCTATAGTCAATAGATCTTGAATCCAATTGTGTATATTTGGGGTTTTATTTGCTTTCCAGTGTTGTAAAATAATATGCTTAGCTGTTAGTGTGGCCTTACCAAACCATGCAGTATGCCCCTGTGACAAGTCACATTTGCCCGGAATGGGCATCTTTTACATTGAGTGAAGTTTCTAGGACTACATTGATCCTGGTTAGGACCTCAAGCTGGAAAGACATCACTATCGGGCAACTCCCTAACATATACTGTAGATTAGCCTTTGGACTGCTACCTCCTATACTTATCATCCTGTGAGATGTCCAGGCATTTGAATCATTCTGGTGTCCACTGTGCCTTGTATGAAATCTTTTGCGATACAAGCTGCAGCCTGAGATCTATGTTAGATGGTTTGACAGATTTCAAGGCTGCTTTCCAGTGGGAGGGCTTCAATTAGTTTCTAACTCTGCATTCCATTTAATCCTCAGGGAGTCCAAGTCCCGGAGCAAGGGTATCTTGAACAAAGCCATACAGGAAGTTGTTGGTCTTAGTTAAGTCCGTCACAGCCTGTGCCATTTGAAGTAGGTGTGGAATTGTTTTAGAGACCTAGGTTAAACTGTTGATTTAAATCATTTACTACAGCATTTGCAACATATCTCAGCTGCTGTCCTGACCTGATCTCTCTGGAGGAAGGCAACATAAAAAATAAAAAATTCAAAAAATAAATAAATGGGAACTGATGACATAGACTAGTAATGACAACCCAGAGTATGACCTGGATTGCACATAATGGCAACCCATCTGTTTAAAAAACAATGTGTTGTTGGGGACATGCAGGCACACTGCCTGAAATGCACCTATCTCTTCCACTTTACATCACAACCCATGACTGTCCCCTTCATAAGTTGTGCAGCGCAATGTGCAAACCTGGACTGCTTAGTTGTTTAGAAGCTAGTGTGTCTGTGTATCCCCGACAATACATCAGTTTTAAAACTAATGGGTCATTATTACGTTTGAACAGCCCCTATTGATTGAGTATGGGTTATTGTTGAATCATGGGTTGTTAATTAATTATGGGTTGTTGTTATGTGCAAACCCTGCACTGTGGATTAACTATGGGTTGTTAACTACAAGCAGCCTGGAGTTCACAACCTAACAACAAACCATAGGTTCTCTTTCTGGGTTGTTTGTGCTTAACAACCCATACTTAAACCACAGTGCAGGTTTTGCACGTTACAACAACCCATGATTCAACAAGAGCTCATACTCAATCTGTACTCTGGGTTGTCATTATGTGCAAACCAGGCCATTAAGTGCAATCCTATCTACTTTGAAACTTATGAATTAGGGTTGAAGACAAGGACTTAAGAAATGAACTTGGGGGGGGGGGGAGAAACGGGACACAAAAAGATGGAGTGAAGAAGCAGATATCTGTCTGGTAGTTTTCCTGTATGTTGACAGCATTGTTTTTTCTCCACTGAATAGAACTCTTCTCATTGCTTGGAAGCCCACTGTGAATAAGGAATAATGTAGTTGCCTTAGGCACACTCTAATTGAGAATGTCACCTCATTGCTCTCCACACAGAATGAGTTTTAAAGTGGCATAAAGAGCGGCTTCCCTCTTCTGCAAACTCCGGGTTACTGCTTATGTGAAAGAAAAGAGGAATTGGTGCATTTGCTCTCACGTACCAGCTAGAAAGCTGAGACTGCAGACAAACAAGGGACAGGAAGAACTAGTAGCTAAAAAGATGTATGTATCCTGTAAAACATGACTGTTTAAACTCCCATTTCACTAATATGTTGAATACTTCCTGATAAAATCAGTGGGCCACTCACACTCTTTAAACACCAGGTCCTGCTCCAGAACTTGCATTAGTACTGTACATTTGGGTCTGTAATATGTAATATGTTTACTGAGAAGTAAATTCTATTGTTTTCAGCGTGATTTACTTTCAAATAAGAGTGCTTAGAATTGCTACCTTACAGTGCAATCCTATCCATGCTTACTTAGAAATAGGTGCCACTGTATTCAGTGGGGTTTACTCCTAGGAAACCATGCTTAGAATTGCAGCCATAGTATTATATAGCCAAGGTGGTGCTTTGAGGCATCAGTGACCAACTAGAACTGGTGTTTTATAGTCACTGTTCAAGAACAATTATGTTTATTGGTTGTATATAGTGTTGCAAAATGTAAGTCAGTCTATGAATCTAATTATAGATCTGGTTCACACATAATGCTAACCCATGGTTTATTTAGCCCATGATTAACCTATGGTTTGTTGTTGTACCCAGAGTTTGATTCACACAGTCAAAACAGCCCGCCATGGGTTATTTAAGCCATGGTGAGCTGCAGCACATGCCGGCCTGCATTTAGAATGTGCAACCCCCAGGTCGGGGTTGCCATGGCTTCTTGTGTCATCTGAACCTGGGTGACAGGGATTATTTGAGGGTTAAACAACCCTTGCATAACCAATGCCTGTTGTAGGGTTATGTGAGGGCTGTTTAACCCTCAAATAACCCCTGCCACCCAAGTTTGGATGACACAAGCCATGGAGACTCCTGGCTTGGGGTTGCATAATCAAAATGTTGGACAGCATGCACCACAGCCCCTCGCAGATAAATTAACCCCATGATGGGCTGCTGTGTCATCCAAACTGGCCCTTTGTCCGGTTGAACAAACTGCAGTTTGTTTTCTTATTGTCTGGGTTATTTGGCTCCTCCTTCGGCAGCTCCTTCTCTGTGTCCCAAATGCCTTTAGGGTGCTGAAGAACTGGCATATAGAGTGGCTGGGTTGGCTTTTTTTTTTTTTACCACTCCTGGCTGCCGCTTCTGTGGCCCAATGAAACAACCCGTGAACGACCCACGGTTTTGGATTCACATGTAACAACAACTCATGGTTTTAACAATCCAGAGTTCACAACCCAGCAGCAAACCATCGGTTCCCTTTCTGAATTGTTCGTTGTTCACAAACCATGGTTTGTTAGCATGTCTGGATTACACAACAAAAAAACCCAGAATTCAACAACTCCCATGGGCTAGTGTTATGTGCAACCCCAGCCACAGAGTTGCATATGTTAAAGATTTTTTGGGAGCATATTTTAAAATAAATTATATTGACCTACAATGTAAGTGGTAAGTTGCAACTTACATTGTTCTGCTTTGCAAATAGCTTGACTTTCTCTTCAGGGATCAGTGTGCAGACAGTTATGAAGGTGAAGATGGATATTAAATCCTTCATAGGTGATTGTCTTAAAACACTAGCATTGAATGTCTAATATTAAAAAGAAGAAGTCTACCTTAGGGCACTAGGAATTAAACATTTTAGCTCTTTAATTGGTGAGGGTTTTATTTTTGTTTTTATTCTTTTTAATAATATTTGTAGCTTTGAGTCTTAGGTTGTCTGGCTTTTGAATATATGTTTGTTTCAAAAGTGAATAGTTTGAGAATTATAAGTGGATCAACAATATTGCTATACCCCTTACTGATTATGATTTTTTAAAAGTAAAATGTAAGACTCCTTTGCAATTCCAAATTCCCTATTTACACTGAATGTGCTATTTAGTGCCGGGATGAGGTTGTAGCTAAATTTAAAAAGGACATAAGAAATTAGTACACTTGTGATTTGCATACACAGAATACTCCAATGACATGTCTTTCAAAGTAAAATAAATGTACAGATCTAACGTAATTGTATTGGCTGATAAATGTTTTGGGGTTCCTTCTTAGGGCTGAAAATCAGGTTATAAATATTCTTATAAAAATAGGCATAGTTCTTGGTATAATGAAGGCATCTTCTATGGCATTATGTTCTTCAGTTGTACTAATTGTTTTGAAAGTGTGCCATCTAGCGTCCCTGGTGTTGCAGCCTGATTTGTAATTTATATGAAGGTCAATGTAAATTTTATTAAAGATATAGTATTGCCCCTGTGGCCAATGGCCTCCAGAAATCCGGTATAATTGATGCAGAATTATAATTCTATATATAATTGATTACTATAACAAGGGTCTTGGTTTAAAAAAAGTTTTCAACCAAGTATTAAGATAATTTGAACTGAAATTATTTTAAAATATAATGGGCAGTATCCTATGCTGCCCATGCTCCAGAAGGACACGCCACTGGCATAACAGGGAGCTAGCCGTTGTTCAAACAACCCGAAACAAGCAGGAACACTAGTTTCTGGAATGGGGCAGGGCAGGGCAGTAGACCTCACAGAATGGAGCTGGGCTGACCTCTCCCAATCTGGAAAGGAACATTTCCACTTGTTTCTGGATTTTCTTTGTGCTAACTGCCCGTCGCAAAAGCAGTGGATCCCGTTGGCGCAACACAATCAGCCGGAACACAGCAGCCCTGTTGGATACTGCCCAGTCCAAAGAACTGTGACCAGAAGTATAATATGTATTACAATTCAACCTGATACATGTTTACTTGGAGGTAAGTTCCACTGTGTTCAATAGTCTTATTGCCTGGTAAATGTGTATAGGATTGTAGCCTGTCAGTACAATCTTATGCATGTTTATGCAGAAGTAAATCCCTCTATGTTCAATGGAACTTACTCTCTAGTAAGTATGTTTAGGATTGCAGACTTAAGAGTTGTTCTGCAAACTCTTGCACAAGCTAAAAGAAGACATTTTTCAGTGCAGCACCACAACATATTGGAGCTTATGTTGTATTTTTCTCATAATTAGGAAGATACAGAGGCCACTTTTAGCTTAGCTCGATGTCAGTGAGCCTAGTCTCCTCCTGGGCTTGAACACTTCTCCCTCCCCATTTTCCTTCCATGCAGCCAAGAGAAGGAGTTTGGAAATTTCTGTTCTTAGTTAACCGAGGCTTTCCATGTTTTCTGAACCTGGAACTGTGATTAACATTAACTCTGGTTAACTAATCAGCCAGCTTCAGAAACCATGGTTTCAAGTTGGCTTGTTTAAAACTTACTGTGTTGACCACAGTTTGTCACCCCGGTTTTAGGATATTTTGATTCAGTTGGTTCATGAATGGATAATGCCAGTCTCAATAGGGACTGAAGTCTGTATCAAAGCTTTATAAAACATTAATATTTCTCTCTCTCTCTCTCTCTCTCTCTCTGTATATACATACACATATCATATAATATTTTATTACTTGCATTTCTTCCTTTAAGAAAAAATGAAAGATATTACTGAAGATCACCTGTATCTAGACTACTTTGATCAGAATGAAGATTGTATTTTTCCTCTCCACACATCTATATCCTTGTTTCTGTTGTCATACTGTGACTGCAAGGCATTCAAAGTTTTTTTAGTATCTCCGGATGAAAAACCTTCAGATGCCCAGCTGATAGAAAAAGTACTGCCAGGGGACCTGGAGATTTGCCTCATCAAAAGGTGTGAACTTCCATTGGTGGTCCAGAGTTGCTGTTTACCTGCTATTGTTGAGAAGAATAGAACATTTTGTCGAGCAGGACTTGCTGTGGTATTGAGGCATATAATACATAAAACCTATGAGTCAGACCCATCAAAGGAGAATGTTTTGGAACTCTTGGGCTTTAAAAAGACCTGTTTGAAAGCTTGTGCTGAAGTAAGTTTATTTCTAGTAGAACAGTTTAACACTGCTTTGTCATAAACTTCAAATATACTAAATCTTGTTCAGTACATGATGTACTGTGGAAGGGACCAGTTACCACACTACCTTCTATTATATGAAAGCAAAGCAATAACAAATTTGGGGCATGTTTCTTGAGTTATTGCAAGGAAATACCAGCATAATACAATGGTAGCTGCTTAGGATGGAATAAATTGAAAGAAAACATGTACAATAGTTAAATATTATCTAGTGCCAATAACAATGAATACTCATTTGAAACTAGTGGTAGAATTTTGCACGTGAGTAACACAGCCTTGGAGCAGAGGGAAGGATCAGTGTTAGGTCTTTGTACTATATCTGACCATTGAACTCTGCATTATTAAAGGTCTGATAAACTTCCAAAGCAAATTAGGAGAATCTGGAAGGATATTGTGCCTTGTGAATATGATGGCGGGGTTCCATAGGGCTATCGTAAGCATACCAACGGGTGGGCTATTTTATTGGTTTTTCCTTTTAATATCAGATCCCCATGCCATATTGCAAAATGCTTTGGAATGTCCACTCAAAAATAGTTTTGTTAATTATTAATTATTTATATGTTTTGTGTTTGTTTTTAGTTTTTTTATAGAAATAAAAAAGTTAATAATAAAAAAAGGAATGTCCACTCAGCTTCAAAAGTGGTTTGCCATGTGGCACGAGAAGCCTATTGTTTGAAAAACACAAGCTCAGAGCCATTTTAAATGTTTGGAACTAGTCTCTGAATCTTGCCCAATATATATGTATAGACTAGAGTTTTATCTCTGCCACAGAAACAGCTGGGAACACTGTGTGTGACACTTCAGCCTTTTGTTGCAATGTCTCTAGTTTCCAATAATGAGTATAGCTATAAAATCAGTTTTCATCTGATTGATCATATTAATTTACAGGTTAGTGAATGGACCAGACTTTGTGAAATCAGTATTCCCCTGGCAGTTGAAAACTGTCTGAAGTTGTCACCTGATCAGCATCAGAATATTCCAGAGGAGGTACTGCAGTTTGAAAAGAAGTTGGGAGAACCTGTAAAAGTGCACAATGATGACAAAATTCGAAGGCAGAAAGTTCAACAGCAAAACACATTTGTCAAGAAAGCAAGTAATGATGCTTCCTCACAAGCAGAAGGATTAGCAGAAAATCAGGAATCCTGTCCTGCAGATCTGGAACTGAGAGTAGGTTTCTCTAAGTTAAATGTGCAGAAAATACCAGTTGCTACCAACAGGGAGCCCTCTCACATTAGGAAGATAAAAACATCAGAGCTCCCACTCTTGGAGCATGTTTTTGCTGAAGGGCTTTATTTCACTTTGGCAGATGTAGTTCTCTTTCCATGCATCCATCATTTTTTGGTAAGTATTGATAAATGTATATACTTTCCTTTTCAAATAGATGGTTAGTGTTATCTATTAGATGGTAGGAAGTGTCCAATCCCTTGGCATCTATATAGATGTATTCATCTTCACCATACTGATATTCTTTTCACTGTATTCAGAGAGGATCGAGTGGAGATGACTCACAGTGTTGTGCAAGCATACTTACTCAGAATAATGTCTCACTGGATTCCATGGAACTTACTGCCTAGTATAGGGGTAGGCAATATGGTGCTCGCAGGCACCAGTGTACCCCTGGACACCTTTATTGATGTCTGCTAAGGTGTCCTACCCCTCCCACTTAAAAAAAACAAAACACATTTTTCACAGCGGCTGGGATTGCTGTGAAATAGGTTTCTGTTGGTGTTGAGAACGCCTGAGTTCAAAGGAGTTGTTTAGTGTGTTGTGGCTCAGACCCCACATCTGCCCTGTACTCAGCCTTTGGGGCAGGCTACTTGTCCTTTGCCATGCCTCCCATGGTAGCTATCTTGTGGTGGTGGCCAGGACAGTTTCTCAAATTGCCAAATATGCCCATGGCCCAGAAAGGTTGCCAACCCCTGCCCTAGTAAGTGTGCTTTGAATTGCATCCTCTGCAGGTTGGTATACCTATAATTAAGAAGTTAGAAGTCACCATCAAGAATGTCTACACCTGCCAGATGGCATCTTGATTGAACCAGGCTTTATAATGTTCTTTTACGTTAATGTAGGTCATAGGTTTTCAGTGGGTAATCCTACTTGGGACAATATTGTTTCTTTTGTCTGGTACATAAAGCATCAGAATAAAGGCTTCTAATTTGAGCTAATCCTAGTCTGTGTATGGCTGGAAACTGCTGCATGTTTTGCCTCAAGTGCCACAGTTTGCCGCATCCTGCATCCCACAGGGATGCAGGAGCTCTTCAGTTAGTCTCCTATTTGCATCCAATTGCAGGTTTAATGCAGTTTCAATAATGGACAAAGTCTTTGTTGCCTTTAGGTCACAACAGTTTTCCACTTGGCCCACAATTTAGTTTACGTTAGTGGTAAACACCTGCCCCACATGATTAGTTGTAACACCTGCCCCACATGATTTCTGTGGCATCCATGAATAACTTGAGCTGGACTGAGATCTTACTATATTTAAACCTGTAATTTGCAAGTTGTGGTATGGAAAAGCTTTGCTAGTGTCAGACTTAGGCCATGGTCAGGGCTGTCTGTACTCTCTCTGCATAAGCCAACAACAAACCATGGTTTATAACTGGCTTATCAGGGAAGAGACAACCCAGAGTTCCTTCCTGGTTTGCACGTAGTGATAAATAAACCATGGACAGAAGGTCTGTGGTTTGTTTAACCACTCCCACTGGCAGCGGGAGTGATCAGGCAGTATGCATAAGCACACTAGTCATAAATGATAAGCCTGGGTTCCCCCAGAATCCTATCTTAATTGTTATGTGTCAACACAGCTATGAAGGGTTTTTTTTAATATGAAAGCTGAGATTTTAAGGACGTTAAGTTCTGGAGACTGTACCATATACTACTGTGCTATTCCTATATGCCAATGGCAGTATACCTATTCTGTAAGTGGCTCTGAGAGCTTTGGCTGAAAAGCAGCTAACAAAAAGCTAACTAAATTAATAGAGACCTGCCCCTAGTGTTGCCAACCGCACAATGTAAACATGCTGTTTTTAAATGCCTAAAAAGTGTTCTGTGCTTCAAGTTTTTATGGCAGTGAAGTTGTGTTTGAGTAACGAAAGTGCATTGGAATATAGATGGAACAAAATTATGTAATAAGGTGGGCATTCCAGCATGGCAACAGGGAGATGGGCAACTCGGTCCTAGGTGGGCCTACCTGGCCCTTCACCAGCACTCCTCTAGTTAGTGAAAACATGTTAGCCTCTACTGCAGGAATAGTGCCAACGGTTTGAGGCTTGTGCATATGTGCTAGCTATTGGATGTTTTGGGAAGGTATGTATGGCACCACCCAAGTTTTTCTGCAAAGCTAAAATCTCCCCACCATGGAAGGCTACCTGTACTTTGGGGGTCTTGAAATAGGATAGAGATGAAAGTTGAAATGTAGCCTAATTGAGTCTCCCATAGTGGAGACAAAAAGAGGGTGTAAACATTATGAATAAATAAATAGCTTTGATTTAAAAAAAAAAACAAAACTTAAAACCATGATGAGCCTGTTTTGTCACTCTTTGGAGTTGTACAGATTTATTTAGGAATGGGCTCTTGGGCAAGCTCCCAGTTTTGGTTTGGAGTTTTGGGTTTCCTAAATCACTGACCACAAACTTGTTCAATATGTGGGAACATGTGTCAAGAAAGCCAATTTATCCCTGGATGCATCCACCAAGGAGTGACTATAGTAAGATAAAGGAGACATACTGGTTTCACACTTTGTGTACATCAAGTTGGTTCATAAACCTTCATTGTAATGCAGAATTTTATATTCTTCCTTGAAGGCTTTCAGCAAGAAATACGAAGAGAACATGTTACAGTTGCCTTTGATATCCCGTTGGTACCAGAGAGTTCAGGAAGTACCTGGAATGAAGCAAGCTGCTGTCAAATGCAATATGCAATTTTTCAAGTATGCAGGATCATTCTTTTTACAAGATGAACACCTGCAAAGTATCTGCACAGCTTCTAATGAGCCAGAAGAGGAACATGAAGTTACTCGGTTTATAGGTGGACCAAGGCCAACTATGACAAAATTAATGGTAGATTAATAGTTACGTTATTGATTACATGTATTAACCATAAAAACATTCTGCCTATATTTAGGATGTTGCAATTTTAAATAAAGAGCATGCCATTAGAGTTGCTTGACAAGATATGTGATGTTGCAGTCAGTTTATATAGGAAAAATTAATGTTTCTAGCTACTTTCGTAAAGTATTGAACTTATTTTTTAAAATTAATATTTCTGTTTCACTTTAGAATCAGAAATTATCAGTGCTGGCTTCCTGTAACAGCAAAAAAATAATTGATGTCTCCATCACTGGTATTTTCACCATTTGAGAACTGATTGTGTTTTAGCTCCTGATATACTCCTACCAGAGAAATGGAAAAGGGGACAATAATAATTTATTTATTGATATTGTTTAATTTCATATCATCAAAGCACTTCACATATATTAATTTAGTAATCCTTACAATCCTTACAATGTAAGTCTGGTCATACATTGTCACCATATCGCAGATGGGGCTGAAGGTGAGAGAATGGGTGCTTGCCCAGCTGTGCAGAGTGAATTGATGGCTCTACTAGATTTGAACAGGAGACTTCCAGGCTCCTGTTCTTAGTGAGCTATGCCAATTCTCATTATGAGCTAGTTCACCTGAAACCTGTCTGGATTTGCTAGTCCTCTGATGACCCATTTCTTTTTTATCCCTGTAATCTCAAAAGTTTTGGCTTCTCTAGGAAATGAGCTTTGATAGATATAGAAACTGACAAGATACCTCTATAATAGACATGTGCTATTAAACAAACATAACTATCCCTGACATTGCAACATCCTTGCTATGCTTGCAAAATACAAAGCATTCATATTGACATGCAGTATACTAATAAATAGCTTTTAGGCATTGCTAGCTAATTTCAGAATTGCTATTTCCCTCTCTTAAATGCAGGAAAATGGTATTGAAGCAAAGTTTTCCCCTCATCCTTGCCCTAGCTGGGTCCTAGATTGGGACAGTCTACCAGAAGCAGTTAACCCAGGAAAAGGTAGGGATTTTCTCTTTGTCTTGCTATTCCTATTGAAATCATATGTTTATTCACTCATTTGCCAAAGGATGATTTGACAACTACCATTATAAACTAAGGGCACAATCCTATGTATGTTTAGACAGAAAAAAGTCCTACAACTCCCAGCATTCCCCAGCCAGCATGGCTTGCTGGAGAATGCTGGGAGTTGTAAAACTTTTTTTCTGTCTAAACATACATAGGTTTGTGCCCTAAACTATTTTTTAAGGATTAGGTGTATGAGTATTAGTCATAACAGTTAGTAATGGAACTTCTAATTGTTGAGAAGCTATACTTGCCCCGCTTGTGATCTTCCTTAGAGTATTTGATTGCCATTATTGAAGACTGAGAATGCTGTGCTAAAGGGATGTGGGGTATTGCCAAGCATGGCAGTTCTTATTCTCCCATAAATTCTTTAATAAGTTATCTTAACTACTTTGACAGAAAGCACAGACATACAGATTATTTTATAGAGGTAAATATTGTTTTGATTTGCTACTCTCATGGCCCCCAATACGTCAAGTCTTCTCCTCACCATTTGTGAAAAATAACCTCATATTAAAACTGAGTTGGAATTTTCAACATTTCCATTTTGTAAATTGACTATATCTGTGATGGTTGCCTAACTGTAGATCACAACCATTCTTGGTGATATTAGTATTGTATTCACGTATTTTAGTATATTCCCTTGAATTGGCCATTGCTTATATCTCCATTAAAATATGGAGGGTGCTTAGGGGAATGTGTCACAGTCGGTAAAGGATTTGTCATGCAAGATCATTAGAAAATAGTTTCAAGAAGCAGGCATTTTCAGCACTGAGAAAGATTCTGAAGGGAGATGCATGAATTATATTATGTTAAAAGCTGTTATGGTCTAGCCAGCTGTTCTTCATGAAAGTTATTGAGATACAATGAGAAGGAAATTTTTAGATAAAATTAATAATCAAAATACCTGTGAAGGGTTACCTGGGGTAGATTTGTGTGCTCGTTTATCATGCTAAATGCTGGGTTTTTTGTGCTTTTTGTTCTCCTCTCACCACTTCCCCAAGTGTGTGCAAGCACACATCACAGAGGATACTGTGCCGTAGAAAAGCATCCATGGGCCAGGGAGGTGATCAATGCCTCCTTGTGAGAGGGAGTGGTCCCATGCCACTTGAAATAAGCGGTGGTAGGCCACTCCTGAAGCAATCCTCTCTGGACCCGGAAGATCTAAACAACTTTAGGCCGGTAGCTAATGTTCCTTTCCTGGGCAAGGTCCTTGAATGGGTGGTGGCCAACCAGCTCCAGATCCTCTTGGATGAAATTGATTATCTTGATCCATTTCAGTCGGGGTTTAGGCCTGGTTTTGGCACGGAAACAGCTTTGGTCGCCCTGTATGATGACCTATGTCGGGAGAGAGACAGGAGAAGTGTGACCCTGTTGATACTCCTAGATCTCTCAGCGGCTTTCGATACCATCGACCATGGCATCCTTCTGGGGTGGCTGTCTGAGTTGGGAGTGGGGGGTACTGCATTGCAGTGGTTCCGCTCCTACTTGGATGGCCAGCTCCAGAAGGTGGTGCTTGGGGAATACTGCTCGACCCCGTGGACTCTCCAGTACGGAGTTCCTCAGGAGTTGGTCTTATCCCACATGCTATTCAACATCTACATGAAACCGCTGAGTGGGGTCATCCAGAGTTTTGGAGTGTGTTGCCATCAGTACGCTGATGACATGCAGCTCTATTTCTCCTTTTCATCTTCTGTAGGTGAGGCTGTGGATGTGCTAAACCGGTGTCTGACTGCGACAATGGACTTGATGAGGGCTAACAAACTGAAGCTCAGTCCAAACAAGACTGAGATGCTGTTAGTGAGTGGTTCCTCTGACCAGATGGAGGGAGTTCAACCTGTTCTGGATGGGGTTGCACTCCCTTGAAGGAGCAGGTTCGTAGCTTGTGGGGACCTCTTTGAGCCATCTTAGTCACTTGAGGCTCAGGTGGCCTCAGTGGCAAAGAGTGCCTTCTACCAGCTCCGGCTGGTGGCCCAGCTATGCCCCTATCTGGACAGGGATAGCCTGATTTCAGTAATCTACGCTATGGTAATCTCTAAGCTTGACTACTGCAATGCACTCTATGTGGGGCTGCCCTTGAAGACTGTTCGGAAGCTGCAGCTGGTGCAAAATGCGGCAGCCAGATTAATAACTGGGGCCAAGAGGTTTGAACATATAACACCTGTTCTGGCCAGCTTGCATTGGCTGCCTATATGCTACCGAGCCTGATTCAAGGTGCTGGTTTTAGCCTATAAAGTCCTACATGACTTGGGACCGCAATACCTGACGGAATGCCTCTCCCAACCACAATCTACCCGGACACTACGCTCAGCATCTGGGTCCTTCCTCTGACTGCCTGCCCCCAAGGGAGGCTCAGAAGGTGGCAAAACACAATTTTCTGCTCCAACAAAACTAATTTCACAGAAAGAGAAGTTACTTGCCCAGGAACCTGAACACAAGGCAGAAATAAGATCTGATTTCATATGGCAAACCACAAATTTGATCCCACAAAGTACAACAAAGTGCTCATTTCAGAGAAAGGAAAATGGTGATGCTCAAAAAAACACAGGCAAAATACACACCCCACAACCTCCCACCAAAGACCCATAAACAAACACCTGATCAAAAACATAAAAACACAGGCAGAACACCCACACCCACAGAGAGAGAGAGAAAGAGAGAGAGAAAACAAAATCACCCCCCCCCATGCACACCCACCCACAAAAAGACCCCCACAAAGACAAGGGCAAAACACACACACACACCCCAACACAATAAAAACACACACAAACATGCAGGGAAAACAACACTTTACTGCTGCTAGCATGTTTGGGATACCATCTGGGTTCTGGTAGAAGAGGAGAAGGGAAAACAAACCAGGAAATGGCTGAAAAAGCTGTGGTTATTTTGCTGCTTTGCAAGACTGACTCTCTTCAACAAACCACGGTTAAAGAAATCTTGAATTTGCATTATGTGTGGATGCAGTGTTGTATAACCATGCATTGGCGTATGTTGTAAAAGGTACATTGAAATCAGTTTCTCCCTTAAATTCTCTGAGTTGTGTCTAATGTTAGTCCTACATAGAATAGACCCATTGAAATGAATGAGACTTAAATTAGTCACGACTATCAAGTCCCATTCATTTCAGTGGGTCTACTTTACATAGGATTAATATTGGATACTACCCTCTTATGATTCTCCTATCCTCTCACTTATTGTACAGTATGAACTAACTTTTTTTTTTTAGTGTTAGTGCCATCTGAACACTCCTCAAAATTAATCCTGTGGTCACCCATATCTTTTGCCCCCCATTACTGTGGAACATTGCATATCTAGCTTCAGTATTTGCTGAGATGTAAGATGAATTAACAGGCTGATATATTACCATTCCTTTAAGACCTCAGGAATCCATAATGCAAGTAGTGTCTACTATTGCTCTGATCAATTTCTAACAGGAGTGCTTTGTTAGTTGGTTATATTTCTCTAACTTCATTGCTGTCTGTTTTGAGTTTGCACCATGTGTTCCACCTAAATACAAGTTCCTTAACTGGCATTAAAAAGGCATAATATGTGCCTTGCGCATGCATATGCAGTCTATTTAATCTTCCCCAAGATTGTTATCTCTGGTGGCTCTTGTTTGACATGAAAAACAGCTGCAATTTGGCTTTTCTTTTCAGTAAATTGCATATTCCGGAAGGATAATGGCTGAATGCAAGAATAGATTTTAAGGCATTTGACTTTTGATAACCCTGTTATCTAGTCTCAGCAGAAGTTTCTTAAGATTTCGAAAACAGGAAGGGGCAGTCAGTTGAAAATACTCTTGTGTGGGCTTAAGTGATTGAAGTATGAGTTTACTCAATGTGCAGTGCTGGTATATGTATGGTAAAAGAATAGCAAGCCTATATTGGACTAGTTCACTACTGTGGAGGATTACATAAAAGAAAATAAGTGAAGGCGCTACACAAATGCAGCACACTTGCCTGGTCTTTAGAATTTGACCTTGGTCTGAGCCATAAATTTATTATTTATTTATTATATTTATACCCCACCTTTTTTCCTGCAAGGAACCCAAGGCGGCTTACATAATCCTCCTCCTCCTCTCCATTTTATCCTCACAACAACCCTATGAGGTGGGTTAGACTGAGAGTCAGTGACTGGCCCAAAGTCACCCAGTGAGTTTCATGGCCAAGCGGGGACTAGAACCCGGATCTGTGTGAAAGAAGATTCCATTGGTGTCTCAAAAACCATGCAACAACCATGAATTGGGATGGCATTGAAACCTAAGTTTTTTGAGATGTGGAGTAGGAAGATCTCACCTTAAGGTGTTCCTGAACCCAGGTGCACAAGTGTCATCACATCATTGTCCATCAGTTGTATCCTCATTGGGAGAGTAAAAGAATTCACAGGAGCTATCAAAATGTGTCACATTAAATAATGCTCAGAAATATAGGCTGAATTTTCTTTCAGCACTATATTTAGTACAGATTAGGCAAAATGAGCACTCTCAGGGTAGGAAATGCAAAAGCCGTTGTAGTGAAAACTGATCTGTTATTAAAATTTTTGTCAGTTAAAAATGATAGGATTGCTGCAGTAGAATCTCAACTCTTGCTTTTCTTTAAACGATAAATGCAACAATACCCCTAAAGTGGGCTCCAAGCAGCAATTTATCCTACGAAACTGGGAGTATTACCACCACCACCACCACCCGTATTTTGAAAGTCCTTTATTTCCTTTCTAAGCCTGTCAGAACATTTTGAAGGGCTTTGAAGAGTGCCTTTTATAGTTTTACTTACCTTTCTTTCCTCTTAAGCTTCCTTTAAAAAGAGCTCTATCCTTCTCCTTCAGCTATTTTTTTTTCTCAAATGAGGCAGTTCTTTGCCTCAAACCCACAAGGATAGCAAATGTAATCCAACTGATGCTCAAGTGAATAGAGAAATAGTTCTCATTAATCTCTTTCTAGTGCTGTATTTTACATCGAAAACATTTGTACATTTTTGAAAACTTGCATGGCATATTGGTTCCAGAGCAACAGTGGTCCCATGACCCAGCAGCAGATGGAGTGGCTCTGCACATACCCATCTTACTATTTTAAAGAAGACTATTCCTATTTTTAAAAAATGCTCTGATTAGATCAGCCTTTCCCAGTATGGTGCCTTCCAGATGTGTTGTACTGCAACTCCCATTATTCCAACAACTATATTTTATGCTGTATTTTTATTATTGTAGCTGTGTTTTATGAATTGCTGTGAACCACCCAGAGAGCTTCAGCTATTGGTTGGTATAGAAATGAAAATAATACTAATAAAAACTGTAGTACACATTTGGAAGGTGCCAGGTTGGGGAAGGCAGCCGTAGATTGAGTAACACTGACCTTGTACATTGGATAACCAGTTCTTCTGTGAAACTTGAGTGGTCCATTTCTGTGGAACTCCCTACCTCTCGAGAACACAGGCTCCGTCATTGTGCTGCTTTCGGCGCCTGCTGAAGACCTCCTTGTTCTGGGAGGCCTTCTCTGCTCTTCAACCACAATGTAATTTTAGTTTGTTTTCAGTGTATTGTTTTTGTTTCTTTTATCTGTTTTTGTTTTTTTATTGTTCACTGCTCTGGAATCTGCTTGATGTGAAGCGGTATACAAATACTGTAAATAATAATAATAACAACAACAACATTCAAAATACAAACGGTTCTGTTTCAATGCCCTTATTTGAAGGATAGCTTTTAGTTTATATTTGAAAACTCAGGATCAGTTTTCCCACAAATACAACTGTATGATTCTCAGTGTTCTGGAGTTGCTTATTCAAGAAAGCATTCAGAATTATTTAGTCTTGACCCTGTTGATATTTACAAATCACTCTTTCCAGAGTTTATGACCCTAAAAAATCACCCTTCCCTTTTTGGAAAGTATAGCTATGTTGATTATTGTTAGAACACCAGACCACAAAATACAGCTAAGCCAACTGATATTAGTTATGTAATAGTCAGTATGCATAATGTACAGGATTATTTCTCACTTTGGAATCTGGGAGTTAGGAGGTATATATTCTGTTAAGGCTGCTACTGTGACAAGCTACATTTATGTCTAACATTAAGATATAAGTGGGAATTGCAACAAAATGTTGCAGTGCATGCTTACCTCCTAATAGCAGTACTCCTGTTCAGGGTCCCAGCTGGCCAGCCATGCCATCTTCCAGGATACTCCATTCCATCCCCCATCCCACCATTTCCATTTTCCTTTTCCAACTGGAAGTCAACATTCTGTGGCTACTGATCATGCTAACTCTCATTGGGCTATTGGTGGGGGAGGGGTTGACCCCCTACATTTTAAAGAAAGGTTTTTTTAAAAATAATTCTGCAAACCTTGAAGTTTCTCCAAGCATGCTGATACCTCCTCCTTGTTTCTCAGTTTTGTCTCTGTTCTTCTTGGCACTCAGCACCTGAATTTGCTATTAGAAAGCGATATACATAGGAAAGAAATTTACTGTAGGAGACTTTGCCATTATATCCTGTATGCTTGTAGAGTTCACTTGTGCTAACGAGTTCAGATGCCACTGAAGCAGACTGTTTCTAGAGGAATTTAGTGAAAGCACCAGGAGCCAAAAAACATGGAACAGACCCAATATCAGTTCCAATAGCGGTAAGGCAGCGTATTCTTCAGAAATGATGAATGAATTTTTAAAAATGTATTTTAAAGAAACTAAAACAAAAGTCTCTGCTGGCACCGAAGTGGCTTTGGTATTCTTCTCTGGCATTTTTGGGACAAAACAAGCACAAACTTTGTTGCCCTTTGATTTATTTAATTTGTTGTTTTTGTACTCAGTTTGCAGCAATTCTATACCGCTAGAGAAAGGTACTTTCATTACTAGAGTATTGTGTTTTCAGTTAGTAATGAGCAAAGAATGCATTTTTACCAAGTATCCTTCTGCAGGCCTTTTTCTGTTTACAAAGCTTGTAAACACACCCAACATGAAAGATGTAATACAGTGCAAGGCACCAAACAGATATTGCTTTATGCACATATACTTTTCTGTTATTAGAAGAATTCATTTGAATCACATTACTCAAATTTACAGCCCAATTCTGTGCATGTTTTCTCAGAATTAAGTATTACTTCCTAGTATTTATTTATTACATTTCTATGCTGCCCAATAGCTGAAGCTCTCTTGGTGATTTAGGATGGTGTTTGGGGTTGCAGCTTTAAGATCTTTAATAAATGGTACAACTTTTTAGACTATTGTTAATAATTTAAATAGCTATAATCATATCAATAGATACAATCATATCAGTGTATTAATTGTTAAAACAAAATTCAATTTTTAAAACATTTCATTAGCAATTTAAATATTTTAGTGTGCATTTTAAATCCACTGGCTTAATGTGGATTAAATCCAGTTAGTGTGCCTTAAATCCACTGTTGCCCTAGGGGGACTCTGCTAGCATGATGGGACTTTCTTCACTCTCCCGCTTGCAGCCATCCATTCCACCTGAAAACCTGCTCTGGAGGGTTTCCCAGCCCCCCAAATCTCCAAAGCAGGTTTTGGGGGCACATGGGGGGCTGCAGGGGGAAGGGGAATTGCCCCTTTCCCAGTTCCATGGACAGAAGCAATTTTGTCAGCAGAATGACAGCACTGGATCCCACTAGGTGTGAAAGAAGAGAAACAACTTCGTTTGCATTGCATTAACTAAGCAGTGGCCATCTTGGCTGTAAGTTTCTATATTGCCACCTCAACTTGCAATAATTTCAGTGGCTATAGGATCCAGATGTTCTGAGTTGTCCAAAAGCCCTTCAACTGAATGAAACTGCTTTGTGTTCCAGCAGAGGAACACAAAGCTTTGTGTTCCAGTAGAGGGCAGCAAAATCTGTTTATATGAGTAGTGGCCGATATTGTTGGAAAATAACATACAGATTGAAGCAACTTCAAAAGGAAGTACCACATGCATATGGCTTGCTGTGATTCTTGGTATTGCATTCTGCAAATCATTGGTGACCTGGGAGGAATTTGCTCCTTAAAAGAATTTTACTAGTTTGTGTTGAAAATATACAATTTTTGTTTCAAGTTAGCTAGAAAAGTGTCTAAAAATTGATACCCTGTTTCTTTCTGAAATTAAAAAAGACAATGACTAGGTTTGCACGACACAGCAACCCATCACGGATAACTAGCCAAGGTGGCTTGTTGTATCATGCAAACCTGAACTTCTATCCACAGGAAGGCTTGTTTGTGGGCAACAAGCTACCCTTATAGCCCATGGCTTGTTTTAGGCTTGGTTCTAACCCCTCTTGTGGTCCCTGTGACTTGTTTTCCCTTATACCCTTTTTTTCTTTTGGAGATCGCTTTTCACAATCTCCGAAGTGACAGTCCCTTCAAAGTGCCCAAACAGCACATTGGAGCAGCTGTCACTGGTCTGCCACCTTTTTAAATTTGCACCCAAAATTTGCACAAACGTTCTCATTACTTTTTTATTATTATTTTTTTGGTCAGATTTTGACATTTGGATGGCTCACACTTTTCACTTTTCCTGAGCACCTAGAGTCTCAGGAAAGGGTGGGAAAGGTGGTGGACACAGAACAGTCAGGTCCAAACAAAAGAAAAGAAACTAGAGGATCTCTCTGGGAAGGGAATTATTTACACACCACACCCCTTCGCCAACAAAGATCCCCTCACAGCTTCGCTTCTCACTTGACAGCTCACTGTTTGACAGCTGTCAAATGAGAAGCAAAGCAACAAATTAACCTATTTGTAGCCTTGCTTTGTCAATGCCCATGGATAGTGCCTCCTGTACTTTGACAGGAGACACCATCCAGGGCATTGACAAGTCAAGGCTGTGCATCTGGGATAGTAGGAGTTGCGCAACTCAGAAAATCTGACCCTCAAAATGAAATGAAACAATGAAAACATTTGTGCAAATCTCAGGCGCAAAAAAAATAATTTAAAAATGGGTGGCGAACCTGTGACAGCCACTCCAAAGTGCCACTTGGGCACTTTGTAGGGGCTGTCACTTCGGAGATCGCGAAAAACGATCTCTGGGGGAAAAGAAGGGCAATGGGGGGAAAAGGTGCAGCAACCACAAAAGGATTGTGGTTGCAGTGGGTAGAGGAGACAAGACAGGTCCTGCCATGGAGTCCACTGGGTACCCACAGGAGTACCAAGGAGGAAGGGGACAGCCCTCAGTGAGCCCAGTTGCCTGTTAGGCACACCATGGCTTGTTCCAAGAACAATTCACACTGCATAGCTTATTTGCAGGGTAGTTTGTTGTGTTGTGTGAACGCGATCAATAAACGGCACAAACATATGGGCAGAACAGTCCTTACTGGGATGACGGAGTGAAGTGGTATCATTTCCAAATCCCTGCCAGCCAGGGCAGGAGTTTGTCTGTGTGTTGGAGGGGGCTTTTTTCTCTTTCTTAGTTCTGGTGTTTTTTAAAAAAGTATCTCCCCCCTCCATTGGTTTCAAGAACCTGACCACACAAGTGTGTATATCATGTGATTTCTCAACACTTGATGGTTTCCAAGCTTCTGTTTGAATTGATTCCACTGTGAACTGTATAATGCACTGTGTAATGAAAGGTCTAGAAGGTAAAACGAAAAGAGGAATAAGAAAGAAATTAGATAGAGATAAAATTGGATCCAGAATGGAGGAAATTATTTGAAAAGATTTCATAAAAAAGTGAAAACCGCTTGCTCACCTTAGCTAGTGAGGGTATAACAAGAAGCAATTGGTTTAAATTAAGCAAAACTAGGATTAGATTAAACATTTGAAAGAAAGGGAAAAAACCTTAACTACGTAGTTAAAGCTTTTATGATTGATACTGACTTTTTTGTCAGTGCATTGCTATGACATTCAGGAGTGTTTCTGGTCTTGAGTAATTTATGGAAAAGCAGAGATAAAGGAAATCTCATCTGCTGAAGTTGCTTATTGTTTCCATCTGCCTTTGTAGTAGTTTTAGATATCCAAATTAAGAACTGCAGATGAATTTTGTAAACTGGATCCAGTCTGATATTTAACAAGGTCAAACTTTTATCTTGTTTTTTCCTTCAAGTTTAAAAATGAGGTTCTAAATGTTTATGAATTTAGAATTTATATTGGCAGCTTGTGGGTAAGCAGCATTGCTTTAACAAAATACCAAGTGAATCTTAATTATTTCATTATGTTCAGTTCATAATCTATTCAAAATGGCTTTTTGATACATAAAAAGGTTTTCATTATTCTAATTAAAGGTCAGACTACTGTATATATACAATGTTTTAATGAAGATGGTTTTAATTATTCCATGGTTAGAATGCTCTTGCCCAGATGATTTGGAACAGCTTCTGAAACGTTATTCTTCAGCACATGCACACATCAAATTTCTGGTTTCTTTCCAGACCTATATTTCAAAAACATTCAAGAATAAAAACCAAATATGGAATTGAACTGGTCACTTAAAAACAGTTAATTTTAACATTTTGAATGAAAAAAAAGTTTCTCTTTAATTGAGCATTTTATTTATTTATTTCTTTTATTATTTATTATTTACATTTATTAATCGTCCATCTGGCCGGCATCCGGCCACCCTGGGCGATGTACATAGGCTAAAAACAAGATAAAATACATTTAAAACATAAATTAAAAAAAAATCTTAACCCACCCCATATTCCCGCCTGAACAGCCAGGTTTTTAATGAACGGCGGAAGCTCAGCAGAGAGGGGGCATGGCGGAGGTCACTCGGGAGAGAGTTCCACAGTACAGGGGCTGCCACAGAAAAGGCCCTCTTCCTTGTCCCCACCAGTCTAGCTGCTCTGGCTGAAGGGACAAGGAGAAGGCCGTCTGTGGCAGATCTTGTTGAGCGGCCTACTTGGTGTTGCTGGAGACGCTCCTTGTGGTAGACTGGACCAGAGCCGTATAGGATTTTAAAGGTCAAAACCAACACCTTGAATTCGGCTCGGCAAGCAACTGGTAGCCAGTGCAGCTCCTTGAGCACTGGTGTGATGTGGTCCCGCCGGCGGCTGCCTTTAACCAGGTGAGCTGCCGTGTTCTGTACCAGCTGTAGCTTCCGAACCATCTTCAAGGGTAACCCCACGTAGAGCGCATTACAGTAGTCTAGGTGAGAGGAGACCAAGGCATGAACCACCGATGGGAGCAGATGATTGCTTAATCATTTATTGACAGTTTTGTTTTTAGTATTTCCTGTTGCTTTTAGCTTGTTAATGTGTTCTAGGGCGCAATCCTATACATTTGAACAAAAAGAAGTCCTAAAAATCCCAGCATCCCTCAGCCAGCATGCATAGGATTACACCCTAAATATTTTAAAAAATACCTTTCGTGCAGAGTTCCATGGAGCTATAGGTAAATAGGAGCCAGGGAGTTGCATATTCCACACAATGATAGAAGACCCACAACATTTGATATTTGCAGCAGAATTCTTCATTTTGAGATCTCAGATCATTTTTGTTTTTTTTTTTTTTTTAAAAGCAAGTTTCTAGTTGCTATGGCTATGAAAATAACCTGAAAGTGTTTGGGCAATGCCTGGTGAACTTTCTAAAACCAGAGGAGGAGTCATTAGGATTTACAGTGGTCATGGGGCTTCCTGCCTCCATACCTAGGAGAAGAAGAATAAATGATGTATCTAAATGATGTATGTCATCAAGTTTGTCTAATTTTATACAGGTAATGTTGCAGAATCTAGCTTTTCTTGATACAGAATGTGGATTGTTACCTGAAGGCAGACTTTTTTAGTTTTAATCAGTTCCAGTAGGATTCCTAATATTGGGGTTCTTAGATTTATGCTATGGGCTGTAGAAAATTCTGGTATTGAGTATTGGCTCAATTGGGGCACAGGTATGAGTTGTCCTTTGTTGTGAGCCAGCCAGTAATTTTGGTTTATTTATTATATTTTTAATCTGCCCAATAACAAATGTCCTCTGGGCAGATTACAAAGTAGGAGTCATCCAGCAGCAGTAGCAAGTGGTAGTTTCTATGATCCAGGTACAGACTTCAGGGAGTAAATCTGTGGTCACGTTCTACAGAACATGGGATAATTCCTAAGGAAGGCAGAGTTCTCTTACTTAGCCAAGAAGGGCTTGATGACTGCCAGAGTCCTTGGTCCTCAAGTGAACATGCAGAGCATTTAAAGGGACGGTGCTGTGGCTTGGAGCCAAACATATCTGATTGTGCCCTCTGATTTCTTCCATTGGGACCCCAATTGAAACAACCTTTACTGGTGAATGGGCTGATTTCAGCTCCTCACTTGAATTGACACTCACAGGTTTGGGGTCTGGTAACTTCTCCAAGAGGTCTTCAGGAATTTTGCCCTCAGACTTTCAAATCCAAACAGATTCAGGGGCTATGAGATCTTCTGGGCCTTGTTCGTCAAGGTCATTATTGGAGGAGTATAAGTGTCTAGGACGGGATCATAACCTCAAGTAACAAATGAAGGGTGCAATCAGAAGTTCAGAGGTCAAAGACTGAGAAGATAGGTGACATAAGTAAAAGATTGATGCAGATGGTATAAATAGAAACCAGGATCAAAGTCAAGAGAAAAGTAATTGAAGAATGATTTTTAAAATTTTTTCTAGATATCAGTAAATTTTTGTGTAACTATTAAAATTTAAACTCACTTTAAAGTATGCACTTTAATACTTGCAATTGATCTTTTCACAAAAATATACAGACATATATAAGATTAACAAAACATTATGTTATCTTTCATGTTTTGTCTTTCTCATTTTTCACTAGATTTAGCTCTATTATTGTTCATGCACCAGCCCAAATTATGGCCATGATTCAATAAGCCCCTTTACATACATAGGCTCGGATATGCAAACCGGGGCTTTTTCCATTACTTTTCAAGCTAATGGAGGCCTTCACCCTAAGCTTACCTAGGCCAAAATCTGCCTTGCCTGAACACTTGCTTATAAGTAAGTTAAGTGCAAGTTAAAGAGTTAAGGCACAATAGATTTTGGTCTAGTGCCAAGTGATTAGTCTCTCAGATATATTTATGACTAAAGTTGATGCTAGAATATCTGCACATATAGACAAAGACCATCCAGTGCAAAGTTTTTAAAGCCCATAGCTACAGATGATGACATGGCTTTGATATGAGGCAGAGTTTCATGGCTCAATACCTGACAGATAACCAAAACAAAGAGCTTACTGTAAATCTGTCATCCCTCATTGGCAGGAGAAATTTCTAGATAGAAAATGATAGGAAGGGGGAATGAAACCTTTTGGCCTGCTGGCATTAAATAACACTCTTATTTATAAAACTGTGCACACCTAACATGGTAACTACTTTTTAAAAACCATTTTGGGATATAATGTTCCTAAGCTAACCTGACTGATTAAAAGAAAGAAAGAAAAGAAATGATGTGAGAAATTGTAATCTTAAAGGAGCTTGAAACATATTTATTTATCAAATATGTATGCCTTTCTGCCAAAAATGGTTTTTCATACTGATTTCCCTAGGAAAATAATCCCGTGTGTGTGCGCGCACGGGGGGGGGGGGATTTTCATACATCTTGTTTCTTGATCATGTCACATTAAGACTCCTAGAAATTCCCTGTAAATCTCCTTTCCTTTTGTGTCATGTTTTTTAGATTTTTAGACGTAGACTGAGTTCAGATGGCCATTGCCACCCACAGTGGCTTATTTCATGGTTACCTTAGGGAGTGCATAATTTGCACAAGAGAGAGGCGGCAGAGAGAGACTGCAAACCTGCTGGGTTCCTCTGATCTAACAATGCTTAGAAGATTAGAAATATTAAGTCTTCACTGGGTGACTGTGATGACTTGCTTGTAGCCGTACCCATATTATCCTTTGGTGTCAATCTGTTGTGGCAACGTAATTGGGGGTTTCTTCTCAAATGACAAAAAGAATTCTATTTATTCGTTACATGTGCTCTGTTTATTCATTACATCATAAACTGTACTCTCGCTCTCTCTCTTTCTCTGCCCCCCTCCCCCCCTCTCTCTGAGTTGTTCAGAGTGGCTTACATTTGGTTATCTGGAGATCTCTCATCTGGGAGGTTTACAAGGTTAGACCTGCTTAGCTTCAGCTATAGGGCTATGTCATACGCCTTCAGACCATTTCTAGACTATTCACATGGTCCCATATTATCACCCCTGGAAAAGAGTGGCTGGAGAGGCCCTCAGACATTCTACTCATCTTCAAGAGGCCAGTGTTTGATTTGTCTTTATTCGTTCCACATTCCTGTTCCCACACTGGCCTCAGAATTTTGCCAAACTCCTCATGTTACTATTTTTATATTTTCATCAGCGTTGCGGACTAAATCCCTTAAAAAGAACATCCAGGTTTTTTTTTGTTTTGTTTCTTTTGACACCATTTCAACAGGTTTGATTGTTTCAAAGAGAATGTTACTGGAGAGGCTGGTTCTCTCCTTGTTTTAACTGGCAGGACTTAAAATGCAAGGTCACATCCAGGTTTATCTGGCAAAAGGCAGGTCCCCTCCTGGCAGCAAGCTTTCAATTTATTTCTGCCTACAGGGCTTAGAGGACAATAATGTAGGTTTTTATACAAATATTTTCAGACCAACAGTGTTGGGTCCCAGTTGCTGCACAAATTCTAGATCGAAAGTGTTCTAATTCTGCCTCTAAATTTGATTTTTGCAATTGTTCCATGTTTGTTTGCTTTTTTTAATTTAACATGATCAAAATAACTGATGCTTTACAGAGTTTCAAAAAGAGTACTGGACCCTGAAATTGAGGACCTTACAATCTGTATTTCAGCATTGGTGGAGACAATGAGCAAGAGCAAAGGAAGGGTACATGTGTTCTAGGGTGCAATCCTATACATTTGAACAAAAAGAAGTCCTACAAATCCCAGCATCCCTCAGCCAGCATGCATAGGATTACACCCTAAATATTTTAAAAAATACCTTTGTGCAGAGTTCCATGGAGCTATAGGTAAATAGGAGCCAGGGAGTTGCATATTCCACACAATGATAGAAGACCCACAACATTTGATATTTGCAGCAGAATTCTTCATTTTGAGATCTCAGATCATGCTAAGTGGATGGTACATCATGCTAAGCCACCCTGCGGAAAAGCTAGGCAACCCACGATGCTCCCAACAGACGATCTGGCTCACTGTGACTTGTTCTCCCGCTCCTTCCCCCTCCGTCCTCCAGCCGGTATCCCAGTATCTTTCCTTGCTCCGGTCGCTACCCCTTTTTGTTTGCTGCCGGATTTTTAAAAAAAAATTCTTTGCTTTTCTTTTGAAGCCTCAGAAAAATGCAGTTGGGGTTGTATTTTTTGTTTTGTTTTTAGCCCCAGAAAATTGCACAATTGTGTTTGTAATGTTTGTTGTTGTTCTTGTTGTTGGTCTTTCACAAGTGCACAGGAGCGCACTTAACGGCTGTCCCATATGAGAACTCTTGCCTGGTCAATTTCCTTGTCTGTTTCAGCTGTCAAAGGGAGTGGCGAAGTGCAGAAGGAAACAGACTGAGAAAGCAAGACTACATACAGTACAGTAATACCTTGGATTGCAAGTAACTTGGTTTGAGAGCATTTTGCAAGACAAGCAAATTTTTAAATATTTATTTAATTTTTTTTTACTGGATATACAAGCGTCATCTTGCAATACAAGTACTGTAGTACGACTTAGATTAAAAATCTCTGTACAATTTTTTTGGGGGGATTTCATTTTGATATAAGAGTGTTTTGGATTACAAGCACGTTTCCGGAACGAATTATGCTCTCAATCCAAGGCATGACTGTACCTCGGATTACGAGTAACCCGGTTTGCGAGTTTCTCGTAAGACGAGGAAAAATTTGGCGAAGCCGCCGCTGGCAAAGGTAGGGAGCCAGGCATGGCAGCACGCGAGGCGCCAGCAGAGAGGCGAGCCGCCGCTGGCAAAGGTAGGGAGCCAGCATGGCAGCACACGAGGCGCCAGCAGAGTGAGTGGAGGCGAGGTGAGGTGCGGCCGGGAGCCGGCACATCAAAGCGAGTTTCCCCATTAGAAATAATGGGAACTCCGCTGATTCATTCCACAACCATTTAATCACTGCTTTGCCGGCTCCCTCCATGGGACTCCCTGCCAGGGAGCCGGCAAAGCAGTGATTAAATGGTTGTGGAACGAATCAGCGGAGTTCCCATTATTTCTAATGGGGAAACTCGCTTTGATGTACGATTATTTTGGATCACAAGCATGATTCTGGAACGAATTATGCTCCTGATCCAATTTGCCTATATGCAGTCTTGCCATGTCAATTTCCATGTTGCTACCTACTCCACTGCTCCCTTTAACTGCTGAAACATAAATTGACCAGGTAAGACTTCTCATACTGGACATCCATAAGTGTGCACTTGCGAAAGACCGGCAATAATCATAATCATAATCTCAATTGCACAATTTTCTGGGTCTGGGGAAAAAAAGGTCGCAAACCAGTGATGGTCGCTCCAAAGTTCTGCTTGGGCATTGGTGAAGGGGCTGTCCCTGGTGGCGGCATGAGCGAGACTGCAAAGAGCAGCAGGGGGTTTTGCTGCTCTTGCCAAGTGGGTCTCTAGCCAATCCCCGCACTCCATGATAAAATTGTTCTCCTGGGTTTGGATGACACTCCAACCCATGGTGGGTCGAACAACCCCTAGAACAAGCCATGGGTTATCATGGTGGCTTGTTGCCCCAAAATAAGCCACCCTGGGTTCGGACAACATGACCACCCACCGTAGCTAGTTACCCACGGTGGGTTTTCATGTCGTATGAACCAGGTCAAAGAATATGTATAAAAACATTTACATGAACTTGGGTATTGTTTCAGTTGTCAGTGAGGTCAGAGGAATTAAGGCCTGATATGATTGATTCCGTTAACTTAATTCTCTGAAGGATAGTACAGTTTGTACATTTAATGAGATTACCCAAGGTTAGACTGATTTTCTTGGAAAATGTATTTTGTTCAGTGCTTTTTCTAGTAATTCAGTAACTTTCAGTGGATGTTTTTCTTTAAGCCTCTGTTCCTTTTAGCATATCTTTAAGGCTGAAATCAATTAAAGCAAACGATTTGCTACTGTGTGTTTGTTGTTTCATTAACAGGCCTAATGGTAATTTATGCTAAGAGAACTGATTAAATGAAGTATTTTAAATGTGTTGAGATTAAGATCCTAATTATATGCTGCTTGATTAGTTTCACATATTTTCTGTATGGATTTTGAAATGTTTAACCGTTTAGCATATTTTTAACAGCATTTTTAGTGTTTTGTTTTTTGCTATGAACCTGTTGTGGTCTGATTTGGCCACAGTTATCCATGCCTTGGTTACAACACACAGACTACTGCAACAGTGTATCCGAAAGCTTCAGTTGATGCAAAATGCAGCAGCTATGCTGCTAACTGGTGCACAATATCAAGATCATATTACACCAATTTTGAAAGATCTGCATTGGTTGCTAGTTGTTTTCCAAGCTGGGTTCAAGGTGTTGGTTTTAACCTTTAATGCACTAAGTGGCTTAGGGACTGGTTATCTAAGGAACTGCCTGACTCATTCTGAACCTGTCCGGTTATTAAGGCCTGCAGGAGTGACAGGAGATGATACTGCTGCGCACAGAGGACTGTTTGTCAGGCACAGGGGAAAGCTCTTTCTTCTATGTTGCTTCCAAATTCTGGAATGCACTCCCTCCAGAATTACAATTGGCCCCCACACTGTTGCCTTTCAGAAAAGGTGTTAAGGTTTTTAACCTTTAACCTAGTCTTTTAAAAATAATATGTGTGATTGTTGGCAGCTCAATCCTATGGCCGCTAGACAGCATCTAGACAGCCATAGGATTTTTTGGAGTCCCAGCTCCAACCTTGGAAACTTGCTCTGAGTTCAGAACTGGGACTCCAAGCTTGGAGCACCTTCTCCACACACACCTTTGCAGCTGGTGTGCAAAGAACCGCGCCAGCAGCTTCTTCGAGGTCGCTGAACATGACCTCGGAGAAGGGCTTTTGTGGGCATTCTAGGGTGCAGGGAAGGGGTGGAGACAGGCACCGCCACAATACAAGGTATCCTGACGGCACCTAAGTCTCCTTCCCTCCCACTCCAAAGTGCCACACTTAGACATGTCAAAAATCGCTGTCTAAGTGGTTTGTAGGGTGGAAGGAGCACAGAAGGGACCTTCCCCTCCGTGCTCTTCCCACCCTGCATAGAATGCCCATAATCTTCCGAATTCAGGGGGCTATGGGCATCCGGATTGGACTGGGCCCTTAATGTATCTATGATTTTTTTCTTGTTTTATTTTAGATTTATTGTGCACCACCTTGGGTTTTTGGCAAAAAGAGCAGTATAGAAATATTAATGACTGGCTAGGGAATGCCGAGAATTGTAGGACGTTTTTCTGTCTAAACATGCATAGAATTGCGCCCTAATGCTCTCATTATATAGAGAAAAAAATCAAGAATTAAAACTCAATTTTCAGTTTTACTTGCATAATAGCCAAATCATTCAGTAAAAAAGAGGGCTCTGTTTTCCATTTAATACAGAAACGTTTGCAAGAACAACATCTAATTTCACTTTCTCCAGGAATGGAAGAAAAATGTTCAAAAGCTTATGGGAAAAATGGTATAAAAATGACATTAATCTTTTGTCATATTTGTATTACCTTTTTAAAAGGCCAATATTTTATACAAAGCTTCCTAAGGAATTGTTTATACTTCCCAAGAAAAGTAATTTCACACTGGGGGAGAAAATGGAGGAGAGGGTGGGGTCTCCTGGTGTAGGAATGAGTTATATTGAAAAGCCTGAATTACAGTAATGCAGCCAATAATAGTCTTTTTTCTTTTTTGACAGATATAATAGACATACATACATTAGTACTGAAAATATTAGTTCTGGTATTCTGTTTTTGAAGATTAGAAACAATTCATTAAACACACATTTCCTTGAAAGAATTCACCCATTGCAGTCTTGATCTGACACGGACCAATTTCATGCCGTTCTTTATGACACAGAAGACCATCTGTGCCAGAGATTTAAGTTTACATCTTCTGTGCATTTTTCACATTAATTATTTCATGCTTGTTTGGGCTCTCCTGCAGTTGTGATCAGTTTGATATACCTATACACAAATGGATTGTAATAACAAGAGGCTATATGTGTATATATTACAAGGTAAATACACCTGATATTTATAACAGTGATGTTTTCTTTAGTTACTTTACAAAAATAATGATCATATGCTCGTTATGTTCCATGGTGAGTGCCGACGACTGCTGGACAGACCACCGACTAATCCGGTCCACTATGGTTATCAACATTGCTCCCCAACGTAGGCTTCAAGGAAGGAAACCAAGGCGTAAAATGAACATCCACGCCCTTCAAGATCCTATTAAGCAAACTCATCTTCAATCATTTCTTAAGGAACATCTACCTACGGAACCTCCTGACAACATTGAGGACCATTGGTCTAAGCTGAAAACCTCAATTACTGCAGCTTGTGAACAAACTATTGGATATGAAACTAAGAAACATCAGGATTGGTTTGATGAAAATGATAATGAGATTAAATATATAATTGACAAAAAAAGGAAAGCCTTCCAAATATGGCAAAATGATATTAATTGCACTGCCAAGAAAAAAATCTATGCTAGTGCAAAGGCTGAGGTCCAAAGAAGAACAAGAGAACTTAAGAACGCTTGGTGGAAAAAGAAAGCTCAAGAAATTCAACAACTTGCAGAATCTCATGATGCACTGGGGCTTTTTTAAGGCCACAAGGGCCATTTGTGGACCAAAAACCTATGGTACAAACCCTTTACAATCAAAAGATGGCACCAAACTCTTAAAAGACAAAGAGTCTATTGCACTGCGTTGGAAAGAGCATTATTATGATCTTTTAAATCGTAAATCTAAGGTGGATAATGAGATGTTTTCGCAAATCCCGCAAAAACAACTTGCAATACTCCCCACTTTGGATGAAGTTATAAAAGCCATCAATCAAATGAATAACAAAGCTAGTGGACCAGATGGGATTCCTGCTGAAATCTTTAAAGAAGGGGCCCCCCGAACTTGTACAACACCTTCATAAACTCATCGAAAAAATCTGGATAAGAGAAGAGATCCCAGAAGACTTCAGGGATGCCATAATTATCACCCTCTTTAAGAAGGGTGATAGAACAGACTGTAGAAACTATCGGGGCATTTCTCTCTTAGCTACCGCAGCTAAAATATTTGCTAGGATTCTCGCAAACCGTCTTCTATCTATTTCAGAAGAGATCCTCCCTGAATCTCAATATGGTTTCTGCCCCTCTAGAGGGACAGTAGACATGATTTTTACTGCACGTCAGCTCCAA
Source organism: Shinisaurus crocodilurus (assembly GCA_021292165.1). Classification (NCBI taxonomy): domain Eukaryota; kingdom Metazoa; phylum Chordata; class Lepidosauria; order Squamata; family Shinisauridae; genus Shinisaurus; species Shinisaurus crocodilurus. Next base: position 34,096,925 of record CM037876.1, read on the forward strand.
GAAAAATACCGTGAGCAAAATCAACCCCTTTACATGGCATTTATTGATTTGGCTAAGGCCTTTGATACTGTAGACCGAACGGCTCTCTGGACTATCCTTATGAAAATTGGATGCCCCAATAAATTTGTGAATATCTTGCGACTTCTCCATGACAACATGACGGCAACGGTTTTGGACAACAACAGCTCTCATGGTGCTCCATTTAAAGTGGGATCAGGTGTTAAACAGGGATGTGTTATCGCCCCATAGCATTATTTGCTATTTTCATCGCCATGATTGTACATCTTGTCGAGGGGAAACTTCCCACTAGTGTGGGAATTATATATCGAACAGATGGAAAGCTTTTTTAATCTCAGTAGGCTGAAAGCAAAAAGTAAGGTAATTACAACCTCCGTTGTGGAACTTCAGTATGCTGATGATAATGTGGTCTCCGCACATTCAGAGGATGATCTCCAAACTATCCTAAATGCTTTTGCAGAAGCATACGAAAAACTTGGTCTCTCTCACAACATAAAAAACCCCAAAGTGCTTCATCAGCAAGTGCAAGTTAACCCTTTGGTGATGCCATCTATCCAGCTTGGCGGGGCAATACTGGAAAATGTTGATCGTTTTCTCTATCTTGGCAGCTATCTTTCTGTTACAGCTAACATTGACAGTGAAATCCAGCATCGTTTGAGCTCCGCAAGTGCCGCATTTTCTCGAATGAAACATAGAGTGTTCGAGGATCGGGATATCTTAGAAGACCAAAATGCTAGTTTATGAAGTCATTGTATTACCAACTTGATTGTATGCCTGCAAAACATGGACTATCTATAAACGTCACTTCCACCTCCTTGAAAGATTTCATCAATGTTGCCTCCGGAAAATCCTGCAAATTACTTGGGAAGATAGGCGAACAAATGTCAGTGTACTGGAAGAAGCAAAGACTACTAGCGTTGAAAAAATGATCCTTCAACGCCAACTTCAGTGGACCGGTCATGTTGTTCGAATGCCTGACTGCCGTCTCCCAAAACAGTTACTTTATTCCCAACTCAAGGATGGAAAGCGGAATATCGGTGGTTAGTTTAAAAGGTTTAAAGATGTTCTTAAGACTAATCTTTAAAAAATGCAATATAAACATTGAAAACTGGGAAGCTCTGGCCTATGAACAATCTAAATGGAGGTTGGCCTTTCACAAAGGTTCCATGGACTTTGAAGAAGCCCGAGTGCAAGGTGAAAGGGAGAAACGTGCTAAGTGAAAAGCACGTCAAACTAATCCTTTACAGGACCATCTTCCATCTGGTAACCTGTGTCCTCATTGTGGGAAGATGCGTGGATCTAGAATTGGCCTCCACAGTCCACAGTCACTTGCGGACCCATCGCTAGAGTCTACACAATTTTTTAGAATTTCCTCCTTTTATAATTTTCTTTTTGTAATTTTATCCTGGAAGACAATCTTACTCGGTCATGAGTGATCGCCTACTACTATGTTCCATTTCTAGTATCTTGTTCTATTATTTTGATTGCCAGTAATGGTTTACATCTCACAATACTAATTCATGAATGTGATATTTTAAACTTGTCAAAATGTACTTTAAAGCATAGCAGAGATGTGATCTGGATGTACATAATTAAATGGGTGGAAAGAATCATAGTCCCAAATACTTCTAATTCATGAGTGAGAGGCTACCTTACCATAAGAAGATAATTGTCATAAGATAATTGTCATACCTTACCATAAGAAGATAATTGAACATCCACCATTCTGTCTTCTTAACCCATGGCAAGCCAGATGCCACTAGGGATCTCACAAAGTATGACATGATGGAAATAGCCATCCGTGTCTTGTGGTAGTGAATTGTTAATTATGTGTTGTGCAAAAATGGTGGCCATTGTGATAACATTAACATGAATGAAATATATTCTCTCAGACGTGTTCCATGTCTCATTAAAGATCTACTCCAAGAGATGGTATTATCTTCCACAAGAATATTTGTTATAACAACTATCTTGTGTACTCATGAATTAAAGTATCCCTGATCTTGGAATAGTGACTTTAATGCTTACGCTGGTCATGTTCAGATTTGTTTGGGTTTACTGAACTTCATATTTGGTCCTGGCTTCTATTCCATATCTTCTCCAGAATTATTTCACATGATAGAGTGAATACAGATTTCATTTCATTTCATTTATTTCATTTATATACCGCCCCACAGCCGAAGCTCTCTGGGCGGTTCACAACACTCTATACATAAAAACAACAATAAAAAACATACAAAATAGTTTAAAAAATTAAAAACCAAATTTAAAAACACAGTTTAAAATAACAATACAAAAGCCAATAAAACTGAGCCTACAGGTGACAATCCCCTCCGTGCTATTCCAAGCTCCTAACTAAATGCCTTGGCATAGAGGGAAGTCTTAACCTGGCGCCGAAAAGATAGTAAGGTTGGCGCCAGGCGGGTCTCAGTGGGGATTTAGCAAGTGATAGCTAGCCATGACGTGCACGTAACCATACGGTAGCCCCGGGTGCCTGCATTATTCTGCCATGTAGTGACTGAATAAAATCTTACCTGAAGAAACGCAACCTGGAGCCAGAAAATGAAAACAATTATAAACCAGTTGCCAACATCCCCTTCTTGGGCAAGGTGCTTGAGCAAGTAGCTGCTGATTAACTCCAGGTTCTCTTAGATGAAGCTCATTTTCTGGATCCATTTCAATCTGGTTTTGGAACAGAAACTGCCTTGGTCACCCTGTGGGATGACCTATGCAAGGAGAGAGACAGGGGAGTGTAAACCTGTTGGTTCTCATGGACCTCAGAGCAGCTTTTGATAACCATGGTATTATTCTGCAATAGACTACCTAAGTTGGGATGTGGGGACACTGTATTGCACTGGTTCCGCTCCTACTTGGATGGCCAGTTCCAGAAGGTGGTGCTGGGGTTATTGCCCTGCTCCATGGCAGTTGTGCTAAGGGTTCCTCAGACTCTGTTTTATCTCCCATGCTTTTTAACATCCACATGAAACCAGCCAAAGAGGTTATCCAGGGATGTAGGCTGAGATGTCACCAATATGGTGGCTGTACGTCTCCCTTTCATCTACTACAGGTGAGGGAACTGGTATTTTGAACCAGTGCTTGGGAAGGGTAATGGACTGGATGGGGCCAATGAATTGAGACTCAATCGAGACAAGATAGAGATACTGTTTGTGGGTGGTTCATCTGACCAGTTAAGTGGTGCTCAGTCTGTTCTGCACTCCCCCTAAAAGATCAGGTTTGTCATTTTGGGAGTGGGAGTATTCTAAATTCATCATTGTCACTAAAGACACAGGTGGCCTCAGTAACTCAGAGTGCCTTTTATCAGCTTAGGCTTATTTATCAGCTATGACCCTAACTGGACTGAGATAGATTTATGACAGTTATTCATGCTCTGGTAACCTCCCGTTTGGATTATTGCAATGCATTAGTTGTGGGGTTGCCTTTGAAAATGGTCTAGAGTCTTCAGTTAGTCCCAAACAAGGCAACTAGGACTGTTAACTGGGACTGGCAGACATAATATTATGCCATTATCTGCCATCTGCACTGGCTACCATTCCATTTCCAGGCCTAATTCGGAATGCTCCTTTTAACTTTTGACGCGCTAATTGGGGCTAGATTACTTGAAGGAGCACCTCTTCCCCTGTTTACCTAGCTGGCCCTTAAGGTCATCATCTGAGGACCTCTTCCAAATGCCCCTGCACCTGATCCAAAATGCAGAGAAGCAGGGGAGTGGTAAGATTCTTATTGGTAGGGCAATGCAGACAACCCACTTACCATGTGATGTTGTAAGTTACCACTTGATAAATGGTCATCTGTAGTCACCCATCAACTCTATAGAGTATGGATCTGTTCATGAGGTTTATTTATGTTTGAGTGTTTAACAAGTCAACCCTTGTCAGAAATCAGCAATTACTTCACTTTATACAATTGCCCCATTTGTCTGTGTCTGTGTGAGTGTCTTGTACACTATGAACTTAATGTTTGCTCATTGTAAATTTGAGAGCATTTACAAGGATAATGTTAACCTAGCTTTTCTTAAAATCTGGGGGTTTCTAGCACATCCATATTTACGGCCCTAATAATGGGGAAAACATGTTGAAAATTTGGCTTCTCATACTGTGTATTCTTGTTGTCTTTTTGTGTTTTTATTTAGAACAATGAAAGTCAGTGGGCAGCTCCATCCAGTGTGGGTGCCTGTAACCCTCCGAACTCAGAGGATTATGGGCATCCACTGGGAGGCGGGAGGAGTGCAGTAGCTAGGATTGCCACCGCGCTTCCCTCGCCCTCCAAAACATTTAGACAGCTGATTTCGGCCATCTAAATGTTTTACCTCTCCTCGCAAGGAGGATTCCATGGAGGACAACATGGACACCTAGCTTCCACAGAGGACGGCGGTATCCCAGCTGGCATGGACAAAGATGCGCTGGCTGCAAGGGGGGAGGGGGCTCCGTGCGCGGAGTCTTCGCTGTGACCTCGGAAGGGATTTCTGAGGTTGCAGGGGGGATTCCGAGCTATCCTGTGGCCCCCAGACAAGCTCAGGGGGCCATAGGATTGCACCCATAGTGACGTCATTGGTTTTATTTTGCGCATGCTTTAAATTGCTGTGGACAAGTACCTATTTTAGAAACAATATTTTTAGTAGAAAAATGCTTTTTTTTATTAACCTTCATTATAGACAATTTGTTTCAAGCCAGGCCTGTGGCTTACGCTGGCTCAGCTTGTCTGAGCGTGGAAAGCTAAGCAGGGTCAGGCCTGCTTATTACTTGGATGGGAGACCCCTCCTCTAGCTTCCTGCACTGAGCACGGGGTTGGACTTGATGGCCTTGTAGGACCCTTCCAACTCTATGATCTATGAAATCTATGAAATCTTGTCTTCAAGTTGGCAAAAATTTAGTTATGTGCTTAGATTTATCGATGTGATCATTCATACATAATTTGGCAGAGATCCTGAAAACACTTTACTGTCAATAGCGCTACTGAACTGAAGATGGTGTTATTGTTTGTGAGCAAGTGATTTCAGATGTGAATCTTTTGGTCAAGATCCAGTAAAGCATTTTATGCAACCAAAAGGGATTTAGTGTGTTCTACTAGTTTTTGGTTTTAGCACAGCAATGTCTCTTTCATCCCAACTCTTCTATCTTGCAGCAAGCCTCAGTGAAGATTTAAAAGTAGCAATTGGAAGAAGGAAGCTGTTAAGCAGAAAAATTAAAATCCAGTGGCACATTGTGCATGTAAGCTTCAGGGATGTTGAAGAGTCCTTGGTCTCGAGTCACGAGTCGAGTCACGAGTCTTTGGACCCGAGTCTCGAGTCCGAGTCCAAGTCCTTGGTCCAAAATGGTGACTCACGAGTCCCGAGTCCCGAGTCACTCCCAAAACTGACTCCACGAGTCCCTATTAAAATCAATGGGGTTTTTCCCCAACAAAATAAGGTTACTTCAGATTATGTGGCTTAAATAAATTCTAGGCACAAGTGTGCCTTTTTATTTCAAAACTCTGCAACTGATTTTGGCAAGAACAGACCAGGCAGACAAACCCAAAATAACCAGGCAGGCAGAGGAGGCAGGGAACCCCAAACAGGCAGGCAGACTGGCAGGCAGGCAGTGCCCTTTGTCTTGGACAATTCAACTGTTGAACTTGATCTTCACCGGCCAGTGCTTTTTTTCTGGAGAAAAAGGTACCGGAACTCTTGGATTACATTTCCTCGGGAGTAGATGGCGATTAAATTGTAATGCAATTAATAGAAGAAAAGGTGCTGGAACTCAGTTCTGGCGAGTTCCACCAGAAAAAAAGCCCTGTCACCAGCGATCGCACTCCTCTCCACTCCTTCTGGCACAGCCCAGGGATGTTGACGAGTTCTTGGTCTCGAGTCCCGAGTCGAGTCTCGAGTCCCATTAAAAATATTGGGACTCGAGTCCGAGTCGAGTCAGAGGGGGGACTCAGTCCGACTCACGAGTCGAGTCCTCGAGTCCGAGTCCCCATCCCTGGTAAGCTTCACACAACTTCTGGATCACTGTTGTTCTAAAGAAGCTAAGCACAGGGCCAAGTGTTTGAACAGTAATATGCCATAATTTGATGGTCAGCTTGATGTTATCCTTCACTTTAGCTGTTTGGGTATAAGTAAATGTTTGTGCCATAATGCTTTAAAATAGCATGCTATAGAAGAAGTCAAACAATCTGCCCTTATTTTGTTTCTAAAAATGCCCTTAGGTTTTCCCAAATGGAACAAAGACCCTGTGGGAGGGAATCTTTATTTGGAAAATGGCACTGTGGAAAGGGTTGAACCCTGTGGCCCAGTGCTGTGGTCCTGATCCGAACTGGAAATTCTCACATATGCTTTTACAGAAATGTAAATGGACTAGAGATCTGATCAGTGGGATAAGCAATAGGCCTGTGGCTTACACTGGCTCAGCTTGTCTGAGCGTGGAAAGCTAAGCAGGGTCAGGCCTAGTTATTACTTGGATGGGAGACCCCTCCTCTAGTTTCCTGCATTGAGCAGGGGGTTGGACTCGATAGCCTTCCTTCCAACTCTATAATCTATGGAAATCTATGAAACATCTCATCTAGTTTAGCCCTAAAAGGCTGTAGGAATAAAAATGTAGGTCTTGATTTTACTCAGTATGATGTGAATATTTATTAAAATAAACTACATACCAAAAAGCTCCCAAAACATTTATTTCCTTTTGTAGTTCATCTTGCCCTAGTATCTAAAAGAACAGAATGTACTGTTCAATTTAAAGTTTGTCAGTTAAATTTAGCAATAGTGTTTGTTACTAGCTAGGAGTTTAGTGTTTTGAAAAGTAACTAGAAACAGATTAAGCCTATCTCGAAGATTGCATGATCCAGACATAATACAAAAAGTTGATACTGGATGCATATAATTAAAAGCATATTTTGTGTATTTTTTCCAGAGGCTTTTTGGTTTGGTGCTTACAAAGTAACTGTAAGAGTGGAGATACATGCTTATGTCTATTGTTAGATGTTGAGTCAGGAGTTATCATTATTAAATATTTTGCCCATTGATATGAGAAATCAAACCGTTTTTCTGTATACAGTTAACAAGTCAGATTAGGTGCAAGCTAAGTTACGAACAGTTATTTCACTAATTTTTCCACTACATCCCAAAGATGCAAGGCGGGCAAATGCTTGCAACCCTCCACCCAAAACCCCCCACTGGCGACTAGATTGAGAGAGAAAAAAACATAAATGCTGAGCACAAATGCCTGGCTATGTCCCAGTTACCAGAGGTAGCCCAAATACAAGTCTTCCACAGTTGTTCTGAAAGATATCTGGGCTTCAGGGCAGGCAGCTCCTTTATTACAGGGCAACTTCAGATGTTCCTCTTAAAAGTGCAAGGAAGTGTTAGGAGCAGTGCTATATATTCTACTGTTAGTTAAGCCATAACTGTGAAATTATTACTGGGAAATGCAGGTGCTCCGGCGGTAAAAATAATTCCAGTGAAAATCACACCACTCAGATATAATTGACAAAATTGGTCATAGAGATATAAGGTTATTGTCCTGGTATAATAGGCCAGGAGCTGCAGCGTATTTCAGCCACAGATCCGTGTAGATTACTTTGGGTCATTCAGAAGCCAATATGATCTCTACCCTGCAGAAATACCATCTCTGTTGTTATTTGCAAAATTATGTATTCTGGAATGGAATCACCTAGAGTCGGTGGCCTATACATTTTAGTCCCTTGGGGCCCAGGCATTATTTGCAGCTGCCATTCACCCTGCCTATTCTACAAGTCTTCTTGGCATGCCCAGACAATTCAGGCAAGGGGCCGGGTCTCCTCTCTAACTTCATACTGCACTTCAGAGGCACCCAGAGTTCCAAGCTCCCCTGAGTTTTCCTTCAGGTTCCAGATTAGGGATAAGGTTAGAGGGGTCTTGTCTCTGACATTCTTCTCTACACTGGAGGCATTCAGAATGGTTCTGCAGCATAGACTCGGAAAGAGAGCCTAAGAATTTACATCTATGTAGGAAAATCTCATGCGGCAGCAGCCCTTCCAAAGCCAAAACAAGATAACACTTTCTTATATTTTCTATATGACTACCTGAACATTAAAAGGAATTCATGAAACCATTTTTGATAAAATATAGCTGAGTATGTAACAACCAGTTTGAAACATTATTATTGCAGTCGATGCGTAAGACCAAGCTGCACTGTAAATGCAGATTTTCGCAGTTGAATTAGATAGATATTCCTTATTGATTAGTCCATTTGACCATATCAAAAGTACCATACATATAATAAAATAAAATTATGTAAAATTTAATAAAATCAGATTGGAGTAGGGGTAAGATAAAATGGTTACGGGGTCAATAAATGATTAGCAAACTAGGTGATTAAAAAAAAAAAAGTAGGGGGACAGATGGGCAACTTATAATAAGTATAATCCTAATACAGTATACATTTAGATTAGTTCGTCGCCTTTGCATACAACTCCAATTTGATCTATGAATTTTGATCTCAATTGGGAGGCCCTAGCTATAAATTTAGCAGTTCTTAGAGCTACGTATGAACATGTGCCCTCAAGGAGATATGCCAAACGTTTGTGACGATCCCAGAATTTAGTTCTATCAAGAAGCGGAAGTAGGTAAGATGTCCTTGCTGAAGTGTAGAGTTCACAGTTAAGTAGGACGTGCACAATATCTTCTATTTCGCCTGCGCCACAAACACATGTTCTGTCGGGTTATGGCACTTGGTGGTAGCGGCATGTTTTACCATAGATTCAAGCTGCTCAAATCTTGCTCTGGTTAGGGCTGTTCTGTGATGTTGAAGCATGCCCATTATTAGATATTTCTCAGTTTTGAAGAACAGTTTGTTTTTTGCCAGCCACTTCAGAGACCTGGTGTTTGCCAGGGACTCCATGTCAGTTGAATTAGGATTCTGCACAAAACATCTCCTGCTCAAATCGTCCATTGGCACTCCTTTCCATTCCTCTCCACTCTTCCCCCTCTAATGCCTGCTCTGCATTTAGCAGGAGTTCACAAGTGGACCTTTTGGACAGCTGGGGCAGGAGGTGCCATTGGTGAAAATTTGCTATAGATTAAATATAATGGAGCCTATTTCAAAGGTATCTCTGTCTTTTATTATTTATAATTATATTCAGTGACATGATGGGTGCCTACGGCATACATTCATTTAAGATATGGCTAGTCTTTTAGCCAGCGAAGGGGATTTTTAAAAACTGTTTAATATTTTGGTCATCACTTACTAATTTATTTTCTTTTCATCCCAGAGCTGTAAAGGACTGGAGCACAGGATTGGGCTGGTGTCCAAACTCTCAGTAGTGGGAAAACTTTATTTTCCACCCACATCTTGGTCTTACTTTCAAAAGCCAATAAAAGGATTTACAGTTGCTTTGGCATTTTATCTTCATAAACAGAATGAATAATTCTAAAGCCCACCCTGAAAAGATTGCTGAGTGCAGGAGTGCTAGGTGGCTTTTTGAAGCTGTATTAACAGATAACTAGGCTGGGAGTACCTATAAATCACAATATTCTAAACTTGGAACCTCAAGAACATGTTCTGATTTTTGTCTTTATTTTAACAGGATTAGCTGAGCTTGATACTTGTGTGGGCATAAGTTATCATCTTTGGGAAACATTTGTGTGTGGGGGGGTTCATTTGTGTCAAAAAGTAAGACTGCTTTGTTTTTATGCCAAGAAAACAGACAATCAGGGCCTGATAGGTTATTAGTTTTTTCAAAATATTTTTAATCTCTATGTATTCTGTGTAACAACAGTTCAGAATGTTGCTGTCATCTCTATGCCCTTCTTAGACAACCAAAGGACAAATAGCTTTATGCTTAAACTGACCTTTTAAGATAAGGCTTCATATGATTATTGCAAAAGCCAATAAGATAATTATTCCTAATTTACATTTGTTTGCATATTGTACATGATTTCATGTTGGCAGAGATATAAGAACCTACGGTATATTTATGAAATTGTTAATAAACCTGATAAAAAGATGTTTGTTATGTTAAACTTTAAAAAAGATGTAGCCATTCTGTTTGTGAAGAAACTCTATTCTTGTTGCTCATGAACTAGTTTGACACTTGTTACAGAGAGTCTGAGCTATAATTGGTGTTGGGACCAAAGTTTGGAGTTGGTAGGGGAATGAGTCTCTTTAGTGGAGAACTTAAGAGTTTGTTCCCTCCACACCCAATAAACACACTACAAGCTGAGCCCAAACATCACAGGGCCCATAACATAATGAGTTTGTACTGGTACCATCACCTCCTGTCCCGTCCCCCCCAACTTAACTAGCAGTGGTAGCAGCTACAAGGAGACTTCTTCAAATTCTCCAATCCTCCCTGGTGCTTGGAATACCGAAATGGCATATCCACGCCTCCAGAGACTGGGAAATATAATTTAATGGGTGCATGAGTAGGTGGCCTGGAAACTTCACATGCCTGGGCTTCTTATGCCTTGGATGAGAGAAAGTATTTTGAAAGGAAGGCTAAACTGCTTTTATCATCAGAACTTCAGATACCTGGAAATTTTTGCAAATAGGGTTAAAGCGGGTTTCTCCTTGGATTTTAAAATAGCATTAGATTAAATGTTTCAAATTAACATTAGCAGCTTCTTTTGTTAGTATTTGCTTTATCAGATGCTGAAGAAATGCCTTCTGGGATTTTAATAAAATCCTGTACCAAAGGGTGGAAAAACGCCTAGTTTTAATTATTTCCAAGACTCTCATTAATCTGTCCCTTTATTGAAGCTCCTGCTGGTTGTAATCTTTATACAGCCTGCTTTGTTTGTTGTCCAAATAGGTTTCTCAAATGCAAGCAAAATAAGGCTGATGAAGAGAAACCTGTCTGGCTTCACATTTTATAAATTGTCAAGGGCAGTTTTAATAGCCATTTGGACTTTTCAGGAAATAACAGAAAAGGCATGTGTGGGGCAAAGTTATTTTCTCAGGTCTGAAGTGATAAAATCATTTTACAGACCTTACCTTAATAAAGAACAAATTGGCTAACAGTACTAGAAGAAATTACTTCTCCTTCGAGGGTCGGAGGCCAGCAAATATGGGGAGTAGCCCCGCCTCCGGGGCTGGAAGGCAGACTTGTTCTGAGCTTCCGGTGGAGGAGGGGCCTCCCCAGAAACTCCAGTTGTTCTTCCTGCCTCACAGTGGGAGGCAGACTTTTCGCGCTCCTCTGAGCGCGAGCAAAGAACAAAGAAAAGAAGAGGTGGAAAAGGAAGAAAACGAAGCCTCTTCGCCACACCTACCAACGGTAGGAAGGAGCCAGCCCCTCGCCCCCGCCTCTGGCGGTAAGACAGGCGGCTGGACTCCGGGGGGACCCGAGACACCTTGCTGTAAGGGAACCGGCCTCCCCCCATGGAAGCCAGCGCCAGGGGGGTGGGAGAGCCCGCTGCAGTCGGTGCCCTTCAAGGGGGGGGGAGGGAATCGCGGCCCAGGCGTCCCGGACCTCCCCCCTCCCTCCCAGCCCCCTTCCATCTCAAGATGGGCTTGAGCGGCTTCCTCGGCCAGCAATCGGCCGGAAAGGCACAACCCCCCAGGGGATTACTTGCTGCCTCTTCCCTTCCCCTGCTCTGCTGCGCGTTTGGCCGTCGGGAATCCCAGCCTCAGTCCAGCTCCTCCAGCAGCAGCGTGGGCAACGATGGCGGCCGCCATCTTAAGTAAGGGCAATGCCCTGTTTAAGTCAATCAGCGAAGCTGCGTCCACCATTTTGGTTGTGGGCACAGCCATCTTCGGGTGCCATGGGCGCCGCCATTTTGATTAAGGGCAAGGCCCTTGTTATATCAGGCTGTGAGGTTGCGTCCGCCATGTTGGTTGTGGGCATGGCCATCTTATGAGGCCACATGGGCGCCGCCATTTTGGTTAAGGGCAAGACCCCTGTTAAGCCAGTGAGTGAGGCCAGGGCCGCCATCTTGGATGAGGGCAAGGCCATTCCGGAGGTTTCTTTTGCAATTTCAACTACAGCTCAGCTGTTTGCTGGCCATCCAGCCACAATCGGGTTCCCCCCGCGTTCCCTCCTCACTGGCAAGCGGCAAGCCCTACAAGCCTTGTGGTGGGGACACCCAGAGGCTCAGCCCAGCCCAGGCCTTTGACCGGCTAGGCAAGTGGGGACCTGGAAGCACCACAGGGGTCCTCAAGTCTGCCAGATTGGGGGGGCTTAGACCCCCCTGCCAAGACCCCCAAGGACCCACAGCCCCAAGGTAAAACCAAGCATACAATGGCCCCTTTTTCACGCCACCCATCTCTCCTTTTACCAGTGCTCATTCCATAGCAGCCATGGATCCTGCGCCCACCACCAATCCCTCCACCTCTCCAATGAAGGACAGCAGCATGCTACCAGACTCGCCTTCACGTGTGATCCCAGTTGCAAACCCGGTTCGTCAAGAGGGTGTGCCTGAATCAATGTACCTGCTAATGAGTGAAATGTGGCGTGATATCCAGAGCCTCAAAGGGTCCCGGGGCAGGTCGCCAAACCGCCACAGCTCCGAGCATGCCTCAGTTTCCCAGCCGACCGTGGGTCAGCTGAGGGCCTCACCTGCAGGCTCAAGCAAAAGCCACAGGTCAGCAAGCGTGCTCTCGAAACGCGCCAGCGTCAGTCCCACGGCTGCCAGCAGAACCAAGCGCCGCCGCCCTTCTTCCGATTCTGATGACGGCTCAAGAACGGCATCCCCAGCCAGGTCACAGCGCACCCAGTACAGCAGTAGAACTTGTACAAGTGCAGGGGCCTCAGCTTCCGATTTTGAAGATGGCGAGCTGCCTGAGGACAGCAAAGACGAGAGCGAGGCCCCACCCAGAGGCCGTCTGTTCGCAGCGGAAGCCTTCCCAAAGATGATTGCCAAGGCTCTCTCACATGTAGGGCTGGTAAGCAAATTTAGCACCCCAACCGTTACTGACCCGGAATCCTTGGGAGACCCCATGGCCTTCCCTCCTATCCAGCTTCAAACCAATCCTGCAGTCCCGGTTCCGTGGAACCTTCAGGTGATACTGCAGCAAGAGTGGGAAAAGCCAGCTATTCCAAGGCCCCCACATCGCCTTTGTGACAAGCTATATCGCATAGCTGAAAACACCATGCAGGCCCTGACAGTTCCTCGAGTAGATGACCCGGTGTCAGCCCTCACCTCAAAGTCGTTGTTGCCAACAGAGCGAGAAGAACTTCCCGATCACCACGACAAGCGGGCAGATGCAGCACTGCGCAGGGGCTTCGAGACCGCCGCCACGGTAATCAAGATTGCTAACACGTCAACCATAGTGGCACGCGCTATGCATGTAGGAGCAAAAAGGCTCCTTCAAGGCAATCCAACACCCAAAGAGATGAAGGAGTTCATTAAAGAGTCGTCCTCTGCGGCAGCCTTCCTAGCAGATGCATCTCTCGATTCCTTTCAGCTGGGAGCGAGAGTCACAGCTTCCAACGTGGTAGCTAGGAGGAACCTATGGCTCCGCAATTGGGGGGTGGACGGAAAGACGAAGTCCAGCCTGGCAGGTGTCCCCTTCGCTGGCAAAAGGCTCTTTGGCGAACCCCTAGATAAAGTCCTGGTGGAGAACAAGGACAAGAAGAAAGCCTTGCCAGTCCCCCACAAGAAAGACACAAAACGTCCTTCTCAGAAATACGGCTCCTTTCGGAACTACAAACCCCAGCAGCCTGCCTCATCACATGGCGGCTCCTCATCCTCCACGCGCAATTTCCCCTCAGGGGGACACAAGCCCCGCTGGCAGCGTGGCTCGGCCCAGAAAGGAGGCCAGCACAAAGGCTCATCTGCCCAGGGAAAGAAATCCAGCTCCGCCTGACGGTCCTCCTCCCCCAGTGGGGGGGAGGCTACGCGAGTTCTCAGAAATTTGGAAGAAATACTTCTCGGATCGATGGCTCCTAGAGACAATTCAGCAAGGCTACTCCCTGGAATTCAGGAAGAAGCCCAAAGAAAGGTTTTTCAGGACCCACTATCTCAGAGATCCTGCAAAGCACCTGAGAACCGTAACAGCTATCCAACACCTCCTTCAGATACGCGCAATAGAAAAGGTTCCCCAGAATCAAAGAAATCGTGGAACATTTTCGGTGTTTTTCACTGTTCCCAAAAAAGACGGGAAAGTGCGTCCCATCCTAGACTTGAAAAGAGTCAACCGCTCCCTCAAGAAGCAGAAGTTCCGGATGGAGACACTCAGATCCATCAAGGAGTGCCTGCGGAAAAAAGACTTCCTGTCATCGATAGACCTGACAGAGGCCTACCTGCACATACCAATCCGCCCTGCCCATCGGAGGTTCCTGCGTTTCAGCTATGGCATCAAGCAGTTCCAGTTCAGGGCCCTCCCATTCGGTCTTGCTACAGCTCCAAGGGTCTTCTCCAAAGTCCTCCTGGCACCAGTGGCGCTTCTGCGTACAAGGGGCGTGCAGCTACACCCCTACCTGGACGACATCCTGATCCGTTCCCCGTCCCTCAGCCAGAGCCTCAAAGACACCTCACAGGCAGTGACACTGCTAAACAACTTGGGGTTCCTCATCAACGAGAAGAAGAGCTCCCTGGTTCCGTCTCAGACGCTCACTCATCTAGGCGTCTCCCTGAATACCATCAGGGACATGATGTTCTTGTCATCAGACAGACAGACCTCGACAAGCCGACTGGCGGCACATCTGCGCTCGAAGGACAGAGTACCACTCAAGGACTTAGCCAAGCTCCTGGGGATGATGGTCTCGTGCCAGGACTCAGTGCAGTGGGCCAGGTTTTACTCCAGGCCACTGCAAACCTTTCTCCTGGACTTCCAACTAGAGATTACGTGCAACCACAATCCACTTCTCACCATCCCACCCTCTGTCTCTCGCTCCCTAAAGTGGTGGTCTCACCCAGCACACCTTTCCCAGGGAGTTCCGATTCAAGCACCGACACGCATCACGTTGACAACAGATGCCTGCCTGTCCGGATGGGGAGCGGTTTGCCAAGAAAAACACACACAGGGACTGTGGTCCAAAGAAGAGACCAAGCTCTCCATCAACCTCCTCGAGCTAAGGGCAGTGAAGCTAGCCCTCAGAGAGTTCAGCAAACTCCTGGAGGATCAACATGTGCTGGTGATGACAGACAACATCGTGGCCAAGGCATACGTGAACAAGCAAGGCGGAACAAGATCCGAAGCCCTACAAAAGGAGGCGATGTCCTTGTTCAGATGGGCCCAGCAACACCTCCGCTCCATCAGAGCAGAACACTTGAGCGGGGTAATGAACATTCAGGCCGACTGGCTCAGCAGGACAACAGTGGACCAGAGCGAGTGGTCCCTAAACCCAGAGGTCTTCGTCCTACTGACCAAGCATCTAGGCCGACCATGCATCGACCTCTTTGCGACACCACAGAACACGAAGTTGCCACGGTTCGGAACGCGATACCGAACAGAAGGGGCACAGCTCACCGACGCCCTCATCAGCCAGTGGCCAGTAGGCCTCCTCTACGCCTTTCCCCCGCTACCTCTGATCCCGAGGGTAGTCCAGAAGGTCAGAGACCAGAAAGCCCAAGTCATCCTGGTGGCTCCGCACTGGCCACGCCGGCCTTGGTTCCCAGACTTGGTGAACCTCTCGAGGGAGAAGCCGTTCAGACTCCCCCTCAGGCACGACCTACTCAGTCAGGGTCCAATCTTCCACCAGGACCCCAGCTTCCTGAAGCTAACCGCCTGGAGACTGAGCGGAGCCTCCTAACAAGACGTGGTTATTCCGATAAGGTAATCTCCACCTTGCTGGCCTCCAGGAGGCCGTCCACGCACAAAACATACGACCGCACCTGGAGGGCCTTTCTCCGATGGTCCAAGGCCACTGCGAGGGACCCTCTAGATGCGGAGACACCAGACATCCTAGAGTTCCTCCAAGAAGGCCTGTCCTCAGGCCTTAGTCCTAGTACCCTCAGGCGGCAAGTGGCAGCACTAGGGTCAGTGTTAGGCGACTCCAAGGGATCACCATTGGGAGCACACCCACACATCAAGAGGTTCCTCAGGGCGGCCACCCTCGTCAGCCCCCCTCCCACCCGGAGGTTCCCCACCTGGAGCCTCAACACGGTCCTTAGGGCCCTCACAAAGCCTCCTTTCGAACCACTAGGGGCTGCCAGCCTCAAGGTGCTGACCTTGAAAACCATCTTTCTAGTTGCAATCACCTCAGCTAGAAGGGTTTCAGAGTTAGGGGCCCTCTCCTGCAGTAAAGAACTCTGCACATTCCACAAGGACAAGGCAGTGCTCCGCACAGACCCGTCCTTCATGCCCAAAGTCAACTCTCCTTTTCACAGGTCCCAGGACCTGGTAATTCCTTCCTTCTGCCCTCATCCTGCCACACCTATAGAGAAGGAGTGGCACTCACTTGATGCCATGAGGGCACTCAAATTTTATCTAGACAGGACCAAGCCCCACAGGCAAGCTAGTTGCATGTTCGTGTCCTTCAAGCCCTCCTCCCTCGGGAAAAAGGTTTCCACAGCATCCCTGTCTCGCTGGCTACGCGACTGCATCGCGCTGGCCTACACTTCAGCAGGTCTGACAGTGCCTGAGGGCATAGTTGCTCATTCAGTGAGAGCGATGGCTACCTCAGCGGCATTCAGCGCAAGGGCACCCCTAGATGAAATCTGCAGGGCAGCCACCTGGTCTTCGGTTCACACCTTCACCAGGCATTATAAAATCGACCTGATGGCCTCAGCAGAGGGCGCCTTTGGGAGGCGCGTCCTGCAGGGAGTCATTCCGTCTCAGTAGGAGGCCGGCTGGGAGGGAGGTTTTTCCCACCCAGGGGATGGACTGCTTTTTTACATCCCCATATTTGCTGGCCTCCGACCCTCGAAGGAGAAACGGAAATTCTTTACTTACCGTGAATTTCTGTTCTCCGCGAGGGGAGGAGGCCAGCAAGGCCCGCCCCGGGCCGGCCTCCTCCTGGACACGCTCCGAGCAAGTGGGAGGGAGTCTCTCTCTTTTGTTCCCACAGGCTTGTGATCAACGGACCAGACAGAGTCCCTATCATAGATAGCAAGGACGTCTACGCCTAACGGTTCGTTTGGAAGTGTCAACTGGAGTTTCTGGGGAGGCCCCTCCTCCACCGGAAGCTCAGAACAAGTCTGCCTTCCAGCCCCGGAGGCGGGGCTACTCCCCATATTTGCTGGCCTCCTCCCCTCGCGGAGAACAGAAATTCACGGTAAGTAAAGAATTTCCGTTTCTCAGTTAAACCAAAAAACCCCTACACGCACAAAATTTAAAAAAAACTTAGAAACACGGTCTTGTGTTACTCTGCCCTAAATGACATTTTAAGTCAACTTTTCAAACACAGTTTGTAGTGTATTTCCTTCCTTTGGTTATGTTTAAATGTAGTACTTCATTGACTGTAACAGACACACACACACACCTGTCTTTATTTTGTAGAACACAAAGAGTTTTGCAACAGAGGTGAAGTACCGGTACCTTAAATCCCTAGCCCTGGGGCCATTTATAAAAGAGCTGCTGCAGAAGGAACTGTGAGGGGAGAAAGACTGTGGGTTGGATCCAGATTTAGGCATGTGCAACTGGGCAGGAGGAAGTGGACTTTCGCATCCCCTATCCTGCAGGCACCAGTCCCCCCAGCCCTCCAGAAATGCTACACTGAGGGTTGGGGGACCCTGCAGGATAGGCTGCATTGTGTTTCTGGGGGAACTCTCCACAAATTAAGCAGAGGAACCTTACATGGCTCAGCTTGTCTGAGTGTGGAAAGCTAAGCAGGGTCAGGCCTGGTTATTACTTGGATGGGAGACCCCTCCTCTAGTTTCCTGCATTGAGCAGGGGGTTGGACTCGATGGCCTTGCAGGCTCCTTCCAACCCTATGATCTATGAAATGAGTACAGCTTTACTCATAGAAACTACCTCCACCCAATTTTTAGCGATTCTCCCTCCCTCTTCCACAGCATCACAGTCCCCTCTGTATTTGCAGGGTGCTGGAGGGTCTGCCTTGGGAAGAAGGGGTTGGGAAAGTTTCATAGATTTCATAGATCATAGAGTTGGAAGGAGCCTACAAGGCTGTCGAGTCCAACCCCTGCTCAAAGCAGGAAACTAGAGGAGGGGTCTCCCATCCAAGTAATAACCGGGCCTGACCCTGCTTAGCTTTCCACACTCAGACAAGCTGAGCCAGTGCAAGCCACAGGCCTATAATTAGACTTAACTTGGGAAATCCTGAGTTTAAGTCCCTGCTCAGCTGCAAAGTTTATTAGTGACCAGTCATGTTTTCCAATCTAACCTACCTCACGATGATCCTGTGAGAATATTGGGGGTAGGGAGCCACAGGTCTGCCACATTTTAACCCTGTTCTTCTTCCAAAGAGCACAGACTGGCATACATCTTCCCCCTCCCTCCTTATTAGCTTTACTCCAATCCTGTGAGGTACGTTAGGCTGAAAGTCGTGACTGGCCCAAGCTCACCAGTAAGCTTTGTGGTTCAGTAGAGAGATAACTAATGTCTCCCTAGTCTTAAGTCCAACGCTCTTCCCATTACACCATGCTGGCTCTCAACCCTAGTCTTCCAGGACTAAGTTTCTTCTTCCTTCTGGTGTGGAGAGCAGGATTTTTGATATGCAGTACAATCAGGACTCCTGGTAATTGGGCTAAAAAGCCCATTATTCCCCTCCTGGCTAGATTTGTTGTAGAACTTTGGCAATGTGTAATGAAACACAGCATCTTCAAACTCTCCTTTGAAATCCGTCTACATTTAAAGAACTTACAAATCCTTCACTGGGGTTTTCAACACTGAGCAACATGTCTGAAGAGCCGGTTTCCTCATCTTCTCTCTCATGTAGAAGATTTTGAAGTTCAGTTGCACTTTGTGCAGCCAGAAGCATAGAGTCCTCCAGATGCTAGAGTTTCCTTCCACCAGCCCAGTTGCACAAGCTTAATTCTGGATCCTTCTCCTGTGTTTGCCCTCAGGGCTTAGCTGTTTTCTCCTAACTTGACCCACCCCAGCCCCAGAAGAAGCTGCCAGAAGGAACAGACCATTGATCCCCTTTCAAAATTTGGTGATTTCATTTCCCAAGCATCTCACTTTATAAAGGTTATGTTTAGGCAACCATTTGTGGCATGATAGCCACAGTACTAATGTACTCCTCATGGGATGACTATAACAATGTGGACAGCAGGTTGTTTACCATCTGGCCATACCCCAGCCATATCAAATGAAAACAGTAACACCATGATTAATGGCTGGAACCTATAGGCAACTGTCGCCCTGCACAGTTGAAATTATCTCTATGGCGAGTTTTGAAACTTCCCTGCAAATAGTTATCTACTATTCTAAAAATGAAGATGTAATTTGCATGGAAGTAATGAGATAACACTTGATGATTTGCATAGTTCTAAGACTTCATTTCTGCTCTTGCTCAAATTAAAAGAAATCCCTCTATATGCTTTAAGCTGTTCACGTGTATATTTTTGTATATTTGTATATTTTTGAAGAAGAAAGCCAGCTATGGTATACTTTACAACCACAGTGACATTGCTAACTCAGAGGCATTTGTTGTTATTCTTGCATGTCAAGTTAATGTGCGTGGACCAGAAGTAATTACAGAGGAAGAAAAATGTTTATCTTGGTGCACAAATTATTCCTTAAAAATTTGCGTCTGGTTTTTGTTCCCATGTTATAAATTACAACTCCTCTTTATGGTCATCGTCTAAATTGCTCTAAGTTTGTGGGGGGAAATGCTGCACTTCAACAAATGCAACTTTACTTTAAATGAGACCTGTGTTTTGCAAAAAGTTATAGCCACTTGCTGAACACCACCAAACATGGTATAAAGTTTAGCTTTTCAGATAGCTAGTTGTAGAGTGGAGAAAAGCCTACTGAGGTTACTGTCTGGGACTGTTATTGTTTACTACTACTGCTGTTGCCATTGTTTTATTTAGCTGATTCAAATTGTATTTTATTGGATTTCTATTTTATAGTTTTATTGTTTTAAGATCTGTTTTTAAAATGTATCTGTCACCTCAGCTACTTCAAAAAAGAGGATACAATTTAAAAATAAGTAAATAAATAGCATCGCCTATGCAAAATATGAAGTATGCCTTAGCACCAGAACGTTTCTTTAATTTTAAAAAAATCTAAAATAGATAGCTTGGTAGAACCCAGAGGAATCCATTCTATCTATGCTGGGGAACAAGTGTGAAACCATTCTTGTTCAGTAAGTAGTTCATTGTGGATTCTGTTTGGAGCATAAGCTTCAATGGAGAGCAGCCATAGCTTAGATTAAAATGCATGCTTTGCATGAAGAATATGCTAGGTTCAGTCCCTGGCATCTCCAGTTAGAAGGATTTTAGGTAGTAGGTGATGACCTCTGCCTGTCACCTTGGAGAGGCACTGAGTAAACAATATTGGACTAGATCAGCCTTTCCCAACCTGGTGCCCTCCAGATGTTTTAGACTACAACTCCCATCATCCCTGATCACATGCCATGTGATTATTATGTCACATTTTACTTCATTTTGAGGATAATGGTGGCATACAAAGAACCCCTTGCACAAGTGGAAGTCAGTTTGGCTTATTCAGGTGGTCTCGCAGATTCCCACGGATTCCCACTTCCAGCTGTATCCCCACGTCAAATTCATTGCTATGCCAGAGGGTCCTCCAAATCTCAGGAGCAGCTTTTAAGGGCGCACAAAGAGCTTCAGCAGGAAAAGAGGTAGAGAAGCTCTCTTACATAAATGGAATTCTGCCCATGCATCTCTGGATCCAAACCATTTGCTATGCCAGAGCTATGTAGCAGAGTGCCGTGGATATAGGGTGTTCTAAAATAGGGACAGTTTTTTATATAAAGATTATTCTCTCATGATAAAGGACATACAGAAACCTTTTTGACCATACCTAATTGTTTGGAGAATGAATATTCAAGCACTTGAATGGGAATGTAGGCATATTTAAAAGCCATAACCAAGAGAGATTCCTACATAGAAGAGGGAGTCATTTCTCATTTTCCTGCTACCCATGGACTTTTATAAATCTAAGAGCTTAAGGGTGCAATCTTATACATGTTTAGACAGGAAAACATACATAGGATTGTGCCATAAGTGAATTGGAAGCTAATTAAGCCACAGAGATCTCTTGTCTTGAATGAGCCAGGAATTTCCACAAACTGTAATTGCATGAAATAGCATAGTTCTTGACTCCTACACCTTAGAAGTCCAACAATAGGGGCAAGCTATCATTTATCACTTGATAATTATTCAGTAAGGCTGAATTCATGCATACATATGTATTAGTAGATGGCTTTAATTTTAAATGATGGCTTGCATATATAAAGAGCCAATATAGATCACATACTATCAAATAGTTTCATGTAGTTCTAACATTGCATTAAACATTTTAATGTTGTGAATCCAAAGGGTTGGATCCACAATTGTGTGAATTGGAACATTGTGAACTGAATTATCCTCTGGGTGGAAAGGGGTGAACCCTCCAGAACAGTATGCGAGCTCAGGTGGCACTGGGGGCTGCAGGGGGAAGGTGAAATTAGTGAAAACTACTGCACTGTCCTCTTCCTCCACTGGATCCTAGTTCCACCAATGGAAATAGCCCTTCTGTTCATGGCAGATCAACTCTGGACCCAACCCCAAGTATTTAGACTAAAACTTAAACCACTTGTCCAGTAAAAAATTATGTGGATTCATTATGTTGTATTGGAATGATTCTGTCACTCCTTAATATTTCCAGGTGTTCTCAATGTATTCGTAACTATTTACATCCTATATGAATGTAATTATAGAGGTGTACGTTGTGATGCTTGAAAATGCAACTTTGCTAGAAAATTCTGTTTTTCACTTTGTTTTCCCTCTGTTTTTGGTCTCTAAGTCATTATACTATATATCATAAGCCCTTTTGGAACAGGATCCTTCTCTTTCCTTTCTCTGTACCGTATAGAATCAGTTACCCCTGCTAAACATTTGGAATCGGACAAGCTATAGATCAAAATAATTAAATTTAAAAGGAAAATTTGTGAAACCATTCTCGCAATAAGTCATGGTAAAGATACCTTGTTGTCATCTTTAGGAAAGATGTCCGGTCATCGTGCTTTGAGGAAACAACAACAACTCAACAATCTGGTGGCTTTAGTGACAAAGCTGGCTAAACCTGGAGATGTAATTGTGGACTTTTGCAGTGGTGGGGTAATGTATTTTTTTTCTTTAATAGAGTGCAGCCTCAGTTGCTTTTCGTCTCTATAAGTCTAGCAGCATATGACCAACATGCAGGACAAAGGCAAACTCTGGAATTTGATCTGTTTTCAAAGTCTCTGTCAATATTTTGTTGGAATATCTTGTTGTGAAATGGATCAACTGTGGGATTAAGATTTATTTCTGTGTTTTCTTTTGGTCCGAACAGGGCCACGTTGGAATTGTTCTTGCTCACATATTGTCACCATGCAAGGTAAGGTGTCAATAGCATACATGTAAATGCAAACTTTTCTATTCCAGAACTTCAAACGTGTAAATGCAGACTGTCAGGCCCCCACACTGTCTCCTCCTTGAACAGCCCACCACCTCTGCAAACACTTCTAAAATAACACTTTCTTTGCTCCTCCGCTGCCACCAACCCCTCCAGCAACTCATTCAGACCACTCCTTTTATGTTTTTAAAAGGAAAACAAGTTTATTTATTTACAATTGGGGATAGGGGAATAGATAATGTTAATAGATTCTAAACGTTGAAAACTCCCCCCCCCTCTCCAGACTAGACTCTCGCTCTTAACTCTGTCTCTCTCAGACTGCACAACCCTCTCACAAACTCTAGACTTCCCTCAGACTCCTCCAGAGTCCAGACTACCTCACAGACTCCTCTTTCTCTCTCCAGACTCCTTCCCCTCTTCTCCCACTCTCACACACTTCTCTCAGAACAGCACCGCCCACTGTTTATATATCACAGGCTTCACCCCCCCCCCTTCTCACTCTCTCAGCCAATCAGCAGACATCTCAACATTCCACACTCCTCTCACACTCCCCCCTCCCCTCACATACTTACTGCTATAATGCTTTGCCCATGGACTGTTTGGTTTGGAGAACTCCTAGCATATTTTACAAGAAGCTGCTTACGTTTTTCTGAATAAGATCAAGTACTATTTCTCACTCCCAAGAATAAAATAGTATCACTCCCAACAATAAGTATGGCTGAAGACAACTTTTAAAAAAATAAAGATAGAATAAGGACATCCACATATCAGCTTTCTAAGCTCTCAGGTTGACACTAGAACGTTTGCATGAAAAGAATGTGTGCTACCACTGCTACAGCTCCTCTGTTAGGTTTTTGGTTTTTCTAGACAAAAAAAACCTCATGAGGACATAACTTAATTCTCCCATTTCAGTGCAGTTAAACAGGCTCCTACAAATAGGGGGTGTGGCTTGTTAGAGGCTACAACTGGTGAACACAGGTAAAAGGTGGGGCTTATGGATTTTACTAAGTGTCCTTTCCCTTTCCCCTCATAATTCAAGAACTAAACCCAATTTGACATGGGTATTACTATAGGTAATTACAAAACCCATTGCACTGTGGGGAAAACAGGTATCCACACAGATGCCATGTTCAGATGATCATATCTCATTAAGCCAAGATATACATGAGCATTTTGCCCATACATGCAGCCCTTTTGCTCCTTGCTTCATAGTGAGCCATGATTACACTGGGAATTCTCTAATTTACCATAGTTTCCCATTTCATTGGAACCAGGAAACTATGGTTACCAACTTCAGAACAACCCATGATCTTAAGTTAAGGTTTGAAGTGAAAGGCTCATTCATATCTCAGTTTTATAAAGATATGATCATCCAAACTGAGCCAGTGACTGTATGCTTACAAGGCCAAAAAAGCCAGACAAATTTTAATCTTACTATTCATAGTAAAAACATATCTCAGTTTAATTATAGGAAATTTGCTGGAGTGCCCTTTATCTTAAGTCCAGTACAAAACCTTTCTTGAACTAATCTCGAATTATGGCTACTTTGGGTAGTTTTGCTTCCTGGCAAATCTTACACAAACTGCATTACTCTTTTTCATGGCTCAGTAACAGAAAAAACTCATTGTTCCCAGATGAGCTATTTTCTTCTGGCAGTTGTCAGAATCTAGCATCCCATCTCGTGGGCAACTGCTACTGTGCAGCAGAACAGGACTGGGGTATTAGCAGGACTGGGAGGTATTAGTCATACTGTATATGCCAACCACACTGTATATTAGCTCTTAGCTCTGTTAGCTCTTACAAAAGAAGCAATTACCAAAGACGTTTGCTAATTATCACACATGGTACTTCTCACATCAAATTTCCACAACCACACTTTTGGCAACTGGGCCTGGTTTATACTATTTTGCAGAACTGAGCATGCTGCAGTTCTCAAAGGAATTTGTGAACAGACCTCTTCAGTTATTTTCAAACATTTGGAAGAGAGCCAACTTTTTCAGGTTCACTTGTAGGCTTGAGCATGATTGACTCAAATTTCCCAGAGTAAATCTCCCTGAGACTTAATACGGAGACGTGTTACCCCTCAGAGAAGCAGAAAATGTCTGCTATTATTGTTTATGAGCCAGTAACTGCATCAGGGTATTTCTCACATAAAGCCTCTACATTCAAGAAGAACTGGAAGCACAGCATTTGCTGATCTGGGCTTCTGATTATGAGATTTCTAATTAAGTAAAGCAAAACCAAAAATTGAACTGTGATAGGATTGCTCATATATATATATATATATATATATGATGGTTATCTCAGCACTGACCCTGGGAACTAGACTGTCCTTCTTTGCGATGGGGCAGCAGCAGTTACAGATATATTGCTGCATCAGTGTCAGCCCACAAGTCCCTGTGATACATAGCAAGGATATATTTTTTTAGGACATATGGGGCCCTGACGTGGGTAGGGCCACAAGCACTGCCTCACATTGTATTTCGAAAGTTGTAAAAGCAGCCTCATTCTCCAGTGTCAGCATAATCTTTCCCTAGGGAAGCAGTGAAGTTAGAGACCATACATCTGGTCTGGTTGGCATGCCCAAAATGCTGCATTATCTGTTTTGACTAAGGAATCGGGTCAGGCAGAATTTAAATTTATGAATGCCTAGATTGATAAATTTCTGTTTAGGAACACATTTATTTATTTCTGACAAAGTGCCTCAGCATTATCAAGTGAAGATTTTTGTATTTTTTATTCAAAAGTTGACCATAATTAACTGCTACTTTTGTGAAATATAGATAGTATTGGTCGAAAATAAAGAGTTGTCACTGATACGTGCTAAAGAGAGAAGCAATGAACTAGGATTAAACAACATTTGGTTCATCCAAGCAAATATGGACAATTTTAAAGGAACTTTTAATATTGGGGTAAGTGATTTTAAAATTATATCTTTAGACTTCACTTATATTTTTAAAAGGAAATATTCTCTTCAAACAATGTTTAATATGTAAAAATGAAAATTAGTTTTTTATATTGCCTGTCATTTATTGGTACTGTATAAACTCATATTAATAGGAAATTAGAAGTTATAGTTTAGAGCTATTATTAATTTGTAGACTCCCCACTGTCATGTTCAATGTACAAAATAATCAACTTAGCAGTCCATGCTGCCTTATAATGCCATAAGAACACACAGTCTTACAAAACAACTGAAATGGTCACATGGCAAAGAGGCAGGGGCTTTTTGCAAGTGAATACTAATAACGCAATATTCAAGTTAGCTGTTCAAACAGTGGTCAGTATCCAATGCTGTTCACATGCTAGTGGGACCTACCATTAGCAAAATGGGAAGCTAGCAGTTCAAAAACTATCAGAAACTAGAGTTTCTGCTTGTTTCCAGGGTTATTTTAGGATGCACTAATTCCCTTTTATTTTCACAGTGGGTCCTGCAGGCACAAGAGAAATAGCGGAAGCTCAGCAGCAGTATTGGACACTGCCCAGTGTGTTAAAACCACTGTGTAGTGAATCCATGTGAAATCTAGGTTTCCAATAATCATTACATTATTCCATATGAAGAATTGTGAAATGTGAAACTATCGGTAGAAATACTATGGTGACAGAAACTTTTGATACAAATTCCATTGATAGAGAACAAGGAAGAAAGATACTAAGATAAGGCAGCTTGGTTGTTAAACATAATTAAGGAATTGAGATTGGTCTGTGAGATTACATGCCTCCTTCTACTACCTCTTCCTCTTTTGAGCATAAATTCCCTGTCCTTCCCCCACCAGCTTTAACTGTGGTTAAGGGTTCTTTCATCACTAATTAATCATGGATAATACTAACTAGGCTTGATCTTCACCAGGATTTGAAGCTAGTTTCAGATCTGGTTAAAATCAAGCCCTATTCACTATTAACCATGGTTAATGGTGGGACTGACATAACCCTGAACTATGATTAAAGCTGTGTGTTAAGGACTGAAATAATTTCTGCTTCAGAGGTCGGGGAGAGGAGATGGCAATTGCACACCTAAGGGCTGGGCTGTGTTAAGTGTGCACTGAACTAACAGCACAATCATACACCTGTATACTCAGAAGAAAACCCTATGGGACTCACTCCCAGATAAATGTGTAGGATTGCAGACTAAGAGAAAATGAAATGATAGTATAGTTAGGACAGAAATGTAAGTGGCCTAAAGACTGGAATGAAAAACAAAAGTGAGACAGGAGCCCCAGGAGCTAATCCAAGAATTGGAGAGAAAAATTAATTAGTTGTACTTATTAGGAGATGATGCAAAAAAAGTTACTTGTTGCATATCAACCAAACAGCTTCACATGTGTGAGTTGGAAGTGGTGTGAAAAAAGTTAATAATTATTGGAAAAAATAATTATTGGAAAATTTCCATGGGACACTCAAGTTACATCATGTTGATGATGATGATATATTCATTTTAAATGTTTGCTAATAAATTAGTTGTAATTAGTTGTAATGTAGTCTATAACCTGGCAGATCAGTGCAGTACAGTCTAGACTCTCAGCAAGACTTCTTTTTTTGACACGGTATCTTGAGTTGATCAACCAAACCCAAACATTCTTTAAGCACTATGTAGTTATCATACTTATAGAAATATCTATGTTTGACGCTGTCATTTCAGGTGGCTGAGAGTAAACCTGGCAGCAAGCATTTCACTTTCTTATAAAACCTATGCCAGAATACTGTCAAGTTTTGTCTATCCCTCTGTTCGACATAATCAGCCATGATTGACTTTGGAGCTGTATGAATGAAATGCATTTGAAATAAAATACTGGAAAGGGAAAATTCCTTTACTTATGAACCTTTCTGGTTCATTTTAATGCATTGTTTGATTACTATCTGACAGTTTTGGTTCTTATCTGGGAAAGAAATGTCATCTGGCCCTATATGCTGATTAGAACTGTCCAAAAATGTTTTGTCGACACCTTTATGTGCCATGCCAGATTTTAGCTTTATAATGCTATTGCACTACCTCATTTGGATTAGTATCATATTTTATATCTACTGCCAAATGTGGATATATTTTTGATCTGACATACTTGTTTTCTTTTATCTTAGAATGAGCAATGAAAATAACGGACTCTGTAATATGTGGCTAAGGAGAGGCTGATGTTGCAATTGATTGTGCTCTTTCTTTAGCATTTCAATAACACAACAATAACTTTTGCAGGTAGCATTGCATGCTTGTGGAGTGGCAACAGATATGGTGATTGAACACTGTATCAAAGTTCGTGCAGCATTTGTTATCTCTCCTTGCTGTTATGGCTTCATTCAGAACACAGCCAAGTTCGCATTTCCACAAAGGTTAGATGCTTGTTGAAATCAGTGTGTGTGTGTGTGTGTGTTTGTAGAGGAAACTGAATTAAAATGTATGGCATTGTATCCTATACACACTAGGGATTATGCCCTATTGAATACAGTGGAACTTACTTCTGAGTAAACATGCAAAGGACTGCAGTGGTAGTGCCTGTGTTCGTCCCACAGAACAAGAAAAACAGAGCTAGTCAAACAATACATTTATTTTTAACAACTTGTTTTTAAATGCTGGAAGCCAACTGTCAAGTCACGGCAGACTACCCCATCTTGAATGGGATAGTTTTGCTGTCCCTGTGTAAGGGGAATATGTAATGGTTAATACATCCCACTCTTTGTAACAATGACCAAGGGACAATGTCATCTAGAGCTATGACTTTTAGCTAATCTAGAACTAGTTGATCTAGAGCTAATTCTGGCTATAAAGATATATCCCTAACTATTCCTAGAAATCATCAGTGCTCTTACTGAAATAGCAGTTAGTAGCAATTATAAAAAATACAGAATACATAATGGACCTGCGATAAAGTATGGACTTGAAAGAAAAGAGCTTTCAGCATTCTTCTATCACTGGAGAACAATACAAATCTCCATGGCCATTTTGTTCATAGACTTAATATGTCTTTCAAAATCATCCATTCACACTTTATTTTTCACATTTATTACATCTACAATTGTAAACTTTGGTTCTTGTAATGCTTTTAAAAGAGTAATCCTATGGTCCTTGGTAGTGTGTGTCCCAGAGACCATAGAATTCTTTAGAGGCACCCGCTCCCCCGCTGAGGCTGTAGACACTGCTATGAACTTGGAAAGAGGATTCAGGTATCCAATCCTCCCCCCTTGCAGCCACCATGGGAAGAACTGTGCCAACTGCTTTCCAAGGTGGCAAAAGCGACCTCTGAGAGGTCTGAAAGGGGATGTGCCAGTGGGTGGGAAGGTGAGGGAAGGAAAGGGGGCTGGAGAGGCCAGGATGCAAAGAAGCTTATGGCCTCTCTAGCCCCTGCCAGTGCACTTCCTTTACATGGGCTCAGAGGCTCATCTAGAGTAAAAACAAAGCAGCAGGAGCATGGAAAAGCAAAAATCTCCATTGCTCCTCTTGCCCTGCCAGCAGTAGCCCCACAGGGCATTGGATCCACGGAAGCCTCCAAGTTTGGAAGCTTACATCTAACAAGGGCGCAACACATAGGACTGCATCCTAAATAAAGTATTTGATCTAAAAAATAACAAACTTCTACACTGAAATCATATGCTTGTTTACTCAGAAATAAGTCCCACTGTGTTCAATGAGGCTTACTCCCCATTAAGTGCATGTAGGATTGCAATTATAATGTGCCTGTGAAAGGACCACAGAACATTCTAATGGAAGTCAAGCAGTACTTCAGAGACAGAGTTCAGGTAGTTTGATTGTATTTAATTATAACAAGCCATGGGTTATTTGAGGGTTGTCTGACCCTCAAACAACCCTTGCCACCTGGGTTCACATGACACAACAACCCATGGCAAGCCAGGCACCTGTGGGCGCCATACAAAATTAAATTAAGCCAGGGTGGGCTGTCATGTGCGAACCAGACAGGATTTTTTATTGTTTTTATTGCATGTATTTTTAAATTGTTTCTCATGATGATTATTGGATCCATCTTTTTTTCTATTTCAGTCATCAGTTCAAGGAAGTGCTATCCTATAAGGTATGTAAAAGGTAGAACTATGGTTTATAATTTCTTTCTGTACAGTTTTCTGTTTCTTTCTGTATGGTTCATGTGGAATGAGAAATCTCTTTTAACAATGGGGTTAAAAACACATCAGAATAGTGAAGTTTGACAATTGTATTACTTGTGTCCCTTCCTCTTTAGGTGTAGGAAAAGGTTTTTGTAGTAAATACAGTATTCTGTGTACTTAATAAATTAATTTAATTTATATCCCAGTTTTCCTATTCAAGAATTCCTAAAGGTGGTTCACAAGATCTTAAAAAGAAAATGTAAAATGACCATTAATGATTTAAAAGATAAAACAATAAAAAGAACAATAAAACTACTGTATGATTTCACTATAAAAGAGCTATATTAATCCATCAAGAAGAAATAGAGGAATAGCTGTCCAAGTGCTGATGTGCCTTTCTAGACTTGGTTTTTTCCTGGTCTCTCCCACAATATATTGGATGGACTTGGTGGCAGTTTGATCCAACAGAATGGAATGGAACTTCCATGCCAGACATAAGTGTGTGCATTGTTGGATCAGTTTCCTATTTTTATAGCCATTTTCCTTTCACTTGGCTCTGCTATTTCCCCTGTTTATTTAATTTTCTTATCTCTTGATTCGGATTGGATACTGATAGTTTGAAATAGCTTAGATTTTTTCAATTATATTTTGAATACTGTTTTCTTAGTGAATTGGCAATTGTATCATTCAGCCTTCTTCAACCTGCCTCCCTCCAGATGTGTTGGACTACAATCCTTATAATCTCCAGCCAATATTGCAGGTTGGGGAAGACTGATATAGAGCAGAATCCAACAGGGTTCTTACACCTCTGCCAATCCTCTTGCACCCTGCTGATTCTGTTGTGCAAGTGGTGGGTCCCGCCGATTCCGTTGCATGAGTGCAACCCACCACTTGCATAATGGAGATTTAGCACTTCCCAGAGGAAGCCTTGAAATGCGTGGAAACGCTCGTTTCTCAATAGGGACAGGTTGGTGGAGCTCCCTTATGTGAGCTCTGCTGACCTGCCCCATTCCAGAAACAAGCATTTTTGCTCATTTCTGGTTGCCCTGGAAGCACTAAATCTTACTTGTGCAAGCATTGGGTCCTGTTTGCTGACTGGAACTGGTGGGGCATAAGGGAATTGGCAGGGGCATAAGTACCCCATTGGTTTCCTTCCATAGTTTTAATAGCTTCGACTAAAATCACATTTCACTAAAATGTAACATGCTAATGTTATATTAATTGTCTCTATGGAATATGAATTGCTATAGCCACAAGTAAGCATGGCAACATTGTTACAGAAACAAAGTAATTTTTCATAATTCATCCCAGTCTGTTCTAGGCACATAGATGATGCTCATACACCCAGAAGGGGTGCTCCATTCATTTCAGTAGAAGAAGCCACTTTGTGCTCACATTCGTTTGCATGGGCAGATTGTTTCCATCAATTGTAACATAATCCAAAATGCAGAAGATACACACACACACATGTTGGCTTTTTGTCTTTTTGAGAATATGTAAAGAGCTACAGTCTGTCTTTATTCTGGCTTGTTGAAACCATTGGCTTTGTTCACACGTCACGCTAAGCTACCTTCCAAATAAGCCATGGTGGGTTGGTTGTTCGTGGAACAACCCACAATGTTCCTGACAGACAATCGGGCTCACCGTGGGTTGTTCTCCCCCATGATCCTCCAGCCAGTATCCCAGTGTCCTTTGTGGCAGAACCCGTCACCCCCTCTCCGCTCTCACCACTACCCTTTTGTTCACCTTCTCCCCCCCCCCCCCGAGCCTCAAAATGCATAATTAGGGTCATTTTTAAAAATGCCCCCAGAAAATTGTGCAGCTGTGTTAATAATTTATTTTTACAAATATATTTTTGTTGGTCTTTTGGAGGTGCGCAAGTGCGCACTTATGTCTGTCCAAAATCTGTAGTCTTACTTATTTTATTTATTTATTTGTCTTTGTCTTTGTCTTGCCTGATCGATGTCCTTGTAAGTTTCAGCAGTCAAAGGGAGCAAAGATGGAAACACAGATGGAAATTGACAAGGCGAAAGTGCATACAGGCCTGTGGCTTATGCTGGCTCAGCTTGTCTGAGTGTGGAAAGCTAAGCAGGGTCAGGCCTGGTTATTACTTGGATGGGAGACCCCTCCTCTAGTTTCCTGCATTGAGCAGGGGGTTGGACTCGATAGCCCTGTAGGCTCCTTCCAACTCTGTGATCTATGAAACCTATATAGGCTAATTTGTGCACATTTGTCAAGCTGTCCATTGAAAATCACTGAAAACGAGAGAAGTAGGTGCACCAAAAAGAAGGTGCCAACAAGATATTCCCTTTAGCAATGTAATCCTCTCAATTTCCAGTGTTGAAACGACAGTTCTCAGTGCCCTCCACATTTTCAACACTTCCCCGAGTCTCCAGCTACTCCAGAAAGGGGAGATATTAACACACACACACACACCTTTTCACGGTTCCGTTTTGGAGCACTTATTGCTGTGGTTACTGCGGTTCCCTGACAGTTCTATTAAAAAAAAAAAGCCTGAGAAGGTGGCTGAATGGGATGGACTCAGTGGCGCCACTTTGTGGGGGGAGCGAACCAGTGACAGTTGCTCCAAAGTGCCGCTTGGGAATTGGTAGAGGGGCTGTCACTGGTGGTGGCATGGGCAAAATCTCAAAGAGCAGCAAGGGGTTTTTACCACTCTTGTCAATCAGCTCGTTAGCTACTCCCCACAACCCACGATGGACTCGGTCTCCCGGGTTCAGACAAAATGACAACCCACTAGGACTAGTTATTGTGTTTACTTCCAGGTCCTATTTGGCTAGAAAATTTGGTGGAGAAATTTGAAAAATAAAATAAATACTATTATTATGTATCTTTAACTTTTTCCTATCAAAGCGTTTACTGGAAAATTATTGCTGCAAAGTTACATTATCCATTGTAGTATATCTCCAACTTCATGAATTTTGTAAATTCATCTTTCACCGAGATAAAATTATACAGCAATTTAAATAGACGATAGAAAATATAACAGATAAGAAAATGTGCTATATTTGAAGTTCAACGGGTTCTAAGAAGCATATTGTTTTGATAAATTTGCATCATTTGTATTTTTTTTTAAAGGAAATGTTTGCCAAGAAGACACTCTAAAATCAGTCCAAGTCAGTTGTAGCATTTTATGTGGATCTGTACCATATGGTGTCTTGGTTCCATGTACATATCTGTATATCTATGGTTCTCTAGACTGTAATGTGTATCTTTGCATATTGGACTGATAATATTTTCAATTACTGATATGTTGCCAAAGTTGGAATGTGGTGGCTAGACACTGTGTCATTGACTCCATAGTTCATCTAAATTTTGTATTTCCTTTCACTGAGAGATTCAAGGCCCCCTTATATCAGGTAGAACCAGAAGTGTTGTTATGGGAACGATACATTTTAAATCGGACAATGTTCCATTCAAAATGGCAACTGTGGCATCCCGTAGTGAAAAGCCAACTTAATGCTGGTCCTTTAGATCTATTTGTAGCTACTATTCTTTTCTAGTGGGAAATGGCTTGCATCAATAACGTAGATTTGGCGCTAACTAAATACTAATCGCAAAAGCATATTTAGGGTACAATCCAATGGCCCTCCAACCTTGCTTGGGATTATTCGGATAATAGGATTATTTGGAGTCCAAGGTCCTGCAAGCTCGGAACTGAGACTCTGAATGCTGAGCCCCCACCCCGCCCCCCTCATAGCCGGTGTGGAAAGAACCCTGCCTCCTCGAGGTTGCAAATCGGCCTCAGAGAGGAGGAAAAGGGGCAGGCTGGGGGCAGGGAGAGGAGGAGGCTGGGGCTGACGGCTTACCCCGTATCCAAACAACGCCCCAGCCTCCTTCCCTCTCCCTCCAAAGAGCTTCATCCAGACAGCCGAAAACGGCCGTCTAGATGAAATGAAGGGTGTGGCAGTGGCAAAGGTCACCGCCACCGTGCCTTGCACCTTGTATTGGATGCATGTAAGCCTCCCAAGTTCTTATGTGACTTATGTGTGTCAAGGGCGGAGGTGATAGGATTGCGCTCCCAATGCAGAACAGTGCCTTTTTTTTGGAAGGAGCTTTAAAATTTTGAGTGGAGAAGCAAGGGGAGCACAATGAGATCCTTGTCCCTGTCTTGACCTCCCATTCCTCCATCTAAAATCCCCCTTTCAAAGCTATGCTGGTTTTTTTGTATGCTTTGTTTTAACTGTGTTGGAACTCCGTGTGTTTCAGTATAATGCACAAATATTTCAGATGATAACCCAGAGATGTGCGCTAAGACATTTAGGCGCACAACCAGCTCTTAAACACTCTTTAGAGCTGGTGGCGTGTGTGTGTGTGTGTGTGTGTGTGTGTGTGATGCATCAGGACAGACAGGAAAAAGCCTGCTGCACAGCATAATAGGGCTCTTGGGATCAGGGCATGGCCTGCAAATGGGAAGAACTGTGCACTGCACACAGCAGGAATTGTCACTGTATTTCTGAACATCAGCTCTCCGCTTAAAAATTGGTTTGCAATAGCTTCTGTTATTTGGAGGTGGAGGGGGGACCCTAGTGGCTGTGCATAAGCTCGTATATATGCATAAAGAGGCTCTCTTTATTACAACTACATCATATAACTCGTGACTCCTTTGAACATATGTTGACCTCTGCAGCATCCCTAAAGTTAGCTCTCCCAAAGACCTAGTTGGCATAGGAATCCTCCCCATAGTTTCTAAATACTCTGTTAAATGAAAAAAGCTATTCAAATTTTAAATCAGGAGAGATGTGTACATTTCCAACACACTGTTGCAGTAGGAGGCAACCTGGTGTCATCCAGGTGTTTTGGGCTACAACTCCCATCAACCTCAGCCAGCATGGCAAATAGTCAGGAATTATGGGAGTTGTAGTCCAAAGCATCTGGAGGGCACCCGGGCACCCCAGCATCCCTTTCTTAATTTAATTGGCTTTTAGTTCAGTCTACCCCAGAATGTCAGGGCTGGTTACTATGTAGCTAAAACCATCAATATAATGTCCAGCAGTATAATTCAGAAACCAAAAAACTAATGAAATCTTACAAAATTAAAATCTCTTCTTTCTTTTTTTTAATGAAGAATTATACACGTCACCATATTTTTATTCATTTAGAAGGATGTGTTCTTTGCAAATTATATTGCCTAAATTCTATATGAAAGTGTTTTGTGTTCTCACATACTTATCTCCATCTAATGTTACAGGCGGCTCCTGTCAGAATCTACAGTTCTGATTTCTCTGACTTGGCACTTCAAATTGCAGCTGTCCTAGCTAGTGCAACTGTCAGCAAAAGCACTGTCACATCATTAGGGGGTTTTTTTTGCACTTTTTTCCTTCTGCCTGTAGAAACCATAACCACCTCTGAGGTCGTGTCGGTATGAAGTATATTATATTCACAGTCGATCACATAACATAATTGATGTGACCTCATCTAATAGTGGTTCACCAGGAAGAATAGGTGGAGTTTTATAGCCTAATTCTATGGCTTTTTGTACAAAGCAAAAGGCCCAGATGCAAGGATGTGATGGACAATGCAGCAAAAAAAAGCTATATGGGAGAAACTGATCATGGGTCTCCCGCCTCATGTCTACTTTGATCCTAAACATTGTCATACATGCATCATACTCCTTCTGTGCTTTCTGCTGCACTACATCTGATTCATGTGAGCATTGCACCATGCTGTGTTTCCAAATGCACAGCATTTCATAGACTTTCATAGATCATAGAGTTGCCTGTAGTATTGTGCCAGAGTAGCAAAACATTGGGAACCTCAGGACATGTCTTATTTGTTATGGGAGAAGCAGGATTGCACCTGGTGGCTCACGCTGGCTCAGCTTGTCTGAGTGTGGAAAGCTAAGCAGGGTCAGGCCTGATTATTACTTGGATGGGAGACCTCTCCTCTAGTTTCCTGCATTGAGCAGGGGGTTGGACTCGATGGCCTTGTAGGCCCCTTCCAACTCTATGATCTATGAAAGTCTATGAAATGCTGTGCATTTGGAAACGCAGCATGGTGCAATGCTCACATGAATCAGATGTAGTGCAGCAGAAAGCACAGAAGGAGTATGATGCATGTACGACAATGTTTAGGATCAAAGTAGACATGAGGCGGGAGACCCATGATCAGTTTCTCCCATATAGCTTTTTTTTTGTTGCTAAAGGGAGCCAAATTGGATCTGAGAGATGGCACTAGGGAGAAGTTAACCTCTCTCACCATTTCCCCAATTTATCCACCAATAGGGAGGAAGTACCGGTACCATTTGGGTATGTTTCTCGGGGGCCCCCTGCCCCCCCGGAGAAATCAATTGCAGATCATTCATATTTCATCTAGCTGTGCCCTATTCTGATTGGGCCAGAGGAATGAACACATACACACCTAGTGAGAGTACAGATTGCAAAACATGAATATTATTCTTTAAATATAAGTACCAAGGCCAATACAGTAATACCTTGGATTGCAAGTAACTTGGTCTGAGAGCATTTTGCAAGACAAGCAATTTTTTTAAATAAATTTTGACTTGATAAACAAGCGATGTCTTGCAATACAAGTAGCGTAGGGATGTAACCGCTCGCCTCGAGCGGGCGTAGTGGGCCGAAATCGGCCCTCCTCACGCCCGCCAGAGACTCGCTTTGATATAAGAGTGTTTTGGATTACAAGCACGGTTCTGGAACGAATTATGCTTGCAATCCAAGGTATTACTGTAGTTGTTTTACTACTGGTGTACCTACCTATCCCAGCTAGCGCACATACAGCTGGCATTTTTTACCTCCTGAAACTTCTGAACCATCTTCAAAGGTAGCCCAACATAAAGCATATTACAGTAATCTAGTCTTGAGATGAAATAGATCTTGGTGCCATCAGCATATTGCTGGCACAGCACTCCACATCTTCTGATGACTCCACCCAGTGGTTTCATGAAGGTACTGAATAGTATTGAGGGATAAATGTGAACCTTGTGGGGACCCCATAGTATAAATGCCATGGAATCTAGCAGATGTCTCCAAGCACCACTTGCTGGTATCAAGTCACCTAGATTGGAGTTGTACCACCATGATACATTCCACCTCCAAACCACAATCCACACAGCCTACCCAGAAGGATATCATGGTTGATGGTATCAAAAGCTACTGAGAGATTTAGAAGGATCAATAGGGTTGCGCTGTCAATGTCTCTCTCCTGAAGTAGGTCATCCATCAGGGCAACCAAAGTAGTTATTCTTCCAAACCCTGGGCTAAATCATGATTGAAATGGATCAAGAAAATCTGTTTCATCCAGGACTCCCTGTGCACTGTAGCACCTTGCCAAGCAAGGAAATAGTAGCAATTGGCCTATAGTTTGTCATATAATTTGGGTCCAAGGAGGGTGTCTTCAGAAGTGGCCATACAGCCACCTCTCAAGGTGGCTTGAACAACCCCTCCTTCAATGTACAACCTCCTGGACTAGCTTGCCAACTCCTCCCTGTTTGTTGTTATTAACCATGAAAGGAAAGGGTTGGACAGGCAAAAGGTAGGGTGGAGATATCCAAGAATTCTGTCCACATCATAGGGCTGCAATGATTGAAACGCATACAAAAAATCTCGACCAGATGGAGCCATAGACATCACTAGCATTTGCAGAAATTGTGGTCAATGTTGAGATTTCATAGATTTCATAGATCATAGAGTTGGAAGGAGCCTACAAGGCTATCGAGTCCAACCCCCTGCTCAATGCAGGAAACTAGAGGAGGGGTCTCCCATCCAAGTAATAACCAGGCCTGACCCTGCTTAGCTTTCCACGCTCAGACAAGCTGAGCCAGCGTAAGCCACAGGTGGACATGAGCGATTTTATCCTAAAATGTCTTACAGACAAGTCACAGTGGGCTTCCAAAGGTTCTACATCATTTCAAACAGGAATAGATTGTAATAAATTCCACCCTCTTGGAAAAGCTCTGATGGATGACAGCTCAAGGATGTAATGGAGTCAGAAAAGAATTTCTTCTTGGCCAACTTTACCACCACTGCATAGGTCTGTTAATGGACTCTAAATAGTGTGTGGTTGGACTCATCCCAAGTAATTCTCCAGTTGCACTCTAGTTGTCCCCACACCTGCTTTAAAGCCTGCAAATCCCTGGGCAATCATGGAGCCGGATAAGATTAACGGGCGGAGAGAGGATGTTTAGAAACAATGACATCAATTGCCCTAACTGGACCTTACTACATACTCACACCCCACCAAACTCACACGTCCATGGATGAAAGACAGAAGGGAACAGTGAAAGCACAGTGATCTGAGCAAGAAGCACAGAGCAGCAAGAGTCCACATAGTAAATACCAGTCATTGCAGGCCAAATTGGATGCCTACTAGCTTCCACCAGCAGCCCTTTTCATTGGTTTCAAAAAATAATGTAATACTATCCAGAACCTGTTGCAAATAATCTTTCATAGCAAAATAGGAAACTCCAGTCAATTGTTTGGTACTTCAGATATACATAGTTTCCCGGTTACTGCTACTAAAACAGTTATTTTGGAAGAATGTAATGGAACATGCCTGTGATATTTGTGTTTGTTTGGATTTTTTTTTCCATTCTAGGAGCACATGGTTCTCTGCAGATTTGCTGATCAGACAGCTGTCCAGCTTCCCCCTGAACGCAGGCAAATAGGTATGCTCTTCTATAGCAGCTGTTGTGTAGATTAGATGGACTGTACTTGGTGATGTGCTTAGCTTACTATATATGGGTAGTTCTGGTATGTTTATCAACAAGGAATTAAAGTGCTGGTTTCTTAGAACACACAGTGGATACAGTTTAGAGATACAGTGAAATAGCTTGCTTTGCTGATGCTCAGTTTAAATCTGGGATTAAATTTATTACGCTGAGCTATCTGTGCTGTTCTTTATTCACCTGTCATTTGCATCCCAATAAAGACGATGGGGGAATTTGATAAACCTGCTAATGTCCTTTCTGATGCCCATTTAGGGCGACAGTGGCTAAAAGTATGGTCTGTGAGATGGAAAATCCTCAATTAAAATCTCCCATCAGCCATGAAAGAACTAGGTGGCCTTAGTCAAGTCACTATTCTAGCAGCTTCAGCCTTGGAAGCCTAGATTTGGTTAAAGGGCAGGATAGAAATAAAAATTGAAATTGAAATAAAATAACATACATAGAGCTAAAAAGTGTTTGTGGCATGGCTTTCATGAACATTTCCTCTGCTGCAAAAAGTGTTGCCTGATTTTTGAGATAAATTTACACCACCAGAAAGGGGTGAAAGTGTTTGTGATGCAGCCCCACTTGCTTACCTTAGTACCTGGCGGCGATGCTACAGAGTGAGTGTTATCACAGCACCAGTTGGCTACTGCGTTGGCACCTTTTCTTGTTTCCAAATAGGTATTTCTCTGCCCTTGCACTGAGTGCCCCCAGCCGCTTTTTTATGTCAAACATGTAGGTATATCTCTGAACAGTCAGTGGAGTCCTGTCTATAAATTCTGAGTCAGACTTATTTTTCTACTTCTCTGTAGTGAAAACTCTGACCTGTTTTCCCCCTCCAATGGAGACACTTTAAAATGGCCAGCAAAACATAAAAAAGCAGCAGCAGCAGCAACAACAAAGAAAACAGCAATAATCTAACAATTAAAGCCAATAATTAGATAAAACACATCTCATCACTATAAACAGCATTAATAAGAATCATGATTGCTAGAACTAACAAAGAATAACTTAAACAGCAATAGAAACAAAGCCTTGTTTTTTTAAAAAAAAGTTCTTCAAAAGCTGGCAGAACACAATGAGGAAGATGATCTAACTGCTTGTGCTTGGGAGTAGCACATAATGAGGCACTGCCGAAGAGAAGGCCCTCATTTGCCATGGTATGCACAAGAGGTCTTAAAGGATAGTTAATCTTAAAGGACAGGTAGATTCACATGGAAGCAGACAGTCTTTCAAATAGCTTGATCCCAAACTGTTTAGTGCTTTGAAGCTAATAACCAGCACCTTGAATTGCACTCAGAAATGAACTGGAAGCAGTGCAGCTGATACAATAAATAGGTCACAAGATCCCAACACTTGACACGGATCATGCTTTTAGCAGCAGCATTCTGTACCAACTGAAGTTCCTGAGTGGTTTTCAAGGGCAGCCCCACAGAGTGTGTGTTACAGTCATCCAGTTGAGATATAACTAATCCATGTATGACCATGGCGAATGTTACCATGCCAGTAATGGGCGCAGGTGGCTGCACCACTTGAAGCGGAACAAAAGCATCCCTGGCTTCAGCTTCTATGTGGACATCCAATAGCAAGCTTGAGTCCAGGAGTATGCTCAAATACCCTACAAATCTGACATTTCAAGGGGCGTGCAACCCTGTTGAGAACAGACTGACATCCATGATCTGTCACCTCTTATGTCGTGTGAAAAGGGAACTTGCCCATCTCTCCATGGAGCAATGCTTAGGCTACAGATTGTGTAAAGTTCTGTAGAACATTACAATGTTGAAAATGGAATCCTGAATACATTTTCACTTCTGCTTCTTGTGATATACAAAGAAACTCTCAGTGTCCTAGCTAGTTCTAGGTGCATAATTAACTAGGGAGGTTTACCTTGTGCCAAGTCTGTTTTCTTTTCAGTACCAAATGAAAAATACTGTTTTAATTTACCCAGGCCTTTTAAGGTCCTTGGTTGTATGCTGTTCTATTAGACTGACTGCTTTTTAAAAAACTGTTCTTTTGATTTCTTACTGTTTTTTAATTGATTTTTATTACGGTACCTATTCTAAGCCATTTTGTGAGCCTTGTCCACGGAAAACCAGGACATAAATGTTCAAAATAAAAATACAACATTTGAGATAAATGGGAGATTGTTGCTGTGGTTAAGAGTACAATAGGAAGTACTGAGGACTTAAGATAATCTTACCTTTTTTTCTTTCTTCAGTAAATTTGGCAGAACTTTAAAGCCAACCCTGTATCTGTAAAGGAAAATATGCTGTCAGGGTCACAGCTGCAAGTTCAAGAGGTGCCACTCCACCAAATGGGAGTGGGAATATTTTCCAGTACTTTGGTGACATGGAAAGGAAGCGTATCACTTAATGAAGGGGGTGGGGTGGGTGGATATAAATGAACATCTAAGTGTCAACTCAGCATTTCAGGTAAATTTGATGCAGCAACACTATTGTGCCTTTTCCCTTCAAGGATAAAGTAGGCAGAGCAGAAACTCATGAACCGCAAAAATCCCCCCATCTCTCTCTGGCATTTTTCTTCTTCTCCTTGTTTCTTCTGAGTATATACTTGACATCAGGCTTATCCGCTCCATTAAAATAATCTTTTCCATTTCAGTCATCTTTCTACGCCTTTTAAACTTGCTAATGGGTGTGTGGTTCGTGTGGATTAAGTTTTGTTTTCAGATGACTAGGGTAAAGGTCAGATCAGATTAGCACTAACCTGTTCTCTTAAAGGCAGAATCAGATGCTGAGATGCCACATAAGGCGCACTTAGGCTGCAATCCTTTGCAGGCCTACCTGGGAGTAAGGTATAGAACACAGTGGAGCTTACTTCTGAATAAACATGGATAGGATGGGGCTGTGGGAATGTTCTCCACCATCATCCATTTTTTTAAAATACTTTTTTTCATTATTTCCAACAAAACATATTTTTTAAACAAAATAGTACAACAAAATTTCCTTTCTCCCCCGTCCCCCACCTATTTATTCCCTGTCAGTCTCTTATCAGATGAGAAGATTTAGAAAACAATATAGTGCAGCCAATGTATATCATCTGTTACAGATACATGGTTTTATGTGTTACAACCCTGTTTTAAACAAATGCAAATTTAGAAAATTGGAGGCAGGATTTTCAGTTTAATTTTACTAGAGAGTTGTGTTTTGTTTGTTTTATGGCTAATATAATGGGATATTTTGCCCACATTGCCCTCAGCATTCTGTATTTAAATATTATCTTAAGGAAAACTTTGGCAAAACTGGGCCTATCAAAGCATACATTTCTGTGTAGGTAATAAACTACTTGTTCAAGTGAACATAATCCCAGAAGATTTAAAAACAAACAACCAATGCCACTGACCATTCCAGAACTGATATTCTCATCCCTTTTTTTTCTGTGGAGGAAACTGGCCTTTTAAAAGTTATTGGAAATGCTCTGTGAGTGTAATAGAGTGGTTCTCCTACAAGAGAGAGAACACCTGATATGTATCCTGACTTGCATTGGCTGCCTATTGTTTCAAAATTTATAAGCTGCTTTTCACCCGAAAAAGAGATCTCAAAGTGCCTTACAATAAAGTTTAATTTTTAAAAGTACAGTAAAAGGAAATGACTTCTAAGCACAATTCCACTTATTGTTGATTACCTATCAAATCTGGACCCAGCACAGCAGAGCACTTTTCCTACATGATCCCTCTCACCCATTAAGATCTTCTGCTGAATTACGCTGCTTCCATTGAAAAGTATTGTGTTTGAGGTGACATAATGTGGTATTTATTTACTTATACGAAGTTTACCACTCTGCTTTTCTGCTCATCACACACACAAAGTAATTTAGAAAAATCAATAGCTTAAACAGCTAAAAGGAATCAATGTAATAAAAACAAGAAAAATCCAATTAATATTAATAGTTAGGAAAAGTTATTTTAAACAAACATGAAAGCTCTAGCTAGTACTGTCTATTCTGACTAGCAGCAACTTTGTCCTACCCAGAGTTCTTTTTTTAACTGGTGATACCCAGGATGGAACCTTAGACTGTTGCCTGCAAGGCTTGTTTTCTACCAGTGAGCCCCCACAAACATATTTGTGGAGGGAAAGCCTGAGCACACTGCTGAACCCTGACATGTTTTCCCCCTTTCCGCTATCACCCCTCTGTCTGCATAATCCCCACCCGGGACACAGGAGACACAATTCTGGGCAGAACGGTTATACATAAGCCACATCTGCATACCTTCAATGGGGCATACTTCCCTCAAGGAAGCGCATAAAATTCCGGAGGTGGGGGGGCGCAGTCTCAAAGAGCTGCAAAGTACCCCAAAGTACCCAGGAGATGCCAGCACCCGAAAGGCGGCACCACCCCGCGGGGTGGGACCAGCCCACCTGATCATCAAGGGCGGGGAGGGGGCGAGGGACGGTAGAAAAGATACGTGCCAAAGAACAAAGGGTTGTTGGGAACACGGTGCAAGCTTGCACGGGGCAGGTCGCTAGCTCCGGCTAGCTAGGGCCAAGCAACTTCCAACCCCAGGTAGGGTGCCCAGCAATCAGCAAAGCAAACCACTATGCTAGAATCCAGAGTCTCTGATGTCAGCTAATATTCTGCATTTGAGCAAAGCCTACCTAGAAAGCAAACTGAATACTTCCGTTTCCCTATCTGTATTGACTGCTATGTTTATACTGTGAGATTCCTGTAGTCTATTAGTTCCTGCTCAATTAAACTCTTTTGAAACTGACTAGCTTGTGGCTTCCCTGTGTTTCTGAGGGGATTCCTTGTCAATATTACTCGCAGCTAAAACTAAAGGTTTTGACAGCCGCGTACAGGGCATGACTTCGGTGCCGGTTAACCCTTAAGGTGTCGAGCCCGCGCAACGGACCAGGCTCGGTCCGCCACATGATGGCAGAGGCGGGATTGACAGTGAGTCCCTGAGGAAAATTGAGTTTTAGCAGACGGACTAACCGAGACTAGAGCTAAGAGGTGGCTTGCTCGAGCGCAGACTGTACCCAGTATTCAGGTAGCCCAAAGATGAGCACCACAGACGAAGGGGCGCTAGTTGTCATGCCAAAGACTCCAGCCACAAAGGAGGACTTGGCGTGGATGGAATGGAAGGTGAGACGGGCAGTGGTGGAGGCTGCCCGTGCAGACTTAGGGGCTGCCTCGCTACAGCCGCTGGAAGGAGGTCCCGGCAGGTGGGACCCCGTCAGACTGGGCGGTGGTCTGGGAATTTCCCCAAGGGATGGGGATGGCAGCGATGGCGCTAGTGGAGATGGCGCCAGCCTGGGGGAAGACCCAGGGGAGGGAGCTGCGGCGGCTGGCGGTGACCCGGTGGTGGCTCCTGATAGAGCAGGCGGGGGAGGACTCACCCCCCAGCTACGCTGGCAACAGACCAGAGAGGTGATGCAGCACCATGCAAGAGATGCTGGAGTTGGCCAGGCTGAATGCAGGTAGCGGGGATGGGGGACAACCAACCACAGGCCCTAGCCCCCCGCCCCCCTACCTGAGACAGAAAGCAATTCCCCTTGTACAAACCGGGGCAGGACGTTCTGATGTTTTTCTCGCTGTTTGAAGCAGGTGTGCCAAGAACAGCTAGTGCCGGACAACCTGCGGATGTCCGTCCTGCGGACCCAGGTCAGCAGGGGAACTGGCTGATCTCATGGGGCTCCACACCCAGGCGGCCCCAGTGGACTATGATACTTTTAAAGAGGCGGTGAGGCAGCGTTTTGTGCTCACTGCCGACCATTGCAAGCTCAAGTTCAGGCGTGGACGCCCACTGCAGGGAGAGACTTATGGATCTTGGATAGCGCAGCTGGGGCAAACCTGGGATGCCTGGATTGGGGCCACCTGGAGAAGTAGTGCGGCTGAGCTGCGGAAGCTAATGGTACAAGAGCAGTTCTTCGCCACCATCCCCGAAGAGCTTGGCCACTGCGGTCCGGGACCGGGACCCCACCTCCTGCTTAGAAATTGGCTGGCTGATCAGATGGGGCTGTATCGACAGCCCAAGGCGAATCGGGTGGGTAACCCCAATCCCAGTGGGGGAAAGGGGGGTACCGAGAAGAGTGCCCCACCTGCCAAGCCCAAGGGGACCCCCCAGCCCTAGTTCCATTGGGTGTTTCTACTGTAAGGAGCCCGGGCATATCAAGCAGAATTGCCCCAAGCTCCTGGCCAAGCCCCGAGAACATCGTCCTTCCTCTGGGAAGGTAGGACGGGTCGTCACCCCAACCTCCAGTCACCCAGAGGACAGCGGAGAGGAGAGGCAGTCCGCCTCTTCCCAAGAAGACGACTCAGAGGATCTGGACCAGGATCGACCCTGCAAGGGGCGGGACTCCGCAGTAGCCGCCCCCCAAGCATCCCTTCTGCGGATCGTGTCCCCGGAGCAGATGCGCTGGAGCCAGAACCAATTCTGTGAGTCCATCTGTGTGAACAATGTTTCCCATGTGGGGTATAGGGACATGGGGCCTGATGTAACTACCCTACCC
Source organism: Shinisaurus crocodilurus (assembly GCA_021292165.1). Classification (NCBI taxonomy): domain Eukaryota; kingdom Metazoa; phylum Chordata; class Lepidosauria; order Squamata; family Shinisauridae; genus Shinisaurus; species Shinisaurus crocodilurus. Next base: position 34,141,519 of record CM037876.1, read on the forward strand.
TGGGGGAGTGTAAAGAAGTCCCAGTTTTTGCAAGGGCGCACTTGCGCTATAAAGCCCTACAACTCCCCAGATATAGCTGTTCCCCTGGCCCGAGTCTGGGTGAAGTACCAGAGGGTGGGAGGGAGAGATGGATGTCATTGTACACGGATAAAAGGAGTGGGGGATCATAATAGGGAATGACCTAGCATTCTGGGTGGCCAAGATGGGGGTAGTGACCTGTAGTCGGACCAAGCAAGTGGCCTCTCACCGGGCCGGCAGAGCCCCGATCCCCACTCCTGGCTCAGGTAATGGGGCCAAGGTGGACCGGGAGCCTGACAACCTCCCATCCCCCCCCCCGACAGAAACCCCTCCCGCCGGGAAGCAGGCTGTTTAGAGCAAAGGGGGGGTGTTGCCCCAATGGTGAGGGACTTTGGGACCCAAACCGCATTCCAAGAGGAGCAGCAGAGGGACCCCTCCCTGCAGGACTGTCGAGCCGAGGCCGCCCGCACTCCGGAACCGGCAAGCCGGGCCATTTGGTTCTTGTGGGATGCCAGGGCTCTCTACCGGGAACTCATCCCTAAAGGGGGGTCCAGCCAAGAACAGAGGAGAAGACGGTGGTACCCAAGAGATACTGCCAGGCAGTACTCCAGCTAGCCCACGATGTAGCCTGGGGCGGGCATTTGGGGCAGAAGCGGACTCTGGCTAGAGTGACTGAGGGCTTCTACTGGCCAATGGTAGCAAATGAAGTAAGGGAGTACTGCTGGTCCTGCGATGTCTGCCAATGGGTGGGGCATAATCGAGATCACCCCAAAGCCCCTCTACAGCCCCTGCTGGTGGTCGGCACCCCCTTTAAAAGAGTGGGGCAGGACATTCTAGGTCCCCTGAATCCTCCCACCAAGACCGGAAAGAAATTTGTGTTGACTGTCATTGACTTTGCCACCCACTATGCAGAGGCTTTTGCACTAGCCTCTATCTCTGCGACCAGCCTGGCTAAGTCTCTCCTTTCTCTTTTCGCCCGCCTAGGAATGTCCCAAACTGTTGTTTCGGACTGTGGCATGGGGTTCGTGTCCAAGCTGTTCAAAAAAATGTGGGAGCTGGGCGGTGTGGAACATTTGACGTCAGTGCCATATCACCATGAGACTAATGGGTTGGTCGAACGTTTTAATCAGACTTTGGGGAAGATGATCCGTGCTTATGTGGCTAAGCATCCCGGGACTTGGGATCAAGCCCTTCCATATTTGTTATTTGCATACCGGGACTCCCCTCAAGAGAGCCTGGGGTTCTCCCCAAATGAACTGATGTTTGGGCGGGAACTGCGGGGACCTTTGGCTTTGCTGCGGGCGGAGTGGGAGGGGGCTGCGGCTGACTCTCCCTTGCCAGTTCATGCGTTCATGCAGCAGCTCCAGGACACCCTCCGAGATGTACGGGAGGCCAGTCCAGCAGCATCTGAGGGTGGCGCAACAACGACAAAGCAAGTGGTACAACCGGACCGCCGTACCATGGACTTTTGAGATGGGTGGCCAAGTGTTGGTGCACAAAGACTGACAAATTGTGTCTGAAATGGGAAGGTCCGGGAACCGCGGTGCAGAGGGTGGGGGAGGTGAACTACCAGGTAGACTTCCCAGGGTAGCCTGGGCAGCCGAAGATGTACCATGTAAATATGTTGAAATTGTATGTAGAACGACCGATTGATGTAAGTACGAGAATGTACTGACAAGGAATTTGTGGAAGGGGACCTGCTGGGGGAGTGGGGAAAAGGGGGGGCTATAAGAAATAGAGTTACCCCCATCCCTCTCCGAGAGCCAGAAATCCCAAATGAGAGAGGTCTTGAAAGATTTCCAGCCCATGTTCTCTGACCGCCCTGGACGGATGACCTTGGTACAACATACAGTCTTGACGGGGGACAGCCCCTCTCTGCAATCCCTTCTGTACCAGGCGGTGGGTCCCCATGCTCGAGTAATCGCACAGGAGGTACAAGCCATGCTTGACCTCGGAGTCATTGTGTCCAGTTCTAGCCCCTGGTCTTCCCCAATTGTGCTGGTGACCAAAAAGGATGGGGAGGTCCGCTTTTGTGTTGACTATCGAAAAATCAACAGGGTGACCGTCCCTGACCCCTACCCCATCTCGAATATGGATGTCTTGTTGGAAAGGTTGGGAGGGGCAAAGCACATCACCACTTTAGATTTAACCAAAGAGTACTGGCAAGTTCCTTTGGATCCAGATGCTGCATTGAAATTTGCCTTTGTGACCCATCTGGGACTGTTCCAGTTCACCACTCTTCCATTTGGAGTCCGGAACGGTCTGGAGACCTTCCAAAGGCTAGTGAATGGGCTCCTAAATGGGTTGGGGGAGTTCGCGTGCGCTTACTTAGACAATATCTGTCAACAACTGTCACCACCACCAGCCATTCCAGCAGGCCGTGCAGAGGGAGAAGAGAGGGAGCGCAGGGCCATTCCACCAGCCCTGCTGAAAGGCCTCCCTCATGATGGCTCCTCCTCCCTCAACTGTCACCACCACCAGCCATTCCAGCAGGCTGTGCAGAGGGAGAAGAGAGGGAGCGCAGGGCCATTCCACCAGCCCTGCCAGGAGTAATCATTCATATTCCCCCTTCTTCCCTCCCCATTCCTTTTTCCTTGTGTGTCGTGTCTTTTTAGATTGTAAGCCTGCGGGCAGGGACTGTCTTGTTAATTGCTGTAAACCGCCCAGAGAGCTTCGGCTATTGGGCGGTATAAAAATGAAATAAATAAATAAATATAAATAAATATTGCTATTTTTAGTTCCACATTGGAACAGCATTTGCAGCACGTCCGCCAAGTTTTTCAGAAGTTTCATGAGGCAGGATTGACTGTAAAAGCAAAAAAAATGCCAGGTCGGGCTGGGGGAGGTGGAGTATTTAGGGCATAGGGTAGGGGGTGGAAAGATCAAGCCCCTCGAAGCCAAAGTGGAATCGGTCCGGAACTGGCCCCATCCGACCACCAAGAAGCTGGTTCAGGTATTTTTAGGGCTGGCTGGCTACTATAGCAAATTTGTGCCCCACTTCAGCCAGCTAGCTGCCCCCCTCACTGACTTGTGTAAAAAGCGGCAGCCGCTTAAAGTCCAGTGGTCAAGCGCCTTTCAGGTAGCCTTCAATGGGTTAAAAGCCTGCCTCACGGCAGCTCCTATCTTACAGGCACCCGATTTTGAGTCCCCTTTTGTGTTGCAAACCGACGCCTCAGAGGCAGGGATGGGGCTGTTTTGTTGCAAGAGCAGGCGGGGCAAGGGCTACGCCCCATCGCCCGTCTCAGTGAAAAGCTTCTGCCCAGGAAGCACAGCATGGCCACAGTAGAGAAAGAATGCCTGGCTGTAGTATGGGCAGTGACTAAACTCCGACCCTACCTCTGGGGACGGCGGTTCCTTCTTCAGACCGATCACTCCCCGTTGTGCTGGCTTGATCGGGTTAAAGGGTCCAACCGGAAACTCCTGCGGTGGAGCTTAGCATTGCAGGATTTTGACTTTACAGTCAAACACATCAAGGGCAAGGAGAACATCCTGGCGGATGGGTTGTCAAGGGCTTTCTCTCAAGAAGAAAGTAGATAAGAATTGGGGCGGTAGAAGCCCCAATGCCATCTTCCCCAAGGGGGGGGGATGTGGAGGGAAAGCCTGAGCACACTGCTGAACCCTGACATGTTTTCCCCCTTTCCGCTGTCACCCTTCTGTCTGCATAATCCCCACCCGGGGCACAGGAGACACAATTCTGGGCAGACCGGTTATACATAAGCCACATCTGCCACATCTGCATACCTTCAGTGGGGCACATTTACACTTCCCTCAAGGAAGCGCATAACATTTCGGAGGTGGGGGGGATGCAGTCTCAAAGAGCTGCAAAGTACCCAGGTGATTCCAGCACCCGAAAGGGCCGCCACAATATTCATGTTGCATTCATCAAGTGAACATGTGTGCATCAACTCTTAATCTGTATCTTTTGGTCACAAGTCTTTCTGTTCTTAATGTTATAAAGAGACCTTTCCACTGCATTAGATATGAGACCTTTCCACTATTAGAAATAACTAGATTCGGAAATATTAAATGTTGCATTAATAAACTACAAGCAAAAGGAGGCTTGGATCACTACAAAGTATTTAGTGGCACCACTATTGCTATGATTGCTATGTGAAAATGAATAATTGGCACCAAAGTATTAGAATTATTAAAGAAGCCTTTACAAATTCTGTGTTTGTTCTTACGTTTAGGCAAACATTGTATGGGGCTGGTGGATTTGGACCGGGCTTGGAGCGTGGAAAGATTCAACTATTCCGTCCAAGTGATATCCATGGAACCTGAAACATGTTCCCCAAAGAACAACTTGATCGTGGGTGTCCCAGTTTAGTTCAAAGGTTTTTCTGATCAATTTGAACTAATAATCAGTCCTTGTGATCAAAGTCCGGTAACGTTTGGAGATTAAAACTACGGCTGGGAAGCAGACACTGCACATCTTGAATCCATTGTCTCCAGAAAAAGGAAGCAGGGAGGAAAGGGCTTGGCAGTGGGGCTTCCTGCAAAGCTTCCTAAATCCCATTTGAAATGTAGGAGTAAATGACAGCTGGTTCTCAGAGCAGGAATATCTCAGACTGTTCATCTGCCCCCACAGTAATAGCAACCAATAAAGATTTTTAAGCTTCATTGCTGGAAAGGTGATTTCTTTCTCTACGAAGATGTGTCTTGCATGTTGGAAAACATATTTTGCAAATATTTTTGTGCTCACAGAGTTTGACAGTACTAAGAAGGGTATCCAACTACAGAATAGAACCAGCTGAGTTCCCCATTTTTAAAATCTAGTCACATGCTTATTGTGCAGCTGTTTACCTTTTCTCTCCACAAACAGAAGTAAATCTCTTTTTAAAGCTTTTTACAAAATAGATTGCAGAATGCTAAGTCATTTGTTCCACTTTGCTCATCAAAGGACATTTCTAATCTTTTCCTTAGAAAACGATTTAAGTAGGATACTTTGGGCCAAACTACATATTACATGTAAATGCATGTTATAACTCTGATGGCTGTCCCTTCAAGGGAAAAGAGGATTTGGGAGGCATTATTTCAATGGAGGTGGGGAGTAACCACCAGCCCTCAGTTCCCCCAACTACTTTTTCTCTTATGGGGATTAAGATCTGTGTCTACCCATGCAAACATGCATCTGGAACTTGAGTGGAGTGGGAGAACTGGCTTGGGAGGGACACCTGCAGCAGAAAAACACTCTCACAAGCCTCTTCTCTACTCCAAATTTCCCTCTTCCATAGTTGCTTTCTCCTAGACCTAGAAGAAATTGGTATCTGGATTTTAATATATTTGTTCGTCTTTAATGTGGTAGTTTGACCCTCACAAAAGCCACAATAAGGATTAAGGTACACAGGTTTGTTTGAAGCACTGAACTAGCACTGGTAATTTCTTTTAGCTACCGGTATTTAATTAAGTAGCCAATTAATCTTTATAATCAACCATTTAGGCTGGTTTCTCAGGTTGTGAAGGATTGCAAGCAAATATACAAAACCTTCCAAACTATTGTGTCTATACCAATTTTTAGCATGCAGTGTACTTTACAGTTCATTTATCTGACCCAGGCAATAATCTGTGACACTTCCCAAACATTATGTCCATCTGTGCAAATGCAATTTATTGTTTCCCTAGGATGATCGTTTAGGGGGATTTAGGTACTTAAAACCATGGTAAACATGTGACACTTTTGTAGCATGCTATTCATAAGCATGGGCAAAATGTGAAGTGTTTCTTTGAATATCAGATTTTTAAGGGACAAACTTATGAAAAATAGCCACAGATCATCAGAGAGGCTGTGTTGCAGGTTTCCTAGTTTGTGGAGGAACAGATGTTTTATGCTGCTGGAGGAACGCCTTGGACTACGCGTTGCTCTCCCTGGATCTCTTTTTAAACATTCATGTTACATTGGCCTCTACAGTGAAGGCTGATGCAAATAATTCATTCAGCTTCTCTTCAATCTCCATATCCTTGTCTAGTACGCCTTGAGCTCCCTTGTCATCCCAGTGGTCCAACCACCTCCCTAGCTAGTTTCCTGCTTCTGATGTGCATAGCATTGTAGCCTTTATTAATTTGATTGGTAGATAAATCAGCTGCAGCTTTACTTAATCAATGGGACCCAAATTTTATCAGTGAAAGCAAATGTTAATTGTTGAGCTGAGAGTTAAAGGCACACTTTTTATTTCTGGAGTCTGTTTTGAATTTGTTCTTGTAATAGGAAATAAAATCCAAAGTATTAAATATGTTTTTCTAACATTTAGTGGTAGCCTTTGTTTATTATAAATTATTGCACACTTCCTTCAATATTTTAAATATGTGCCTACACTGAAGTTTTGACAATATTCAAATTTACATTTTATTACTTTTATTTAATCAATCTGTTGAAAGTTAGACTTAAAAGTTTTTAAATCAACTAAACACTTTTCAATAAGTTGACAATCCTAGTTGTTTTTGTGACATTAAGGAGATCGTTTGTTTTTAGAAGTTAGGTGCAGTGCATGAATCAAGCAAGATTTTCACATTTTTTGTGAGTACATACCTGGAAATTCATAGAATCAGATGGATGGTGCCCTTGGCGACTTCCTTTTGGCCCTCCTAAGTAAGGGAGACGCAGATGAGTGCAGCTAGCCATGTGAGACTACTGAAGAGGTTTCCCCTGGGTCCCTCACTTAGACTCCAGCTGCAATCCTATACATACCATATACACACTTACCTGGGAGTAAGTCCCTGTCAAGGTTCCTCTTCTGCAAGGACCCCTTGATCTGCCCTTTGGGAGATCTCTGCCTCTTCCCAAAGACCCAGTCCTTTGCCTGCTTCCCCCAGTAACGTGGGTGTAGGCTGTAGGCGTGTGAATAAGTCACTCCAAACTCCAGGGTACACAACAAACTTTACTTATAGTATTAGGGAAATTACTTAATAGAGTGGTTTTAAATCAAAAGCAGGTATGATAAAATAAACCAAACAAACAATGTTCTCTAGTTTCACTTCAGCCTACCTAATTCCTGTGCAGTCAGCCAGCCAGTTTCTCTCTCTCTCTGCTTCTCTCTCTGCTTCTCTCTCTGCTGTTTCTCTCTGCTGCTCAGCACACACTCTCCCTGCTAGCTGACCACACCCCATATATATAGTCTTCCCAGGAATGGAAGGTTATAAACATGTGACCTTGCACTGGAGAACTGATTCTAAACTTCTATTGGGTAACTTAAAACTCTCAAACTCCCCCTCCCATCGTGGAGTGTTTGGGCCTTCAGGCTTCTACAAACCAAATCCTGTGTAGGCCTCAACAAACCAAATCCTGTGTAGGCCTCAAACCCTCACAGTCCCATTGAACTCAGTGGGACTTAGTTCTGAGTAGTCAAGCATAAGATTGCATTGTCAGTTTCTTGAACATGGATCTTAAAGCTAATGCCTGATCTGGATACCTTTGTTGTTGGAGGGTTGGCCTTCCTCAGTCCTTAGGACAGGAATATTCAATAACAATGCTGATTCCATCCCTACAAAAAAAGGATAAATCTTTTCAGTATATTCCTGCCTGTTAATTCAAATTCTTGAACAACAGATTATCTCTCTTCCACCCCCTGCCCAAGGTGTGTTAGTCTCACATGGAACCCTCCATGTACTTCTCTGGCTCTCCACAAGGTTGGCCTTTCCCCCCATTAGCTGTGCAGTCATGTCATTGCTTGATGAACATTGGTTTCCAGCTGTATCACTGGGCCCTACACATTGCTGTGAATCATGGGATAGCCATCTTCTTGTACTTTCCAAACAGCCCCTGGAAATAATGTTACATGATCATCTAGTGCCATAGGGACAATTCTGGCCTTGTTTTTAAAATGTGCAGCAGAAGCCATGCTTCCTAGTCTGTCGGAGAGGGGTTTTTACCTTTAAATATATATTTTTTAAGGAATTAGTTCAAAAGCTTTTAGAGCTCCTCATATTACTGTAAGTTTACTAAGAAACACCACACAATAATGCTGATTGCACAGAAATTATAAATGAACTCCGTGTGAATTGCAGTTTTTAAAGTTTGTTGGATCTACGTCAGGGCTCATAAATTCAGTTACAAGCATGCCAGGGTAGGCTTGCAAATTGACTAAATCTCTCTTCAGTAGTATCACTATTTTTCATAAACACAGGAACCAACCTTTTATATTAATATGTGTGCCATAGGAACTTCTAAAATACATCATTGTCCTTAACTGCATTTTGCATGTAATATGGAATGGCTCAAAAACTGATTCTGAAATGCTAAAACTGGTGGATCACAGCAGCCTGGCTCCTATGAGAGGATACTGGGGGACAGTATCAGGCTTTCCCAACATGGTGCCCTTCAGTTGTGTTGGACTACAACTTGTATCATCCCCAGCCAGCATGGCCATTGTAGTCCAACACATCTGAAAGACCAGGTGGGGGAAGGCTGGTGTAGCTCATAAGTGTTAAAAGGAAAAGAGCTGAGCTCCCAAATTAGGAACTAGAATAAACAGAGATTCAAACAAAGATAAAAATCAGTTAGGGACTTTGTCTGGTACACACTTGAACTTACTACTATAGAACTATCTGAAGTGAAAATGTGACAAAATATTTAAAGTTCGGTACAAGGGTGAAAACATGCAATGTATCACAGTGCCATCTATCCTACACCTCTGTTCCGTTACTGGGGTATAAGCAACAAAGGCAGGAGTATATAGTATTACAAAGCTTTCTAGTATACAGAGAGAAATTAGATAAGACAAATGGTTCTTGACATAACCAGCAGCCTTTTTCCTTTAAAACATATGATCAAGGTCAACAGTCACACAGCAGAATGGCGGGTGAACGTTGGGAGTTTGGCATCAACTTTAGTTAGGAACCCTGAACACTGTCAACACATTCACAGCTCACATACTCCATGGAGGGCGGGGAGCAGATGGCTAAGCAAAATGGCTCAGATAATCTCGTGTACACTGGTAACGACATTTCACAAGTGACAAGTCTGGAGAACAGCCCGCAGCTGTGAGCAGCATGGCTGTACAAAATCAGTTCTGAGTGCCCGGTTGAAGTTATTCAGTAGATTAGACATGGGAGAATATCTTGCAGATAGGTCACAGCCTACCCAAACTGTACAAGAACAATTTGACATTGGAATGTTAAGTAGAAGAATTGCTGTGAGAAGCACCTGATACACACACAGCCTATAAGACCCCGGACAAGATTGTTTCTGGGCATGAAATCATCTTGCTGTATCTTGTAGTACTTTTTGCAGATTACTTGCTTGCCTGCTTTACCTGCTTTAATTCATTGTAATTTGGCATATGAACAAGCCAAGAGGAACTATTGCCAGTGTCATTACTGAATATGATCATTTTTGCCTGCTACAATACCTTCAATGCATCCTTCCTCCCAATAATACATGACCCTACTTATTTCTGCCTGAATTCATTTCCATATCTATCCTAATGGACAGGGAATTCCATCTGGAATCAGAAATATCCAGCATGTTATCCAAAGGTGTGCTGTGTATTATTAAGACGAACGATTAAAAGCTATAGTATGGAAACTATATAAGCTTTGGGATGCCCTGAATCACCTCAGTCTGACCAAACATGCCACAATTAATCCAATGAAGGATTTCATTAATCCAGTGAACCTCTCTCTTTGTTTGACATTCTCTGCATTTGTTTTCCATAATGCATCAACAACTAGAGCTTGGGTTTAAATTATTTCATGGTTTCCCAACCCACACAGCTTGTAATTTCATCTGCTCAACTGTGTGCTTTCTGGTTTGTTTATTTTTTCCTTGTGATAGTAGTGTTCCAACTGGGGTCATGGTTTAGGGTGTGTTAGCAAAGCATTCCATGAATATATTTTCAAATTGGTAAGTGGCTTTCAAAGCATTCATCCTTTTTTTCTCCTTCAAAAAGGTCAAACCACTTTTAATGTTTTATTTTTAGCTACTAACTTTCAATCTGGCATAATGTTTAGTGGCACAAGTATGTGTTATGAAGACTGATGAGACAACCCCACCAAATTTATCTGACTAAGGCCAAACTACGTATTATGTTGGAGAACCATGACTGGATCTCCCAACTTCTTTTCCAAAAATGCACTCTTGGGTGAAGAGCCAACGATTTGGATGAGTGCCCTACACGCACGCACTTGTATTAGCTGCAGGAGTTACTGCAGTATTAAAGATTGCCTTGCTGAATAAGACAGGCGCATCTAGTTCAGCGTTCTGTTTCCACTAGATGCCGAAGTTCACAATAAAAGCATGACAATGATAGCCATCTCTGGTGTTCATCCCCAGCATCTGGTAATGAGAAGTATACTGCCTCTAAACACAGTACTGAATAGTTACTGCCTCCATCCTACACTTAGTCTACGTTCAGAACGATAATATATACAGGGTGACATCCCCCCCCCCATGGGTATAAAGGTCCATGGGATCTCCATTCAAAATCAGTACAAGTAGGCTGGACCAGACTATTAGGAAAATGACCTCCAGGAGCAGCTAGAGCGTCTTGTGATTCCAGCAGTAGCTGTGACATGCTCCCATGCAAAGTCTTGTAAACTGATTCTCCAAGCTGTGTAGTCCGCAACAAGACAGGTGTGAGCAGTCATGCTTTTTCAGTCCCAGCTCTAATCAGTGTAGGCTTCTCTAAAACACATAGCAAGCCATTTTAACTGACTTATACATGGAATAAGGGAAGCTTGAACTATGCATTCATTGACAGTGCAGCATGGCACCCCATGTGACTTCTGTGGGATCATACAATTGCCGCTACTGCTGCGACAACCATGAGAATGGCAGTATAACCAAACACATGTATAGCAGAATGCTGGGTTGTGGTCAGTTATGCTTGGGCATTCTATATGACAAGGCATCTGCAGGTACTTTGTGCATATATTTTCCCACATGTAATGGTTGTGCTAAATTGTAGCCAGTTGCGTGTTTTTCACTGACAAGTTATCCACCACTTGCTGTTCAACTATTAATCTCTGCATCCTTTCCCCTTTATATGCTGTGTTAAACCCATGGAAAGTACTTTATCAGTTTGTATGTTACACAACTCTTCAAAACATGCCTTGCAACACCACAATATGGACTTTTGGAAACCTTTCATTTTAATACAGATAAAACAGTTGTACAATATCAAATGGACAAGACAATTCCTGGGATTTGCAGATTTGCTTGGATTCATTTGCTAGCCTAGTGGACTTTTTGGCTTTTTTCTTTTCTTTAAATGGCTGAAAAAGTGCCTTTGAAACTCTTTTGTTTCCACCTAGCTTCCAGGTAGCTATTGAGTTGACTCCACGTTGAGTACATTATAGTAGTAGACAAGCTTTGAGATTATGAAAACATTGGGTTAGATCCAAAGGTTGCCTTCCTCCAATAGAAAAAACTTCTTCCCATATGGTGCCAATGGGAGATTTCCATCCAATGCAAATAGCAGCTTCAGAGGAGCAATTTTAAGGAAGACCATAGCAGAGGGAGGAAAGGATTAAATGTTCCCTTCCCACCTGCTGTGATCCCAATAATTATCAGCCGCCCTCCACCAAGAAGATACTATTTGCAGTTTCAAAATCATGCACACTAAATGCAAAGACACATTTAACATTATGTCTAGTTTGGCCCTGGGAGAATCATGTCCATAACTGATTGTAATAAGTGGTTAAAAGGTGCAGAAATCCCTGGCAAGGCATTTACTGCACAGGACACCAAATGAGCAAGATCCTGTTGCACTGTCTGATAGTGCCTATCTTGCATTCAGTCAATTCAACAACAGCAACAACAATGATATGATGCCATAGAAGTGTATTCTTTCCAGTAAATATAGCTTTGTTGTTGCTCTTGTTATTGTCATGGTTTACTGTAGTTTACTTTTTTGTTCCCCAAAGGCAGGTTACACATGTTCTAAATATTTTAAGATTTTGTTATGCAGAAGCTCCTCATTTCAGGGCAAGAGATGGAATTGGGAAATGAGAGGTTGGCTTTCCCTTATTGAAAGAAGCAGCAAAACAACCAACAGAGACTTCAGTGTCTTCTTCTCTCTACAAAGATCAAAGGTGCTTCCAGATGACACTTTTATCACACCATTATCCTGCCTCATTCATGGAATTTTATGTGGGCGTGTGTGTCCGTGTCCAGATGATGTTGTCTTCTTTTCAAAGGTCTCCTGTGTTTTCCCACTGCTTCTTCCATCTTTTTCCTTACCCATTAAACAAAAGACAGAATAGCTGCACAATGCCATAGCATTAAGACCCCAAGTTATCACCTCATTATTGCTCTTCTGAACAGTCACTTATCCTGTATAGTACTGTCACAACTGTACTATATCCTGCATAGTACTGTCACAACTGTACTATTTGTCTTTGGCCCCACTGTTCACACATGCGCACACAAATGGTTATAGAGGGGGGCAAATGTGTGTCTGTGTGCAGGGCTGGTGTCAAGGGTAGGTAAGAACTCCCTGGAGTTGATCCTCCATCATTGCAGCCTGCTTGTTCACCTGCCTCTCGCTCTAGCCCAGGCAGCAGTAGTGGTGGTAAGGAGGAGTAGATGCCACTGCCTACCTGATCACTGGCTCCCTGCCTGACAAGCAAGTGATGATGAAAAAGAGGATGAGGAGCAATAGCAGCTGCTGACTGGTGGTGAGAAGGTAGACTCACGGATGGAGAGGGGCTGGCTGAGGATGTCTTGCCCAAGAGACCTCAAAAACCTGGAGCCGGCACTGTGTGTGTCAGTGTTAGATTACATTGGTTTTATGGATTTTAATGGGTTGTACTTAAACCCATTAAAAACAATGTTGTGAACTGCTTTGTATATTAGACTAGCTGTTGCCCGCGGCTGCACTCGCGTGGATTTTAGGATTTGGTATAATTGTTTTTAAAAGAAACATGTATGGAAAAGATGCAGTGTCTCTGACTGAAAGTGTAACGTTTAGGCTGGGTGCTGGCAGCAGCAATCTTTTGTGACAGAAATATCTGTTCTTAAAGAAAAATTAGGTTAATCCTGAGAGTCTACAGATGATGAAGAGTGAGCATGCCAAGTTTGGGGTAGATCCGTCTAAACGTGATGGAGCCTATGCGACGACGCCCCCCACACAACAGTCATGCAGTCTGTCAGTCATGTAAAAAGTTTCCCTCCCTTTTCACCCCCTCAGAGAACATTCTAAATGGCCTAGGGGAGATTTGCATACTCAGCCCTATTGGCCCTTGCAGGAATTCATATGAACATTCTAAGTGTTGTATGGGCTATTTGCATAACTGCTGCTATTGGCTCCTGCAGCAAGTTGGCTCCTGCAGCAATTATGAGGTGAGGCCTATTTGCAGAACTGCAGATATGAGAGTGGGGCGATTTTGCCCCCTTTTTTCACCCCCTTAGGGATGGAATTTCCCAAAATCCTTCCTTAGGTGGGGGTCTACGTCATAAAAGCAATGTCCCTTCAAAATTTCATGTTCCTAGATTAAATGGTTTGAGCTGGGCGTTGATGAGTCAGTAAATCAGTCAGTCAGGACACCTTTTATATATATAGATAACTAAAAAGCAGTATAAAGCCATGTTAAGTAAATTGAATACATACAAAACACACACACAGGGATATGGCAGGGGAGCGGGATTGTAAACAGTGCAGGCAAAATCTTGGGCTAATATGTATGTATGAAATTTGCCAGCTGAACATAACTTCAGGTATCTGATCAAGTGGGCTCTAGTTTATGAAAGGTTCTACCACAATAGTGCTGTAAACTTATACACATTTACCTGGGAGTAGGCCCTACTGAACTCAATGTGACTTATTACGTAGGTAGGCTTGTGCTGCATCTGTCAGGCAGGTGTATGTGAGGCTGCATGCACACACATGCATGTGCATTTTTGCCAACCCCTGGGGAAAGTGTAACCAAAACAACTTGGGAAGCTGATAGCTTCATTAAAGCTACAAACACAAGCACCCCACAACACACATCTTAGCTAGCACATCTGAGGTCTTGCCTCCTTTATTTTGCTAGTTGGTTAGTTTACAATATAACAGCAGATTTAACACAGGTTAAGCCCTCCATAATTTCTCTTCCTGGAAATTTGGTGGTTTAAGTGCGCGATCCTATGGGCGTTAAGATGGGGGGGGGGGGCTGCAACAACTCCCAGTATTCCCCAGCCAGCCATGAATGCTGACAGTTGTGGGACCTTTTCCTGTCTAAACATACAGAAGGATTGCGCCCTTAGAACCAAATTGGATATGACGTTGAGGACGCAATCCTATGCATGTTTAGGCAGAAAAAGGTCCTACAACTCCCAGCATTCATGGCTAGCTGGGGAATGCTGGGAGTTGTAGGGCTCCCCCCCCCCCCGTTTTAACGCGCGTACGATTGCGCCCTAAATTCTCCTGTATAAACTATGCGGCGCTTCTTCCGCGCCGCCAAAGGAAACCCGACGGAGGTGGTGGTGGGAGAAGCGGAACGTTTGCGCGCCTCCCCCGGCGAGCAGCGGCACTGCGGCTTCAGAGCAGCGCCTCCTTCGCTCCGGAGAGAGAGAGAGAGAGAGAGAGGGACGGAGGGAGGAACGCGCGAGAGAGAGAGGGAGCGGGGCGCCCTCCGGCTGCTCCTGTTGTTCAGTGGACTTCTCGCCTGCTCCCAGGAGCCAGGATTAGCAACCGCCCGGAGGCCCCCGCGGTTCAGTTTACAGCGCGGGGCTGGGAGCGCGCCTCAGAGAGGGGACAGGACCCCGCCTCTGCCTTCCCCCCACAGCCACCCTGCATCCCTCCCCAACCTGCTGCTCCTGGAGACGCACCGAGGCTATTCTTTCTTCCTCCTTCCTTCCTTCCTTCCTCTCTCCCTCCCTTTCTCTCTGACTCCCTTTCCCGAAATGGATTTATCCTTGAGGTTAATCATTCTGTCCTGGTTTTACCTGGAGGCGTCTGGGGACTTTGACGGAAGGTAAGCAAAGACTTTGGCCAGTTTTCCAGAAACGGCGGCGTGTGTGTGTGTGTGTGTGTGTGTGTGTGCTGGGGAGAGGCAGGGAGGAAAGATAGCGAGCAGGACCCGGGAAGCGAGCGTGTCTTCAGGCGCCTTTGAGAACGAGCAATCTTAAGATGCCGTTTGCGAGTTGTGGGGAATTCACCTGGCCTTGGCACAGTCGCCTGAAGAAGTCTTGTCGCCGGCTCCTCCTCTTCTTCTTCTACATCATCATCACCATCATCAGTTGAATGAAGTGTAATTCAGATAAGGGAAGAATGGGCTCCGGGGGTTGGAAGAAGTCCCCCCTGAGTAGAGGACTGGATCCGGAGCATGTGAGGTACGAATGTGGCACTTTGCGCCCGCACGCACGGACTTGAGGGCAGGAAGGTTTGTGGCCGAGAGAGCGTGGACGGCGGAGGCACCTGTAAATCCGGCAGAGAATCTGCAGAGGGCATAGGACCATAATAAATGGGAATCGGTGAAATGAATGTGTGTGTGTGTGTGTGTGTGTGTGTGTATTAGCATTCAAGTGTTAAAAGCACTTTGTACACATTAGAAATCACCAAGAGTCTTGTGGCACTTAACACATTTCTTCTGGCATAAATTTTCATGGGCTAGAGTTGGATGCATGATGCCATAAGACATTTGTTAGTCTTTGAGGTGCCACAAGACGTTGTTGTTGTTGTTGTTGTTGAATCTGCAACAAATTAATATGGGTACCCTCTGGAAATCATATACATTAACTTACAACAGTCTTGTGAGGTAGGTCAGTTTTATTATCTCCCTATTGCAGATTGGGAGAGGAGGGAGCCGAGGTTGACAGTGGCTCCTTGAAAGGCCACCTAGTGAATGCATTACATAGCCACTACACAGCACTACCTCTCTCTGAGGGTGGGGCATCTGTAGGGATGGGTTGCTTGTAAATTAGGAGTGTTTACTCAAGGATCCTTACAGCTGGATTCTGGGCATGTTTACTTGAAAGTAATTCCCCCTTTGTTCCAAGGGGAACTTGCCTCTATAGGTGTGCTTTATAGGGTTGAAGTCCTAATCTGGACTGACAATTCTTTAACATAGAAATCTGTTTTATATTGAGTCAGATCACTAGTCTAACTACACTGACTGTCTATATCAGGAATGGAGAACATGTGGACCTCCAGATGTTGTTGGATTGGAACTCCCACCATTCTTCACTACTGGCTATTCTGGTTAGGGCTGATGGGAATTGCAGTCCAACAACATCTGTGGGGCCACATGTCCCTCACCTCTGGTTGGTTCACACTGACTGGCCATGGTTCTCCAGGGTTTCCCAGCCCTACCTGGATATGCTAGGAATTGAACCTGAGACTTCCTGCAGGCAAATCTTGTGCTCTACCACTGAGGACCCAGTCCTTTCCCAGCTTTAAACTGCCCCATCATACAGCCAGAGTGAAATGTGGTCAGATAAAAAGCTGGCTTTTTGCCCCTTTTTTCAGTGAATGGCTATGGTTTAGATGGGGCTTCTAATCTGCATTCTGGATTGCAATGATTAAGGGTGAAATCCTATGCATGTTTAGAAAAATAGTTTTTTCTGTCTAAACATGCATAGGGTTGCATCCTAAGAAATCAAGGGAAAATAGTCTGGATTAATTGACAGGGAGTAGGAAGGTGTGATATTGCATCTTTGGGGTAGCTAGACAGAACACATGATCACACTCCGTGGATGTTGACTGTATTCCATGGATTGTATTCCATGGATAGCCATGACTGAATCAACTCCATTTATTTCTCTTTCATTAAACCTTTGACACATTAACAACAGGGAACTTTGGCAATCAGCTTCAGAATAAAACGTTTTGACTACTGTGGTGTGTGTATTAGCAACTGTTTCATTCACACAAAATTATGTAGATTGCCATAATCAAATAACTGCAACTTCCAAAACTCATATGTATTGTATCTTTATAGCATTCTGCGTGTACGCAATACATGGAGGGGATGTGGAAAGTTTCTGTGAGCAGCCCTCTAGTAAACTGTGTAACAAACAATAAGCCAGAGAATACTCATAATCCTCATATCTTGTAGCCTGTATGCTTCCCGGAGATACTTGTATATGTAAAGATGCATATGTAAAATAGAAGTTAATCAGAAAAGCCGTAAAACAGAAGGCTGGGTTGTATTCCTCCATGGGCTGTACATACTTCAGTTGTGCAGAGATATGAGATAGGCAAGCTTTGACAGGTTTGGGCAATCCAGGGTTCTTTATGACTTTATTACTCAGTCACTATTCCCACAGAGAGTAGCTGACAATCCTAGCCTATCTCTGTGCGAAATAGTTATACAGATCACGACTGTTTGACCTCGTGTATAAAACCGTATTTCCATCTGAAATGCGTGTTGACTGGATGATGGTTGCAAAGCCATTTCCCTTTTGGATGCTGCAGTGCAGGTGGTGGTGACAAGCAAATTGGACCTGGAGGTGGAATCTGTTCAGTGTTCTCTGTTATCCCCCAAGCCAAGAAAAGGATGCACACCTGGAAATCTTGCTTCGCTTATTAACTGGAAATGACGAAAGTCTGCAGATTGACTGGGTGTCTGTTTCTTAAGCAATTTAGGAAGGCACCTGGGGATGGTAAGGGGTAGCAGAAGTTTCTTGTATATGATTTGGCAGAAGTTGTTGTAATGAGCTAATGCAGCTTGCATAATATCAGAAATTGGATTTGCAACTGCATCTAATAAACAAAAGCCACTTTGGTTTGTATGTGTGGGCCATTTACTTTTATTTTATATATATATATATATATATATATATATATATACTGCTTTTCGAGGGAAGCCTCTTCTAGATGGTTTATATGGTGACATTTTAAAACAATAAACATCAGCATAAAACATTTAAAATAACAACAGCAGTGAAAACTATAAAATAAAAATGAGCATCCGTTCATTTAAAAGCAGACTGGAATATTGAGGTCTTTAAGGCATATTTAAAAACAGTCAGGGAGGGATCTACACATACATCTTGTGCTATGGTATTCCACAAGGATGGGGCCAGCACAGAAAAGCCCGTCTCTTATTCCTAGCCAATTTACTAGATCTTTTGGGGCCCAGGCAGGTGATCCTTCAATTTACCTGGTCCCAAGCTGTTTAGGGCTTTCAAGGTGATGATTGGCAACCGTTACAGCTGGTACACAATCAATGTTATATGCTCTGGTTGCTTAGCCCCAATACTAGTAGTCTGGATGTAGCCAGGATAAATTAGGGAGTAGGTCATGCAGTCTGTAGAAAAGACTGAATGGGATCTTAACAGTCCACTTTCTCCAGTTAGGGATGCAGCTGGCAAATCAAATGAAGCTGATAAAAGGGTTTCCTGGTTCTTTTTTTTCTTTTTCTTTTTATTTCTACCCTGCCTTTTAGGGCAAGCCATCACAAGGTGGCTAACAATAAAAATGTTTAAAGGTGATGCAACAATGGAATAACCAGTATGTA
Source organism: Shinisaurus crocodilurus (assembly GCA_021292165.1). NCBI lineage: Eukaryota > Metazoa > Chordata > Lepidosauria > Squamata > Shinisauridae > Shinisaurus > Shinisaurus crocodilurus. Next base: position 34,159,915 of record CM037876.1, read on the forward strand.
AGAAAACAGCAACCGATAAAATTATGTATATGGGGCCGCAATAAAACCAATTAAAAGCTTGGTGGAATATATATTTTAAGAAGTCTTTATGGGCTACTTAAAGGCCACAGGAGAGGAGGATGAGCAGAGCTGCCAGGAAAGGGAATTCCACAAGTGTGGAACCTATAAACTGGATGATTCAGCCAAACTACCCAGGTGAGCACTCTCCCCTTGGAGTAGCTCAATTGTCTGTATCACCCTTTCAAGGGGTAGGGAGGATTTTACCACCTGTCAGTTGCAGATATGTGGAAGGATGTATGATAAAATGGTTGACTGGAACCACCCTATGGGGGAGTAATTTCTTCTTCCTCTTCCTCTTCCTCCTCTTCTTTGTAAAAGGAATACCACACATACAATACTCATGCCACCACTCAACTATGTGTAAATCCACCCTGTGCAATTGCCTTCTTCAGCGCTTGTCATGTGTAAAAATGGTTTTTGTGTGAGATTGGCTGAACCAGCATGAATGCACATCCAGTTGAAATCTGCATCTGGGGTGAAATCAGCACCTAGGTACACATTCTAACACACATTTTGGATGTGCATCTGATTTATGCCTGTAGTTCCTGATATCTGGCAGGATATCCTTATGTTTCCTTATGTAGATTGGACAATTATGTATAAGTACACACTGACTATCTATCTGTATTGTAAATATATTCACATATATTGTCGGGACTCATTTAATTTAATTTATTACATTTCTATACCAGCCAGCAGCCAAAGCTCTCTGGGTGGTTTACAAAGATTAAAACCTTAAAAATACATTATAAAAATCATATACATACAAACATATAACATACAACACACAAAGAGACACACACGTATCTAAAAACAATTTTAAACAACAACAAAATTAAGACCTGATTAAAACCTCATCATATGCTGCCAAATGCCTGAGAAAAGAAGAAGGTGTTAACCTGGCACCGAAAAGATAACAACATTGGCACTAGGCAGGCCTCATCGGGGAGATCATTCCACAATTGGGGGGCCACTACCAAGAAGGCCCTCTCTCTCATTGTCATTGCTTCTGAGCCTCCCTTGGAGGAGGCACCTGGATGAGGGCCTTAGATGACAACTGTAGTTTATGAGTAGGTTCATGCCAGGAGAGGTGCTCCGTCAGGTATTGCAGTCCCAAGCTGTGTAAGGCTTTATAGGTCAAAACCAGCACCTTGAATTGGGCTCGAAAACATACAGGTAGCCAGTGCAAGCGGCCCAGAATCGGTGTTATATGTTCAGACCTTCTGACCCCTGTTATCAATCTGACCACCACATTTTGCACAAGCTACAGCTTCTGCACCATCTTCAGAGGCAGCCCCATGTAGAGCACATTGCAGTAATCTAGCCTGGAGGTTACCAGAGCATAGACAACTGAAGCCAGGCTATACCTGTCCAGATAGGCATGTAGCTGAGCCACCAGCCAACGTTGGTAGAAGGCACTCCATGCTACTGAGGCCACCTGAGCCTTAAGTGATCAAGATGGCTCCAGGAGAACCCCCCAAGCTACGAACTCACTCTTTCAGATCAACATCAAAATCAAAAGTTTCCTTATGTGAATTGGACAATTATGTATATGTACACACTGACTGAGTACCGTATATGTACTGTAAATATATTCACATATATTGTCGGGACTCATGCAGTAACAACCATTTCTGTGACCCCACCACCACCATTACTTTCCCAATAATCCATAGATTCATAGATCATAGAGTTGGAAGGGGCCTACAAGGCCATCAAGTCCAACCCCCTGCTCAGTGCAGGAAGCTAGAGGAGGAGTCTCCCATCCAAGTAATAACCAGGCCTGACCCTGCGTGAGCCACAGGCCCATATTACTTCAAGATCATATGGATCTACTAGAGGGCTTTAAAAAAAAAATCCTATTTAATATAAAAATCCTATCCTATAAACTGAATAAGCCAGAAGTTGATGACTTGAGCACAGAGTCAGTGTGAAATAGTACACTGAGAAGATTGCAACTCAAGTTTAAACATGAATCTAGATAAATGAAATGTGAAAGTGAGTGCTGAAGAGCTGGAATGTGTGTGTAATTGCTACAGCTATAATGTGTCAAAATGTGATGAAAAACTTTGATACTAATTAGGGAGCAGGTCAGGCAGAATGTAGAAGAGACCGAACGGGATCTCGTATTAAAAGGTCATCCTTTAACTACCTACACTTTTTGTGATTTGGTTATCAGTTGGCACTTATTCCATGTGGACAGATGGTATGATTTGCTCAAATAAAGTACCATACTTTATTTATTTATTTATTATATTTATACCCCGCCTTTCTTCCTGCAAGGAACCCAAGGCAGCTTACATAAGCCTCCTCCTCCTCCTCTCTATTTTATCCTCACAACAACCCTGTGAGGTAGGTTAGGCTGAGAGTCAGTGACTGGCCCAAAGTCACCCAGTGAGTTTCATGGCCGAGGGGGACTAGAACCCGGATCATCTGAGTCACAGTCCAACACTTTCACCACTACGCCACACTGGCTCTCAGTATGCTTTATTACTATTTTATTGTGCCTTATCACAGTATCTGGGGTCTACGCAATTTGGCTCAGCTTGGTAGCCGCCCTAACATTTGTGGTTGCCAGGAATCTGCCTCTTCCCTAGGGGTGGTCTCTTTATCCTGATCATGCTCTGCAAGCTCAGGGGAATGGCTGGAGCTTATCTCTAGTGTGGCATAGTGGTGAGAGTGTCAGACCGGGACTCAGGAGATCTGGATTCTAGTCCCCGCTTGGCCATGAAACCCACTGGGTGACTTTGGGCCAGTCACTGACTCTCAGCCTAACCTACCTGACAGGGTTCTTGTGAGGATAAAATGGAGGGGAGGAGGAGGAGGATTATGTAAGCCGCCTTGGGTTCCTTGCAGGAAGAGAGCCGGGGTATAAATATAATAAATAAATAAATAAATATGTCCAATGTGCTACGAGAGCCTCAAAACCTCAGCTTTCTCGCAGAGCTTGGAAATGGGGAGAACCTTACATTTCACTGTGCCTCTGATGTGTTTGTAGTAAAATGGGAAAGAGGCACATGTAAATGTTTTATTGATGTCAGTGGTATTTGTTCAGAAGCGTGGAAGATTGCAGCCATGATTTATAGCCATAAGAATATCCCTGCTGGATCATAAAAAGGCCCATCCAAATCAGGATGTCTGAGGATGTGTGCCAGAGCTAACAGAGAGCTCCTTTTTGTCGTGGGTCTGGCTGGGATGTGCTGGGAATTGTAGGCTTTTTTTTCTGTCTAAACATGCATAGGATTGTGCCTTCGATTATTTAAATGCATGCAAGAAGAGAGAAAATAATGGTTCACCCTCCCATTTGAGGACAGGATCAATTAAACCATGATTTAAAACTACCTGAAGCTTTTCACCACAAATGATCCCAAGGCAGCTTGCAAGAGTAATAAGACAATTTTAAAAACCCAGTAAAAATATGGTTTTGAAACAAATGGTAAAACCACAGGGATAAAATAGAGCAGACCAGCTGAGTTAAATAAGAGCTAAAACCATTTAAAGGACCTCAAATACTATTAAAGGCACAAGAGTATGTAATGGACATTGCCTGGTGCTTAAAAGATAACAAAGATGGTATCGGGCAAACACGTGTAGGGGAAGCGCTCCAGAATTTGGGCACTGCTGCAGAAAAGGCCCCATCTGTTCACATCATGCCTGACCTCAGAAGAAATGGAGGAATGCATGGAGAAATGCTTTTGACAATCATCTCAGTTGGCGGGGAGGTTCCTGAATCTTACACCGTTGAAAAACGTACCTGGAGGCTGACTCACACATGCATGTGCATTGCTCATTTTCTCTGTATAACTGGCAACTGAATGTCTGAACCTACTCCAATTAAGAATACTGCATTTGAGGTGAAGTGAGATATTTTGAAATGTGTATCTATGGTGTCAGGCTCTGCAATGACCGTTCACACATGCATGCCATTACTTGGTATTGCAGCCATCGAGTGTTGAATATGCATATGTGAGCCAGCCCTAAGTCTGCTCTAAACATAGGAGCAGTTCAGCATAATGGAATGTGCTGTCAAGGCAGACAGGCGTTATCTCTTTCCGTGAAAGTATTCAGTAAAAAGTTTGGTACAGGCATTTTGTCAAGAACTGTGTATGCGCAGAATATTGACATTGTGTTGCTGTGGGACAGCAGGACCGGGCTATGATTCTGTGTTTACTCTGTTTCAAATTTATGTTTGGTGCTGGTGTAGGTGGCCTGGGCAAATACTTTCCGCGACTGGATTGTGCCGCTTTGGAAGCAGAGTCGATTGCTGTTGGGGCTGGGTTCGCCACTCATGGGGCCAATGCCAACGTGAGTATCATCGCTGCTGCGGCTTTGAGCCACTTTAAATGGGGCTTGTACTTCTCTAATAATGGCTTTCATATAATCATGGACACTCACTTGATGCAGGGCTTATAATGTATATGGGGCTTCTGCTTTTACCTAGAGGGACACTGACAGGTTAAGAATCCGATCCGCTTTGAACTCCAGATTTCCATATTAATAGTACTGTAACTGACGGAAATGAAATACTGTACAGTAATACCTTGGATTGCAAGTAACTTGGTCTGAGAGCGTTTTGAAGCAACATTTAAAAAAAAAAAAGTGACTTGATAAACAAGCGACGTCTTGCAAGACAAATCGTAGGGATGTAACTGCTCGCCTAGAGCAGGCGTAGCGGGCCGAAATCGGCCCCGCTCACACCTGCCAGAGACTCACTTTGATGTAAGAGTGTTTTGGATTACAAGCACGGTTCCGGAACGAATTATGCTCTCAATCCAAGGTATTACCGTACAGTATTAAACAAAATGGATTTTCATTTCCCTTTTGTTCAGCATTCCATTTGGTCTATTTTTAAAATGGCTCAGTTAATTCTTATTTGCATTCTGTAATTACTTTTTAGTCCTCAAGTTCTTAAAAAAGACACCCAAAAAACTATTTGATGTCATAAGCAACATACTGAAACTTTCTTTTCCTCTTTAGTCAAATGTATAGTCCTCATTGGAAGTTAAGCAAAACCATTGTGGTAATATTCCTACTCAGAAAATATAAAAATATTTAACAAAACAAACAAACCCAGCCCTAATTATGTTCCTCTATTTAACCTGACAGTGTCTTGTACTGATTCATATATTAATAACATTTCTCACTTTCTTATTGTCCTATCAACTTTATCAACTACAGTTCTGAGGGGGAAATTGCACTATGCTAGATGCTAGAGAAGTGATGAGAATATAAATATGCTGGCTTTCAGTTGAGTTGAGGAGGGTGGTCAAATTAGTCAGTTACAGGCCATGATCCTGGAAATACAGTAATACCTTGGATTGCAAGTAACTTGGTTTGAGAGCATTTTGCAAGACAAGCAAAATTTTAAATATTTAATTTTTTTTTTACTTGATATACAAGCGACATCTTGCAATACAAGTACTGTAGTATGGCTTAAATTAAAAATCTCTGTAAAAAAAATTTTTTGGGGATTTCGTTTTGATATAAGAGTGTTTTGGATTACAAGCACGTTTCCGGAACGAACTATGCTCTCAATCCAAGGCATGACTGTATGTATGTTTCTTTTTGGCGATTTGTGTACCCTTGTAAATGTTGCAAGATTAGGCCCATGAGCTATACAAATTCCCACAATATGAAGCACGTGCCAATAATAATAAAATAATCATCTAGCACGCTCTTTATAATTAGCCACAAAGTTTTCTTCACAATTGGAAAAGTACATTTCTTCAGAGGTTAATCTGTCTTCAGTATTACAGCAGAATACAGTTGGTTGTAGTGTGACATATAAGTGTGCATGTACTGGCACAGTTCTGCTCCTCTCTTGCCCAAAATTAGTGTCTTTACTGGTTCTGTTGATTGATGTTTGGCAGTTGACTTAAATCAAATTAGAATTTTACTCCCATACTCTGAACTCAAATAAGAATTTTACTCCCATAAATTGGAGCAATCCAACCAAAGTTAAGCCCTTCTGGGTCCCACTGTTCCCTTTAGGAAGGAGCTAAGCATATGGTTAACTCTCCCATTGAAATCAATCGGAATGAAAATGCTTAACTTGCTTGGGTTATACCCAATTTTTCTTTTTAAAAAACTATTTAAGCCCCAGCTCCACAACATTACAATTAAATTAAATGAAAATTTAAACCATCTAAAAACATATCTCAATTCACAAACCGGTTAAACCAAATAGGAAACCAAACTGTAAACAAACAAAAGAAGATTGAGAGACAAAAACTGAAGAAAAAAAGGAAGCAAGATATTACAGCAAAAGCATGTAACCCAGTTGAAGTTTATATAAAAAGAGTTTATACTGAAGTAGTGGTGCAACATTATTATTTTTAACAAATATAGGCTGCAATCTTCTACACACTTACCTGGGAGAAAGATCCAACATTGGTCTCAATTGGTCTTACTTTTGAGTACATGTATATGATTACACTGATAACAAAAGATTTTGGGCAGCACAATCTAATGTGGCTGCCCGTAACCCTCCAAACCCGGAGGATTATGGGCTCCCTATGGAGGGCAGAAGGAGAGCATAGGCAAAGGTTGCCTCCGTGCTTCTCCCACCCTGCAAAAGACTTACGTAGATGGCCGATTTCAGCTGTCTTAAGTCTTTTGCCCCAGAGCACGGGAGGCTGAGGCACCACCAGGATACTATGTATGCTGGCGGTGCCTGATTCCTCCCCTCTCTACCCCCTGAAATGCCCACAGAACTCCATCTCCGAGGTCTTCTGACCTCAGAGCCACAGCTAGCGTGGTTCTTTCCATGCCAGCTGAGAGGGCGGGGGGAGGGCGCTCTGAATTCAGAGTCCCAGCTCTGACTATAGAGAGCTTTTCCGAGGTCAGTGTTCGGACTCTGACTTCTCCTATGGCCATCTACACTCTGTCTAGTGGCCATAGGATTGCACCCCAAGTGACCAGGAAGTAATTACACTGGGTGTGCTCCAATATAGTTTTCATTTGGTAGGATATTTTTTTTATAATCCAGTATGAGCAACCACATTTTCAGTAGATGATATTTTCTTGCTTACCCATTTAGCTAATGAATTTAGCTGTGATTCTGTGCATACGTATTTAGGAGTAAGTTTCACTGGACTCTATTACTGCATTTATATCTCCACCACATAACAGAAGTTCACTGAGTGTCTCACAAACAAGTACATTAAAATAAAGTATAAAACAACAAAAACTATGAAAACTAAACACACAATTAAATACACTGAATTTTAAACTTAAGAGGTCCAGGCTTAAAACATGTAATTGAAAAGTCCTGAACATAAGAAGAGCCATGTTGGATCAGACCAAGGCCCCATCTAGTCCAGCATTCTGTTCACACAGTGGCCAACCAGCTGCCCACAGGAAACTCACAAGCAGGACATGAGTGCAACAGCACCCTCCTGCCCATGTTCCCCAGCAACTTGAGTACATAGGCATACTGCCTCTGATAGTGGAGGAAGCATATAGCCAGTCAGGACTAGTAGCCATTGATAGCCTTCTCCTCCATGAATTTGTCCAATCCCCTTTTAAAGCTGCCCAAATTGGTGGCCACCACTACATCCTGTGGAAGTGAATTGCATAGTTTAACTATGCACTGTATGAAGAAGTACTTCCTTTGATCTGCCCTGAATCTCCCAGCAATCAGCTTCATGGGATGACCCCATTGGGTTCTAGTATTATGAGAGCGGAAAATGTCTCCCTGTCCACGTTCTCCACACCATGCATAATTTTGTACACCTCTATGGCATATCTCCCCATACTCGCCTTTTTTCTAAGCTAAACAATCCCAGCTGCTGTAACTTTTCCCCATAGGGGAGTTGCTCCAGCCCCTTGATCATTTTAGTTGCCCTTTTCTGCACTTTTTCCAACTCTACAATGTCCTTTTTTAGGTGTGGTGACCAGAACTGTACATAGTATTCTAAGTGCAGTCGCACCATAGATTTGTATAAGGGCAGTATGATCTGGGCAGATTTATTTTTAATTCCTTTCCTAATTATGCCTAACACGGAGTTGCATTTTTTTAAAGCACCTGTACACTGGGTCAACATTTTCATCGAGCTGTCCACCACAACCCCAAGATCTCTTTCTGTCTTGGTCAGTCACCACTAGCTCAGATCCCATCAGATTATACTTGAAGTTGGGATTTTTCGCCCCAACATGCATTACTTTACACTTGCTTACAGTGAACTGCATTTTGCCATTTTGATGCCCATTCTCCCAGTTTGGAGAGATCCTTTTGGAGCTCCTCACAATCCCTTTTTGTTTTCAGCACCCGAAATAATTTCGTGTCATCAGCAAGCTTGGACACTTCACGGCCCACTCCTGATTCCAGATCATTTATGAATAAGTTGAAAAGCATTGGTCCCAATACAGATCCCTGTGTGACCCCACTATTTACATCCCTCCATTGGGAGAATTTACCATTTATTCCTACCCTCTGCTTCCTGTTCTTGAACCAGTTACTGATTCATAAGAGGACCTCCCCTCTTATTCCATGACTGCTAAGGTGGCTCAGGAGTCTTTAGTGAGGGACTATGTCATAAGCCTTTTGAAAGTTCAAGTAAACCATGTCTACCGGATCATCCCTGTCGACATGTTTATTGACACTCTCAAAGAACTCTAAAAGGTTAGTGAGACAGGATTTACCTTTGCAGAAGCCATGTTGATTCTTTCTCAGCAGGGCTTGCCCTTCTATATGCTTGCTGACTTTATCTTTAATAACACTTTCAACCACTTTATCCGGAATGGACATTAAGCTAACCAGCCTGTAATTTCCTGGATCCCCCCCAGATCCTTTTAAAAAAATGGTATTACATTGGCCATTCTTCAGTCCTCTGGTACAGAGGCTGATCTTAGGGACATGTTACATATTTTTGTTAGAAGATCAGCTATTTCATATTTGAGTTCTTTAAGAACTCTGGGATGGATACCATTTATTGACTTTCAATTTGTCAATAAGGTTGAGGATTTCATCTTTTGTCACCACTGTTTGCCTCAATTCCTCAGACTCCCCTCCTGAAAACATCAGTTCAGGCACAGGCATCTGTCCTGTATCTGGCCTGTGGCTTATGCTGGTTCAGCTTGTCTGAGTGTGGAAAGCTAAGCAGGGTCAAGCCTGGTTGTTACTTGGATGGGAGACCCCTCCTCTAGTTTCCTGCATTGATCAGGGGGTTGGACTCGATAGCCTTGTAGGCTCCTTCCAACTCTATAATCTATGAATCTATGAATCTTCTGCAGTGAAGACAGATGAAAATAATTCATTCAGCTTCTCTGCAATCTCCTTATCCTCCTTTAGTACTCCTTTAACTCCATTATCATCCAGTGGTCCAACTGCCTCCCTAGCTGGTTTCCTGCTTTGATATATTTTAAGAATTCTTTATTGTTGGCCTTGATGTTGTTAGCAATATGCTCCTCAAAATTCTTTTTTTTTGCATCTGTTATTGTCTGCTGGCATCACCTGTGTGCAAGCTTGTGCTCCTGGGTAAATAAAAAGGTCTTCACCTGGCACCGGAAAGACCAAAATTGCGTGGGCAAGTTTATCTGGGTTGGCTCTTCCATAACCAGAGTGCCACCACTAAAAAGACCCTCTCCCTAGTGGTCACCTGCCTGAGCACATTTTGTGGGGGCACTCAGAGCAGGGCCTCTGAAGAAGATCTGTAGGTTTGGATATTTACATATGGGGAAATGTGGCCTTTTAGGTAACCTAGCGCCGAGCAATTTAGGGCTTTAAAGATTAAATCCTGCACTTTACATTTGGCCTGGAAACAGACTGGTAGCAATTGCATCTGACAGAGAACAGGCATAATATGGTCTAAGCACCCAGTCCCAGTTAATAAACTTGGGACCATATTCTGGACCAAGTGCAGTTTCTGAACCATTTTAAAGGCAGTCCCACATACAACACAGTGTAATAGTCTGAACAGGAGGCTACTAGGGCATGTGTCATTGTGGTCAATATCTTCATCCAGGTAAGGTAACTGCTGGCATATCAGCTAAAACTGATGAAAGACGCTTCGAGCCACGGAGATCACTCGGGTCTCTAATAACAAAGCATCCCTAGACTCCAAACCTGATCCTTTAGAGGCAGTGAGACCCAATCTAGAACAGGCTGAACACCAGTCAACCGGGTAAACGAACCACTGACCTATAGTACCTCTGTCCTTTCTGGATTAAGTCTCAGTTTGTTTGTTTTCTGAATAAACGTGCATACTATAGAACTGCATGGCTCTCTTTGAACCAGCAGTGCAAGGCTAGAGTTGCAGTTGGTTCAGTCCTGCACTTTTGCTGCAGGGGGCTTCAGTAGAATTCAATCTATATACAGTATATAAAAGAAGAAGTCCTGACTGACTGACTGACTGACTCACTCACTCATCAACGCCCAGCTCAAACCGTTTAATCTAGGAAGGTGAAAATTCGAAGGAGCGTTGCTTTTATGACGTAGACACCCACTAAGGAAGGATTTTTGGAAATTCCGTCCCTATGGGGGTGAAAAAAGGGGGCAAAATCGCCCCACTCTCATATCTCCTATGGGCAAAACAACAGGGGAGCAGTTGTGCAAGTCGGCCTCACCTCATAATTGCTGCAGGAGCCAAAAGGCGGGGTATAAATATAATAAATAAATAAAATAGGAGCAGTTATGCAAATAAACCATACGGCACTTAGAATGTTTGTATGAATTCCTACAGGGGCCAATAGGGCTGGGTATGCAAATCTCCCCTAGGCCATTTAGAATGTTCTCTGAGGGGGTGAAAAGGGAGGGAAACTTTTTAAATGACTGACAGACTGCATGACTGTTGTGTGTGGGGCGTCGTCGCATAGGCTCCATCACGTTTTGACGGATCTACCCCAAACTTGGCACGGTCACTCTTCATCACCTGTAGACTCTCAGGATTAACCTGATTTTTCTTTAAGATCAGATATTTCTGTCAGAAAAGTTTTCTGCTGCCAGCACCCAGCCTAAACATTACACTTTCAGTCAGAGAATGACTGTTGTGTGTGGGGCGTCCCAAATCCTGTGTGTCTGTGTGTTTGTGTGTCTGTGTGTACAGGTGTTTGTGTGCATCGCATAGTGTGGCGTAACCCCACAATTAAGTTCCCTGGTGTATGTCTGCATTAGTATGTTTAGTGTGTCTAGAATGTTGAACTGAGTGGATGTGGTTTGTGATGTCTTAGAAAGGGTGGGGGGAGGAGTATATAAGGAGTGTTTGAGTGATGTCAGAGTTAGTTGGTGTGTTAAGGCAGTTAGGTTTTATGTCAGTGAGTCGAGTTAGTGAGTTGAGTGTTATGGGAGTGTGGAGTTGGGTTAGAAAGTTTTAGGTGGTTGGAGTTAGTGTGATATGGGAGAGTGTTTGTAGTGTGTGGGGAGAGTTGGAAGTTTGGGAGTTAGGTTAGTTACAAAGTGTCTGGTATAGGCAGGTTTATTTTCTGGAACTATTTCTGGAACTATTTTTTCTGGAATTTTCTGGTTTATTTTCTGGAAGTGAAAAGGGCCGTGTCATCACATAGGCTCCTACACGGTTGGACAGATCTGCCCCAAACCTGGCACACATACTCTCCATCACCCAAGGACAAAGACGGGTTCAAATCTCCGAAAAAGCCATCACTGTGCCTGTATGGCTCAAAATAGATGATAGCCAATGGCATCACTTGGAATGTTCGCAGGGGCCATTCAGGAGCGGTTATGCAAATCACTCCAACGACATTTAGAATGTTCGTATGAACTGCCGCCACAGGGGCCCAATCAGGAACGGATATGCAAATCTCTCTTACGCCAAAACAGAATGTTCATATGCACTGCAGCTGGGGCCTACACGGGGGGGGGCGGAGCTGGGATTTCATTGTTGGGTAGTCCCAAGGGGGAGGGGGAGCAGGGATTTCATTGGTGGGTAGTCCCGGGGTGGGTGGGAGCTGGGATTACATTGTGTGGTCCCGGTGGGGAAGCAGGGATTTCATTGTTAAATCACCCCGTAATGCAACTAGAAAATCTTTCCAGATGTTGTGACTGGGTAACACCAGCACAGGGGACAGAATCTCCTAAGAATCATCTTAGTGTAAGAGGAAGGACAACGAGAGCTGTTTTGTTGTGTGCCAATTCTGTTTGGAGCTGCAGAGCAGGCTGTGACTATTTCCCAATGGAAATAGTCTTTTCCTTGCAAACAGATAAACGATTGCTTCTGTATTGTGTACAGTCAGCATAAAATGTGGCATATCATCCTAAAGTTAATGTGCAACCGTGGCTCCATAGAAGAAATACCAACTGTGCTATGGGATGGAAAGAGTCCTGCAATCTCTTAGGTGGCAGCATTGAACACATTACATAAATTCATAGTTTTTCTTTTCACTTCCCTCGTTGATTGTATCTGGCTTCAGCGTGTGTGTTCCATGCTTTATAACAATGGCAACTTACCAGATATGGCTGGAGGAAAGGCACAGTCTTAAAAATAGAAGTGGACTTATTTTGTGAACTCATATGTTAAACAATTTTTTTTAGTGTTTCAGCTAAGCTGCCCTTTTCTGTTGTTGACATTGCTCATCAGCAGTGTGTTTTCAGTCTCCATTCTCTTGTTGAGATTGCAGAAGAGCAACACTGCAATTTATTAGGTTACAGCGCCTGTTAGATTTGCAGCCCAGGCTTTTCAAAGGCTTTTCTGTGACAGCAGAACCCTGCAGTCTGACAAAGGTATTGTGAATCCTCAGAAATATTCAGCCTGGAAGGGGAGGGTGAGGTCAGGTTAAGTAATGCTGCCTCCACTAGAACCACTTTGTAACCAGGCATTTGTTGGAGGATATGGGAAGGAGTCGGATCTATACTGGTTAGGCCGAAGCAGAGTTTTCCCCCTTATGCACAGCCTGGTTATTGAAACTGGTTATCACCCCGTGGGTTGCTAAACCCTTGCTAGAAGGCTCTTCAAAGGAAATGGATTGTCCAAACAAGGTTTAAAACTAACAAAGACATCTATTAGTTCTACTTACAGTCCGTTTATTCATATGCCTGTGTCCATCATGTTGGAGAGGAAGAGAGATGGCAGGAGGAGTGGCGCCATCTCCTTGGGGGTGGCGGGAGGAGGTGCCTGCACTGCTGCTGCTGCTGCTGCTTCTGCCCTTTTGGCTGAAAGGACAGAGGCAGCGGTGGGGGTGGGATCCAGCCGGCCAGGCCTAGCAAGGCCTAGCTGGCTGGATCTTGCCCCTGCCACTCTTGAGAGCAAGCAAGGCTGGGGTGCCTGGATCCCCCCCGCTGCAGCAGATGCCAGGAGAGTGGGATTGCTCGTTAGCAGTCCCGCTCTTCTGACATCAACTGTGGTACAGGGAGAAGCTGGTGACAGCCACGCTATGTGCCACTTGGGCACTTGGCCAGCAGCCATTTTTTGCCGTTCTGGCCAGGGCTCTCTATGCCCCTTTTGGCTTGCAGTAGGGTTAGCGTGTCTTCCGGGTTCGGACGACATGCTAAACCTCAGTAGGGTAAGTAAACCCTACTGCAAGCCATGGTTTAGTAGGATGGTTAAGGAGACTAACTAAACCTTCCTGGCTTCGCACGACACTTTAAATCTCAGTAGGTTTACCCATGCTTACCCATGTTTACCCTACTGAGGTTTAATGTGTTGTGTGAACCTAGTCAATGATTTAATTCTTACACAAGAATTGCCTTGTTGGGTCAGGTTAAAGGTCCATCTCGTCTTGCCATGCTTCATTCCAACAGTGGCCAATCAGCCAGATGACTCTGGAGATCACAAGCTGGGAATCATGGAGATAGACAATTCCCTGCTGTTTGTCTCAGATATTGGGCACATTGAAATATATTACTTCTTGATAGCTTAGATCCTACTGTTCAAAACGATGTTTGCACTACCTGCTCTTCATGTCATGTGTCTCCAAAAATACTGTGAACACCTGGAACAGTCCGAGTCTCACCCTGTTCACTGTCCTTGTCCTTCACTGTCCACTTCCAGGTTTTTTGTAGGTAGGTCAGTACGAAATTTCTCTCTACATCTATTGCAATGTCAAGACATACTTAAGAACATTGCCATCTAAGCGTCAAGGTGTGCTGCTGCACCTATTCCTGAGTAAATTTACCAGTTTGCCATGGCTACTCACAAGTAGGCACATCGGCTGGTCCCTTGAACTGGCATGTTTGCTTTTCTGTGTCTCTGTTGTCACTTATTGTTCTTCTGCTGCCCATCCCGCATATGTGCTCAAAGAAACAAGGGAAAACAATTATACTCAAGGATTAGAACAAAAATGTAATAGAGGATCTCTGCTGCAAACATTCTCCCTAGCGACACCTTCCAGCTGACTTGCCTTGCTACAAACACAGAAGATGTTTTAGTTCAGTCATCAGAAAAAATTGGGCAAAAACCAAATTCCGCAGATTGGGACAATATATATTAAGGGAAATAATAATCAAAAGTACATTTAAAAAGTAATGTACATTTAAACTCTCAACATTAGAGAGTCTCTGGATTCTGCTAGCTGGAATACAAGAATCCATTTGTATTTTCGCCTATGAGTCCCACCTGTTTGGTCCAAGTACTGACAGCTTCCTCCAGGAACAAATGAAGATGAGATCCTCAGTATGACAAATTCTGATTTACAGACTTCAATTAATATAAAGATGAACTAGCAGTCTGTTAAACCACCCACCATCTGAGAACAGAATATCAAAAAATCAAGTAAGGGTGCAATCCTGTGCAAGTTTAGACAGAAATAAAAGGCCTACAACTCCCTGGGAGTTGTAGGCCTTTTTTTCTGTCTAAACTTGCACAGGATGGTGCCTTAAGAGGCCATAGCACTGTATCTGCTAGATCTCTAGTTGAAGTGCCAGGTTCTTTATGAATATTTATACCACGCTTTGTACCTGAATTAAATTCCTGCACACAGCTCCAGTGGAAGGCAACAATCATTTTAAAACTCTCTTACAAAAGAACCTAGTAATAATGGGTATCCTTACCTTTACTTAATTGTGTGCATGGGTTCAATTGTATGCATGCAACAGTGGTTACATCTCACTTGTCCCGTCCCCCCGTCCCCCCGATTCTGTTTTGGCTGTTTCAGTGAAATACAGTGGAATTTATTCCTGCTCTTACTACTTCCAACAAAGCTGCCTTAACAGCAAAAGGTGTGTTATGTTCCAGAATGGTTACAATTTTAAATTTTACTGAACAGATTAAATCAGTCACAGTGTACTGAAAGAAGGAAGGCGTAAATAATTACACGTGTCCTTTCTGAGCATCTGGTTAAACATCCTGAACACAACTATTTTTTATTTCTGTAGCAGAGAAGTTCACTAAATCCTGCTAGATCCTAGACGATCCTTATTCATCCCGCACAGCGGTATATCTGTATGGGTTATTTTGCCACTTTTCTGGGCATGCCTTCCCCCCCCCCCGCCGCGCAAGACTAATGTCTCTCAAGCTGTAAGTATAGTGGGTTTTATTATGCAGTAAGTCACTTCTGTTTGTGTTATAAGGCATTCAGGAGTTAATTTGAGCCGGGGCTTAGCCCCAGGGCTTCTTCACACAGTGCATAGTTAAATTATGGAATTCGCCATCACAAGATGTTTGATGGCCACCCATTTGGATGGCTTTAAAGGGGGATTAGACAAATACATGGGGGAGAAGGCTATCAATGGCTACTAGTCAACAGGATGACTATATGGTACTTCCAATATCAGAGGCAGTATGCCTACGTACACCAGCCGCTGGGGAACAGGAGTGGGAGGGTGCTATTGTAGTCTTGTCCTACTTGTGGATTTCTCACGGGTCACCAACTGGCCACTGTGTGAACAGTGCTGGACTGGGTGGACCCTTGGTCTGGTCCAGCATGGCTCTTCTTATGATCCAGAACCTGTATTCAAGCCCACCTCAGTCCTAGACTGGTCACATTTCCATACTTATTCCACTAACATTTTACTAGTAAGGTAAAAAAGAGATAAGCCTATTATGTTCAGTGTGCATTTCTGTCACACTGGCCAAGAAGAACCAGCCTATACACTTAGGATTAGTTGCTGAGGCTTCCAGTTCACCAGTGCCAATTTCTAGACTTAGGACGAAACATTTTTCTGCTAAGACTCTAAACATTACCAGGTGCAATCCAGCTCTCTCACTGAAGTCATTGTGGAATCTCTCACTGATGTTCATTGTGCAGACTGCACTTTGTAATATAATACCATTAGAAAATAACAACATAAAATAATGGGCCATCAAATATAGAATGTAAAGAACCCATCAGAGGCTGACAGGCAGCCCCATCCTACGTGGGTGTCCGCAACCCTCTGAACCCAGAAGATTACGGGCATCCTATTGCGTGTGGGAAGAGCGGAGCGGATAGGATTGCTGTCGCACTCCCCTCACCCTCAAAAACATCTAGACGGCTGATTTCGGCTGTCTAGATGTTTTACACCTCTTCCGAGGAGGAGAGGTTGAGGCACCGCCTGGATTGGTCGTAAGACAGCGGTGCCTCACTCCTCCCCTCCCTATCCCTGGGAGTGCCCCCCCATCATGGGAACTGAAGACGGTCTTCCGTCTTCGGTTCCCTCCTGGCGTGGAAAGAACTGCACCGGCTACGGGGGGGGGGGGAAGTGTCGGGTATTCCACGCTCAGGCTCCCCACTGCGACCTCAGAAGGGATTTCTGAGGTCGCAGTGGAGAGCCCGAATTATCCTGTGGACCCCCAGACAAGGTCAGAGGGCCATAGGATTGCACCCTAACGTGCTGTTTTTGTCTCTATGTGCCATATTAATATGAAACAGTAGCAGCTGCCCTGGTACCTTTCTTGATTGCCATACTGTGTATTCTTCTCAGGGCCAGTTCTTGTGTTCCTTTATCCAGCTATACAGAAATATAGTTCATGATGCAATATAGGTATGGTCTGAATACATTCCAACTATCCCTACTTAGCAAGGACAGTCCTTATTTTCTGGTCAGCTAGGGATGGACAAATCAGTCTATTTCCAGTCCATGTCCATTTCATATGTGTTCAGTCATGAGTCCATTCTGTCCTGTTTCCACATCAATCTGCATTTTTTTTTTTTAGTATCCCTGCTTACTGTTTCTTAAAGGGGCCATTGACAAAATTGCAGCTAAGCATGGGAGAATTTGGGACATTACATAGCAAAGGGAAAAGTCGTGATGGCTTAAGGGTATTCATGAAGATCCCGGGATATTCGGGACAGTTGGAGGGTATGCCATGTTGTGATATGTATCACATTGACCAGCTGTAGCACAGTGTTTACACATGGAAAGGAACAGAATGGCTGTAAACAAGTGTGTTATGTCTTTCTACTTTCCCGTGTTCTTTCTCATGGGAAAGCTAGGCCCTGGGAACATTATGAGCTAGTCACATGGTTTGTATGTTCTGATGACATGCTAACTTGTTTGTTCTGTCTGAAGCCATTTTTAGAGAAGAGCAGGACTGCTTTCTCTATTCCTTCTCTCTTCTGGCTATTGCTTGTTGGACTTTGCAACAATGTAACGTCTTTGCTAAAGTGGAGTGAAGCTCAACCTACTCCACTGGAAATAATGCTTGCTATGCATTGTACTCTGCACATGGACTGTAACTAGGAAATGTATACTCTGTAGAATATTACTTGCTAAGTAAATAAACAGGTAGAAATAGACCTGTGGTGTTACAGAGTGTTTCCTTGTCACTTGGATTAGTCTGCAAACCGGGGAAGCTAGAAGCTGGAGTCGGATTACAGGCAAGCTGGCTGGCAGCTTCAAACCGACACGCTGCGCAGAGGGGGGTGAGATCTGGAAGATCTGTGTGTGGAATAATGGGCCTCTATGCACAGACAGGATTATAAATCTCCCATCCATCATATGCGGGGCTCTGCTGTCACTCACGTGCCATCATGCCATTATTACTCATTGTGGAAAGTTCTTCCCTGGCTGCTGTACATTATATGTATTTATACTGCAGCAGCCTGTCCTGCATTGATTTAAAAGCAAACAGGGCACTTATTCCTTTGCATAGCTGTGCTGGAAAGTATAATATCTTACCAAAAGTTCAGAAATCAGTCTCACCAGTTGTAGTATGACAAGTAGCAGGCTTATGCCCTGCAGGCCTCATTAGCGTTCGTGAGTGGGCATTTTACATGTGTGTGAGCACTGGAGGCAGATGCATCCTCTCCTCCCTCAAAGATGTTAACTTCTAGAGAGTCCAGGAAAGGGGTCAGAATGAAACATGATGAATGGCAATTCTAACCAGCTCACAGTAACAAAATCTTGAAAAGGCAACCTCAGCATTTCCTCAAAAAGCAAAAAATGGGGGTTGGGGGAGGAACAGAATAGTTGTTTACCAGATAGCAGAAAATTAGGACTGTTCCTGGTAAACATAGACAATTAGAGTGTTATGTAGGAATCATGACTATATATCTCTTGGAAGAGAGTTCAGCTAAATGAAAGCAAATTCTTATTTATGGCCACCCATTTAAGACTCTGCCCTCTAGCATTAACTTTAAGGATGTGCAAAAAAAAAAAAGGTAGCCTTCTTGGCCCTAAGAAAAAAACCCAAATCCATCTCAGTGTGTAATGCCTTTATTAGGCCTACGAAAAGGTCACAAAAAACATGCAAGTTTTTGTGATCTCCATATATCTTCTCCAGGCAATACCTTACAAAATCAGGTTTGGGGTGGTTGGGAGAAAAAAAATGACTTCATGTTCAGGCCAGGACCCTGTTTGGTGCAACACTGGCAAAAAGCAAAATTGCGGAGACAAATGGAGTGCGCAAGATGCATGCCTGTCACTTCCACTATTAATCAACAACCCAGGAACTGGGGCGTTTCATGACATCCAAAGCTCGAAACTCTGGGTTGCTTATGGGTTAAACAACCTTGAGTTAACCCAACAACAAAGTGGGAGCAATTGTTGGATTAACTCTGGGTTTAACCCATAAACAACCCAGAGCTTCCAGGTTCAGGTGCCACAGAACAACCCAGGAATGGGGTGTTCTTGGGTTGTTGATTATAAGCGAAAGCGACAGGTGCATGACTTGCGCGCTCCTCTAGTCCCTACAATTCCTGGGTTAAACAACCCAGAAATTGCCCAGCGTTATGCCTGAATTGGGTCAGTGTTTGCATGATCACAAGATTGTGATCACGCAGACACCA
The DNA here is from genome assembly GCA_021292165.1 of Shinisaurus crocodilurus. NCBI lineage: Eukaryota > Metazoa > Chordata > Lepidosauria > Squamata > Shinisauridae > Shinisaurus > Shinisaurus crocodilurus. The sequence goes on from CM037876.1 coordinate 34,179,073, forward strand.
TGAGTTGAACATGAAGTGAATATTTTTCTTCCCCCCCTGCAAACCTTCTTTAAGGACGTGTAATCTAAACTATGGTCCAAACTAAGGGTATGATCTACCAGGACATCCTCCTGTGCAAGCAAGATTGAAATAGATGGCAGCTTCACAGGACTACTTTCTGGTGGATTGTGTCTGCCCTAAGGATCAAAGCTGGCGCATATTTGACCTCAGTAAGAACTTTCAGGGTGTAGACTGAAGAGAAGATAACGTTTGGAAAGTCTCCAAAAACCCAGGTCCGCAAATGACCAGCCTTTTCCCACTCTAATGAAAGCCAAAACTCCCACTCATATTTTTGAGGGAATAGAATTTGGCCTTTCTCCTGCTCAGACCAAGAGTGGTATGTGCCTCAAGGCTTTTCCTGTTAACCGCATCAGCTTTATGCTACTTCTGTATGTTTTCAGTTTAATGGAACAGTTTTGGTGACTGCACAGTAAATGCATTCTTCCCACCTTCCCCATAAGCACATAAATGGAGATGGACAGGCCTGTGGCTCACACTGGCTCAGCTTATCTGAGCGTGGAAAGCTAAGCAGGGTCAAGCCTGGTTATTTCTTGGATGGTAGACCCATCCTCTAGTTTCCTGCATTGAGCAGGGCGTTGGACTCGATAGCCTTGTAGGCTCCTTCCAACTCTGTGATCTATGAAATCTAAGACTAGACTTACTGTTTTTTTTAAAGGCTTTCGCCTTTGTGGTGTAACAGTGAGAGTGTTAGACTTAGGTCAGGGAGACCCATGTTCAAATCTCCATCTAGCCATGAAGCATACTAGGTTAACCATGGGCCAGGCATCCTCCCTCATCTCATTTTGTACTCCTATAAAATGGATAAAATGGAAGGGGGTGGCCTGATACACGTACACTGCCTTGAGCTCCTTGGAGGAGGGGAGATATGAAAAAGTAATGAATACATTTATTAACCTTCCAAAGCTTGGAGGAAATATTAGTGGGGCTTGCTGACTTCTGATTTTAAAAATGCCATGTTCTTGGACAGCACAGCACCTGTGGGCCAGACATTAAGCCCCCACAAGGCCTGGGGTCAGATGCTGATAAGGTAGCCACTTATGAATTGCCAAAAAAGAGGAAATACAGCACCCAAAGAGAGGACAAAAGAGGGGACAAATGTGCATAACACATTTTATATGTATAGATGCAAATTTAGAAGTAATTATTATGATTTGAATAGAAATACAGGCAGTCCCCAGATTATGAACGAGTTCTGTTCTTAAGAATGTCTTTAAGTCGAATTTGTATGTAAGTCGGAACAGCACAGTGTTCTGTACGTTAAAATAGGCATTTACGCAAATTGTGTAAGTTACGCAAATTGCGTAGTATACTACACTATGTACTCTACGTAAACGACGTAGCGCCGGGGAACCCAGAAGTCCGTTCTTACGTTGTCTGTAAGTCGGACGTTCTTAACTCAGTAAATCTCCCCATAGTGTGGAAGACTAGGACCTGGAGACTTGTGGGGCTGCCTGCTCAGTCTGCTATCCAGGTACTAATGGATGATGGGCAACAGTTCTTATGGTTCTTTATATTTAAACGGGAATTGGACAGGACAGCCCTTCGAATAGAAGACACCTTCAAATAAAGGGCAGTCCCCTGGAGCCCCTCGAATAGAGAACTGCCCGCTGTAAAAGAGGATACCCGGCCATCCTAGAACTTGAGTTGCTGACCTGTCTGCTGCTCTGAAGCTTCTGCTCCTGATGGTGACATTATTAGGGTGCAATCCAATGGGGATGCCTGTAACCCTCCGAACTCAGTGGATTACGGGCATCCTTTGGTGGGCGGGAGGAGCACAGAGGCAAAGGTCACCTCCATGCTCCTCCCATCCTGCAGCTCAGCTAGGCCGTCTAGCTGAGATGCTTCAGAGTGGGATGGAAGGAGGCTGAAGCGCTGCCAGAATACCTCGTATCTTGGCAGTGCCTGTCTCCTTCCCTTCCCCACACCCAGGAATGTCCCCTAAACCCCATCTTCAAGGTTGCTCTTGCGACCTCAGAGTCACAGCCAGCACAGTTCTTTCTGCACCAGCTGCTGAGGGCACTCCAAGTGCGGAGACCCAGCTATGAGGTCAGCGTCTCAGCGATTTTCTGACCTCATAGCTGGGTCTCCGGAAAAATCCTATCGTCGTCTAGATACTTTCTACCGCCCATAGGATTGCTGTTAGATACCGTTCCTTACCATGCAATTGGACGGTGCCTATTCCAGTCCTCAAGTAGGGTTGCTCAATTAGATTTTCAGTGGTGGGGATGCCCTCAATAACCTTTGCCCCTGGACATGACAAGCGGAAGCAGAATAAGTAATGCAAAACAAGCCAGGATCCACAAATTTGGCTTTGATATCCTGTCAATATTTGTGGTCACCACAATCCTGTTCCTTCCTGACTTGGGGCAAGGCCAGTTTCTGATACACATTGAGCTGCAAAGGCATACAAAAGTCCAGTGAAGTGTAGCACAAGCATAGGAATGATCCCTCTCCCAGTTCCAAGATTGAGAGCCGCAGGAGGGGGAATTATTGTATTTATTTTATTTAGTTTTAAAATGTATACAATTTTATAAAACACTGCATAAAATACAGTGAATGTATTTGTGGATACTCTGTCCACCCACCCCCAGGGGAAAAAAAAGAAATTATTCCATTTGCTACTTCATATAATATATAGAGGTTTCAGAACCCAGTTCTTCTCTGCATGGAACCTGAGTTACTTTGATGTAGAATTTTCTTTTTAAGGAACAGAGTGCATGTAATGTCTGTTTTACACTGAGCTTATTCCCTGTGATGCAATGCCAATACATGCTGTCTGAGATTTGCTTCACAAGTGTCAGTGGTATAAATCATTCTCCTGAGCTAAAAATCAAAATGTGCAGGGAGAAGGCCAGGGGTGGGGGTGGGTGGGCAGAAGAGAAGGGGCGTCTGAGAGTGATGTTTGCATTCATATACTTTCCAATATCTCATATGGTAATGCCCAATTCCTCTGTTCATTTACGTGGTATTTAAAAAAAGGCAGTATATGGGAGGCTACATTGAACTGAATTTTATATGTGTACCGCTTAGAGATTTTATTATATTAAGTGATATATAACTCATCGTCATCATCATCCAGTGGTGTGATTCCACTGATGGAACTGCTTTATATGTTTAAAACACATTGGGATTTTACCCAATGTGTTTCAAACATATAAACTAATTAGACCCACGATCATTTGTACCATATCTACTATTAAGAGAAGCGTAAATAATGTGATAAGAACCAGAT